>CM052343.1:3260762-3621835 GCA_028455595.1 Lasioglossum vierecki
TTCACAAAATTTCGCCAATTTTCGACCGTCTGACTTGTCGTTGAGTTGTACTACTGAAATTCGGATACCTCCTTCAATATCATGTTCTCCTAATACAAAGTTCAATTTTCGAGGTTTTCACAAAATTTCGCCAATTTTCGACCGTCTGACTTGTCGTTGAGTTGTACTACTGATTTTCTAAAATTTTCGGGCGTCTGACTTATCGCTGACTTGTACTACTTTTCGAAAATTTTCGAAAAATTCTCGAAATTTTCTAAAAGTAGTACAAGTCAGCGATAAGTCAGACTCCCGAAAATTTTCGAAAACCAGTAGTACAAGTCAACGACAAGTCAGACGGCTGAAAATTTTTCATTTCACTCAATTTTGTACTACTGAATTTCGGATACCTCCTCCTTTTTCTCGAAAATTAAACTTTGTATTAGGAGAACATGATATTGAAGGAGGTATCCGATTTTCAGTAGTGCAACTCAACGGCAAGTCAGACGGTCGAAAAAATTTCGAAACCTCGTAAATTGATATTTGTATTAGGAGAATATAATATCATAGGAGATGGCACGTAGTGGGTAAGGAAGAAAGAACACATTAATTGTTGCAACTAATATTCTTTATTTTTCACTGAAAGATTACAACATTAAATATTTATCAAAATGAGACGAAACAAAGGTGTCCAGCAGGATTGTGGTGACGTAGTTACTCTCCAGGCAGCGGTAGCTAGTTTTTATTTGAATCGGCGAAATCCTCGTGAAATGCATCAGAGACGAGTGTAACTCACTGCGTATTGAAACGCTATGAACAAAAAGGAACTCAATTAGTACAAAATGGTTACCTAGACATTGAGGAAAGTGAGAACGTCCCTGCTTTGAAGAATTTGAAAACTGACTAATCCTAAATTATTGTTCAGCACTTGGCAACATAACAGTTGTAATTGGGTAACGTAAATTAAACAATGATAAATTGGATAAAATTGAATTTATTAATCTCCGAGGACGTATTCATTCCTTAAATTCCTATTTCATTAATCTATTTCCTCCTATCGATCGACCTATATTTACATAATATCAGAATAAATGAAGGAATCCTGTATATACATATATAGAACAAAGTTCCAGTACTCGAAATGATCCTAACGAGATACGCACGGGAGCCAAAAAAGGAGAAAGGGGGGTTGTGTGAACAGATTTCAACGCAAAGGATCTTTTACCGTTCGTTTTTATTAACTTGCAAAATTACCTTACTCGTCTACTCATGCACAGATAAAATATATAAATAAAAATGTAGGTAAATGGTGAACGTGAAGTTTATTAAATCGAGAACTGCGAAAGCAATGCGTGTGCAATTTCAAGCCACGAATCTTCGATATCTCGGGTCACGAGCTTTGGTGACTCATTGAAAAAAAAGGTTACTCGTTTTTCTTTTTTCCCCTCCCGATTGGAAATATATTAGACAGAGGAGACACGCGAAAATCGTGGCGCGAACACGCTCGACTTGTTTCGTCACGTAACAGATTGCTAGAACAGTGATAAACCTATCATAGAGTAATGAATAAATATATAACAATCGAAAAAACATGGCCAAATGCAATGACGAATAACCAGACACGTTCTTTCCTCGTCCCGTCGTCGCAACGTCTATGACCGAACGAACACGTCACGATGAGAACTTCTACGAAGAGATATGCACATATACATATATGCACATAGAGATATATATACATATACGTATGTATATAGTAAAAAAAAGATATCGTAACGTACTATATAAAGGATATGATTGTAAAGTGTTAATTGTAGTTTTACATCTTTGGACAGTCAACAAAAGCGATCGATTCGCGGATCGCTGCGTTACAAAAACGAAAAAAAAGATGAAATTCACGAAATCCGATTCTGCACAATAATTTATACTTTCCGATCAGAACCGACTGAAAGATCTCTCCTCTTCCTTATCTGATGATCGATACCGCCGACGTTCGAACAGTCGCCGCGATATTGGCCAAGATTTCTCGCGCACGCGTGTCCGAAACAGTGACGTATCTATCAGAGGTGTGCGAGAACCCGAAAATTTTCGATCTTGAATAGAACTTATTGATTGAATCTTCTTATTTTTTAATCCCCATACTTTCGAGAATCTCGAACATTTTTCTGTCTCGCACACTCCTACGTATCTATATTATAACGAAAAGGGACAGCGTCCTACGAGTTACAGGATATATACAAATAAATAAATAAATGATAACAATTTCTTAAAATTTCGCAGGTTGATCAAGATGCCCTATTTTATAAAGAACCTTCTCCAGAAGAATACGCGAAGAAACTTGACCATTATCCGAGCATTCCGTTCGAAAGCAGCACGTGGGTTTCGTTGTAGGCCTCGACGCTTGGCAAACATCGTTCCTCGATAAACGATTCAAACGAACGATTTATAAAACAACAGCTGGGCTCATGCAATCAACTAAACAGGTACGCAAACAGCAACAAGAACAACACCGGCCTCGATGTTTGCCAAGCATCGATTCTCAGCACCGTTTTGGATCCAATATTTTGTTCTGGAACACCGATTGCTTGCGATAGTGTTCGTGTAGAATGTATCGAAACTATAAAGGAAGACGTAAGCGAAGTTAAGTATTTAACTGCTTCATGTTCCTGGCAGCCAGTTTAAATAATAATTTAATAATGTTCATTAGGTCCAATATCGATTAGAATGGATCCAGCCATGGCAGTCGTCTTCCAGAACGAAATACGCTTAACGACAAGGAAGTTTCGCTTAATCAACAAACAACACGAAACGGATATCTAAACTAAGCCCCCCTCCCCAGTCTCGTGGTCATTTTTTACGTGAATTATAGCACACATTTCGACTAGAGTAATATCATATACGCAGTTTAAAATGAAATCTCGAAGACTGAAAGTAATATGTATATATATATAATATGTATGTGTGTCTGTGTATGTATATATATATACAGGGATTCCAGCAGTCTTGGCGGTTCAAATAGATCGATACACATAATGATTCGTACCGCGGCAGTCATCCGAATGCAGTGCACACTCTTTTTACCAAGCCGGAAATGACGGTCGTCGTTCGAGTGAAATTCATATTATTTAATATAACAACAAGACATAGAATTCACGCAGAAATAAAATCTCACGAGCAATCAATTTAACAGTCAACAATCAAGGGCTTGCCAAGAGATGCTTTTCTTCAAATTAACAAGACTACCGAACAACGGTGAATTATTCGTTCAATCGTTCTGCCGAACTACGTTCAAGAGTTCTCTTTTTCACCTCGAACGCGAATATCCACGGTGTTCCCGTTAACAGCGAAAAAGTAATAGAAAATCAGTAGATCCGTTTGGAAACAAGATTTTCTCATTCACGATTCAACATCCAAGTGTATACATATACAAAATCTTCTCCCGACACGCCGTAGTAAATACAAAAGAAAAGAATTTAACAAATTTGTTGAGAAAACGTGTCGCTTACAAAAAAAGACTTCATCGTCGGTCGAATCCGTTCCGATGTTTCACGCTACAACTAGTAGGAGAAATTAGACGTGTATCGAAACAAATCAATCCGTGTAGAACAATAGTTTTGATGAAATCAGCTTTCAGTGGTTCTAGCGTCGGTGAAACCGGAATCCAGCTTAGTCGAGGAAATCTTCCCCATTTCATATGATAACGAATTCGAACGAAGAAGAAAAGAAGAATTTCCTTCTCTTCTTGTACACCTCCGCTCTTCGGACAACGGAACACGTTGCATCTTTGGCTTGTTTATCGTAAACGTCGCCCGTTTCCAGGCCCGCAGAAATGAAACGGCGAAAAGCTCGCGAAATACATAGTTTGCATCATCAGAAAAAAGGAGACAGCCCAACGTACGAGTAATCCCTACACTGCCTCCACCAGTCTTGGTAAAATCGATTAGAAGCATTCGAGATCGTTCGTCGCACCACCGAATCGTTGTTTTCGCTCCTCTTCAAATAAAAATAATCTCAGAGACGTCGAAAATCGATGAATCTGGTATCATAATTACTAGACTACGTATTGGAAAATTTCAACCAACGAAAAGATTACAAGAATTCAAGGGTAACGGCGCGTTACGTACTAAAACAATGTTTAGAAAGATCCGTAGTCTACTAATTACGGTATCCGACGAACATCCAGAAACAGCCGTTCGAATTTACCTGAACCGTGGACGAATACTTTGACTCTGTACGATCCTCTCGTCAGTTTCTCGCAATACGGTCGCGGTGTAATACTATGGTTTACAAGATCGATTACAGAGGGCAAGAGATTCCCTGATATCTTCGATCAGCGTTCAACTTCCGGTTGTTGCAGCATTAAGAGCCCCTGAATCATATTTTTGTTCTCCATCCTCTCTGTCTTCCAAGAATCATACTGTGTCTCACGGCGATTCGTTCTTCGTTTCCTCTAAAAAATAACATCCTTTGGGCTAGAAAAAGGTACGCGTGCGAATACACGGAAGACACACACACACACAGAGAAAGAGAGAGGATCTCCTACGTGTTCACGATAAAGTTCTCGGGAAGAACAGCTGCAGCAATCGAGAGGTGTGTCGCTTCTCGAAGTGGCTCTTACGTTAAGTAAAAATAAGGGTCCGGTGATTTGCTGTCTATTTACAACGTGAAGTACACAGCGCGTACATGAAGTGAACATTCGTGTACGGGATTGGACAACGACACTTATCACATGAGTCGTGGCGCGGCCTGGTTTCTTCGTCTTCGTTCTTTAGCTGCGGATCGATTCGGTGACACGTTGAACCCTCTCCAGATTTAGCAGAGGATCACTGAACGCTTCCGGAGCGATCTATCTTTAGATACACGCCCCTCGTCGCGTCCGAACACTCTCGGAAAACCATCTTCGTTTCCCCCCGGTACTTTTGTACTTGGATTCTAATCATCACCGAATCGATCCGATTCGACACAGTTTCACGAATCCAGGAATCGTTTCACTGTCACTGACGAACTCCATTGCTTCGCAGAAGAACTACGTTCCGAGGACTATTCAAGATTTATCTTTCACCTCGATCATTTCAACCTTAAGCTGTTTCTTCCTTGTCAATAGTTGCTCGCTGTCTTTCACTGGATCTCCAGATCGTTTTTCTTTGCTTCAACTTCTTGACTTGCTTTTCAGGGAGTTTGCTAAGTCTTCAAGATATTTCTTGCTGAAACGATTGTTTTCACTTCTTTCTTCCAGTTTAGCTTGCCATCGAGTTCCTGGAGTCATCAAAGGACGATCAGTTGTCGCTCTCGGCGTAGTCGTCGCTGTCCCCGCTGTCGTAGTACTGGTTTCTTGACTGATGAACGGAATCCTGCGGGTTTACTGCCGATTGATCGTCGAGGTAGCTCTGGTGCTCGGCGTTCTGCAGCTGATCCACCGATTCCCCGTCCATATTCTGCGAGAACGCGTCCTCCGACATGGAATCATAAGACCTGCGAATCGACAGAAACGTATTTAAGCGCGAATCCATCTTTTCTCTGGCTTTGTTTCAGCTTCTCTATAGACCAACCTCGGTTGGACTATAGACGAGCGTTCTACAATCCAAAACACTTGCAACTTCAACGAATTACGGTTCGGTACGTGGATGACAAATGCTGCGACTGTCAAGGGACTCTAAGTCCCGTAAAATTATTCATCCTTTTATGTTTACATCGTGAGATGTATTTCTTTATAATGTGACGCTATAAATGAAACGTAATGTGTTAATTTAATATATAAAATGGATGAATCAATATCCTAGTCTCTAGAGAGTACAAGGGTTAAAAAAAACATATTAACCTTCTTTCAATGTTTTCATCTCAATTAAACAAAATCATGCAGTGAAGGGTTGAATAAATATGCATTTTCTCTTCTAATGATTCAAACAAGTCGCATTGTCGCGGATTGCTCGCTAGTATATCGACAGCTTAAGTCATCTTGTACGGCTGAACCGTACTTGGTTGAAACTAACGATCTGCAGCAACGAAAAGGATAAAAATGGAAGCAAAAGGAGAATGATAGCTCGTATTCCATTGAAAGTTCAACTCTCGGACCTGTTGAGAAGGTCAGAGCAACAGTGTTGGATCAAAATGATCTCCTGTGTCCGAGGGTTAAAAAACAATTTTGAAATTCCATCGAGAAGACTTTAATAAAACGAAGAATTTCCTATAGCTGACGCGTTTCGCTGTCCCAGTTAGGATTCGCATAAACTTTGTCCGCGGGTAAACAAAGAAAAATAAATCGAACAGAAGAGTAAGAAGCGGTTAGCTGACTCTCTATCAGATGCATTACGCATTCACGTGCATCATACCCATGCAGTTCGGTTTTCTTTACTTACTGAGCTGCAGATGATGGTTACATTTCATCATCACACAGCCTGCAACAAACGCATAGATCGCACCATTGTCATTACGGTCGTAAATACAGGGTTGAAAATTGTGTTAGATTCCGCGGGCAAAATATCGGATGGGCTGGGCTCAAAAAATACTCTTCTATCTAAACGGCAAAGCATGCCAGAAATTCAGATGCTATGAGTTTCGTTTCATAGCTCGGGTTAAGCAAGAAATTCCCTACGGTGATCGCGATTCATCTATCGCTCATCGACGCTTCCTCTCGTCGCGTTTCTTTTCACATTTCCCGCAGCATTGTCGTTTCGAAAAATTCTCATTGGAATAATGCTCGATGGATGGATGAAGATAGATGACATCACGAGATTAGGGAAAATGCACAGATGAACCGCGAGTAGAACACCGGTACTCACTTCTGCTCGTTTTGTTCGTTACCACTCTCCTCGGCCACCAACATCTCGTACTCCTCGGCTGCGAACCGGTCCCAGTCGGACAGCTGTTTCACAGAACATGACGATAATCAGTCAACAACGAATTGCTCATAACGTTTCATTAGCTAGTTGTGAATTTAATCGAAATTAATTACTAATGGTAATATACACAGTGGCCGAAATAATGATAGGCTCACTGAGCAAACTAGCTTGATCAGTGTACTTATTTCTATCGACGTTGAGTTCAGTGGTAGTTGCAATCTATTAATTACATTATAGAGAATAACTTGCTGATAACTAAAAACACATTTGTCTTATAAAAATAAAGTGAACCTGACATTATTTAGATCCACTGTAGCTATTGCAATGGCCAACATTTGTTTAACAATGTGATTATAGATGTGTTCCTGAATAAAATTTATCAATGAATGCACGAACAAGTGAAGCAAACAGGAATGTTTGGATTGTTACCTCGTGGCCGTCAGGATCATGCTCCCTCGCAGACGCAAATGGATCCCTCTGTTCATGATCCAGGTACTTCTCGAGGTTGAAGAAGGTGTCGAAGAATATCGAGGTCATCTTGCACTTCTTCAAATCGCTCAGAGATATCTTGCCTGGCGTGGCTGGCTTGATCATGTCCAACATCTGCGGCAAAATATACCAGTTAGTACAATCACGTGTTACGATTTGAATTTTAACAGTGCATTGTTTTATTATTATTTTAGTACCTGACAGAGACAGTCCTCGAACGGCAAGGTTTCCAATCCGATCGCCTCCATGCGGTGCAACTGTTCGTCGTAAAAGTATTCTAACTCGTACATCGACAAGTAGCCGTCGCCGTCGAGATCCATGCATCTATCAACGAGATCCAAAAGTTTATTTACAGCTTCATATATATTTTCTGAAGTTCATTGAAAGTCGACGAATCTTACCTGAACCAATACTCGATCGCGGTGGGATGATTCTTGTCCTCCTCGCTCAGCAAGAACCACACGAATTCAGTGTAGCTCATCTTGTCTTGGGGTTGTTGCACACCGTTCGCACTTTTCACACCTCCTCTTGTCACCGCGCCGCTGAATATTCTCGCGATCATGCGCTTCGATAATGCTGCAATATCGAATTAACGATTTTCTAACTTATTTCTTTGTGAAATTATTTCGTTGAAACGACTTTACTCCCTTAAGAATTCCTAGTAACCCTTCTAATTTATTTTTGCCACAAAGAACCGAAAGAAACTCGACGAAGACGATCTCGAAAGAAGTATTCAGCTCATATTACTCAATACGATATATCGCTTCATGAACACAATTGTTATAGCCGTCGAGAAATTTATTTATAGACTCTAAATTATTTATTTTTAATTTCGAAGGACTGTTGAGTAAGAGTGCTTCATGGTAGACTGCTGAGGTAGGTAACGTTTACTCAATAATCTTTCAAAATTGAGGATAAATAATCGAGGGTCTTTAAATAAATCGGTTGATAGCCACAGGAATTTTGTTCGTAAATCAACCAGTCGCAGTTACCACAATAAGCGATTTCGTAGCCGTGGGTAAAGTGCTAACAGGAAAATAGCTGGAATAGTTTGCCGAGGAGTTTGCTCTCACCGTGGTCGTTGTGCTTGGTGAGGTCCTTCTTGTCGATGAAGAGATCGTGATCCCGATCGAGCTCCCAGAACTTGCAGTAAATAACGTAGAAGTGTTCATAGCTGAAGTATGCGGTGACTAGATTGATGTCCTCTTTGTGCTCGAGGATCGCGATCACCGACAACAAGTTGCTCCTCCTTAGCTCAGCCACGGAGATCCTTCCGCTCCAGCTTCGATTCACGCAGTAAAATATCCTGGCGATCACCTGGTGGGATATCGTGAATGTGAAACAACATCGATAACTCTAGTTGTTTAATAGATATTAAATATTATAACATTCAAATAATGTAATATTAATAATTAAAATATTAACAATAATTTAATATAATATTATACTATTATATTTAATATTTTGTGTTCAAAGAGAACGAGGCAGCCGGCTACTGCGAGGGGAACAAATATAAATATTAATCTCTCTAGAAGTCTCCGTTATGGTTGGCCAACCATGCTGTTTCTCTCAGACAAGATTTAATACTTTAACTGCGTGGGTTGATGGATGGTAAAGCATCTTTTGTTACCCTTTCGGAGTATACAATTTTCAAGATGGATCATTAGGAGCATTATTGTGAATCCGTGTGATGACATAACACAGACTTTTTTATAGACTGGAAAAATACAAGACTTTCGTTGTTCGCTGCTTGTGTATGGTGTGTACTGGTGAAATCAAAAGGTTAAAGCACCATAGTGTTGCAGAAATAGCATGACGAGTGGGCTCTGCTGACAGTGGAGAATACCTTTCCAGCAGAGATATGTACATATCTTTTCAACAACGTCTTCCATCGGGTCTAAATAAATTGTGTCCCAGGAATGACCAAAGCAATGAACAATTCTAACAGTTTATAATATAACTGAACTGTTTCTTTATAGATTATAACGGATTACAAAATATTACAGTTGTCATATAAGTTTATCTCAAGCTAATTCTTCTAGAAGATTAATATCATATTTAAATTGAGGAAAATGTTCAGAATAATATTTCTAGAATACAGAGAAATTCTTATAATAAGTTAATTTAATAATAAGTGAATCTTCATAACCGTTCAGTTATTTATTATAAAAATCAAACCGCCTGCAATTCTGGTATGAATCAAAACTTTTTATATAATAAAAACCTTCTATAAAGAACCTGTTCAGCCATATATTACAAACAATTACAATTGTTGGTCGCTTTAAAACAACATTTACAAACAGCCCTAATAGCGAGATCCAGATTGCACAGACTCGTGACAGGATCGTGTTCTCGCATTAGAATCGAACGCGGCTGATATAATTGCTAATTGCGATCGTCTTGAATAATTCAAGCCCGCGATTCCCGATGCGTAAATCACAGCTGCGTGCTCGGATCGAATATTTTCCTTCTGTTTCCCCGCCGGGAGCGCGCGCCTCGCAAATATTTATCGTGCTGGTACGGACCGTGTGTACGTAGCGCGAATGGAACTCAGTAGCCTCTTTCAGGAAAATTAAACCGGGATGAGTCTCGACCAGGTCCTGCACCAGCGGGATCAGATCTTCGGGCAGTATGCTGTTCCTCTGGCCTCGAGTCGTGATTCTGATAAACTTGCTGGCAGCGTCGTGGTTGGCGTTCGACATTCTGTAAACGATACAGCGATTTATTCTCGGTCTGCACCCATCGAGAAGACACGGGGACCACCAGTCGGTTTCATTTAATTGTTTACCAGTCGCTGAACTCGTTCACGGTACGGATATAGTGGAGCGGCGAAGATCAAACCAATATAATTAAATGTGACTGTTTATAACACATAGAAACAAAAATGACCGCATCGTTCTCCTCTATAGACGCATAAAAGCTGTAACGTATACACCTCTTTACTGTTCTTTTCTACGTAGGACTCGGTCTTTGATGCTCGAAAAGCTACCCGTCTCAGATAAACCCATAGAAATTCGAGAAATACTGTTGGGTAATTATTTAAAAAAGGTTTGCGTACTCCGATTTTGTTGGAATTTTAATATGATATAGATTAAGACATTTTGAACAACTTTTTCCTTTTACAATATAACGGGTCGCTTTTCATTTTCGAGATATTTGGAAAAAACAAGTGCTAGTACTGTATTGAAATTTTCGTATTCCTGCATGCTTCCGCGGCAACGTAAACCTGTTCCGGGGCCACATCTGTTTATTCTTTGTTTGTTTGTTTGTGTTTACAATGAAAAACTAAACAGATACGGCCTCGGAACAGGTTTACGTTGCCGCGGAGCATGCAGGAATACGAAAAATTCAAAACAGTATTAGCGATAGTTTTTTGCAAATATCTCGAAAACTACAAGCGACCTCCAATATTGGAAAAGGAAAAAGTTGTTCAGAGAATGTGTTGTTGCATAACATATTAAAATTTGATCAAAACTGGAGTGCGCAGACATTATTTATATAATTATCTACTGTTGTTCGTATATGACTGATGCGGCGGATCAACACGTTATCGATGATCGTTGAATCGATGAAAGAAAAGACGAAGAAATAATTTCTATCTCTGTGTCTCGTCGAAGCTAAAGAAAGTTACAAAATGGAGGAACCAATCAGTGTAAATCCTCGAGCCGTTCAAGTCTTTTGTAACTAACTATCAAACAGCGACACGGGTGCGTTGGTATTAGCGTCCTTGAGGAAGTTAACGTCTTTATTACACCATATAAACGAACGGGAAAGCAATAAATTTCAGTAAAAATGGTGGAGGTTATTTATGCGTCGGCGCGATAGATAGAATGGGAGACACGTTCGTTTCACCAAGGTCCCACCGCCTTGAATCTCATCTGCTTCTCTCTCTCTCTCTGTTTCTCTTTCCCCGTGTCTTCTATCGTAAATATCACAAGTCTCCTCCTATTCTTCTTAATGAATATCGCTAAATACATACTCTTTCCAGAAATCAAGGAAGGCGTTCATCTCGACGTAGCCGGTCTGGTCGCCCCCTGCTGCCAGAAAGAGCGGCACTTTCCAATAAAGCGGCAGATCGCATGCCTGTAATCAGAAATCGTTCGAATTCATCCGAAAGATCTTCTGGAGAATCTTCGACTAACAACGACAAATAATTCTCTCTTCGAAATAAAAATGTCGCGAATTCCGAAACAGGAGTTTTCATATAACAGTTGGGTGGATCTTATAGAGTTTGAATCTACCCTTAATTTTTCTCTTACACGCACAGTCTTTGAAAAAAGAAAGGAATTTTTTATCTTTAAACAAATATCGTGATGTTATTATAAATTTCTCCTACACGCACGGTCTTTCAGAAGCACGAATTTGAAAAAAATGTATTTTTCATCTTTAAACAAATGTTGTGATGTTATTAAAGTAAGGAATCGAGTGACTGAGTCTGGAAAATTGACAGCTCCCCGTAACAATGCTTCTGGATAAGCATAAACGCACCGTGGGATGCTGAGTCTGTCTCTCGAACGAGTTTCCCTACCTTCCCTTGCTCCTTACCTTCGTGATCGTGTGAAATTGGGCGCGAGAGGCGCGATGGCCCGGCAGAGACTGGAATGCCGCGGTAATTTTGGCGACGGTAGCCTCCACTTGCGACAATGGCAACGGCTTCCCCCCGGGGAAATAAAATCTGCAAGCGTAAAGGTGGGTTCGTGATCAGCATTGCGCTTTACTCAACGATCAGCTTCCCAAACACCCTCAAGGCCCAACCCCCGCAATTTTGGTGCAAACTCTATTCCAATTGAAAAGCTCTCATTTTTTGCAGACCTCGTCCGAACTCGTAACTTTTGCTTCGGATCAATGGTAGCTTAATTTCTTCGCTTACAAACGATCTTAGTATAGTACGATTACTAGATGTAATTACGGATTTATAACACACTCATTTTACATCAAGAGATCTAGAAATTTTTTTAATTATTTAAAAAACAAAATAATAAAATTTTTTAATTATTTTTTTAACTTTTTATTTCCGTTTTTATCAGCCTGAGGTGCTTCTGCACCGCACACATTATTTTCCACACTATTGAATTTTGATTAATTTTTTCGCTGCTGACGTTGATTAACCACGACTTGGAAATTGGGTCTAATTTCGGTTCAGATATATCGCGTGATAAGGACTGTTTCTAACTTTTGTTTGGGAAAACAAGCTCCTCCAGGGTCTCGCGGTGCAGTTTTCATGAAATTTTTTCGCGTGTGCGGTGAACGGAAATTGAAGTGCTCATTTACCTCGGTATGTGTACGTTTCTGTTGGCTTTCACGTGCCTCTGTAACGTGGTGTGTGGCGGTAGGTGCTTCTGCTGGGCCTTGTCTTTCGCGTACGTCTGTAACCAACATGAGACATTCAAGAGAAACTGCATCATCCAGGTTCTACGCGAGTATAAGAAGATGCAGGTTCGCATCGCGCATAACCAGAAGCCGATTAACTCGTAAACTGGATAATCTCTCGATCGCACGCGCGCTGCGACAATTGAAACGATCATAAAAATAACTTGCGTCTGTGTGTCACCGTCGACGATCAAACATCGTAGGCTACTCGACTCCTAGAGCTTTCTCCGGGTAACTGCTGAAAAGTTTTCTGCGAACCGCGAGCAATTTTCTAAAATGTTGTGTCATTCATAACTTATTGCATAACGAAATGCAACGGCAGTGCTCGTCATCGGACTGCGAATCTTCGTGCGAGTTTTACGTGTCATGAATAGACCGTGGATTTTTTGAATTTGTGACAAACATTTTTATCTCGAAAATGCAGTTTTTAAAAATGAATTTTTTTAACCCTTCGCTGCACAGTGTATCTGATACAGTTAACAAATTTGGTATATAGTAAATTAAGAATGTGTTTTCGTACCAAGTATATTTATTTTTATTTTTCTCTTAAATAAAACACAAACACTGACCTTCTTTCAATTTTTTCAACCCAATTAAAAAACTCGTGCAGTACGAGGAGTTACGAGAAGGAGAAAAGAAAATTTATATTTTGCCTATGGCTACATTTATTTTAACAATAAGACAATAAAAATTTTATTCGACCGTGATTCAAGTTCATAAAGAACTGCATCTTTTCGGCGACCGCTAGCATGCGTCAGATCTGTTCTTTCGAAAAATAAACCGCAAAATTGCTAATGTCGTTGGTCTTATCTTATCAGGTAGGAAATTATAAATGTGTTTCCTTATGCTTTATTCTATTGTCGGAACGTTAGACAATTTCAGCAATGACTAAAAGAATGGACAAAGAAAAATGATTAAAAGAACGGGTCTCTCATCAGTAGACTGCGGATGATACCCCACTGTGCTGAATTAAGGACAACGGAGCATCTCAAGGATGTGCCCAATTCTTTCGAAAAGCAGAGTATAAAATGCAAAGTTGTTACTATTAGGAGCCTCACCCTATCAAGTGGCGGAAAGCTTCTTTATCCTCTCGATGTAACGTCAGACAATTTCAGCAAAGGATAAAGGAATGAAGGATCCGGGGATATTAGGTTCGTGAGGGATCGACGAGGGGTTTTTGCGTGAAGGGAGGATCGATCTCGGTGTTCTCGAGCTGGTTGCGCTGCTCGCATAATCGCAGGCTCTGTTACGAGGCCGGCGTTCCTTGTTCTAGGTGTCGGCGCGCCAAGGACACGGCATCCTGTTACGCGACGCAGCCGCGAAGGATCCGAAGAATGCAAAGGGGCCGGCCGAGCGCGGCTAATGCAACGCCGCGCCTTTTGACCATGTGACTCTGGTTACATCATAACCAACTATGCTCACTATACTCGCTGTAACGCGAGGAAATCTATCCACGTGTTAATTGTCGCCGCTCGACGCGCAACGATACCTGGCCGAGCGAAAACGATCTTTGCTCGTGTCGCGCGCCGATCAACGATCGTCGCTCTTCGCGTGATCCTTCACGATCGATAAAACTGTAGACGATCATACCAATCGATCACGAGATTACTAATCCTATTGCAATCTTGATAATTCTTTGATTCAACTGTTTTTTTTTGTTGTAATAAAACATTTTTATATATGAAATTATATATAAAATTATTCATTAAAATTTTCATGTAAATAAAATTTTTTTATATGAAAATTTTGTTGAATAGAATGTTTAGTGAACCCCAAGTATTTACATCTAGTTGAGCGTATCCGTTAAATTATAATTTAAATTATAATTATAACTGGATTGTACCAGCATCATTTTTTTCTTATCTTTGTAAATACTTATGTAAAAATGGCTACTGTCCATCTACAATAAATAATAATAATAATACGTAAACTAACAGATCTACTTATTTAGGTTATACACAATTTTTACAACAATATGTGCTTGGATAAAGAAATTTATCGAATCAACTCCCATGTAAGCAACTTTATATTTTCAATAATTATGAAATGAAGTAGGTTCAGAGTTAAAGGGCAGAAATTTCTGGAGTAGATTGCAAAACGAGCCAAGCTAGATTCGTTCATTGATCTACTCAACCGGCATTCTGTTGCAACGCGATAAGAATAAATGGTAGAATAAATGCAGTGAGAAGTCGAATGTCCATGTCAATCGGAACGAATCAGACCGTGCATACCAATCGACACCGAGTGGTTGAATGATTAAGAAGACAATCTACCGGTGAAGTGCTTATTCGGGAAGTATCGATAGCGTTGGATTCGAAGATTCTCCGCGAGAATGTTGTTGCGTTGTTTCTAAACAAAAGAGACTCGCAGCGGTCTGAGTGTTCGGGCTGTCCTTTAAAACACAGCAATTTCTGGAGAAAGGTGTATACGTATACCGACGATTCCAATCTCTTGCCAGAAACGAGCCACGGTGAAAACGGGTATACGAGTCTCGAGCGACAGGAATAGAAAACCGCGCG
This sequence comes from Lasioglossum vierecki, assembly GCA_028455595.1. Classification (NCBI taxonomy): domain Eukaryota; kingdom Metazoa; phylum Arthropoda; class Insecta; order Hymenoptera; family Halictidae; genus Lasioglossum; species Lasioglossum vierecki. The sequence goes on from CM052343.1 coordinate 3,275,953, forward strand.
GCGCGGGTAAAACGCGGGTAGCCGATATTAAGAGGAGAAACGCCTGGGCGATAATAAAAATAGCGTCGCGACTACTTCGAGAGCTTCCATTTCGGGAGGAAAATCAATAATGCATTCCATTCTGCCGACTGCGAAATAAGCCAATGCCCCGAACCGAAGCCATTGACCGACCGACCAACGCGGAAAAACCGGGCATCGAACAGATCAAACTTAAACTCGCTAAACGAATCGCCACGGTCATTGAACAATATCGAGATTTATCGAGCGATATTATATCCCAACGATATCGCCAGGAATTTTCTTACGGATTACGCCGAGAACAGCCACGACTTCCTACCGTGATCCGGAAGTCGCTGGTTTAACGATCGATTCTTCCGTTAAAATTAGCTTCGCTTGCAATTACCTTTTCACTGCGGGTTTTATGAAAACTGGCGGATTCGTGGCGATTCTTTTTACCGTGGTTTATTATGGCAATTTTTTACGGTACATTAAATTTACCGATGTACGTTAAAAAGGGTTAGTGTCTTGACGAATTAAAATTTTTTTTTAACTGTGCGACGAGAGGAGTTTATAAAATTTATTTAAATTTAATAATAAAAATGAGTAAATTTGTTTACAATCCTCTCGAATTATGTATTTTAATTGAATTTCCTATAAAATTTAAAGAATAATTACGAGAAAGCTCACGGATGCTCTGCGAACCTAGTGTCGAAGGAACTGTGAAATATCTTTCAAGCTTTCAGCCCTGATCAAGCGAAATTAAACTAGAAGTCGGGATCCAATTAAATGGAAAAACTTCCCTGCGATTGGACTTTAATCTGTGTACACACTGTTTGCGCGAAGGTATAGGGTGTCCACGAATATCCTCGGTGATTATAAATAGGTGTGAAGTCACTGTCTATGGTCGTGCGAAGATGAAATTTCTGTCGTTGCAAAGAGGAACTCGAAAAATTCACCCCGATACATGTCCATTCTACGATTTTCAAATTGAAGGAAAATTAAATATGTCTAAGAAAAATTTCTAACATGTCTAAAAAAAACATGTCTAAAATAGTACCCCTTATTTCAACAAATACATGGAATTCTTTTAGTATTCAAATATTAATCAATACTAATCAATCACATTACTATTATTATTAATTAACCACTGTCATAATTACGGACACAATAAATACATACATTTCGACAAGATAAATTCCAACTATATATAAAATCAAAGATCTGCTTCGGAATAAAATTGAGCGGCAATTTAAAGATTAATAAATAAAATAAATTGCGATTAATTACTGACAGCAAGTCGCAGGATTCTAAGAACATGATCGGCTAAGGTTTCGCCGAACAGTTGCGGAACAGCGTTGGCGAACGGGAAAATCGATGCGATCGAGAAACAATGGGGATTGAGAAGAGGTGGCTCTCTCCTTATCGATCGGAATTATCGCGCGGCTTACGAAACCGCGGATCGGATCGGCTCGTATCGAATTTGCGCGGCGTGACATTGGAATAGATTGCAGTCGAGCAACGAGGACCAGGCCTTGCAATTATTGTGGCCTCTGTTTGGCACGGTCCGTTGCGTGGCACACGGGATACCGTCAATCAGCGTTCCAATTGACATTGCGAATTCGGCTGCGCCTCTGATCGGATTCGCTCTGCCAACCGGCCAAGGGCCCGCGATCATCCGAAATTCTTGACCTTTCGACGGTGCTTCCGCGTCTTCGCTCTCGTTCCGGATCGTGACGAACACCTCCGAGATCCGATGATTTCGCAAAGCTTGCTAATTTAAGATGTTCTGGAGGTACAATGGGAGACAAAACTACAAGCAATTCGAAACCCATGTAAATAAAAGCCATTTATGAGTATATTTTGCATTAAAAAAATAGATTAATTTAAAGAGCTTTCGTTTAATTAGTTAATTCCATGTTGTATTTATTTTTTAATCAAATTGTCTTCATATTATAAAAATTTATTAAAAATTGTAAGTGACTTTTGCGAATGATTGATCACACAAATTTGCGATATTCAATATATATAATTACGCAATAAAAAGTTAAAAATAAATATTTTAATAAATTGAAAATACCTCAGAAAGCAATATTGCAACAAACTGCAGTCAAATGTAAATTTATTTTCATTCTTAATACGTTTAATAGGTTGAAAATAATATAATAGAATTATTAAATTCTTCTAACATCCAGAATTTAATTCAATTCTGATTTATTTCATGGTCTGGGGCAAAGACGATAAAACAGAGAATAATCCAGCTCCCGTAAAGGAGTAATAGAATTTCGCGCAGAGTTGTGCGAGCTGAGTAACGAGCCTAGGTTCGGCAGCTAGAAGACAGGCTAAAACGCGAATGGAACAATTGAAACAACAGAATTCCCCGGATAGGAGGACGGCCCGACCACCGGGAACCGAGAAACTCGCGGATATTTATGGATGCAACGAGTGCAGATGCAGAAGCTGCATCGATTCCTACGCGGAGAGACCACCTCTCGCGTTGCCGATGAAACGCGAATAAAACGGAGCACGCTCGATGCACGAGGGTTCATCACCGCGAACGTTTACCAATGAAAAATTTCACGTCTCGTACGAGAGTCTCGATGACTGCCGTCATCTCACATTTTCCTCGTTTCAAGCATTCCCAATGCGCGTTCGACGTCTTTGTCGATCGTCAACAGATCCTCGAGAACCGATTCTTGATCTTCCTTCGTCGACACTCTCGATCAATTATATTTTTCATCCAACTACAAATATCTTCGTTCCTTCTTGCTAACCCTTGTCTGCTCCAGTTTTCTTCATCGACAAAAGCTTCAATGGCCTTCGCCTTTTGTTGCTCCCGCGTCAAGGCCTTCGACATTTTTTTCATTTGCTACCCTCTTCAGTTTTTACGCTCGTTTCGCGATAAAAGCTTAGACGACGTTCGCTCTTCGCACTTTTTAGCCACCTCAGCCGTTTCCCATTTGCCGTACTCTTCGGACAGATTCGTTCTCTTCGGTCTTCGTCTATCAAATTTATCTTTATTTTCATTTTGGTATCCTTTTCGTCATTTTTGGATACACTGTATATTGCGTATATTCGAAACAAGGAAATGTATATTTTGCACGCTCTCCAGAGATGGCACACAACGCGTGGAATGTACAAAATGCAGATTTTCTTGTTTCAAATACACGAAATATACAAACTTGCACAGTATCGCATCGTTTTGTCCAGCACTGTATTCCTGATTTACTAGTTTATTCTTGAAGAGGTGTACCCGCAACTATGTCCACGTGTAACAACAAATCCTGGTTGATTATTAACGTAATTAAATTTCCAATCGCCAAGGTGGTGTCAGATTTACTATTTTATTCCTGATTTACTAGTGTCTTTATTGTTTTTACTAGAGCTTCTTCAGCAAAAGTTTTAGGAATCTCAATCCACACAGTCCATATCAGATATTTCTCGTGAGATACCCTCTTCAGAATGTTTATTGCAATTTCTTTAACAAGGGCTTTGCTATCTTCATGCTTTCTAGTTACTTCTCGTCTGCGAGCCTATTCAGAACTTTCGCTGCCTTGACAAAAGCTTCGACGGTCCTCATTCTCCGTAGCTTCTAGCTGCCAAATTCTTATACTCTTCTGAGATTTCTAATTTCTTACCGCTCCTTCTCCGACGGAAGTTACAACGACCCTTTCTTCTCATTCTTCCGCATCTTTTGGCTCATCCGCAGCCTTTGGATACCCAAGTTCTCCGACATATTTCTGTTTGTTGCGATAAAGAGAAGAATAGACAGAGACTCGCAGAAAGAGAAAAGACGCAGTTCCGCGTGAAAGGAGCCCGAGCATCAATTAAGTTAATCGAGGGGGATAAAATGGAGGAGAGCACTGTGTTGTTGCTTGCCGGCCGCTGACTCACGCTCGGTTTTCGTCGCGATTAATGTTATTCGACCTCGAGGAGAGAAATAAAGGGACCCCGAGGACCACCGTGACCATAAGTGGAACGATCTACGGGGTTCGCTCTATCGTCACACTCGGATTAAACGACACGCGATCCTGTGGCGTAACATTATACCAAATTTAAAAACATCGTGCCTAAACCTGCATCACACCATAAATTCAAACGCGTACACTGAACCTTGTGATCTGAAACCTAACTGCTCTTAACACTGGGTTTACGGACCTGTAGAAATACCTATTTCACGTTATTTTATAAACACAACAAGCGCGTGTCTATCTCAAAAAAATAAATTTGGTAAATAATTCCTGAGAGAAGTATCTTTACAATTCTCAAAAGAAGCAATTCTCAATTTAAAATTCTGTTACTGCTCTTTTTCAGTAAACATAGAAAAAGAAATGATAGTTCTAACTTCCTATGAGCTCATCTTTTCTAAGTAACAACTAGACCGCGGACTTGATGCATTTATGACAAAAATGGACATGTACAATTTCAAGCAGTGTATTCATTTCACCGTGATAAAACAATTAAAAGGAGAAAGAAATATCTATGTGGTTTCTGTGACTTGCAATTGGTGCAAACATTTTTTATTTCGCACGAAGATCCGCTGTCTAGTAATCAAATTCCGTGTTATTGTAAATAGTAAATATTAGAAAAAAATGATAGAAGAAAAAGTAGTTTTAGGACATATCATTTTTTTTTAATATTTACTATTTACAATAAAAAGGCAGTCAATCAATAGGCATCATTTAAAAGAATAAAAATATTAGAAGAATTTCAAAATAATCTTACTAGGTCGTTCGAAAAAGGGAATTTTATTACTAGACTGCGGATCGGAAAGGCTGGCTAGTAATAGCCTGAACACCCTGTATATTTTCGAAAAATCGGCGTATTGCCGATCTTCTGTATCTCGCTCGTATTCAAATGGCGAATTCGCGGATAGCTAGCGGCGATCTGTGCAGCGCATAGTTATCCACGTTCTTAGTATCGTTAATTAAGATTCCCGTTCGAAGCGGAGCCGTCGATTCCCATAACGGAGATCGTGTTCGATCGGGGGACGTGAGATCGGCTCGGATCCCGCGCCGGGAAAATAGGAAAATGTGTGTTCGTGGCGCCCTTGGGGTTAACGGCGAGAAACCGTTCTCGCGGCATATCTGCGTCGACTGACTCATTGTGGTCGTTCCATATTGGACACCGTGCTAGATTTTAAAAGGCCGTCGACTGTGTCGCCTTGGAACGCGGCTCTGTCGCCGCTTATGGTTGAAAAAGCGGATCGAGGAGGAAAGTTCGCGACGTGCCGCACCGTGCCGATAGAACCAGGAAGACGGACAAGAACTCACGGTAAATTACTTGAAAACAACGGGGAAACCGTCCCGGGAAAACTTTCGATTGCGATCACATAATGACGAACACGCTTTCGAATCTGACAAAAGCGTGCAACATTGTTAAATCCAACAAAACAATTGATCAGTTTCAAATCTTCTGAATCATCTCGTCGAAATCATAACCAGTTCTAAATAAATACTATTTTGTCATTTTAATAAGCAAACAGGAGCTGTTCACTTTGGATTCACTGTGAATAATCGAACGAATATTAAAAAGTTCTTTATCCATCTGACTCGTTGACTCGATTGTAGGTACAATGAAATTCAATATGAAATTGAGAACCGTTCGTGTATGAAACAGTGTATCGATCAAACTTTCGGTAGACCGAGTCCTATTTAACCACAGAACCTCATTAACAAGATCAAAGCAGCTCTCGGTTTTACCATTTATTTAATAGATTTTCATGTGCCGAATTATAGAAACTGGAGTTCGAAAATTTCTTTGACCTTTTCACTGACCTAAACGCGACTCTAATCGCCCGTCGACATTTCGCTTTAATTAACTGCCCTGATCCAGTATATTACTGAAATGCGGTTATTCCGACATTTATTTCCCCGTACCTTAATCCGGAACAGGTTGGGTAAAACTAATCCTGACACGCCAACTGCAAAGTTAAAGTATTTACGAGTAGGCTGCATTTATAATAAAAATTAATTAATGAAATCTGCAGTAATTAAATTAAAAATTGCATTATATTCAAGTTACTATCTTGCAATTAATACGGAGAACAAATTCTCATTCGGGAATCTGATCACGCTGGGAGTAAGTACGAAGGCGCAAGCAAGTTTCCCGAAGCGCGAGAGAGCAAGCAGAAACCGAGAGCGATTTCGAGCAGAACCCGATTTTGTCCGATAAATTGGGAGGCAAACGACGGAACAAATCGATGGCAAACGTAGAAAGTACATAATCTGGAGTTGGAAGGACCGGTGGATGCACTCGGCGGAACACCCGCAGCTATGTCCGTCGAGGAGAAACGTGGCGCGATAATGCCTTTTGGCAGCCACGCGTCTCCCGGTATATTCTTCTACTTTCTGGCCGAGGTCCAGAGCCACTTCGAAACTAGCCACGAAGTTCCTTTCTTAAACGGTCGATCGCCGAATCCGCTATTCCTGCTATTCATGAAAACGGGACCTGCTAGAGAGTTGCATGACGCGACACTTTCTCGAGAACGTCTCCGCGCCCACTGTTTTCCACAATTTAATCGGAGGGCAAGTAGGCCAACGAGCACCCTTTGCCCTTCGAAATCTCCAGATTATCCTAAAGGACAGTCAGTGCTCTTTGCCATATGATAACCAGAGACTGCGGATCTTCGTGCAAAATGAAAATGTTTTGTGTTAACCTCTTGCCCTACGATTTATTTTATTATATTATGTTATTACTATTTTATTATATTATTTATTTTAATTTACGGTTTCAGTGATTAGACCTATTATGTAGATTGTAATTTACTAAAAGAGGAGAGAATTGATAGAAATTGTGTGCCTATATTTGCTCCAATTGCTGTATACATAACGAAACCAAAATAGGATTTTATTTCGGTTTGAAATTATTAAAATATATTTTTTTCAGAATCTATTCAGATAGTGTAAGGCAAGGGTTTAATTTTAAGAAGAATTATTCAATCTACTAAATTTTTATCATAAATCCATGAAATCCACAGTCTACGATAGTAACGATCATGGCAGCTGTTTAGATCGCGAAATCATCAGAGTATTTAGACGTTAGAGGATTGAAGGAAAACTGTCAATCGTCACTGTCCACAGCCTGTCCTCATTGACACGCTGAAGAGTGTTTTACAGCCGCCTGCGTCAAACAGCGATAAATTGATCGCGCCCGGTGACTCAGTATTTCGATTGACAAAACGGAATTGATACAGATTGGCGCTAATGAGTACACATTGAATCGTTCTCTATTTGGTAAGCGGTTGATGGGAAGAGAGGAGGGACGACAAAAAGAGAGAAGATTCTAGGAAGATCGTCCCCGGATGCCGTTCGAGTAGGTTCAGAGGAGGGCGAGGAAGCTGAAACGACCTCTACGCGAGAAGATCTTGAACTCGTTTCGGGACAAAAGTACAGGAGTCCGACCGGTCGGAACATCCTCCCTGGGAAGAGGAATTTGGACGTGGCCCAAGAAGGCCCGACATAAGCCACCCAGCGAGGCAAGAACACACGCGAGAGGCAAGAACATGCGAGGCGACACGTCTCCTACCCGATCATGCTCGAGAGAGCCACGTCCCCGGCCGAATTAGACGCCCCTTCTCCATGAAAAGCGCGAAGTCCGCTTCGATTTTCCTCTCGCACACGCGTACTGTCCCTCGATTTTCCTTCTAGAGCGCCGCCGGCTACAGCCTCGCTAAACGCTAACCGTTTGTTCAACCAACTTCGATTTTTAATAACGAGTTCGATTTGTTCCTAACATTTCGATCACTGTCATCTAAATATCAATCAGCATATATACCTATTAACTCTGCTAATTACCATTCTTTCGCTCTATTCAACATTCTTAAACAACTCAATTTTTTGCTAATAAGAAACAGAAATTCTACGAGCATGTGACCTTTATCCCTTTATTACTACATTCTAGTAATTATTGGTAATGATTACTCTTATTGAAATTTATTAGTAATAATAATTATTAATTGTGCCCGTTTATTCACTGGTGCAATTACCCTATTATGATTTATGGGATCTTTATTGAAAGGAGAAGACAACATCTGCCAGGTCAGCTAGTCCAATATAATTTTCAATTTTTGTAGACCAACTGTACGAAGTTTGAGTTTGTGGATCTAAACGATCGAACCTGAAGCTTCACTATTTTCCGAGAATGTACATCAGTAATAAATGCATAACGATTCGTTGTGCATTAATAATCGTTCCCACAATTTCCGGTTTTCACCGCGCATTTGACGAACGAACGTTCCGGCCGGTATAATGCCAGTATTCTAGTCTGTCGCGTTAATTGCGCGTATAATCGAGCAGCTTCGAAGATGTATAGAGCAATCCCCCTTTTTCCTAAGATGTTCGAGTACTCGGTATGCAGGCTACACCTGGCAGAGATCCTAGTCGGAGGATAATTGAGGCTTCCTTCTCTCGGCATATATAATTAGGAACCCTGGCTGCGTTTAATTGCCACTCGGACCGGACTTGTCGTTGGACACTGTACACCGATCGATAATGCGATTACGTCGAATCGAACCTGCAATTTAAAGCTGCGACGAGCGTCCAGTTTCGCCTGGCGACGAAGGAAACGCGTCACCCAAAGAAAATGAAAGAAAAGGTTCGACTATGATGCTGAAACGTCAGTGGACGGTCAATAATCTCTTAGAATGCACCGGGAACAGTCGATCTTCCACTTAAAATTTCTAAAATTCGTTTTAGAAACCACCCATTCGATAATTCAATTGAAAATTCACCCATTCGATATTTTTACATACTGTAAAATTATTCATCCATTGACCTAAAGAAGTCAGAGACGTCAAGAGGATGATCACGAGAAAGTGCTAACAGCTCCACGTGTTCAAGAATCTTCGAATCGTACAATTCCATCACCTCGAGTACAAATCACCCAATTTACCTGAGCCTTGTTCTGAACTTCGTGACCGGTCCTCCACGTGTTGATAGCGGGCTGTCTGGGTCCCCTTTTGTCCAGCAGCAATTCGCTGGGGCACTTCTCGAAGATGAGCACTCTCTCGGCGACCGAGCCTCTAGTCAAAAACGGTCTGATAGGATTGTTCCCGGTGCCGGTCGCCGCTGCTGCTCTGATATGTTGTTTCTGTTGCGTGGTCAACTCCGGATGAGGCACTTGCTCGATCCTTGGCCTGGGTGTGTTGATCCTAGGTCCCCACCTAGAAGTCACTGGATCCTTGTCCTCTTTCCCAGGCTCCTTGTCCTTCTTAATCTCCGTCTCGAATTTGGACCTGGTGGTCGAGACCAGTTGCTCGGTCGCGTTGAACGAAGGCGCGTTGTTGTTCTTCTGCTCCTCGAGCCTCTGCTGAGTCGCAGGATTCTGCTGAGCAGCTCTGTACCTGACTTTCGCGTAATGCACCACGGACATGTTCGACAGCTCGTCCTTGCTGAGAGTCTTGGCGTCGGTAGCAACGGTCGAGTTAGCTCCGGGCGACGCGGAGACCACATTGTTCACCATCGCCGCGGAAGCAGGCACCAGACCGCTCCCGTGATGATTGTGTCCGATTATAATCGGCTTCACCGGCTCCACCTTCGGCTTCTCCCGTTTGATCGCCGGCTTCTGCCTCGTCAGAGGCACGGTCCTCTCCGCGGGCTCTTCGGAGATCACCGAACCAGTCTTCAACGCGTTGATCAACCTCTCCTCCTCCCTAGCTACCTCGTCCAGGTACACGCTGGAGTTAGACCCGCTGCACCTCTTCTCCTCCTTCGTCAACGGCTTCACCTCCAACTGAGTCCTTCCCGCCGACACATCCGTCGCTCTCTTACTCTCATTCAACTTGTTCTTCAACGGCCACGTGGTCAGACCCGAGTTCACCGTGTTCGAAGCGTTCTCCAAGCTCGGAGAGGTCGGCGACGTGATAACCGTGCTCGCCGGCCTCTTCTGCTGGACGATCTTCGTCGGCGTTAGATCCGCGGGGAACGTAGTCTCGATAGTCTCCAGAAACACTTCCCTGTGATGAGATCCGGGCGGTGTCTTCGTGGACACCTGCGGCTTCACGATCTGCGAGGGCTTGTTCGCGAACGGCGATGTCGGCGAGAGCAGGGCATTCTGTTTGCCTTTCGTTTGACCAGCAACGTTGCTGTTCTTCAACGGGGAGGTCTGCTGTTGGTTCTGTTGCGTGGAGTTCCTCTCGAACTTCTGCAACGCGAATTGTATGGAAGAGGGCAAGGACTTCGATGGAGATCTCTGCCGAGACGCGGCTATCCTAGCCTTGTCCTCCACCACGAAGTTGTTCACCAGTTTCTCCAGGTTACCGTTGTCCAGGTTCGGCGATTGCGCCAGGATGTCGACCGTCGTGTTAGCCGCGGACATTGCCGTGGGGGATGTTTTCCCGGGACTGATGGCGGGGTTGGTCGGGGTGAGCGCGGTCCCGAATTTGTCCGCGGCGGTCGCATTGCTATGGCAGTTCAGGATCTCGGTGGGGGCTAAGCCCCGGCTTTTCCAGGTCTGATAGATCGCTTCGGCGTGGTCGCTGATCTGTTTCGCGATCGCCGCGATGTCCTCGTCGCCGGAGCTGGACGTGTCCGAGGCGGTCGTCGGGTATTTTCGGCGTAGATCGTGCTTGGCCGTAGCTGCCATCTCCGGCTCCGATTGCAGCCGCTGCTCGCGCAGCTGGGGATGATGGTCCAGCAGGAAGCTGGCCACTCGGCTGCTCAACTCTGTCGTATGGTCCAGCACCAGCTGCACCAACTCTGGGCTACCCTCGACTGGAACCACGTTCACCGGGATCGCGTAACCGAAGTGCACTGCCCGGCAATCAACTTGCTCCTCTTCGGGCCGGCTCTCGTTGATCAGACACGCGTTCAGATCTGGACAGTGGATCGCCCGAGCCGGCCGAGGATCGACGGTCACCGGCACGAACAGGTCGCGTCGGGTCGCGCAGACCCGGCGCTCGATCGTCTCGATCTCTAACCCCAGAACACCCGTAACAGACACACCGCCAACCGACCTCGACGACGACAACACCACCGGCCTCCTCCTCGACGACGTTGCTTCCGTTATCAACGGACTCGCCACTCCTGGCATATCTCAGGCCAATCGGCCCAAGAAACCCGTCCCCCTAGACCCACACACGGACACGGCTTCCGTCCACGCGATCCTACTGCAGAAACGTCCTGCCTGTCTCCCCATTGTCCTTTTTAGTTGACTCTCTTCGAGGTTTATCAAGTCTCCTCCTGGTTGCTCCTACAGGCCATTCAAGCCTCGAGAAGACATTGATCTTTTCGTGAAGAGATTGTTCACTTGTTTTTACACTGGTTCGTGCTACTTTAAAGAGATTTGTTTTCTACTGGTTTTCACTGGCGAACCCTCCTGCCTGTCTTCCCATTGTTCTGTTGGGTAGATTCTTTGAGGTTGATCGAGTCTCCTCCTGGTTGCTACTAGAGGCCAATCAAGCCTTGAGAAGATATTGGTCTTTTGGTGAAGAGATTGTTCACTTGTTTTTACACTAGCTTGTAGAAATTTGTTTTTTATTGGTTCCTTCACTATTTAGATATTTCCTGATGAATATCCTGATGAGAAAGTAGCTGATCTGTTGCTAGACATTGTGTTCGAGGTTGCAGGGTTTTATAGACGCTGATCGAGAGCTACATCTCTGACGTTCAGCTGCCAAGGATCAAGAGTGATCTGAAAGAAGATAAATATAAATTAGTATTTGTCCGGGCCAGGCTGACCTGTGGTCGTGTATTTTCGGACCGTGATACGTGCTCTGAGCTGGTCGGCGCGCTAGTGCGAAGCTTGCATTAGGGATTGTTGATCTTTTGCTATTTTTTTTTTGTTTACCCTTCGTCACTGGGATTGGCCTACGCGATTCTCTATGCCATAGCTTACCAACCTTTCACGTTTGCTTACCATGTTCTTTAGAAAGTTCTCTTGTTCGGCTTCGTACACTTTGCGAAATTTCCATGAGCCGTTGCACGTGCGATTTTTCAATCTTCGAAAGTTCGGTCGAATGTTAGAATGGAAAGCGAAATTTTAACATCGCTCGGATCTCCGCAATGCATACCGTTCCGAGAGTAACAATTTAGATGTTCAGGGTTTGACTGGGAGTAACCCTTGAACCAATGAATTTTGTTATCTTGAAATTGAGAATATATTATTATTTTTTTCTTTTAAAGTGATACTGTGTGTTTCGTAATTCGTTTGATCGAACATGAGTTTACTGGTTTATTGAAAGTTGCCTGTCACATTTTCGAAAGTTAGTTAGGTCGTTGGTTGCATATTATTTTTGATGAAATTATGAACAGTAATTTTAGATTCGAGTTCGGTCAATTTTGATTTCGTACCACAGAGCGACGACTATATTGGGAAACTATGATCTACATTATACGGCAATATGGCGTATCAGAGTACAAAACTAGCAACTTTGTCCCCTGCTGTAAAGTTTGCAGAGAACTGCGAGGACTCTATATCGACAAGCTCCAAGTGACTACAGTACGTACAAAAACTTCCAAAGTTGTGCGAAAGTGGATGCCAAAGTTGTGCGAATGTAGACGTCTGAGTTGCACAAGATCAACTGCCTATGCGAAGGGTATTAATAACTATCAGTTACGATTACGGGCGACGCACAGTCTATATTAGTGGTATTTCTGACTTATCACATTTGTCAGTGATAACGTATCGCTAACTAATTGATGGACGTTCCGGGTAATCTGCAGAATTACAGGAAGCAAAGGTAAGCACCGTTTGTGGTATTCTAGTCTAGAATAGAGTCGCTATCGTAATTGTGTAAGTAGAATGTTATTTCTTCCCTTATCATTTACAAACTAGAGTTTAAAAATTACTTAAATTTTGTTGATCTTGCTACGATGTACAAATTTTACAAAATGTCACAGACAAACATTTCACCGTCTTCAAATTTGATCAACAACGAATTTGATAAACAAAGAATCTAAGATTATTGTCGGTCAAATTCGTCGTCGATCAAAATCGTTTTCAGTTAAAGACGTTGTCGGTAAAATCTGAAGTCGGTGAAAACCGAGTTGGAAAGATTTGTCTCGATGATTTCCATGGGACCAGATGATTTCATAAATTATTGTTTATTTATATTTTCGCGATGAAAATGCCGGGAAGGTTGTCTCTCGGTATCTCGTTCTAGACTCGAATACCCCTCGAGTAGTGTCTAATAGGCTTTGTCCGAGCGAAAAAGCGACACGGTACCGGTACTTTCACCCTGCATTGCAGCGCGTATGCAAATGCACGCATGCGAGCGCAGACGTGCGTGCGCCGCGCGCCGCTTCGATCGTGCTCGAATCGCTGGAAGCCGCGCACGTTTCACGTTCCTCACGTTTCTCTCCTTCCGTTCTCTTGCTCTCCTTCTCTTTGTTTCGGCGTCACTCCTTCTCGAAGGGGGGGACCCACGGAAAAAATTCGTATGCCGAGACGGTCGAGCTTTCTTTGTCTTTGGACGAGGATCGTTTGGCAAACGCCAAGCACTTCTCCCGATGATTCTTCAAATCCCGTGCATTCTGACTTTACAAACTCACCGACTCTCCTCGCATAAAGAATCCCAGATTGTTGATCCATCGGGTTGACGATCCACCGATAAATATCTCGATTTCTATGTACCAGGCACTGCATTTAGAATGCACCGGAGAACTGCACTCTAGCGACACTTTTCAACTAGGAGCCGGCCTCAACGCTGTCCATTAAACTGCCAACCAGGCCATCGATTAATTACTTCGGAAACAGGGCGATTGAAAAAAGGCAGTTTCAGGATCAGTTCAGCTAAATGTAATTTGATTGCGCCGGTAGTTGATTATGTGGGCTTTTTAACGCTCCCGGCTTTTAATAGACAAACGCGGTCACGGAGACTTTTAGCGAACGATCCGCTGGAAAAATTGTGAATAAATATTTCACAGAACATTTACTTCTATTCAAGAAAATGATCATTGAAGGATACAAGCTTCTAGCTTGATTTTATTATCTTGTTTTATTCAACAAAATGGTCATTAAATGGTACAAGCTTCCAGCTTGATTTTATTATTTTGTTTTATTCAACAAAATGGTCATTAAATGCTTCCAGCTTGATTTTATTATCTTGTTTTGATTGGATATACAATTTCAAGGAGATGAAAATTGAAAATTGTGATGGCTGTTTTAAAATCATCAACATTATGGAAAGGGGTTCGAAATTTTGTACATAAAAGTTTGTTGTACGAGCGTACACGTCGAAGCGAACGTGATATCGTATAATAAAAATGAACGATAAAATCCACAATGCAGGGAATACAATTCTCGTTTGATTTTTCTTCTGATCAAATAACAGCTAACAGTTTCGATGAGAGTCGATGATTACGACAGTGATTAAAAATTTAATCTACTGTTATATCGTTCTACAACGTCTCTATAACAACTGTGTTCGTTTCTTTAAAATTCTCACCAAGATAATTCTATAGGGCTGCAAAGATTACGGCCAGCTGCGTTTAATTGACCGAATAGTTACACCGCATTGAATCGGTCTCCAACAACACAGCTAATAAATTCGACAGTGACTCTGCTCCCTATCTGATTCCCAGAGACATTACCAACGAGTTGCAACGACGAATTGCAACAGTTTGCCGAAGTCGTTTCTCCTAGACACATAACTGTCTGTCGTAAGATAAATTTTATTGGGAGATCTGATACGATTGCGTAGCTGTATAAACATACAACGAAATAAGGTCGAAAAGATTAACTATATTTTGTTGCGGATTGTGTCGGTTCGGAACTCACGTAGACACTGTGAGTCAGGACAACTATTTATAATTCTAGAGAGATCTACAGGAAAGTGGGGACTATTCTACGAGCGTTTTGTCGGCGATTCTGACGATTTATGAATCACTTCCACCATAGAAAAGGTCAATAACGTTCTCGAACTTCCTGGGTCGATTGTTCACCGGAAAATGTCTCTCATTGTACCCGTACAAAATTCGTTTTGTCAATCGCGAACAGAGAATAAAGACTTACACCGAAGCATTTGTTTCGATAACAATCTTTACAATTATGGTCTTTACAGTTACTTGCAGAATGTTGACCATAATAGAAATTCTTCTGCGAATAATTCGAATGAAAATATCTTCGAATCTGACCAAATTAATTATTAATTAATATTGTTCTTTACAGAGATAAGAAAGGATAATTCGAAAATCAACTCATAAGGGGTGGAAAGGGGGTGAAACTTTGTATGAGTAATATTTTATTTGTGGTCAGACGTGCTTGAAACTTAGCCTTAATGCTTTTTGATGTAATTAATCAAACAATTATTTCGGCATTTGAAAAAATTCATCCCCTAAGGGAGTGAAAAGGGGTTGCAACGTTGGCATGAGGAATATATTGTTCGTGGTCTGATTTACATCATACTTGGTCTTAATGCTCATTGATACAATCTGAATGGAGTGAATGAGGGTTTAAAAGGTTTTATGGAGAAACAATATCAATTTTATACGAATTCAAGGACCTATGATATAACATAGTATAAAATCTTGAAATAACGTTAGAACAGTATCGGCGAAAAAAAGCGGGCTCCTGGCCCACTGTGCGATGGCTGCGTCGTCGATAACTGCCCGGAATCGGGCGTGCCTCCTGAACCGTGGCCGCGTGTGTACGCTCGCCTCGCATAACTCGGTCACGTTTGCGGTTTGCATCGTTTAGAATACGATACGGCCCACTAAAAATAGCGGCGAGCCAATATCGATACGCCGTGAAACCGTGTCAATCCCCATGGATCGACCGATTACTCGCCAGTGCGAGCAAGCAGTGCATAGCGCAGCAAGCCGCTGCGAACAACGAGTTTCTACGCGCAGTTTTTTCCTATCCCCATGTTTCCCTCGCCTTCTTACCGATCTCAAGGATGCCACTCGCGGTTTCTGGTTTCTGCTCGATGGAATCGCGCAATTTCTGCTCACGTTTTTACAGCATCGCAAAAACCATGCTTTCTGGAGCGGACCAGGCGCGGAACGTTAACCTGCATCGGTCGCGGCTTCTTTTTCTCGTTGATTTTATCGTGTTATTCGATTGTTGGATTTTTTGCAGATTTTTAGAGTGGTCGATGTTTTTATTCACCGGGAAAATGGGATGGACGTATATTTAATCGTAAACTATATTACATTAAATTTCACGATTCTAAATATGGTTATATTCTACTATATTATTTTTGGAGTTAAAAAAATTAGAGTTTATAAAAAAATTAAGGGAGTGCTCTATAACTCGTAACGATCATATTTGTTAGACATTGCTTAAGAATGTCGTCAAGGAGTTCAAGAAGATGAGGTTCAAAGAGAATAGCATAGGCATACAGGAGGTACAAAACGTATTTTTCTTCTAGCAAACTGGTGTTTGGACAATGAAATTTGGATGACAACGATCAGTCCAACGAGTTTCAAAGGGTCTTCTGCTGGAAAAGACAGAATCAAGGAGAGACACCTGCCGGCTCACAACGATTTGTTTATCATCCTCGAAAGTGGAACGACGCTACGGAAAGAATACTGATCTAGAGGCGTGACACTGTCGCGGCCGGTTTCACAATCCGCGCGGCGGGAAAGGGTGCCGTTATAAATAGTTCCTCAATGCAACGCGTGAACCAAAAGGGAAAAAAAGAACAGAGCCGTGGATTTCAAGGATGAGCCTTCGCGTTTTCCATAGCGCGAGACTCGAGCTCTATATAGAGCGAATAAAAAATACAATGGGCGTACAAAGTATTCGTACATCTTAAAACACTTTTTCAAAAATGAAACTGCGACGTTAGAATCAATAATTTATTGTTAAAGACGAGAAGAAATTTTTATACGAATCCTGCAATCTTATAAGCGACGAAGAAAATTTTTTTATTGTCTTTGATTTATTTGTTCGACTTTGTTTGAAATCTTCGTGAGAAGTTTGACTGATTGAAATACTAGCAAAGAGTTAACTTCTACCTATAATTTATAAAGTGTATCTCGGTAAGAGAAAAGGACTGTTCGATTAAAACAGATAGCAATGAAACGGCAACGTACGCGGACAAGTTATTTAGTCCCCGGGGGCCGGTCGTTTCCAGGATTAATCGTCCGGGCGAGAGAAAAAATTTGATCGATCCAGGGACAGAAGCAGGTTCTCGCGAGGCCCACGAGGGCAACTCGTTCAAAAGGTAATTTCTAGTCGGAATACGTAATCAGCGGCCAGGTATTTTCCATACAATCGTGATTCAGCTCGCGCTCGACGCTCTCCGCAGCCGTGAACTCGCGCAACCTTGGAATTCGGTGGAAATAGTTCAAACAAATCCACGAAGCCTCAATAAATCTCTCCGTTTCTACCGTGTAGGTTTTTTTCGCGAGCGAATCTCTCGACCAAGGGACCTTCGACATTTCCCGGTGAAACATAATTAGTCTCGGAGATTGAACGTGATTCTAATAACGAAAACCACAGAATGCATGAAATAAGTAAGTTCGTAAAGACGAACGTTCTAAGACTTCCCTTTTAGGTGGTACGAGGAAAATTTAAAGCTGGTAAAATGGAAAATGCAGATTTGAATGGACCTAAACGAAGTCCTGAATATTCTGCCCGTTCCGCGCGGTAGGTAAATCAACATCGAAGAGCATAACGCTTCTGTGTTTTGATGGAAGTAAGAATATTCAAGTGATAGACTCGTTTTTCCTATTTTTACGTTTACGAGAGGTGATTTAGAGAATTAAGAGACCAAATGAAAAAAATTCTAAAAAAAATTGCAAACCGATGATTCTAACGAAGGAGCTCTCAACGCTCATATCCCAAAAGATATATCTCGGCTAATTACCGCCTAGGATGATTGAATCAGCCCGATTCCGTCAAATTATCCCGTCCAGGTCGTTCCCGTTCTGCCAATCGCGGACTTCCGCTCACCATCTTGTCCAGCCGCAGGACGAATAGAGGAAACAGGGTCCCCGATCGATACGATTATCGATGACAAGGGACACGACACAGCGAGAGAGCAGTTTCGCGAAACTTTCCAATAAGCCCGAGACACAGGTCCACGCCATTGAAGTTTCACGGACTCGACTTAGGAACGGCTTGAAAGCCTGTGGGCTGGACTTAAAAGTTCCGTGTATTTTCGCTCGTATAAATGGCTCGTGGAAACCAGCCGGAATAACAAGGGCGGACTCGGCGAAAGCTTCTCTTTTTATCGGGAACACGTGGTTTGCTTTCTTCGACCATTTACGGTATCGGTATACGATCATTGTCCGTGCAGAGCACAAATTGTGAGACAGTAAACGTAACTTTACTGTACCGTATTCAGAATTTGTTTCACGGTTTTAGGGGATCAGTTTTTGTGGTTTGACCGACAACGAATCCTGAACCGGTAGCGGATCGATCGCAACCGGAAGCGCGGAAAATAGCACGTCCCGCTAACGTCGACAGCTGTCGGCGATAACGCCGATCAACGAGCCGCGGTTTAACAAATAAGCAAAAAGTGTCGCGTGTAACGAGCCACGGTAAACGGTGCGCCGTTGTCCAACGCTGGACCCCTTTTCCATGCAAATTGACACGTACACTGCCCGCTAAAACTCTAGCATCACACGTTCATCAATTTATTCGAACACGTTTGAGGATCGTATCCTTTCCAAAAGGACTCGCGTAATTCTCTCCGTACCTCGATTTTCAAAGCAAGTACTCCGCAACCTCGACGTCTAGTGAGTCTGTTGCAAGACTAATTTCCAATTGAACCGTCACGATCTCGTCTACGGGACCGTCGGCACCTGAAAATTGCCGGATCAATTTTTCATCCGAACAATACCGGGTTATTTCGGGCTGGAAGTTGTCCAAACGCGATCCTGATTGCCATGAATTATTGGCCTTCGGCAGGCGATCCTTAGTCGTACGTCTTCGACGGTATTTTCAGCAGACGACGTGTTCCCGCTTTCGTATTCAGTCTCGGAATAATGATGGGTTCGATGGAATTGTTTGTCTGAACGTTGAAACGCAATTTAAAAAATTTTGTTTGAATAATACTTTGTCATCCAGTTCTGAGCCATGTATCCAATTTCAAGTCTCTAGCTCATCAAGAAGTTACTTTAAAATCAATTGCAAAACTTGTCACCGAACAAACAAACAATGTCATTCAAATATTGAATTTATATTTTTTAAATATCTAGTTTATATTCTCTGAATATTTAGCTTATATTTTCTGAACATTCAATTCATATTTCTTAAACATGTATACAATAGTTAGATCCAATATTTATCTCATATGAAAGAATGTGGCTTAAAAAATATTTATCCAATATTTTTATGCTACTAGGGTATGAGCACGAACTATGATTGTTGAGGGAGATCTGGCGAACCCGATGCGAGAAAGTGAGTCGCGTGTTTCTTCGGTCGAAAAGTAGGAAGATTTTCGAGGCGTTCATCGGCGCGCGGTGAATTTCACCGGGGACAAAGAGAACGAGGACTACCCCGCGCGCGCGCGCTCGCGATGACTTCCGAGGCCATTGAAATTCCCTATTGTCTGCGGCTCTTTTTGTTCGACGCCTAGGTCAAGCTATACCCTCGTGTCAGTGGGTCAAGCTATAGGCCTTCCTCCTCTTCGCGTCTCCTTCCCCCGTTTGGTTCTCTCGAGCCTCCTCGTCGAGCGCGATGAGATTTAATTCGCGACGTGTCTCCTCTGTGACCGTAATTTCCGCGTCTGACTCCCACGCGACGATTAGAATGAAAGATGTGTCATACTGGACCTCTGACGAGTCAAATTGCACGATCCGCAAACAGAGAGAAAACTACATTGTACGAAAGCGAGGAGAATATTCGAGAAGGCTGGAGGCGCAGTAGAATCGCCTGTCCATTGGTCAGACACGCTAACGAGTGGTTGATACAAGCGTCTAATCGATTCATTGTGGAATTTATGTAAAAGGGCTTCAGTCCGTCTATAAAAAATATTAATAAAAAACTGACGTGACTCGAGACATAAATTTGACAGTGTTCACGGTTATTGAGAGGACTATCGGAGAACCTCGTAGAAAACTCTCGGAGAGCGAATAGAAAGATGACGAAAGATGAACACATAAATTGAGAGTAACTACTCTCGAGAGCAACTATCGACTGAAACTCTAATACACCGAGGAGACGATATAAAGTGCACACAACAAGAAGATCGTTCGAAGCCCACGTTCTAAGGATCAACAAACCAGAAATAAATAGTTCCGAGAGCTAACCATAGACAATCTAAATCTAGAAAACGCCGTAAAATCTCGGATAAAGCGAGACTGGAAGAGACATGTAACCCAAAAGGGTCAGAATTAAGAAACAGAGCGGGATCCGGTAGATAAACACATCGCGGTAAAGCAGGACCTACTGGCGGCTGAATTTAGGACTATCCTAGAAAAGAAATGCACTCGTGGGTAGAAAAACAGGGAAAGAGAGGGAGAGGAAAAATACGAGGGGGTGTAAAAGCGTGTCGGATTGGAAAAGACGAGGCAGACTCGCGGCATATGAGTAATAAAATCGGATTGTTATTTTTCCGAAACGGATATACTTAAAAAAAAAAATTTTTTTGAATAATTCATTGTCATCCAGTTCTGAGCCATGTATCCAATTTCAAGTCTCTAGCTCATCAGGAAGTTAGTTTAAAATCAATAGCAAAATTTGTCACCGAACAGACAGACAAACCAACAAGAAATCGAGCTAATAAAAACGTGGTAATAATAAAATACGAGCGGAACGGTAAGGAATAGCTTTGGAAAGAGGGAGAGGCCAAGAGTAGAGTAAATTTCGCCCGCGATGCGTGCACGAATGTGCGTGCCGTTTTGTTTGGCCTTTTTGCAAATTCCCTGGAGAGTTCCTTGGCCACACTCCCTCTCTTTCTCTCTCGTCCTCTCTGCGAGCCGATTTAATTATTCCACGAAGGTAGGCGCTTTGAGTTTTCCGGCAGCGAGGCTCGCCAACCAACGGAAGAAGAACCCGAGCCAAAATATATTTCTGGACGCCAGAGGAGCGACTCTCGTCCCCTTTCTTTACCCCCCTCTTTCCCTTCATTTTCCACAGCGTTTCTTTTCTTTTTTCTTTCATTTTCTCATCGACGATCCCGCTCTTCCTGCTCACCCCTGCTCTTCATTCTTATTTCCTTTCTTTCTCTCGTTCGTTGGTTCTTTCTCTCAGAGGCTGGCTCTTTCCGCTCGGAACCTGTTAACTCGGTAATTTCTCGAGCCCCGATGCTCGCTCAAGCATAATTCAAGTAAAAACGATTCAACGGTTTTTGTCCCGCGTCGAGAGATACTCGTCCCGCGGATTTACATTTTTATGGGAATCGATGGGAGAATGAAACCATTCATGTTTGGGGTTTCGCGGATATTGGAATCAGTTAATCGCCGGTGGAATTGTTGGACCGGGGGGGATTGTGCGATCGACGACGAAATTGGCTAAATTGAAAACGATGATTAGTGGACTGTTTTATTAGATGCACAAATTAAGTCGCACCCCTTCCTCCTCGCATTTGCCGATTGATTGAAAACAATGGGAATACTGCAGGACGTTGTCCCCGTCGCTTTCAATTTGGTGGATTAAAGAATTACAACTAATATAAAAGAATGTAGCTATTATTAATCCTTTGTTGCACAGTGTATCATATCTCATAAAGTTAATAAATATATTAACTGGTATATAGTAAACTAAGAATGTGTTTTCTTACCCTGTATATTTATTTTTACTTTTCTGAAAATGTTTTAATTTTTTTTTAATATTTTTTCCCCTTAAGTAAAACACAAAAACTGTTCTTCCAGTATTTTCATCCTAATTAAAAATTCATTAAAAATCTCGTGTAGCGAAGGGTTAAAATGTTCGCGTTGCAGCATACTTAATGAAGTATTCGCTGTAGTATACTTCATTAAAATAGCACTATGGACTACATCTCAGTATTTGCAAATGAATGTATAATAATATCTAAAATATGTCTTCAGTATCTGTTTTTCGCATACCCTCTATGTAAACCAAAAGAAAAATACTTGATGTACAAGGGTGGTTCTTGAATAAATGGGGAGAACAGTGTCGATAAAAAGCTAGCTCTTCGTTGGATTCTATTCAGCGTTGCTCGCTATAAATACGCGAAGATCCTCGCGATGCTGATAAGTAATGGCATCGTGGGTCTACGAGGAAACGAGGGACACGTTGTCGCGCAGGAATTTCCGCCAGGAATAGAAGATATCGTAACGCGGAAGTAGGAAGAAGAAGCCGAGGGTTCCCTTGACTAAGGATCTCGAAACACCATTGCCTTAGAATGTTGGAATATCCCGAAACTCGTTTCGCGCAAACGTGGGACGTACCCGCGGTCTTGAAATCCCTCGGGAGTAATAATAACGAGCGGCAAGTAGATCGCGAGGTCAGGACATTTGCTTCGATTAATAGGGGATTAGCCGGCTAACTTTGTCCGGCAACAAGAACAGCTGGTAGTGAACGACGACGGACCGCAATGAGAATAGACGCCCAGCGTCTACCTCTTCTTCTCTCTTCTTCTCTCCTCGGCTTCGTAGAATACTGAGAGAGGGAGGAAGTTAGAACACGACAGAAGAAAAACTCGAAGGCAGGAAACCACCAGAAAGGAAACATTCCGAGCACAAAGAGAAGAAAACGCTTTGTCCGCCAAAAAAGGGCCGGGCTGAACAATCGAATATTTCAACGAGAAATCGAACGTTACCTCACGGGGACACACTATGTATTATCTTTCTCAATTTTTCCGGCTTCTTTGCTCGGAGGTATTTATTCCCAATATTTATGTATTTTAATATTTCTAAGTTTGATATAGATAATTTTTAAAATAATAATAGAGTCTGTCCGCAATTTTCAATTTTCAATAAGGCCCCGAATTCTTGCAACTCTATTTTTGTAACTTGAGTTCGAGGGCTCCAAAATTTTTACCGCTTGGGTCCTCCACTTGACTCAAGCCGCCACTGCCCAAAATAAATTACAAAATTATACTAAATTCTGTTGAACTTGATACTCCAGAATCTTTACACAATGTTTATGATTTTCTACGGTTTAATTCAGTAATAAACGTGTTAAAAAAAAAAACAGGAAAAGCTTCAGAGTGTCTTTTGTCTAAAATCGTGAATTCTACATCGTCCCCGGATAGATCGGCACGCGACTCCAGTCGCTTGATAATTGTATCGCGTTCCTGGATCACTCCTCATCCCCGATAAAATTCCCGACTGGCATGGTCTCGGTCGTGATCCGCGAATTACATAATGCAACTGTTGCGTCACCGTTCGGTCAAGCTTCGACGAACGAATACGCGCGTGCGCGCCCGAGCACGATTCAATCGGCGAGAAAGAACACGCGATTACCTCGTAAAAAAAGAGGAGGAAGATAAAAGAGACACGCCGTTCACGTGCCAGGAACTGATTGCTTTCCTGAAAACGAGGGAGCTCGCGAGGCCGTTCGACGAGAGAGAAACGAGAGAATCGGTATTCAATCCGAATAATTTCATTCCGATTTATTAGTGCTGACTTTAGTGACTTTAGACACGCTGTGTTTCCGTTCACCAATTTTTCTTTCCCACTGGCTTCGATCGATCGTAATTCATTCCGCGCGTTCCATTTACACCGTACAAGCTTATCATTAGACAGCGGATTTTACGCGTTTGTAACAGCAACGAGTAGATCTAACTTAGTCCGAACAAGTAACGAGAACGTCCAAACAAAAACCGCAGTATACTGAACAAACTATTCGAGTCAGACCACAAGTAATATATATTGGATTGTAAACCACGTGGTCGCTAATGACCTAGCTGTTAATGCGATTGCATTTAAATAAACCATATATAAATAAATAAATGAATATTCATCTACAAATTATATAAATAAGAATAAACCATCCGGTTCTCGCACGCTAATAGTAAGCATTCAAAATCGTACACTTTAAGCGAAACAAATAAGTGAAACACTTTAAGTGAAATAAGTACTATTTATTTAAAATTGGCGATCGTGAACGAAGTAAGCAGTTAAGTGAAACTGTTGAGATCGACTTTTGGCCAGGTAAATCAATGAGAAAGAGGACCACTGTCGTGGCGGAACGCTTTCAGGAAATTTCCCGGCAGCGCGCGTCGGTAAAAGTGCAAATTTGCATAAAGTCCCGGAGCCCGTTTATGGAGCGGCGATAAAACTTTATTTCAAGCGAACTTTCACCGTCGAGGTACCGCGATCGAAGGATCGTTTTCGAAGCTAATGCAGCGAAGAGGACTCGACCGATCGATCGGATCCGAACGAACCAGAGGGATCGGATTTTCCATGAACGTTTTACGCTGGTCGCGTGTCGCGTCGCTAGAATTCCCGGTCCTTTATTTACGCGACTATTTTCGGGTCGCGTGTATATTACAACCGAGTCGTATATCATGGGCGAACGACGTAGCGATCGTTTACCACAGGGGACTTAGAACGCGATCGAGACGATCGCCTAACCCACATACCGGAACGTCTAATCACGCGAGCTAATTGCCCAGCGAATGCAGAAAAGAACAAACGATACGGAGACCTACTTCGGTTTGCCGATCGGCGGAAGTGACGTCGATTCGATCGAGGAATTCATCGATGACTTGTCGATTCTAACTATGTTACCTTGAAAGAATCGACTTTTGAGCCGCAGTCTCGTTGCACCGAACTTTTTCTCACTAATGAATGAAACTCGACCGCTTGAAAATTATTTTACCACGTTTTGCATGAGGGTTAAAAAAAATTATATTCGCCAGCAAAATCAATGGAAAGCAAGTCTAATAAAAATTGCAGCGTTAATGTCAAAAGCAATAACGCTTTCTGCTCGAGCAATCTCTGCGAATATTGCGACATTATTGCGGCTGACCGTGCGGAATTATTATTAAAAGAGCACCTCGAGGAATTTAGTAATGCAAGAAAATCTAGTTCGAGAAAATCTATTTTCGAAGGCTGACATAGGTCCCGATTCGTTTTCCGTTGGTGTGCACTAACTTTGAGACGTTCGTTGCAAAAGGACATGTTTCACAGCGAAGCTGTGGATCTCCTTTCAAATTCTCGAAATAAATGAAATTTAGAGGTACGATAAAATCAAGATTATCAGCACAATACTTTTCTGTAAAGGATGGTTTTATTAAACGGAAACTTCTTCAAATATTTGCGGAAGCTGATTCAATTTGACGCGACTCTCGTTTTCCAAGTCTCAGCTGTTGTCTGCTGAATGAGAACGACTCTCGGTCGGCTCTCGGATCGTCCTTATCGCCGATCAAACAGAGCTATCGAACTCAAATAGCATTTAGGTGCGGCAAATAAACCGACGGTCCTTATCGAGCTTACCGCGAGTCCCTAAATCTTCGAGAAATTATCGGTTGGTTGCATTCTCGTTGTGTTCCGGTCGTGCGACGCGATAAGCAAACCTAATGCACTCGCCGACTTAGGAATGCGCTTTAAGTCGAGGAAACGAGCCGAGGATTCTCGCTTGTCCAGTATAATCCTCAGAAAATGTCCGTGTTAACGGAAAGTTCGCGGGTAAACGATCGTTTCTATTCGGGAGAGCAGTTAGACGCGATTCTCTTTGAACGTGGGCCGAAGAATTCGTGGAATCCCGAATTTATGATTTCCATCTTGATTCCCCGAGGCGCCACCTCTTTCGAGTTTACCTAATTGAGAGTCAACGAGGTCGTGGCGGTCGTTAATTAATCCCACGTGGGTGTACGTGTTTGGATATTAGATGGTCTCTTTTCGCTCGTCGTTTATCATCGAGCAGCTGATGACGCTTTAACGACGCACGAGAATAAAAAAAGAGAGTACCCGCCTTGGAAAGTCGGTCGTTTACGTAGGACAGCTTCGGATAGACGCTGGCTGGTTCAACGTGGAACGCAAAACAGTTCTTCTTTTGTAGGTTCAGCTATTCCTTTTGTCGAAAGTCTGCTGAAGTTGCGCTCTTTAAACGTCTTTTAGAGTGTGCCTGGCTTGGACAGGGTCTTGGAGGACCTGGAAAGCCTTCTACATTAGCCTGGAGGGTCCTTAGAGGACACACTGCCATGCAGATCATCTCCCAGGAGCCTCGAAGGAGCAAGAATAGGGCAATGTGAAGGTCATTCGATGATTTTTGAGGAATTACAAACACCTTGAAATGTCGTAGGAACTACTAAAAGATCATTAGAGCACTAAATGGCAGCGAGGATCTGGCGAATCCTTTCCGAGTGTCGTTTAGGATCGTTAGCGAATAGACTGATCTACAGGTCCTCTATAGATTCTACGGCAAACTTCAGAGGACTGCGAGGACATTGGGTAAGGATTTGAATGAATCTATCATCCTTTAGAAGTCGTTCGCAATCCCTCCAGGACCTCGTAGATCCTTGAGAATCCTTTAATAGACCGCTCCGGATCTCTAAAACACAGTCTAACGGAAAGTTGCTCGTTGAGAGGTATAATCCACGCGAAGGCAAGCACTAATGACAGGAATCTCAGGGCGGAAACTAGCTCCTCGAGCAATTCGTGAAATGGAAACCGACACAATTTTCTACGGAATCTAATTCGCAATCTGGGACAGGGATTACCGCATTCCGGCGACGCCTAATGCATACGGGCCGCATTGGAGTCACGGGGACGCGAGTCGTGTCTACGAATTAATTACGTGTGGCGCGTGGCATCGGGCGAATTCGCAACGTCGCAAAACACTCATCGAAAAAAAAATAAAAAACCCCTAAAAAAAAACGTCTTGGAAGAATCTCGACAAGTCGGTAACATGATTGTATTGTATGCAATATATAATTATTGAATTAAATAATGATTACAATTTGAATTTTGTTAGTTAAATTAATTTGGGCACTAAAGGGTTAACTAATTCAATACAGTATTACCAATACTTTTTTTGCGAATATGCCTTGAAAACCAAAAAGTTGTTCAAAATGTCGAAATCTATAACATATTTAAATTTCATCAAAATCGAATAGTCTGATAACAAAAAGGGTCAATATACTGACGGTGAGAAAACCTGGAAAAGAGGATATCTCGCAGAGTATGCGAACAGAGTGTTGGACGGTTTTGCAGCGAGACCTCGCCCGCGAAGGGAATTTCTCCGAGACAGACCGGAATCGTAAACGATGATTTACCGTCAGGGATAAATCATGTTTTTAAGGTGGTCGATGGTAGAGGAAACTTTTCTCGCGAGAAACGAGCGATCCTTGTGCTCGAAGAGCTGTGCGTACGCAGCCAATCAGAGTCGAATTCCTTGGACGACGTGTATCGGCGAGTCTGACGGGTTGGACGTGGCTCGAAATCGGATCGAAAAATCGGCCGGACAACGCGAGCATTGAGAAACCGCCGCGAGAAGGAAGGCTAATAACCGGGAAGGACTCCCCAGTCGGAGATTAATTCACCTTCGAACGACACGCCGCGCGCCGCCTTGATTGCAGATGTAATCGCGTGCACAAACCGAACCGGATGTAACGGACCTCTCTCTCTCTCTTACTCGCTCACTCTCTCTTGTCGGGGGTTCGGGATGGGGATCGATTCGAAAATGCAGGCACGTGCAATTGTACGCGTTTCGCAAGCGTAACGTAACGAGTCGTTGCAGTACACGCGCGTGGGTCGTGGGTGAATGCACGGGTTTACGCAACGGTTATCGACGATTTATCGCGCGAGACCTAACCGAGAGCCGCGAACCCGAACGATCGATGACTAACAACGAATTTCGTGATCGACTTCTCATTGAGAACACCTCAACTTTGACCAATGACGCGTTATCTGCAACGGCAGGCAGTGGTGCGGAAGGGGGAAAATCGAACGTCTGTATATACAGTATTTTATCCATTTAAGTCTCTAGCACGGGTCTGCCGAGGGACATTTATGAGCCAGGGACAGTATTCTTTGACTTTTGCCGAACCTAAAGAAATGTAAACATAGCTAATCCAAATTTACAACTTCTTTATTTTTTATTATTTTTTTATGGGACTTCGATGACCACATTTCTGTCATTTTTTAAATTAAAATCATACCAAATATGATATAATTCCGACGATATTTACTTGTGTATTAGACAATTAAAGTTTCAGCCACGAGAGAGAGTTGCACCCGAAATTTTAATTGTCTATTACACAAGTAAATATCATCGGAATTATGTCATATTTGGTATGATTTTTATTAGAAAAATGTCACAAATATAGCCATCGATGTCCCATAAAAAATAATGAAAAATAAAGAAGTTGGAAATTCGATTATGTGTGACAATCATTCATCGGATTGAGTGTAGTTTCTCTTAATTAGATATCTATCTGTTTGTTCTAAAATGAAGTACTCAAGTTCGGGAGAATTTAATTGAATAGATCGAAACGATTGGCTTCTGTCCGACTTCTATTTTCATTCATGCGATTCTCAGTTCACGAAACTAAAATTTTAGAGGAGCATCGGCGACGAATTGCAGGGACCGTTGCATGCCGAGGTATCCGATATTGATTCCAAGGTTCCGTGCTCCTGTACAGAGTAGTTTTCCAGACTTTTATATAGGTTAAGAAAGAAACGAACGAAGGAATCCGGTGGAATGCACTCAGCCCGATCTATAGATACGCTAGCTGAACGCGCAAGCTCGCGGAGATTAATTCAGCCACGGAAAGCGACTCGGTTTAAGCCCAAAACGGATCGGAAAACCGTTCCTTCGGTGCACCGGTCGCATTGTATGCAAATCGTTCGATGAAAACACGCGTTACTCGCTCGCGTTACGTTCAGAACGGTACGGAAACAACGTTCTCGGGTCTGGCCGCGTTGCAACACGAGTTCGCGTCATACGAACAGCCGGGTAAGTCCGAGGAGCTGAACTTATATGGTCCTGGCCGAATCCTTTTTTGGATTCACGCATCGAACCAGCTGAAAATTCAACTATACTTGCCAATACACTGAGCCAAATCGTCGGATCATACGGATCTTTTAAATGTCCAATATAAAATCGCGCAGGAACTCCCTCGTTGTTTCAATATCAAACAACTTTCGATTAAAATTAATTAATTTTCAAGAACTTCAAAATCAAAGAACTTTCAATGAAAATGAAATAGAGCAATAACTTTCAGAATTACAAACTAACTAAACTAATTAAATCAACACTAAACGAATTTCATATAATGTTGAAATATCAAGGACTATCTTATGGTTCATCTTTAACAATATCCTACAAATTATATTCAATTAATTTCTTTGAAGTTTTCACAATTACGAGTACATATGTGTGTATGTACTCAATTGAATTGCACTGCGTTGCATATTCCGAGATAAAAGGCAGGAGAAACTGTTTAGAGAATGGTTAATTTGCATGAAGAACGACAACTCTCAACGGGGAACCGTTGCGAACGAGGAACGACACGTCGATGATTCGCGGCAAACAAAAAGGCGTGAAGAGAACCTTTTTCGCGAGTCGTCCAGACACATCGGAACGCTTATGAAACACGTTCTCGGGGATCGTGCGTCGACCGCTGCTCGCTGACCCTAATAACCTCGTTGGCTGTTCCCGACGATCAATTAATTACCGCCTAATTGGCGTCCAAGCGCCGGTATCGCCGCCGGCAAACCTGTAACGCTGTAACTGAGCGGTGACGACGACGAGATGTGGAACCCCATGTGGATCGTTGTTAACGAACGAGCAAAATCGAGCAGAAACTCCACAGAAAAATTCAGAGATACACACACACGCCTGGAAAAACCTCGCTCGGGTTGGCTCGTGTTTGCTCCCACGTTTTGGGGGAGTGAGCGAGGCTGGCCTTGTTACGGGTTCGGTTGACAGGAGACCTTGAGCTGCTCACGGTGGCCCGACGTCGCTTTCCAGCGGATTCAGATCGTACCTTTTGCGTTACGAATTTTACGGAGGACTACGGACACTGTAAACATCTCGACCGTCCAAACGCAGAATTCATTGCTGATGTTGGCGGATCTAATGGTAAGCGGACTAGGCGACCCCGCATTTCAAATAAATTTATTTAATCTGTAACGGTATGAAATAGTTTTATTACTTTTCTGTTTTGTTGATAAGTTTAGAAGTTCTTGCAACTTCTATTTCTAACTTGAGGGCCCCAAAATTTTTACCGCTTGGGACCTCCACTTGACTTGAGCCACCACTGATTGCTGAATTGGCAACCTGCTTATACATTTCACTCGTATTTTTTATAATTAGACTGACTTACAATTCCTGATAATTAGGATATAAAATCTACTTATAATCTAAATACAAAGATCATTTTTATCTTGCATACAGATCCGCAGTCTACGAAGAGCTTGATGAAACCAGACTTGCTGGTTCCTGAAAAATATGTCTTTGTACGGAGGTTCGGGAAAAATGGTGAAACAAGTAGAACAAGGGTAGCGGCAAGGTAAAATTTGTAATCCCATTAGATTATCATTTTAATCAGCCGTCAAGTGCTCGACTCGAGGAACGCCACGTACTATAGAAGATCTCCAACGACTGCAAGAGGAACATCTTCCACCGAGGCGAGGCGCAGCAACGTGTTAGCTATTCCACGCAAAAAACGAGTAACAAGGCCCAGACATGCGCCACGTCGTTTCCCAAGCATCTCTTCCTCGACGCAAGCTCACGTCTCGCAGAAAAACCGCTCGAAGAAGCGCACCCATTAGCGAAACGGCAACTGTTGCGTCGTGAAACGGTGAGCTTTTAACTTTCACCCTTTCGATACCACCGATGATCGCTTTTATTGTTGTTGTGAATATCGTTGCAGTAGAATTACACATTTATTAACCCTTTGCACTCGGAGCTATTTCGATCTAGAATAATTCCATTCTACAGGGTGTCTCAAAATTTATATAATACCTCGTGCAATACTTAAATGTGTAATTGATTAGAAACCAACATATTTAATAATGTAAACAATATTTTGAATAACGCTGCAGCAATTTTTAGTGGTGACACCGCTGGAATTGCTTTAAAGAAAGGGTCTCGTGTGAGATTGTTTGGTGGTTCCCAATTTTTTCACCGATTTCCCTCCGGAAAAAGAGAAGCGGTGTCCCTTTCGTATTACCGCGATCGGCGCGGCGCGGCATGGCCACGCGGTCTCATTGCCAAATATGGCTGGCCGCGGTATTCTTAGCACTGCTCGAGCGCGAACGACACTCGCCGGAGCCGGCCGAGCGGACTGCTTCGTTCCTCTCCGCGAGCACGAGGCGAGGATCGAACCTGAAGAAGAGTGAAGAAGACTTCGAGAGAAGAACCGAGAGGCCATTGGTCCATGGAAAAAGAACAAACCGATCGATCGACAATAGGAAAACTTCTAGCCTCGAATCGCTTCGCACAAGCTTCTCTTCCCACGACCAATAACCATCTCTTACAAAATACGACAAAGAAACACGGGATTCGGTAGATATACGAGATATACATTGCAGATCTGCATGAGTTATAATTAACCATTGAACGAGTGAAAAATCAATCGTTACTAGACTCCGAATTTTATGTATTTATAACAAAAATAATATATTATTTTTTATTTTATAAATTAATGTATTATTTCCGCCACACATAGAAATTATTAATGAAGAATGTAAATTTATATTTAACTACTGTGTCTTGCAAATGCAGAAAGTAATTATATATGATTACTGACTTATTTCAACGGTGATTGGCTGATTAATGATTACTGAGGAGGTTGGAAAAATTGTAAAAATTGAAGATCTTTCTGTTTCTTGCGATTGATGCGGAGAATTTCTACTTTGCATATTACAGTGACTATGAATTAAACAGTCGATTAGAGAAATCGATTAGGAAAGAATGAATTATTAGCCAGCTCCGATCGAATCGAGTCGCGCGACCCGCAAACAAAGCGTTTGCGCGGAGAAGAAACGCGAGAAGTCTCGCGAGAGAGAAGGGTCAACGAACGACACCAATTATTTTCCTCCGAGGGACTCATCCTCGACGGAGCCGATCGCGATTATGTCACAGCACCGGCTGGCTCGCCACGCGAGGCAAATAATCTCTAGCGGTGGAACGAACGAGCTTGTTCGCGAGATAAAGAGTACCGAGAGAAGAGGAGGACTTCTCCGCGAGGGCACCCGGGTAAACAAGACCGTGGACCTCGCCTCGATGCCATCCGGGGAATGAACACCGAGGAAGGGGAAAAGCCGATGGAAAACAGCCAATACTTTCCTTTGCTTCCGAGAGAATCAATATTTTAATTGAAAACCGGGAAGCCGGGACGGACCAGTGACTCTTAAACGATGAAACGTGATGTTTCTCGATCTGTTTTCCTTTGGTACTGTTATGAATACCTGTAATCCGTGGCTTTTAATGAACACGTGGGTTTCGAGAGTTGTTTCCACGAGAAGAACAGAATGGCGCAATAACTGAATCCGTTCACGAGAGATTTCGTTGATCGATATTCTTCACATGTGTTTAATATGTGCCTCACGGTAGTAAATAATTTATTTAATTTCACCACAAAACAGGTGGGTAATTTTTCTGAGTAACATATGCTGTGATGAATTTCATCAAGTGTTTTGAAAATTGTATAAGGAATTATATAGAAAAGGTCTGCGTACTCCGATTTTGATGAAATTTTCATATGTTATCGATTTCGACATTTTGAACAACTTTTTCTTTTCCATAATAGGGAGGTCGCTTTTAGTTTTTGAGATATTTGCAAAAAACTATCGCGAATGCTGTATTGAATTTTTCGCATGCAGGAATACGAAAAATTCGATACAGTATTAGCGATAGTCTTTTGCAAATAACACCATCTAACATGGGTGCTGAATAAAAATGTTCTTTACAATCAAAAAATGATTTCCCGTCATTCGGACCGAGGTGAACATTAAGAACCGCTATCAAACCTCTCGCACACTACCTCAACGGACCACTGTAACGAGCCCGCTGTTTGCAATTTAAATGGACAGGTTCGAGTGGAGGGGAAATAATGGTTATTGTGCAATTGTTGCGAATTACGTAAGCCGCTGTTTTCCCGCGGGGTTCAAGAAACTGCGAGGAAGAAGAGGCTCAAGATAGAAGTCGGAGGAGAGCGTGGCGATAGTTTTAGCGATCGTTTCGTCGATCGTTTAGATCCCACTCCGCGAGATTCGGCGGGTTGCGAAACACGAGAGCAATTCAGAAATTTTCGGGCAATATTTAATAACGTCGACCGGACACGGATCAACCGCTGAAGAGCCGCCAGAAAGCTGCGTTATTTTCGGATCGGTTCGCGACATTGCAGCCATCCGGCGGCCCTCGTAGATGCACACCGGATTTTGCACGCGGGAACGTTGCACCAGAACGCGACGGGGAGACACACCGTTTCTGGATCGAGAGGGAACCACGCTTTTTCTGCCTCTCCTCTTGTGTCAATAATCGATAGTTTCTGCGACGTTCGATCAGCATCGAGACCTTCGAACTGCTACCTTCGACGAACAGATGCAGGAGTGTTTGAACAGTCGCGACTCTCGTTTCGCAAGCGAAACGCTAAGTGGACTTGCGAATTGAATTTTAAGAGTGTGACACAACTCGCTTTCAATGATGAGCACCGGACTTACAAGTGGAAATCAATTTTGATTTGCGACAGTAGAGGTAACGTTAACTAATCGAACATTGAATCGTTGAAGACGTCGCTGAAGAGTCTACGATCGTGAATAATTATTTATTATTATTTATTATAGAAACCCTTTTTACATAAGTATGAAAATAAAAAAGAGAAAGATACAAGATTGCTTATCTAATGATAAAGAGACATGTGCGCAAAGACAAAGAAAAAAAACAAAATAATATATTTTTAAATGCTCAGCAATTTATATTATTTATATTAATAATTATTATTATACAGCACGAAAGAACGAGTCGACATAAAAAATGTGTACAGCTTTAGATCAAAGCGGCTTTACGATTATTTTTTAATGCGAGCAGTTGTTTAGCCGATTGTTAACACAAGAGTGAAGGATCAAGGGGAAGCTTAATGGGGTGCAGAGCTGACTGGTAATCTATGGAATACCCAGGGGTTTCGCCTGTAGTTCCAAATTGAAATGATGAAGAGCGAAAGCACTACCAGCCTCGGGTAAATAAGATAAATTGCAACGCGTTGCCTCTGAATCCTTTTGTTATGGCGTAGTTGCCCCCTAGTAGACGCAACAAAGCACGGTAACGGAACCTGGCAGAGCTACTTTGTCATATTATGGAAATTGTAAGCTTTTTATTCGAGTTATCGCGAACTGACACGCGACGACCTCCAAACAAAGACGCGCAGGAATAATTCCTCTTTATAGGTAAGCTAGGAGTCGTTAAATAATGCAGAAATTCTAATGAGAAGCCTACAGCAGCTATCCCTATAAATACGAATTCTATGGTGAAGTTATAAAAATTGCACTCTTCGTTTAAAATTCGTAAACCGATTAACCAATGAAATTTTTAGAGCGTGTATAATTTATACGAGTTTTCAAAAATTGATTTTTATAATATTTCTTTTTTAACACGGAAGTGAACTTGAACCATATAATTCACATTGTTTAATTTTTAATAATGGTCTTAAACTAGACCGAAACGCTGAAAAAAGTTCTATTTATTTGCGAAATTGCTTAGTAACATATGATCGAATCTTTGCGCCGAAAATATGAATTTAATTATTTAAAGTGCTCCGACTTTATATTAGATTAAGGAAACGTGGTTGTAAGAGTGGTCCTCGGTGGAGTAAAACGATAGGGAGTTATTTGGAAGAAAATTAGGAGAAAATCCATGTCGAGGTGAAGGATACGCTTCGATTATGCAGCGATGTTTTTCCTCGTTAACCGAATTACCCGAGCCCATCAGCAGGACGAGCCTGTACACGGTTGCGGACAGGTTCGCGTAGGGTTGGCGCGCCCACCTCTCGATTTCTGGGTCAGGTCGGCAAAGGGTGTGGTGAACGCCTTGAGAGCTTGCTGATCGGCCGGATGATTTATCGAGACGAGGCTGCTGCAATCTTATTAGACGACGAACGGAGACCTTCGCGGCTGATCGCCCGTTGCGCTGGTCCGATTTCCGCGGAAAAAAGGCGCGGCTTTTTTTCAATGTTCGTCTCGTCCTTCGACCGAAACCAGCCGTGTCTCCTTCCCTCCCGATCAATTCAGGAGAATTATGAACGCCGTTCGAACGACAGCAGCTACTTTCCCGAGAATCGAGCGGACTTACTAGACATGGGTTGGGTCTTCTAGCCATTTCCACCATTATTTATTCATTTATTTATTCAGCCGATTACAGGCCACGGTAATTGCATGCAAATGTGATACGTTACTCGACGAAATTGAAGGATCGATGATCCTCGGAGGCTGTCACTTCGTTGGAAAAAATTCGACGATGATTTTCTTGGGATTATAGGTTAGGAGATTGAATATATTTTTCAATATTGTAAGAATAAACGTTGTTCACGTCCATTATTTATGGAACTTTATACGAATGTGTGAAATATTTAGTGACTATCTTTTCACGTTATCACTGAAAAAAGTTGTACAATGCAATTTTTAGTATTTTTATTTAGTAGACTCTGTTCGAATTCTTCGTGACGTCCTTAAAAGGAATATTTGTTAACGTGCTTCCTATTCGCGTTAGTTCAATGAACAGCTACCAACAGCTTTGGGGTTTTTGCTCTCCGTTCGAAAGGAGTCATTTAATTTATGGACTTTCCCATCCGAAATTGGTATAAACAACGTCCAACACGACACGTTCCGTATCGAACGGAAAACCTTGCACCGTATCACTGGTTGCTGCTACAAGACTTCTTACTCGGGCACGACTAATCTTGTAGAAAAGCTTAGCGGATTGTTCGGGGAAATCGTAGGAGATAGAATCAGGTCAGCGGCGAAAGCGAAAACACCAGTTCTCGGAAAGCTATTTATTCGAATGCACTCCGGGTCTTGGGATAAACCTCTGCCTATTACTATAATGTACTTAATCGTTGCGTAATCATAACCTTTGCGTGTTTTCAATGAAACAGCGACGAGCATAATCGCCACATTGTGCGTCCCAGGGTCAACACACTGCGTCGCCTGCTTATACCCACAACCACTTACTTTTACCCATTAAACATTCTCAGTCTGCAATCTTCTTGGTAATTAAAAATCAATTCATTCACTAATCGGCAAATCTAAAGTCATCTATCAATCGATTCATCCACCAATCAATAAATCGAAATTCAAATTTTAATCAGTATATGTACCCATAATCATGAAATTGTTCTAAGTAAAAAAATTTTAAAAATGAATTCATCAGAGTTCCTTCACATCGCATTACCTTAAACAAAATTAATTCAACGTAACATTTACGAGTTATCGAAGATACATAGTCCGTGTTTGTTATTTCAACGTAATATGGAAATTCGTTTAGAATTTCGAAACGAGAAGCAAATATCTTGGACCACTTTCAGAATTATGAGCACATATTTCGACGCCACAATCTCCAGGCAATTACCGCGCGGAGCCTCAAATATTCACTCTCGGAAAATAATTCACGTTACCCAATTTTACAACGTGTACCGTCGATGGAATATTCAACGAGGGGGTTGCAGGATTTTGAAAAATTCACGATGCAAGGGTTCCATCTAGAAAATTCGCTGTTCCGTTCAGTTTACGAGACGTTTCGCAAAAGCGTCGTTTGTTGCGCGACCAAAAACGTCTCTCGCGACGAAACAGAGACAGAGGATCCCGGTGACCATACGGAGAAGAAAAACGAACACGGAAATAAGGTGTGTGTGTGTGTGGGAGGAAAGAGGCGTGAGACAGCAGGTTGTCGAGGTACGAGAGGGAGGAAACAGGAGTGAAAAGGAAGCGAGAGGTCTGGGCCACATGAACGCCACCGCCGGTGAGAGTGAATGGATCGATGAAACCGTCTCGACGCACCGGGCGCCATCGCCAAAACACCGTCTCGTGGGCCAAAATGTCAGCGTTCATCGATCTTTGGGATTAACGTCGCCGATCTGCCAAACTGCCGGCGTCTCTTCCTGCGACGCTTCGCAGTTTCGCTACAATATTCACCGAATTACCTCGGCCCACCTCTCAGCCAACCAAATAAGAAATGACGAGTTAACGGCAGCCACGGTAATGCTTGAATACATCAGCAAAATGTGCCTGATTTTCGCTACAATTTTATCCCCGCTATATCCATAAACTATTTTAACCAGTCACACTCGCCATGGAGATCTTGAACAAAGTCTAACAAATATGAATGTTACTCTTTCCTTTTTAAGTGGAATAAAATTCGGTAATTATTTACTTTGGTAACGTGTATAGGAAAAAGTTGTTCGAATGATCACCTTAACAATATATTTCAAGGTCATCAAAATTGGTGAGAAGGTCCTCAAAGTAAATAATTACCCATTAAAATAAATGTAGCCATATAGAAGATATAAAAGTTCTTGTTCCTTCCACATTTTTTGAGATAAAGACGTTTTAATCACTGTAACTGTAAACAAAATGGGTTAAGCAGCCGAGGAAATGGACCATCGAAAGGTGCAACGTCTAAATCCAATTAAAACTTTCTTGTTTTTAATTATTTCATTATGAAACTTTCGTCGGTGTATATTCCTGATTAAAATGAGTCCGGACACGCTGGTTGCATAAAGGTATAATTGAATAAACATCGAGTACTGTCGCGTTTGGACTAATTTTAATCAGAAAATGGCGAGAAATATATCGGCAACAGCCTCGTAGAAGAATCATCAGAAATAAAGGAATCGTATCAGCATTGTCTTCGCCAGTGTAATTTAGTTCGTGCAATATTGTTGTACATCGGAGCGCCGGTGAAGGAGATAAGACTCCGATTACGAAAAAGCCCGGGGACCAACAAGGGCAAAGAAAAATCGCTGATCGCAGCTGCGAACCTAACACTCTGCTGACTATTTGCCGATCCAGAAGCGTGCTCATTCGCGAGCAAACGTCGAGAGCCATTGACTCTCGATGGCACGTCTTTGGTTAAATAATCGCAAACGAAGTCGAGAGAGCTGGGCCGAAGACCTTAAAAGTCGGCTGCTGCTGCCAGTTGACGCGATTATCAACTATGCTCTCGCTGCCAATTTATCTGAGACTGTGATCGCGACACTGCGTCCACGGGGTTTGTTGACCCAGTCGAATCGTTGGATTTCTAATCGCTCCTTTGCGTGTCCAGGCTCTTTTAACGACCTGGCCGTGTGTTTGGAAACCATGTTCCTTTTTAGCTATCTGTATCTAGCAATTTTTATTAACGCTACAACTAACGGACCAACAGTCAAAATCACTGGTGCGAACTTTTTTCGATTAGAAATATTAAAAGTATAAA
Organism: Lasioglossum vierecki; assembly: GCA_028455595.1. Taxonomy (NCBI): domain Eukaryota; kingdom Metazoa; phylum Arthropoda; class Insecta; order Hymenoptera; family Halictidae; genus Lasioglossum; species Lasioglossum vierecki. The sequence goes on from CM052343.1 coordinate 3,314,107, forward strand.
TATGTTTCTTTGAAAATTTTTTTTAGTGAACTTGTTTGTTATAGTACATATTTAAATATCGCCTGTAGGAAATCTAAATAAGTAAAATATTTTGTCATTGTTAGAAGGCAATGTATGCCAACTGCGTTTGATGAGAGTGAATAAATATTATTAATAAATATCAATAATAATAATTATTACCAATACTTACTAGAATGTAGTGTTCATTGACTGGTATTTTTTATATTTTTTATTTAACGTTTAATAAAGAAAAATAATAATAATTTCATTTTATTTGTGTTCAATTTATTTTTGACAAATGAAGTATAGAGAGCCATTTGTCATATATGAGATTCCTTTAATTCACATTTTTTTTTAAATAAAATATCTTCCTGAACAATTTCTTAAATGTTCATACACTGGTGCAGTTACCCTAACAGAGAAATGCATTTGTGTGTTGCTGGTGAAAAGAGTTCACGAACAACCTGAAACCTTCATTATCCAGACTGTCCTATTTTTTCCCGCGATTTGTCCCCTCGTACAATGGACGCATGTGAAACGACTATGATCGCCGTTAACAATTCATAGTTAAGGCGTCCCGACGAAAGGGAAATAAGTAGGCAGTTATTGATCCTCGACTATACACTATAAATCCATTGTAATACCTGCATTACGACAGCCGGTTATGCGATAACAGACAGCTCAGAAACTATCAACAAGATTGGAGATACCGAGCTTGATTCTCAGTGGCGAGATACTCTAGATCTAATTTCCTTCGAGTTTGATTATCCCGATCGAGGAAGCGTTCCTCGTTCGCACGCGAGAGAGAGAAATCTCGCTGGAACGTCGAAGAAAATGAAAATCTGATCGTGTCGGCGATCAGTTTTGCACGCATGCAAAATAGCGCGGATCGGCGGCCCTCTTTGATCTAGAAAGTCCGCGGGAACTCGAGCGGAGCCGTTCACTTTCGCGATTTCTAACCATTCTCATCTTCTGGTCGCGGGGAACGCGTCAATTATCGCCTCGTTGCTTGTCCTTAGTTCTCGCGTTGCATCCAAACGAGTCTCTCGCCGAAAGGGAAACTTTCCCTTATTCCCTAAATTATTTACTACGATAGTTCAAATATAAATAATCCTGGAGAACACACGCTCGGAGCTGTAACGCCAGACGAGTTTTCCGATAGTTTCTGAAGCCAGGTCGAGGAAATAGTTCAATAATTTACCAAGGTATTCACCTCGCACTGGACAACACAAGTTTCAAACCTTCGACACACAGATCAATCTGTAATACTAGAGTAACTGTAAACGATTACCGAGGTATCATCCTCGCACATATTATTGCAGACGAGAAATTATTAATTTAAATAAATAATATTTATATCTTGTGTTCGAAAATTATTTGCTCATTGAATTGTATTAATTCATTCGGATGAAAATATGTATTTCTACGTATTTCAATCTCATTAGGAAATAATAACCTAGTGATAATTACATGCAGCAGATAGGTGTCGTTTAGCGTCCGAGAAATGTAAGTTCAACTCGGTCATACTCGAGTGGCTACTATTTGTTTCAGTGAAGAAGATGCGCCCCGTGCAAAGAACAAAGTTCTCCGATTGCCGAGGAGCACCCCGAACGATGACATAATCGATGACTGCGTGCATGCAAATCGCCGTTGTTCTCGGCTCTTGCTCTGCCCACAGCGGCGTGCCTCGAGGTTTCCAGCGAGCCGGCCGCGGACGTATGATTAATGTCATGCACGATTATTGCAAAACCGGGGAAACAGTTACGTCGAAGACGCGTAACAGCCGCCGAGAGATTGAACATAATGATGCAACGACCCCTGTTCAACGATATCCGACTTCACACAGGGCATCCAACCAGCAGAAAGATCAAGAAAATCACCGAGTGATTCCTTACAAAAACGAATAAGATGATGATACTAAATTGCAAAGTACGTTAAGGGAATGTGGGAACATTATTACATCATCGTCGATACACGAAAATGATAACAAGAAATACTTGTTTACTTAGGTTATGTCTCTTAGGATTGACTTCGAGAATTTTAATTTTGCATAAAAATTACGAAGAAATTAATTGAGATCCGCAGAGTACTCTTTGCGATCGGTTACGTCGCCGCGGCATTAAAACGCAGTTCGTCAAGGAATTCCGGATATTTATGAACGCCGGTGTAGGTCTCGGCAAACGCGTCCGCCCATCGCAGACCGTTTCTACTTATCGTAATCGCGAGTGCAGCCGCGCAGTCGGATGAATTATTAAAATCGAGTTGCCCGGGACACCCTCGGGCGAAAAAATGTTATCCGGCGTGCAGTTGATGCATTTTTGCGAGCTGGGAATCCGCTCGCGGCCGCTCTCGCGATCATTACGGCAACGCGCGACGTTTTCTTTGCGCTGACACGAAAATTGCAGCGCGAGAATCAGGAATAAAAGAAAAAAGTAACGAGGACGACGCTGCACAAATATAAAATATTAATTGAACGCAACAACGAATCGAATGGGACTCTCTCCTTCGAGGATGAGAGTTCGTTTGTGGCGTTCAGGGACGTTGCAATTTTTTCCAACGAGTTACAAGGACCTACTGGTAGGGGGCCTTAGAAAACTATGAAGGATTTAGCGCGTTCCGGGGATCTAGATATTCTTGTTAAGGATCGCGCGCACGGAATCTTCCGTGATAAGGGATCGTGGTGGATCATCTCGATCCGTAACGGGCCGATCCGACACGCGGACTGACCTAAAAATTAGCAAACAATTTCGCGAAAGCGGCGAGGCACGTTCCAGGCTTGCAACTCTGTCTTCTGGAGAGGCCTGGCTCAGCGTTTTCGCGACTCGAGTGTCCGCTCGACGCTTTCAGCAGGCTAGAGAGTAGTACGGAGTGCGGTCGACCCGTGCAACAGAGAAAAAAAATAGAGGAGGAATCCGAGAGAAGAGACCTAAGCCAGAGAAGATTTCTCGTCGTCTGCCCGATTTCGGGACACTTGGACTGGTAATTGAGTCGACGAGCAAATCTGCGACACCCTCGAACCCGCTGGAATTTGTGTTCGATTCAAATATCAAAGTCGTGGAGCTAATGATCAAGAGGAAAGGGCTCGTTTGCGCTGCGAAACTGTTCTCGCGTTAAGGTAAAGAGACATCTACCTTGGATCTTGGTACACATACCGATTCTTAACTTCGTACAGACAGTAATGAAAATTTGTGATTGTGAATTTTGAATTGCTATGAAAATATTGTAAGATTTCAAACGAAAAACGTGGGACGCAAGATGCATCGATTATCTATTTCATACGCTCCACGTTTTTCGTTTGAAATCTTACAAATATTTTCATGGCAATTCAAAATTCACAATCACAAATTTTGTGATTGAATGTAACGGTAAATATTTAATTGTTATTTCTCCGAAACGGATAGACTTTAAAAAAAATGTTTTTAAATACTGCATTGTCATCTAGCTGTAAGCTATGTTCCCAATTTCAGGAAGTCAGTTTAAAATCAATTGCAAAAATTGTCACCGAACGGACAGACAATAAAAACATTTTAATAATGATAGCTCTGATCCATCAACCAAGTCCATAATCATTCTGAATTGGATCGACTGATCAACCTTCGCCGAACATCGGTGAACGAGGAAGAGGAACGCCTCGAATTCGGTGCCGAAGATACCGGAACGACATTGATAAATAATTCCCCGGAGAATTATGTAAATTCCTCGAAGGAAGGGCGAGCTATAGGCCGTGCGAAAGCCGGGAGCATCGCGCAAGAGTCGGGGTTCGGGCAGCGAAGAGTACACGAATCTGGGACAGTTTGATCGATAATGGCGTAAACCTGGCCGTGCGGCGAGTCCACGAACGAACCAACAGCGGCGGCAGCCTAATTGGATACTCCTTAAATAAGTATTTCAATTTATCCGCAACGCGTCACTCGGATGAACCGAGCGCGTGAAAATCTCAGCGCAAGAGGAACGGAGGCGAGGCCCGTCGATTAGTGAAGCCGTTTAACGATCTTCCTCGGCGAGAGACGCCTCGCGGCCCGTTGTTAATCGGCTCCGAGATTGCTTTTCTGGCGCGCTCGTAAAAATATGTATTACCCCGTCCGTTGGCATCGACGACGCCTTTTACAGTCGCCGCCCGGCCGTCAAACGACACCGATACACACTGGACTCTCGCACCTATCTCGAAACAACGAAACGGGTTTCACCAAGCGGAAACACGCTGAAATCCGCTCGATTACGCTCGCGCGAAACGCCGCCGGGCTTCGCCACTCCGCGCGACCGGCCTTTATTCGGATTTCGCGACCTACTCGTTCAAGGTCGCGCGTCGTCTGCTGCATTCATAGTGATGCACCGGCATGCATTCTGCGCCGACGAGAATCGATAAACCACGGCAAAGGGATTAAAGCCTCCTCTCCGCACACCCGCCCGAACACGCTCGCCGAAATTTCGTCCGTGAACGAATCTCTCGCACGGGGTGTTATTATTCAACCCCTTCAACGGAACAGCACCGAACTCTTACGGTGAAAATAACGTAAGTATTAAATACTACGGGCGCGCCATTGCAGCAGAAAATTGGCCCCGTATTTTTCGAAATATATAAAAATGCAATTATTGTTGGGTGTCTCTTTCAGGGTTTATAACAATTTAATTGTAAAAAGAGTCAAATTTTGGCAAAAAAATGGAATATATGCAAAACATATTCTTGGTAATTATTGTTTGGACAAAGAACAACGAAATGAGTGCGAACCACTCGAGTGCGGAAGGATTGGAAGGGAAAAATTAAAAGAAAATGTTGTCACGCAGGATCATTCAGTGCCATCGGTTCTCGAGAACCGTCCTCTCTGTACTGTTACCAGGATAACGAGTGCAGCGGTAAACAAAAACATCCAGCAAAAGCCGTGAATACACAACGAAGCGTGAACAGAACTCGTCTATTAAACGAACCGCAACTGGTTGTTTTCACTTCTCTATCGATTAATAAACGAGCGCGAGCACCGGTCGAAAAAACTTTGGCAACCGTCGATGTGGCCACGGTGTTTGTTTTTTGTTTGCAACGACAGAATCCGAGCAGCATCGACACAGAGTACCGAAACGATTTTCGATAACCGAAGCGTCGATATCATCGCGCCAGAAGCGGTGAATTAAATTAGAACTAGTTATCTCGGCGCCTGGTTGCTTATTTCCCCGAGGAAAACCGATTACTTTATCTCGGATTCGCGTACTCTCGATCGCGCATTCGCTAGGAATTTTATAAATTCAGAAAATTGGAAAGACAGTGTCCTGTAATAAATATTACGCGACATTAATGTATTATGATGAATCACTTTCTAACATTATTGTTTATAGCTGTTTTCTTTTATCTCGATCGACAATTTTAAATAATAAATTGATATTTACGGCGCACAGGTTTTGGTCTAGTTTAAAACCATTTTCAAGAATATATAATTGCGTCTGTAAAAATTGATCAATGTGAATTATATACTTCAGGTTTAATTTAGTGTTGAAAAACAAAAATAAAAAGAAAATTATTTATTCTAAAGAGTTATTATTTATTCTAGTAAAAATCAATTTTTGAAAACTCGTATAAATTATATACGTTCTTCAAATTTCTTAATAAGGAATAACAATATTCCTCTAGTAAACAGTGGAAAAAACGAACCTGCCGAATCTCAGTCGAATATCGCTTGCATAATAATCGAGCAGAGAGAGAGATAATGCAATCAGTGAAATTATGCAACGCAAATCGAGAAACGAACTTACGCTATCTCTCCGCTTCCTGGAGCTAATTACACACGTAAACGCCTTGGAAATTCGAGGCGTGATGTCGTTCTATCAGCGAAATTATTTGTGAAAAGAAACGACACCGCTTTGGGAAAATGCGGTAGCGAATTTTTGAGGATCCTTTCCGGCCACGTGACAGCCGTTAAACCGGTAAACGGGACGAGTATATGTAACAACAAATTGGAAGGGACTTGCGTTATGTCACCGTAGGCGTGGGTACGCAATTGCAAAATTGGCTTTGCACTGTAAAGAGACGCCTCTCAGCTGGCGTTACACACGGAGAAACCTTACGTCGACCCCGCGTTAAACGTAACCGTCGCCGTCAGGTGAATGCGTTTAGAAGAGTTTGAAATAAAAAAATTAATTATTCATTACGTGTGGGCAATTAGAAACGGTTGCCTGGTCAACGGGTCGTCCCTCGTAAAAGCACCCGAGAAATTCTGCATGTTACAACAAGTATTACCATATTTTCCACAATAATACTTGGAGCTCTGATTAGTACGTTAAACTTCTGAAAGCGCTTCAGAGAGTTCACTGTAAAAATGAATTATTCATCGCCGTAGACGGTTCGGAAATTCTACAACCACAGTTCTCGAAACTTCTCCACAACAACAGCCTTATAGTTTATAGCTTAAAATAATATAATGTTAACCTAATTAAAAAAATTGCTTAACGTGTTGGACTCTTGATTAATATTCTGAACAGAGTCCAATCAATTTGTATGTTATTAATTTCCTTTTTGTGAATGTACAGCTGTTGACACAAATTTTTCTCATTTTAGTTTGTAAAATTGTATATTGTAAAATCAAGATAAAAATAAAAATACTCAACATCCCCCAATCACAGGGGAATGGTAGAAGTAAATCGAGAACCGGTGTTTTGGGTACAGCATCCCCCGTCGACATGTGCGACAACTGTTATTCGAAAAGCGCTCGTCCAACTCGCAGCAGTCGCTCGAAATTATACGCGGAACCGGAGAGTGCGGCGATTACAATCGCGCGGACGCGCCAGTCGCGGATAAATCCGAGACGATCTAATTTTAGACCGACTCTAATCACACGGTCACGACGTCGAATGTGTATACGAAATAAAAAACGATCGAATCGATTCCCGAACGAGAACGCGATCCTATCTACTTCCGCGGTGGAGAAGATCGACGCCGTTCTAGATCGTGTTTTAACCCTTTGGACTCGATGCAACGTTCATTCGAAAATCAACACGTTTCTTTCAGACGGATCGGTTTTATTCTATGTAATTTTTTTAGTTGAACTTTTTGCAGTTTATGGAATACAAACGCATTTTTACATTGTGCATGTCAAATCGTATCAATTTATAAAATACAAACAAATTTTGACATTGTGCACATCAAATTAAACCTGTGTTCTCATATGACAGTTGAGTTTTTTGCAGATTATAGAATACAGACGAAATCAACAATATTAAAACTGTTTTGAATAATGGTATGACAATGTTTACTGGCGCCATTCGAGTGCAAAGGGTTAAACGCGAATTTCACCTTGATCTAAATGATGCCACGGCCGGTAACAGTGCGACAAGGGCAGTTTCGTTTCTCGGAGATGCGCGAATCACCCTTCAAAATACAATAACAATTACTTGAACTTGTTTAATCATCGCAAAAGTGCCATCAATGAATCGGCGATGTTCTCTGGATAAAAATGAACCGAAACACGGTAGAAATCCGACGACAACAACAAGATCGGTTTAGCGCCGAGACGTTTCTCGGTAAACCGAGGACGTCTCGTTGTTGTCCGAATGGTGGCGTATTTATACTTATTTTTATCCGGAGAACATATCCGATCGAATGGTGACTTCGTTAGTACGATATTGTTTACTATCAAACATCTAGGTTTGGAGAATGAGTCTGTAATGAATGCGCTATTACGATTGATATTGTTTCGACGATGCTACTCTTCGAAACAAAGAAAAAGATCGTTCTAGAAGGAGACTCGCACTAATCCGGGGTAAGCGTTCGCGCTAAAACGGACCGCGCCATAGTTATTTTCGGTATCCGGCACGAGCAACACGTTTCCGTCCGAATAGGAACATTCTTCGACAGGAAAACTGGTCGAACCACGTTGTTCCGAGCCTTGATACCCGACACTGTATTCAAATCGATAGCAATAATCGCCTAACATAAATTTCCATACGAAAACTAATTATAGACGGTGCCAGCTGGAACTTCGCCGAGACATTCTTTAACTGGTACCAACGAAACAGTGCTGCACTTGAATTTCATCGAGCGTTGATAACATTCATTAACCCTTTAACCGTTGTGTTAAATTAATTTGCAAACTTGCTGGTTCTTTTTTAATAATCGAACCGTGCGCCGAAAACACACAAAATTTAATATATATTACATTTTCGATCGATAAGAATTTCAATTAACCCCTGTGTAAATTAATATGTTGGACGTTGAAAAAAATTTTGTCACATTTTTAGAGGAAAATTAATAAGGTAGAGTAGATCTTTATGCAAAATAGTTTTGCATCGATTTCATCCTTTAACGAGTTTGTTACGTTAAAAGCAATATGTTTTGCAACATTCCCGAACTTCTTAATCTTTTACCGTTTTATATTTCACCCAACCAATTTCTCCAAAAATGCATAAAGATCCGCTGTCCATGCCAGACAGTCAATTCCGACCCCAGACGTATGTTCACAAATACGTTTACTATCGCACGAGCTCCCCACTACGATTCACGCGACGCACACAACAAACGTAAAAAAATTCTTCTTGCCTCTGTGCGGTCTAGCATACCTACCAACAACGACTACGCCACATTTTGTTAATGTGTGCGGCACCACTCTCGAGAAGCTCGCTGCGATGCACGTTGCGGCATGCAATAGACAAAAATCCAGATAATCTACAAAGTTGACAACAAATTGCAATAACAACTAATCATAAAAAACTCTTCATTAAAAAAAAATTACAATAAACTTTTTTACTAATGGTACATCTTTGTATTCCCTTAAAAAATGATTAAGGTACTTAGGTCAAAAATTGATTAGTTTAGAAGTTATTATTTTTGTCTCGAATGTTCATTTAACATGCCGCACTGTGCGAAGGGTCAAAAATGACTCCAGCACCGTCTTCGGAGGGTTACCCCTTGACACTCGAGTGGCGACTCAAGAGAGTCATCACTAAAAACTGCTGTACCATTATTCGCAATATTATTTACATTATTAAATACCTTGGTATCTAATCGATTACTAAATATTTAAGTATCGTATCAATTTATTCCAGGTCGAAAGTAATGTTTTATCTACCATCGTAAAGGGTTAATAAGTTTCGGAAAGAAATGCAGTAAAAGGTTTACCGGGCATAAGGGTTGAAAGAGTACAATAAAATTCGGTGACGAGAGTACGCGGGGCACCGTAGTGTGGTTATGTTTCTCGAACGTGAAACGTCAAAGGTGCCGAAAAAACTACCCCCCAAACGTACTCCATTTTCCTCTGCCCGTGGATTTCGATGAAGAGAGAGTTGGTGCGGACGTGTGCACGCACGCACGGCACGCGCATACCGATCCAGAGCACGATACCAATCAATAACATCCGCGAATTAATCACGAGATAGGGGATGAAAGTGACAGGTAACATACCGTGGTTGGTGGTCCGCGCGATTCGAGCTCCTTCGGCGCAGTTCTCCTCGAGTTTCCTCGCGGATCTCTTCGACACAGGTTGATAGAGCACAACAAACGAGCACACGCGGCACGCACGGATCTCTCCGTTACTGTCGACACGTTCCCGACGACTGTCCTTTGATTCACGAGCAACGAAAAACGGCCAGGCGAAAACACGGAGCGCGAAACCGGCCGACACAGCCAACAACCGCGCCTCTAAAGCTTGCAGCAGCAAACTGGCATCTCTCGTGCGGCAAACTTTCGCGCAAGGGCGCAACGCGCGCTCCGATTGGCCACAGCTACAACGGATAAGCCAATCGCGATCGATCGTTCGCCGAACGTTGACCCCCCCTCCCCCTCTCTATTACCGTACCATAACAGAACACAGTGCTATACGAACTCTTCTCGCGAGTAGATCGGGACTTCTCCCGCTTTACTACCGTTGCTATAGAAACCGAGACGCCAAGCCGAATAAAATATACATCTCGCGACATCTACACTGAACAGGGTAAGTGTCTTTTCTGTTATCGGTAATTATTTACTTTGAGGGCCTCCTCACCGATTTTGATGACCTCGAAATGCGTTGTCAAGGTCATCATCCTGAACAACTTTTTTCTATAGATGTTACCGTCGCTCGGTTTTGAGTAGGCCCTCAAAGTAAATAATTACCCTGTTATCTACCCAGCTAACTAAAAATTATTTTAATTAAACTTGCTCCATTCATTTTCTAAAAAAAATTATTATATATTATTATTAAAGATCCTTATTTCCGGTACGATATGCGCGTTCCGGATTCATTGATTGAAATGTTTTTTTTTCCATTCTTAAATACGGCATGTGTTGAAATGAATTTCTACTCACCTGGCATAAAATAAATTCCAAATGGGAGAAGTATCGTTGATAATGAAACGCATCCCCGCGGTCGTTGCACTTGTGATAGTATTTCACGTAGCCGCTGTTGATGACGAATTTTTCGTATAGGCCGAATCGTTTGCGATAGTAACAGGTCCTCCATAAATAATCCGATAGTAGTATCTCGGCGTAGTAATTTTGCAAATTATAAACGGTGTCCTCCGACTCGTATGGACAGATAACGTGGTTGAAGCACGCGGTTAACTTGACCAGCATTGACATGACAGCTTGTTACCGCTACTTTGTTCTCACCCATTTTATCACCGTACGTCTACAATACCGTTTCGAAATATTTCATCAATGGGCGTTTGCACACTACACCGATAAAAGAAAAATCCAATCAATTATGAATTTTCTTTTCTTGAGAGAATTCGACGCGACGCGAACCGATTTTCGATGCAACATTCTATCGCGAAAAACCAGCGACGAATCGATCGATGCGTCGCGCAATTCAAACGATTGCTCTCGTCCACGAAAGAAAAAAAATATCGTTGTTTCACAACAGACACACACGTGTTTTAATTACTCTTTCAAACTTGCTGTCTTTCCATGTATAAAAGAAAAACGGTTTTCGTATAACGAATCTTAATCGTGTATTAAACGCTGATAAAGCATAACGATTCAAATACACCGACGAGATCTAAATTGTGTAATTCTTTGTTAAGGAGCGTACATCAAAACTTGTCAATTAATTGTAGTATGTGTTGTTGTTCCGCCTCTCGCCATTCTGAGTCACCGGCATCCCCAAGATTTCCAGCGTATTCTGATAAAGAGAAAACGTTCTATGTAGTTTGTTCTAATAAATGTCTAGATAGCTTACTCTTTTGATAGTTTACCTCTCATGATATGCCTAATAGTTTTGAGGGAAGCTCTTCTCTGCGCTAAAATTCGCGTGACTCTTTGTTTTACCGCGGGCGGACAACCGGTACAAGCTTCTAACAATACGTAATCTACTAATTGTAAAATGAACAACCCGCCATCCAGTCTTCTCAGGTACGATTCCTCTTCGTCTTCGTCCTCCTGAAGATTTTAGGTAATTTTTTTCATGAAAATAACCACGATAATGCATTCCGTAATGAGTTTGCTAAACTTTTCACACCTTTGTGTTTTTCTCAACCTCCTCCACCTTCTCCAGGTACTTGAAATGGAGTTCCATTAATCGATCTACCTTCTCGTAATCGTTTTCAGTGAATTTACTCAATAATCTCTGACGCTGCTGACCTTTACAGTTTCTTAACATACTCGCGATAATCGACACTACATGTTCTGTAATTGAAAAAAAAGTATTTGACGGACAACTTAGAGATTCGTTGAAGAAATATATAAAATCCTTTGTTTCAGTTACCCTCGTGTTCTTCAGCTGTAAGCATCTTTTTTCTGTTTTTCGTTGGTGTTTTCATGAACAATGGGAATATAGTTCTCAATCCGAGGATATCCACAAATTTACTACAGTTATCTCTTCCGTCTGGACCATTCATCGCGTGATCTAATACCTAACGTGTAATGTTAATATATAGATTTTTTTTTAATTAAAATGTACTTGTCTATTCAAATAAAAATTTACTTTAAGAGATCCATTTCTGGACATTTTTTTCTCCCTCAACATTAAATTCATAAGCTGCAGTCCCTCTCCTCTTAAAAATCGATCTCTGTTCACTGTTGCCATCAGACACGAACACAATACATTGAACAAATTCTCCATCATCTCTTGTTCCTCAGCTGTTTGGGGATCGTGTCTTTTGTAATACTAGAAATAATATAGATTAATGACTAGACTGCGTAGATTTTATGCATTCACGACAAACTTGAATAGACGCAGTTTAGAATAGGGGGAAGATTACAAGAATTTCAAAATATCAATGTATTATTTTCGGTCTATTGAATCGATCGTAAAATGAAAACTGTCCATGTACCGCCAATTGTTGCAGCAGAACATCAATTCCATCGAGTTCACCGAGCAGAAGTCTATTCTCTGGTGTGCTCTGCAAAAGAATAGACAGAAGTTCACTAGCATAAAGTTTGTTAGCATCGAACGGCGCTTTTGCTTTAATCCTCCGCAACAGCCACTGCATCAATCCTTGTTTCCCTGCGTCGGCGCACAGATCGGGTCTGAATTCCAAAAGGTTCTCGAAGATAGCTGAAAAATAGACACATTAAATTCTCTTATCATAATTGTCAGAGGTAATACAACTAAAATTGTATTACCTAATGTGTTATAAACCCCATCGCTCTCTTCCTTCACAGACTCATCCAATCTCTCCAAATTCTGTACGAGAAGAGCACAAACTTGTTGCTCCAACAACGCGTCGATCAGTGTATCAGCTCCCTCTTGGCTTTCATGCAAAATATCTACATCTGTCAACTCTTGCAAAAGATCTACAACGCCGACGGCTATGTCTGTGTTCTCGTGAGATAATAATTCGAGCAAAGAAGGTACCGCACCCAATTCTACCATTAATGGATAGAGATCTGGGTTAGTAGCAACGACGTGAAGTTCTTGTAGAGTTTCATGCAGTTCAACCTCGGATTCCATAAATCTGTGGATACAAATGTAGTATAAATTTCGGAAATTTACGATTGGTGACAGTATCTTATACAACAAAGATTTCCAACAACAAAGAAGTTAATATACTTTTCTGGTTGATCAGGGAACTTCACCCTCATCTCTTGGTTCCTCAGGGCCCTTTTCTCAAACAAAAGCACCATTCTCTTGAGTGTTGCTTCGTCTAATGCTTCGACTTCTGGGGCCTCGGTTTCCACGTACTTCAGAATATCCTGCTTCTCCTTTTCCGTCAATTGCGGTTCGACCACATCATTCGCAGGCGAAGGTAACGCAGCTCTAATAGGCGTAGGTGGTTCGCTACTTCTAACCGGAGTCACTTCAATTTCCCTGGTCTGTCTCTGACGCGGGTGATACGGGGTTTTAATCACCCGCTTTGGTTTCTTGGCATTTTCCCATTCATCTTCGTCGTCCTCTTCACCCGCCACTGGCCTCTTCGGGGTATTCGGCGGCTGTGAAAAACAACTTTTTGAGGTTAGTTAGGCTATAACAAACTGTTTCAACAAACAGAGAACTTCTATATGTATCTGACTCACGGAGACTTACCTTGTACGACAGTAATTCACCGATATCCATATTTCAAGTTCACTAATCTTCCCCGAAGTACAACAACTACTTAGTGTGTTTTCTCCAATTGTTTAGTCGAGCTTGATAGCTTTCATTATTACGAACGAAACATCATCGAAAATTGTGTAAATCACAAACATCATGTTTCGTATTCAGATAGAATAAAATAGCGGAGCGAAAAATTGTTTAATTATTTATTTAGACAGCTTGAACTCTGTTTATATAGTTTCGTTACCACAGGATTCTGTATACGCTGAGAAATACAAAGATGTCAGTAGTTTACTTTAATGGGAATAAGAAGTGCGACTTTATGGTTCATTAAATAGGTTTGCGCGAGAAATTGTTTTATATTCCCGTAAAATGTGTTGTATAAATATTTATTGACTTTCGTGTGCTCGGTATGCTTTCACGGCTGCTAATCTTGTTTATTCGTAAAGAACTATAAATGCATCGACTGAGAAGACTTTGATAACCACTGTTGTAAGGGCTCGCTCTGATAACATTGTTTGTACACGTCACAAGTTTCGCAGACGTTACAATTGCATGGAAAGAATTATTAAACAATATGGAAACGTTGTATCATCAAACAAACAAATTGGTCCAAGAGACTCAGCACCTTTTCTCAGAGCTCGAGAGAAAAACGCCTAACCTGGACATTCGTGAAATCGAGAACACTATAGAATCGAAAATAAATCTTATCAACAGGTAGTTCTTTTTTCAGCAATTGCACCTGGTGGGTGCAATGGTGCATCTCATATAAAAACTCAGGTTGTAGGAAGTTAGAACGTATTATGTTTAATGTGTGATTTTGTTTCTCTATTATTTTTGTTTACTTTTACTACTTGTAAAAAGATTAGTAACTTGTTCCAGTTCTCAGAATCACCTTGTAGATGGTTTCATTTATATTTATACTATTGTAATATGTATTTATCTCTTTTAGCAATTGCGAAAGATTGGACGTGCTATGCCTGAAAGGTCCCATATATCAAAGACAAAATGCCAAGATGCGAGTAGATCAATTGAAATATGACAGTCGTCACTTGTTGGCTGCTTTGAATTCATGGCGTAATAAAATATTCAGACAGCAAAGGGAAGAGGCTGAGAGAGAGGCATTATTGTCCACTACCTTCACTGCGAATGATCATGTTGATATTACAATTGATCACTATGCTCAACATAATAGCGGTTTACGAAATGCGATCCATGGGATGGATGATCTCCTTCAGAGTGGAAGCGGTATCTTAGACAATTTGAGATCCCAAAGGATAACGTTGAAAGGTGCTCATAAACGATTAATAGACATTGGGAACACATTGGGCCTATCCAACACTGTAATGAGGCTAATAGAACGAAGAGCCAGACAAGATGGTTTTGTTCTGGTCGGTGGAATGGTATTCACATGCATCGTCATAGTTCTAGTTATAATCTACATTGCATAGGAACAATAGCTCGAAATATTTACAAAGGATGATAGAATTAATAATAACGCAACTGAAATATTCCTCTTGTTGTAAAGCATAACATTTGTTTGTATTGCTCGAACTACCTCTTTCGAGATTGTATAAAATTTCACACGTGTTTTGTTACTTTTACAAAAGCAATATCGGAATTTTTAAATAAATCACGATGCAGCCTTTGATGCAACAAATCTGATGATTGTTATACATTATATTATATTAGTTACATGTCAAGATTAATGTATTTGTACATAATAAAATATAAAAATTTATCACATTCTACAGGTGCTCTTCTTTTGCCATTATGCAATTGTTTAAATAATAATAATTGTTTGTTATTCGTATGTTTCGTAACCAATCGATGATAAACAATGAAAACGATATTTATCATTTTTATGATATTGCAATTACAGAATTATTGTAATTCTGCTTTTTATTAATAATCCATATTTATACTAAATATGTAGTAATACAAATAACCTGCTTGTATGCACATGTGAGAAAATATAATTTAAAAAAAACACCCAAGATCATTTTTGAATGAATTATAATGCTTAATTATTTTTATTCATTACAGATATATATACGTATAAGAGTTGTAAATATTCTATGAAATTGTATTTTCGTTCATCGCAATATTTTATAGGCTTCCTTCCGCGAAGGAAATAAGCAAGATAGTAAATAAGTTCGAGTTCCTTTTACGATTGTATTTATAATTTATACAATGTAAGTATGTGCATATATTTGTTGAATATAAGTTTATCAAGAGTACATCATATCACACTTAAATCCATGTAATATTTATGTTGTTAAAACATACTGCAAAGTGTACGAATTTATTTGTATACATAAATACACGTTCGTACGATTAACCTAAGACGTAATTGATGTTTCACGAATAATGATTGAAAATGTTGTACTTGTCAAATAAGTTTTTCAAAATTATTTAAATCTTATAAATATTCTTTACAAACATTCACTTTTATTTAGTTTTTCAATCGTTTTCATGTGTAAACAACACAACGCTACCAGATTATGTAACAGTTTTCCCGTTTTATTTTAAGGATCTTATTTTCGATTCTGTAAAAATAAGTGCTTATAAATCATCTTGATTTCATCAGTGAAAATTTGTACATTTACTACAGACTTTCTGTCGCAAACGATCAGTATACATAGGTAAGTATACGCATCATCCATTTCTACTTTGCGTTTACTGTTTCTTGTTTATTTAGGGGAGTATTTATTTATATTTGTAAAAGTACAAAATGATTAATACTAAGGGCAATTTGTTTTAGAATGTCTTTCCCAAGTAAAGAGACACGTGCCAAGTGCTGGAATTGCAGAGACGAGTATTGGAAATGTCTGGACGACGGTAAAACAGAAACGGAATGTAAAAAATTTAGAGATCAGTATGAAAAGTTTTGCTCTCATATATGGGTAAGTTTTAAACATTGCACGAGTTTTAATCTTACACAAATCTAATGGAAAAAAGAAAGCAACAAAGAGTATCCGAGTAGAACATACTTGATATTTCTTAATCAAATCTTCATATTTACTACTTTCCACTAGGTAAAACACTTTGATCGTAAACGAGAGTTCATAAAATTCAAAGAACAAATAGAGCAAGGGGGGTATGTGCCTGAAGAATCAATGCCAGCTCATAGCTAATTTAGTGATTGTAATTTATAAGTTAATTTGAACTAATACTGAAGCTGTTCCCGCGTTAAGTTTACTTATTTTTGTTATTGTAATAAAACAAATGCTAAAAAATAACACGAAACTGTTTTATTATACTGTATGAAACTCCTTAATCCACTTTATTAGAAATACTTTTGGTTTTTCTTCTCGGACTGTTTGACATGGAAAGTTTTGTCTATGAAAGACTGATTTAATGACTGCAAAATAATCAGCTTATCTGCACTTGAAGCAACGATTAATCATTTCTTTAACTGTTTTCCATTGTATCTGGCTTTGCAGGAATTAATTACATTATAATTAATTTCATTATCATTTCAAAATCTCATATTAAAAGAATAAATTGTTTGTTGATTACAGAATATGTAACAATGATAGTAACAGTACTGGAAAAGTTGGTTCATCTGCGCAAACTGCTACCACAGCAACAACTGATTTGCAGTCAACGAGTACACATTAGTATGATTAGAAGAAAGGGAGCATAAGCACTAAAGTAAAATATAAAGCGCATTACAATCAAAAAGATATGGAACCGTCTCGATTAATTAAAGAACTGCAATCATGTAAAGAGGATATCGTAATATTCAGAGTCAGTATTTTCTCTTAAGATAGCTTTCCACTTGTAACAATGATCTCCTATTACTTTTATAAAACATTTTTATTTGTTTCCAGAAATTAATCAACTATGCCTCGTCGCATAAACAATTATGGAACGACGAGAGTCTGAAGCAATGGCAACCAGTGCTCAGATATATTGTACAAATCTTTATTCCAAACGTAGAAACAAAAAGGGAACGAACTCTAATAGCTTCCCACACATTTTTTGCTTTACTGTCTATGGATCCTACTTCAGCTTTTTTAAATTATACTCTCGAGAATTTTTTAAATTTTAGTTCGAACGAGCTATACTTTTTAAATGATAAATACGATACTATCGAGCCTGAACTGTTTAAGTTAATTAGCGCTTACGGCTACTTACAAGTAAACTCTAAAGAAATATATACTAACGACGTTTTCGCTCTAGTGTTTGATGTTACGTATAAGCACTGTTTAAAGTACACTAAACATTCTTATTTTGCGTACAAAGTATTGCAATTGTGGTTGCACAGAACCATGAGTACACATTTCTGGGACACGTGCGACTCAATAATAGAGACTAGACTGGAGGTAATTATTTTCTCAAATTGGTGTAACGCAATCAATGAGATAAGCAAGCTGAATGCTGTGTCCATTTTTAACATGTACCTGAGAATTTGGGAAAAGAAGTACGATGGCTACTTGAATTATATATTTAAACATTGCGTCGACCAAATTTCTTGGCAAAACGAGATTAAGTACGATATTCTCGCTGAAATCTGCGAAGTTTGGGATAATATCGAAGCGATGACATCCCGTGAATTTTTACTTCCATTGTCCACTAGCCTGACAAAGTATAATTTACGATCGGCAGGTACAAAAGTTTACACTACCATTGTAAAGAAATTAAACGATGACGAGTGGAAGAAAGCTTTCGGCTGTATAATCCGCTACCTTTTTCACCATTGGGAAAAAACGGAAGGGTGAGTTTAATCGTAGACCACATGATAGAGTTGATACGATAAATTAAATATACAATTTTCAGTGGAAATTACAATGCCCTCCAATTACTTTGTAAACATTGGCTAGAACCAATTGTAAAAAGATATAAAACTATTCTAATATTCTTGTGGGATATAGCAGGGGATATTAATGGATATTTCATTCGCTCGTATCTCCAAAGATTGGCCAGCGAAATGAGCATTGATCTCGTGCAAGAACCAAACATTAAATACTATATAAATCATGATAAGGAAACTATAAGATTGAATGGGTTTGCGATAAATTGTTATCGAGCAAACAGCTTGTACGATACAAATAGAGATCGGTTCTTTACAGTAAGAACTTTCCTATGGCATAATGCAAATAGTACATCAGTGTACATGAGAGATGGAATTGTTAAGTACTTGAAAATATTTTACGCGAATGTGTTAAAAATGGCCGATAGTAAACCAGAGTGTATAAACGATCTGTATTATATTACACATTGGTTGCATGAATTTTTGTTGGACTGCTTTGAGATTGGATCTTGTTATCAACGAAAAATACTTGGTGTGAATTTATATAAAGCTATGCTTTCTTTCACCACTGCGAGTGCACTGAATAAATCTAGCTGTATCGAAAATACATTGTGCACTCTACTACTGAAGAAATATTTGGTAGTAACAGGCAACTGGAAGTTTACAAATAAGACAAGCTTATTTCATTTATTGAAACTTGCATTAGATTGTGCGCTTGATATTAAGGAGCTGAGTACTTCTATTATTCTTGATTACTTTGATAAAGATATATTAACGAATGCAGAGAAACAAGTAAGAGCGTCATTTCAAAAATGTTTCTCTTTTCTGGAAAAATTATTGATATATACTATGTTCGTAGGTTCTGTACAAAGTAGCAATGGCGCATTGCAATTCTTACAAGTTTTACGAAATTGAAAGCGGAGCAGCTCTATTCAAAATTATAGCAAACTGGCTACCTTTGGATGTTCTGGATGGATATATTAATACTAGTAACTATTCAACTTATTCGGAATTCTTGCTTAACGAAGCTGCCAGTCAATTAACACAGATGAAAGAAGATGTGCTGAAGGCAATCGTTCAGAATAAACCGTTTTATGGAGTGTTGGCCGCTTTACTAAATATTGCCTTTCAAAATGGTCCAGAACAGGATTGTTTAACTCTAGAATTTGTCGAGAGGATATTGTCTATGTTGAAGGATGCTACTAACTTCTTTCTGTCAGTACTCTCTCAGAAATCTGAAAACACAGGTCCGAATAAAACAGAAAAATCTCAGCTTTATAGTTAAATATACAGGAAAACGAAGGTGTAACTAAATTTGCAATTAAACTTGTAGAATATTCGTCTTCTTTCGCGGAAATGGGATTGGCGATTGATACTGTGATTAAAAACAGCGAAATCGATAACACTGATTTTGACGAACTATCTTTAACTCCGGCACACCAGGTCCTTATTTCCTGCATTTGGATGTCTCTGAAGGTACGACTATTTATATTTTATAAGAATAACGAGAAAGATTAAGAAAGAAATGAATTTGTAGAAATGAATATATTTCTAGGTCTCTTGCGAAATAGCCTCTGAAATAGGACTCCGAATGTACACGGAGGAAACTGTGAAGTGTTCTGCCAACATTATCGTGACCGTATTACTCAGGTGCAGACACAAGGGTGTAGTAGAAGCTGCGGGTGCAGCAATAGGTCATCTAACAAGGTATAAGTTAAGCTAAATAATCGTTCAAGCTATGTAATTACGAATAATTAAAAAATTATAGGCGTTTATGCAACCAAGAGAAATATTACAATTTCACGAAGACGCACGTGTTGCATATCCTTGAGGACGAAGCTATGCACTCTCTGAACATTACCAGAAGGGGCGCAGGATTGTCAATAATGTTCCACAAAATCGTCGTCAGCGACAATCGAAGAGACCGACCCCTCTTGCATTTTGCGGTGCAAAAATTGCTACAGTTGCTGGATAATTTCTGCCATGCTTCTTCGAAGAACTCGGAATCCCAACACGATTCTCCTTGGGCTAGACATTTGCATTTTCTTCGTACGTTGGTGGCCGACAAGGAAATACACGCACAGTTGACTCTGTACATGGAGAGGATTACGTTGACTTGTTTTAAATTCTTGGAGTCTGACGTTTGGACCATTAGGTAATGTGTAAGGATTTTCTGAAGGCGCAACAATAACTATAGCTACTCACATATTTCAGAAATGCGAGCCTTCAGCTGTTTGGTGCAATAGTCCCAAGATTGGTGGGCCAAAGTTATGGGGAAACTTTGGACTTTGGAACTGGATACCCCATCAATCATTTTGTTACACATTATCCTGTGATCGCGAAACACGTTACGATGGAACTCTCCAAATTTTCTGACACTTTCACGGATTTCTCTACCGAGTTGTACTTGCACTCGAACATTGTACACATTCTCATACTCCTCTCCAAGTTCACAAACAGTGATTGCTACTTGATCAATTACTCCTCTATAGAATTTGTAGCGAAGATTAAGAATTGTTTGCGGAAATTGTTTAAAAATCCTGTTTGGTATGTCAGGCTTCTGGTTGCAAAGGCTTACGCAGCTTTGACAGCCTTCTCGAGTATCAAGTTCGAGATTACGGAGCTCAAGAAGCTTGTTGCTTCGAGCAACAATGCTAATTTGACCCACGGCTACTTATTGACGATAAAGCATCTGAAGGAGAAGCTGTCGGTTGAAGTTGAACATCTAAGTTTGAAGGTAAATGTTGTTCAATGTACGAATAGTTATGAGAACTGCACAGAATTGCTACGATTTCAAGAGATATTACAAATTTGGCGCAACACACCCGCAGAGGAAAGTAAAATTTGTTATGTATCAGAAACGTTGCGTTTACAATTAGCAACATCTGTTTCGGATCAAATAAGTGCTACAGATATATTTCTTCCCGACAGAAATATTTCTGTATTCTCTTTGGAGAGGACGAAGCCAGGCTTCTTTCAGTTTATCGATTATTCTACGAAATTGTACGCTGACTATATTGGAAGAACAAATAACATCGACACTGTCATTTTGTACAAAATTTTATCCTCTCACAGCATCGATCTATGTACGTCGTTCTTAAACAATGTAGGTAATTCTATGCCAGTTCTAAACATTGTTATAAAATGTTTACTATTGAACGAACACGATGATAACGAACTGCGCGTGAACACAATGCTGAATTACGCTCTGAAAACTTTACAAGAATTATCACTGCAAGATATCAACAATTTAGACGTGAAACAGTCAGCGAAGAATGTATTATCTTTCAAACGAGAAGAAAACATGAGAAATTTTAAACTGTGGCGCTTGAAGGCTGTTCTAATATTAATGTATTCCGAAAGCAGTGCAATTATAAATCAGATATTGTCTCATACTTTGAAACTATGTATTCACGAAGAAGAGTACAAGAGACAAACAGCGGTGGAATTTATACAGTTCTCGATGCGACGCTTTGCAGAACTAACAAACGAGAATAAACTAACAATTTTATGCTGTTGTCTGATTTTGTTGAAGGACGAAATTTCAGAGGTACGCGAATCTATCGTGGAGAGTCTCAGGACGCAGGTTTTACACGAGATCGCACACGACGAGTGCATGTACCAATTGTTATTGGACGAAGTGATGTTCGATCGATTAAAACTAGTTACTGATAAAACTACGATCCTTCGTTTTATCAAATTGTTCACGCACAATGTTAAAAACTTCGACGCCGACACGACGATCGAGAATCCGTTTTACCACGACAACAGTCCAATCTACAAGGAGGAGTCGAAGTTTTTAAATCTTTGTTTTTATTACATACAACGAAATAAGTACAATTCAGATAAACGCTCGACAGAGAATACCGTAAATTACAGTAACGAGAGCGTCACCGACGTTCCAAATAAGATCGAAACAAAGTATCGGCTTCAGCAAAAGTGTTCTCTCAATTTCGCTAATTTAGAAGTGGTCTTAAATACTAAATACGTAGACTATTTATTAAAGAAGCAAAAAATTGTGATGCAAGAGTACATTTGATGATAATCACGAATGTACGATTATCGTAACGGAACGCGAACGATAAGCATCGAGGTTTCGATAATTGTTTTTTCAAAATTAAGAACTAATTGTACTTGTGAGGAGTCTCAAATAAATCTTTTCTAACCCATCAAAGTACACAAGAAATATTTAATAATCCCGAATAAATACATCTGTACACCTTACGATTATATATATATTTATATATATATATATGCGAATGCGCGGCACACATTCGCAAAGCATATATAATTCCGTATTTACATTATGCTACATGTAATCGTATCAGAATATTAGAAAACTTTTGAACGATCGTAGAATATATTATATTATACATCGCGAATATTCTCATTTCAATCTTCTTCGATGTTCCCATCGGAACATATACGTTTTCGCTTTCGTATCTACAGCCGCGCTTGCACGATACCAAACATGATCTGGCGAAAATTGCTATAATCGTGATTCAAGAAACAACATTTCTTTCATTCGTACAGCTACACGATGTAAATTAAACCTATATATCCACGCGTTCATAGATTTGTCCGACAAAGTGTCTTTGAAAGGTGTTCGCGTGTCGATATTAAGCATATAAAATTACAAAAATTCATCAACTAATTTTAAACAAACTATTTTAGTTTGAAGAAGTTATTCGCTAACCGCGCGTCGTCCATCAATTAAATGCATACGTAACTGAATAACAATCAAAGAAAGAAGGTGGCATTTTGACAGTGAATGTAGATGCGTACAATAGAGTATTGAAAATTCAAAAAAATACTTCTTTCTTCACTTCTAAATTATTAAAAGTATATATATACACACATATGTGTATATGTATATATGTATATATATATATACCTAACGCCGTTGAACACTGTATCGTGCTTTGTAATTGTGAGATAATTGCACGTACTAAAACTATATAAATGAAGAAATGTGATGAGAATTGATCCTAAAAGTATAACGTTACAATTTTCTATACAAACTCAATTAAATCCTACATATATCATAGGTACAGTTCATTTAAACGTTCCAACTTTTGTTTATAATCATTACGTGAAAAATGATATATATAATGCACCCAAATAACTCGCTGTACGCTTTTTTTCCGTTTCGCAAATGCGAACTATACTTGTTTCAGATCGAATAGTCCTAACGACTATTCGTCTCGCCATCGTGATATGTCGCTAACGATTATTATTAAATTTCTTTGGTGATTCTCTCTATTTACATCAAAGTATGTTTATATAATAATTGCTAGGATGTGCCTAATCTTATAATCATTTCCATGGAGTAACATCTTTCCGACAAAGAAAATCGTGCGAACAAGCGCTTGCGAGTGTGTATCCCTTCCTATTTCTCATTTTCTTCACTATTATTAAGTAGTCAACGCTACTTAGACGAACATTAAATTACGGCGTGATTACTATTGCTATAAATAGTAAATGTGTGGATGCACGCGTGAGAAAACTATAATCCAAGGGTTACATGTGATTTCAATGCGCTACCGTGTAAAAAATCATGGGAAGTTAACGGGGACTTTCTCAATACTATCTATAATAACTAGACTGTGTATCTTCATGCGTTTATAGCAAAAATTGAGTAGATTCTTGTTGAGAACTTCACTATTAAAACCATTAAGGGATGAAGTAACATTGAATTTTAGTTTCTATAATTCCTGCCAGCGATGCGGACAATGTTTTATTTCGCATAAAGATCCTCAGTCCACTAATAACAATTATAGAAGCAAAGGGAAAATTACTATCGTTCAGCTACAATACAGTTATTAGTTTGCAACTCGAACCTTTTTCGAACAACTTGATGCGATCGAACTATGTTGAAAATAGATTTATCAAGATCACCTTATCAATCTAAAATTATATTTATCAAGACGTTGAACAGGTTTATGCGTTTTATATTCGTTTTCAAAATTGTAACAGTATGTGAACAACTATTTTGAAATCTTCTTTCCTCTATTTTCTTCATTCGAATCGATCAATATATTTTATTCTTTTCGTAGTCGAGATACTCCTACAAGCTAGAGTACAGAAACGATAGGGTGAATTACGAATATTCGAAGAACAAGGAGAAGGAATTGCTGGCAATAGTGAGGTTTATTGAGCATTTTCACTATCTCTATGGACAAAGATCCCTTCTGAGAACCGAATATATCGTCACACTGTATTACTGCCCTTAAAGAATCCATAACGGCTCCAAGAATATGACTTTATGAATCATCAAGAAGGAAGACCCTGTGTCAAAACAAGGATCTTGCGAATCTGAGAGCTATAAGCGGTACAAAAGTTTAGATGTGAAAAGAGAAAACTAAAGAAACTGGTGATACAATGTTTAGGATTACTCGAGGAACTTGCAAGAGTGGTAGGAGATAGAAAACAAGGACGAAGAAATTGCTTTTATCCTATCCGAGAAGATAAAGACGAGGGTGAAACATTTCCAGTTTGAAAAATGCCCAATTACAGTGAACAGTCTTCCCTTAATAGTCGTTGAATACGGAGCCTGCTATTTCCAAATACCGTAGTATCTAATAGAACTGCAGAGTGTAAACAAACATCTTTGTTATCGTTTATGAGTGATAAGGAAACTGTGGAATAATGCCGCGATGCGCGGAATGCGAGACAAAACGCGCAATAATATATTTATACACGTGCTTTGTTATATAATTTTGCATAATAGAAATATTCAGGAACCATTATTCGTTTATACAACTGGATTAATGTACGTAGCCGAAAGCCACAAAAATATATTTATTTTCCTTAATTTAATATCTTTTATCTCTTTCTTCTATTTTCTTTCTCTCTCTCTTCCTCTCATCTATTTTTTTGCAACACGATTTTCAACCCCTCAAATCTGTTATTCTATAAAACTTGTAAAAGAAATTTGCATTACGATGTACCTTGATAAAATATTACGTACTCCTTTGTTAAAATTTGAATGAAACTGTACCTTTCTCGTTGAGCATTGTTCCTCTATCAACAGGACCGTTTAACACGACCGTTGCTAATTTATATTATTAAGTAAAATAACAGAGCAACGAGAGTGTTGAACGTTTCATTGCCGATTTCGTCTCTCTCTCCAATAGTAGTTAGTAATTTGAATTTAAAAAATGGAAACACATATAGAGATCTTTTCTTCCTTCCCCGTCGTTTCGTTTCCGCTTCAGAGTGGAAGATTGTCAGATTCGCGGTAAATTGTAACGTTATTATAATTTGAGTACACATTTATGATTCAGCGTATAGTGAAACGGTGAGGATTAAGAAAAGTATCGTTTCGACACACAACCTTGTATTTCTTAAACGTCTTTTGTACGGCCAAAACTGCATAGGCACAAATACAAGAAATCTCATCTGGCATAGAAAATTGTATAATGCTGCCAAAAGTAATATTAAAATGGCTCCGATATCGTTTCTTCTACATAACCGAAATGTAAAATAAGTGATCGCTTCATTTATACTATTCTCTCTTATCCGTAATTCCCATTTAATCTAAGCTCAATAAACGTAAATGATTCCAACGTCCTAGCAAGTCTCTATTAACCCTCATCCGTTGCTCGTGTTAATTTGATACAGTTTTTCCAGAAATTTTATGTGAACACAACCGAAAAAACTAACATGTAAATGTTAATTCATCAATTTGAATAAAAAAAACATGGAAATGTTTTATTTTGTATCACTGTGTCAATTTGACGTCGGGGGACAGATTCAATTCGTGAAATGAGGGACGGATGAAGTTTAAAGAATTGAACATAGAAACTTGGATAAAAATTTCAACTCCATAGAAACGTAAGTGTGTGTGTGTGGGTGTATGTGTGTTACAGCGACGAAGAACTTTCAAACAATGGCTAGTTAATTATTTGAGCACGGGTAAAAAATCGTTAGAGTAATGAAATAGTCACAAAGATACCTTGATTATCCGCATGTGAAATTGTCATTTTAATTCTCCGGTATATAAAATGTGTTTTTTAGTTGTTGTTGTTGTTATTGTTTATAATTGTTCACCAAGCGATACACGGTTTTCTTTCGTAATAATGCAAACTATATCATTATTTTTTTTTTAAATATTCTTTACACTCTTATAGATTCCTCATCTGTTATTTTAATTAATCTCCCCTCATTCGCGAAACAAGTAATTCATTTCTTTAAATTACTTTCATTAGTCAAAACGGGACTGTTACGTCCGCTATGCATAATGCATGCTAGAAATATTATATGCTACAGAATACAATTAATTTACTTATAAAAGAAGATCTTAAGGTGCGACCATGATTAAGTGCAATATATATTACTGATAATGCTTACTCCTGCAATTTGGATGCATCAACTTAATCGAAACTTTTAATGTTTTTTTTTGTTTCTTAGTATCGTAATATGCTAAATGTCTTTAATGAAACCATGTATCTCTCAGACTGTTTATGGGAAATCCCATTTCAAACACGCAAAGTATATATATATATTTTTATATATATATATATTTATAGATATATTACACTAAAAATAAGGCTTAGCTGAATAAACTCACACGCTTCTCTTCAGTATTATCTCATCCATATATTCGCTTATTCGGACGTGATCGCACCACGCACAAACTCAATGAACATTGTTTCATGTACTTGGTTGATCCTAACATAAAATCGCACCACCATAGACTAAAACGATACAACTAAGAATAAAAATAAATGTAAATTGAAAACTGATTTATGATCAAATACCTTTCTTCTATGACATTATCGATTATCAAAGTGCCTGTGATTATTTTTCTCACGCTTATTACTCAATAATATACTCATTTGTTATTTAGCCGTCTGTCCAAGACCAACGGATGATTTTGTCTTTTGTGATGATTCCGCTGTTTCATTTGGTTGATCGACATCCATCTAAAGCACATAGGCAACAATTAAAATTCTAATCTAAACTAAACTAAACTAAACATAATCAAAACTCTTTCCAATATTCAAAATTCGGAGTTGCCACTAAAGATTGTTATTCCAAAATATTTTTTCGATTATTAAATACGTTGGCATCTAAATTAATTACTAAACATTTAAGTGTTGCATGAGGTATTCTATGAATTTATTCATAGAATATAAATTCATGTAATTTTTATATTCGACCAAAGAAAAAGGTTAATGTAGAATGGAATTATTATATATTATATAAATACTTTACCTTTTCTTCTTTTTCATCATCAATTAATATCGGACCATTCTCAGCTTCGTATTCCTTTAAAACCGCATCTAAATTATACCTCCGTCGGTAGTTGACGAAGAACGATCGTAGATGCGCCTCTGTTTTGGTTCCAATGACATCAGCGATCGCAGAGAAATCTTTTCCATATTTTCTTACACCTTGAACGGCCAATAACAGCTCATCATTTGTCCAACGAGCGTTTATACGACTCGACACTTCGGGCGGTCGCAGATCATCAATACCATCAGCTGTCTTGCGTTTCAACGCGCTGACTTGCTGTTTGTTTGATTGTATCTGTACATTGAGAAATAAATACTAGTAAATAACGTATTCTACCACACAAAAAGAAGAACTGAAGCATATAATTTTTTTTGTAGTCTATAGAAAAAAAATGTATCCACACGTTTCTCGTTGTAGACTGATCTGAGTCTTGTTTTGGAACATACTTGTCGTTTTAAGCTAACAATTTCGGTGTCGATTGCTTGTAAACTGTTGTTCGCTTGATTCGGTTGACCAGCCAATGCTGCTAAATCATCGTGATTAACGACCAGGCCGCGAGGTGGTTTTCTTTTATTTGTACGACCCGGCATGGAACTTAATGGCCTTGCTACACCAGTTCGCCTAAATCATTTGAATAAGTTTTGATCGATATTGTACTGATTGATTTTATAAATAGTAAAGGACAGGTATGCATGAAGTAAAGGTATTCATTGGTTTTTGTATAAAATTAGGCTGGTGCACTGATAAGAATGCTCATACATACATAAATATCTGTATACGTGAGACAATGATAGAGGTCATTCTAGTAGAGGTCACTGCTGTTTCAATATTGGCAAATAGGAAAGAATTTTTGTATGAACATTCTTATTATGAGGAGAGTTCTAATAATTTTCTTTTAATTACAGATATTTTATTTGACTTGCGCTCACTGACCTCCAGTGCAGATAGCAGCTGTGACACGCGTGTCCTTTCGGCGTCGCACGTACACTATGACAAGCAACGCCACAGTTGCTACACGAGCCCTACAACACATAACACCCTTTTTAAGATACGATTCGGTCATCCCCCCACCCTCTCCCTCCACTTGAATTCCTTTACATCTAACTAAACTAATTCTCTAAACAAAAAAAGCCTTTTTCCTTGTTTTCTTCTCTTTACAAAACAAAAATATTGAAGTATATACACGAGAGCATATATTAATTTGTAGAACTCTTTTCTGTACTTGCGTAGTTTTCTTAATATCATTAAAAAGCAGTTGTGTAAGCCAATCTCTTTCTAAGTTTCTTTCCAAAGATTCTCTATGTACGGTTGTGTCTCCCTATAGATTCAGTGCCTTTGTGCACTTCAATATTTTTTTCCTCAGTTAGGTTTCAGCCTACCAAATCTCTGCTAATACGTGAATGTTTTGTATAGAGGGTTCTCTTACTTTCTTGGCTTTCTTCGCTGTTCTCTTGTTAAGGTATAAAGGATTTACACGACAGAGAGAGAGAGAGAGAGAGAGAGAGAGAGAGAGAGAAAAATAAATATGATACACAAAATAGCAAAATATAATAAGCATATGCAACTGGGTAAGGTTTAGGCTGAGTACCTGAACCTGAGGGGCGTTTTCCGAGTCGGATGGGGCTTTGGCGTCAGTGCCTTGGCTTCCTGGCACAGCTTGGTTCTTTCCACGACGTATTCCGCGGTGGATCGTCCATTTCTGGAACGTTCCATATTTACGTTTCACAAAACGATACAACGAAAAACGTGAATAAAATTTTTACGTTTTGTCTTTCGTATAGTCAAGAAAGATTTGTCTTTTGTTATTTGCATTGCAGGGGTCTCTTTGATCGGTCTCGAGAGCTCGAATTTCCTTTACAATGGACGAATTCATTTTATATTTAATTTTTTATTTCTTTCCTATTCTTTCTCGGTACTCTAGCGACTTTCACCAATTCTGTGTGGATTAGCTGCCTTCATTATTCGCTCTTTTAATCACCGCATGGAATACATTACCGTGTGGATACATTTTTTAAATATGTACAAATATATCTCAATGTCACACTCGCGCTTGTTATTATTTTATTTTTTCAAAGCCAGTGCCATGGCATTAAGATGCAACAAAAGGACAGAACTACCACACGCTGTAGCATAAAATGTCAATCGACTCAAAACTAAACTCCGTCGGAGAGTTGCAAAACGAAAAAACGGTAAAATACGAAGCTTTAGGTTTATAAAAAATTAAACAAGCAACTAAAACGAATTCGTTATTCCGTCTTGAGTGAATAACACAATTTTGTTCGTAAGAACGCTCAAAAATTTTTATAAAACTATTGTCGTTCTAAAATATAGAGAGAGAGAGAATCGATTTTTATATAGATATCTAGTTGCATGCGTCTGTTAGATACATCGAAAAACATCTTACTTTTTCCTCGGATTCACTGTCTGTATTGGAACCTAATTCGCTTCCATTCTCGCTTCCATTCTCTCCTTCCTTTCCACCGCTCGTCAATTTTCTAGCTTGTCTATCCATCAACGATGTTCTAGTCCTGGTCTTCTTCCAACTGTAATAGTATTTGACCAGGCTAGCAATAGATTTGTCAGGTAACTAGAAAAAAGGAAACAAGAAACAATGATTATTATCGAAAGGAACAATTTATGGGAATGTAATAAAGAAATCTCTGTGGAGAACAGGATCCTACCATTTGCCTAATACGATGAAAACTCTTTCCGTGAAATTGGAAAGCTTGTTCGAAAAGAACTTTGTCTTCGACAGTCCATTCATCTGGGAATGGTGTAAAATTAGCTAAATCTAATACAGCACGTTCTAAGTTATGTTTGTGCCAAAATAGCATTCCCAATGCTTGTTCTCCATTGTAGCCATATTTTTCTTTAGCCAATATAATGTATTCATCCACTGTAGCAAAATTATTAAGTATGAATCACATATGACAGAAAAACAATTTGTAATTCGAATGATAGACGCATCGGCTACTTACACTTTTGATCGGGTATGTCTGTTGTAGGAGACCATACTAGTAACGCTCTATCAGGACACTGATCTAATCGTCGTTCTAAAATAAAACAGAAAACTCATTTTCTTTTCTTTCTAAACAATTTCATGTTATTTAGACTTACAGCAGTTAATTTGCTTTCGTAAAATAAACTACGGAGTACAATAATCACACGAAAGAGACATACCATTTACTGGAACAAACTCTGGAACAATGACCTGATAGTCCCGTCCGACACGTATCTTCTCTGCTGGAACTTAAAAACAATGAGCATTAAGCATACTCTATTGTGAAATTCACTTGAAAATGCATAATTATGATACCTAAATATAGAATATATTAAATAGCGAGTTTCATTCAGCTATGCTTTATTAACAGGGATCGTTACGATTACAAATAAATTTCGATTTGGAGACGTTAA
This sequence comes from Lasioglossum vierecki, assembly GCA_028455595.1. Taxonomy (NCBI): domain Eukaryota; kingdom Metazoa; phylum Arthropoda; class Insecta; order Hymenoptera; family Halictidae; genus Lasioglossum; species Lasioglossum vierecki. Next base: position 3,344,950 of record CM052343.1, read on the forward strand.
AAAAATATTGCATTACTATCAATATACTTTGATTAAACACTAAAATGCACTTCGATATAGGAAGACAAATGTAAATGTGTAATAACTGGCGAAGAAAATGTTTGAATTCATTTCAGAAAAATATCGGTACGAATTGGTTGAAAATGTATGTAACTTAAAAAGAGGAAAAGTGGGGCGCGCTGTTTGAAGATCCTTACGGATTTTCGTATTCGATCAATAGAAAAATATACATAAAGTTCCAAAGAAAAATATCACGACGAGAGCTCGGAACGCATCGATGAACGATCATTCGAAAAGTTTCGACTAATTATGAGGATAATGTAGTTGCAATTGAAAATTGGTACCTCCGTCCTCCTCGCTCGAGGATTCCGTCTGTCCATTAGGGCTGGGGCCTCTCGATCTGCGCCCATTTCTAACATTTTCCGAGTTTCTTTCCGCCAAAACCATCTTCTGGCTTTCCTTTGGTGAACGTTGTATCAAATAATTATAATGATTATATTTCTTCCGCACGAAAAACTCGCGAAACGAACGATGCAAGCGTTAGCTTGCGAATACACGGTGTTCCGTGGAGACTAAGCTCATGCTTCATGCGACCGTAGCGAAAGTAAAATGGCCGCTTATTCAAAGTGATCCGATTGGTCGCCGATTTACCAAGTAAAGATGGCAACGTACGTTTTCAATGTACAATTTCGAAATTAATTGCATCTTTGGAAACCAGTTTTTCCTTCATCGTATCGCGCACTTATAAATATATTTTTGCATATCGATTAATATGAATTTCACCGATACACATGTACACGATATTGTATATTTTAAAATAAATACCGTTCATTATTGTGTGTATATGTATATATATATACATATATATAAAATGTAAGTATATGTATATATATATATGTATATATGTATATGTATATATATATATATATACTTGTGATAACATGAAATTTTTCTGCAAAGAATAGCGACGTTTCTGAATCCAATTAAATATTAATTGTTAATTAAATAAGAGTATTATAATATATTTACAAAATTCAATTTTCAAGCAAAGAATAAATTAAACATCCAAATTGTTTATTTATTGGGATAAGTTGAAATTTCTAACATACACATATTTACTATACCAAAAATGTATATTATTCTAAACAAGTGACGTCGAAATGATTAAATAAACGACGTGAAGTTATATAATTAGAATGTATCAAGAATTTGAAAACTATTTCGAACCAATTCATTCGGATGCACGCTTTACTCAGTGTTCGAAATATCGAAGCGTGTATCGCATTTGGTATAATTAATTATATACATGTATAAAAAATACAGTACATTTACAGAGAAAAAACAATAGCGAAAAAAACCTATAAATTATAATTATAATTATTTTCTATTACAATTAGTGAAATGTAGCATTAGAAGTATGTAGATTGAAATAACAAGGCATCGATATATATCTTGCATACACTGATGATGTCACGAGGTAAGGTAGCGCGAGGTTTACTTGTGAATCTCTCGCAAGCGTTTCTGATTCTTCGAAAGTGGCGAAAAGCATCTCGATCAAACGCCGGCGTAATTGTAAATAGAATTGCTGGTAAAGATAAATTGATGGTGAGATTTAGTTAATAAATATCATAAATAATAACGTAGAATCAAAACTAAATCATAACCTAAATTTCGTACAGTTTGTATTGAAAGTCTATCACCGAGAGGCGCCACTATCAAGCAATCGCAGTCTCTGATAGACTTTGCCGTGTAAGGAACTTTCGTCGCCTATTTAATGTAAATATTACATTTGTTGAGAATTTAGAGTTTATTTTAGCGTACGTAAGCTCGAAATTGTTGTTCACGTTCCCCGTGCGATTCGTTGCTCGCCGTCAATCCGTAATATTTTTCGATCTAGCCGTGATCGGCAATAACCAAAAAATCTCTGCCGTAGGTATTCTTTTTTTCCTCTCGATAATCGCTGGTCTTTTTTCTAACATTTCGTTCGACTCGAATTTAATGTTCCACCTTGCCCCGTCCTGTGATATCCCGGTGAGAAGTCCGGGATTCGTCGACGAACGTTTCCGGGATTCGTGACATTCGCTGTTTAGAATAGTACAGCGATTAATTTTTGTTCACCAGCCAATTGTTACACGTATTAACAAGTTAAATTGAATATCCGGTATATTTTTCGGCTCTGTCTCTCGTATTATTACGCACAGACGAGCCGCACACGATTTTCTCGTTTCGAGAATCATTACTGTAACCAGGGGAGTAACTTGTGGACTTGTACTCGTTTTTTACGAATTTCTTCTGGATAATGTTGTTCCCTCGATTGTCTTATTTATAAGATAAGCGTATACGAGAAACACTTGCGCGTATGTATTTCGTAAATTTAATTTTGGCTTAATGTATACTGGCAGGCAATGTATACATATGTAATCCTAAATATGTCCACATGTTCCTACAATTATAGTGTTTTTATGTTATGTGCTACCCTTATACCCTGACATAAATTCGTTCGTTAATATTCACGATTTGTTGCCGTGTAAATGTTCAGAATGAAAAATTAGTCTATGCAAATATGTGTCTTTTTTAGTTGTTCACTTTTACGTGTGCATACACACATACACGCACACATATACACGCTCATACATGATATAGTCATGTAACTTGTTTATGCGCTTGTATGTACTTGGACGTGTACATTGTATCCGAGAGGATAGTTTATAGCTACGGTCGTTATAATAACTCAAAGATATTTTTCTTTGTCGAGTGTAGGATAAAATCATCCTTCTAACTAATCTTATTTAATCATTTTTTTTTTTGTTTGCAGATGATTGTCTGAAAGAGGTGTATTCAGACTTATCTGCACCCCCAAGATCCTAACAAGTATTTCGAGAGATTTTAAGAGTAAAGCAGAAACATGAGAGTTGTTGCACTAGTCAGCGGTGGTAAAGACTCTTGCTTTAATATGATGCAATGTATAGCTGCAGGCCACGAGCTTGTGGCTCTAGCTAACTTATATCCCGTTGGAAAGGGTAATATAATAAGTACAACGTTTTTTTTATGAAAATCTAGCCTGCTCGTATAATTACTACAGGCTTGTCCAACTAGATCTATTAATAACGAAGACATTCCACATTTTCCAGATGAACTAGATTCCTTTATGTTTCAAACTGTTGGATATCAGGGTGTCGAGTACATTGCAGAAGCTATAGGCTTGCCAATGTATCGCGAACCGACATTTGGCAGATCAAAAATGCAAGAGAAATATTATTATCCGACAGAGAACGATGAAGTTGAGGATCTTTTTAGGCTGTTAAGTAAAGTGAAGGTAAATATGAAATATCAATGCACGAGATACATCGAGTAAATATTGGGAACAACAAATTTTCGGATAATTCATTGAATGTGATTACAGGAAAAAGAAAATATAGAAGCTGTTTCGGCAGGAGCTATTCTAAGTGACTATCAACGAATTCGTGTGGAAAATGTGTAATTATTCAATGCGATTCTTTACATATATATAATGAATTTTATAAATTGCGCAGGACGATTTACGAATCTATGAGTATCAAGATATCTAATACGAAAAGTCTTATTTTTCAGGTGTAGTCGTTTAGGACTTGTTTCTTTATCATATTTGTGGAGAAGGGAGCAAGATGAATTGTTAAAAGAAATGATAGACAGTTCTGTAAACGCAGTTATAATCAAGGTAGCAGCTCTAGGCCTTGAACCAAGACATTTGGGTAAACCAATCTCCGAAATGCAATCTCATCTTGCCAAAATAGTAAGTAAGATGTCCTGATGATTAATTTGACACAAAACATTAACTGTTTGAGTGGTTCCTTCTATTTAATTTACTGTTGGCTCTTATTCAAGTACAAATAGACCATAAATACATAGACGCGAAACAACGGTCATGTAAATAAAAGTTTAATATACGCGTCGATCAACAACAGAAAGAATCTATCGAACATTTAACGGTTTTTTGCTTGCAGAAAGAGAAGTATGGTGTAAACGTCTGCGGAGAAGGAGGGGAATACGAAACGTTCACGTTAGATTGTCCATTATTTAGTAAAAGTATTATAATGTAAGTTCTAATATTTTGTCCTCGATGGTTGAACACGGAGATTAGTACAAGTCTTTGTTTCTCGCATTTCAGAGAGGAATACGAAAGCGTAGTGCATTCGAATGATAATATAGCGCCGGTCGGATATCTGAACTTCAAAAAAATACACGTACAAGACAAGAATGTAAGTGAAGTATCTCGTTTCGTTCTTTAGAGTTGTATGGTAACACCAGGGGAAAAAACATTTCAGGATGGCATAGAAAGATTAACGTTACAAGAGAGATTAAAGAATGTTCCTATTAAAATCCCATCTGATTACATCGCAGAGATTATCGGTCCAGAATTGCACGACGGATGTAATTTATCAGAAGATGAGAACGACGATCACGATTGTACAGATAGTAGTTTGAAAACGTCGAATTCTGGTAATAATTTTGAAAAAACATTGCGAGCAAAAAAAAAAACAAAACCGTAATCGTCCTGTGTAGGACATTAATATGCGGCTACGATATACAGGTCAATTTAATCCACCGAGTCCTATGGAAATTTTATACGAGGAGGAAGACTATCCCGATGTACCGGTAGTAAATAAGAATCAAACCGGCTGGTACTGGTTTGGCGGTATTGCTGGGAAACAGCCGGACCCGAAATCCGCGATGACGGAGGCATTGGAGAAATTAAGCAGTAGGTAAACTTTAAGTTTTTCAAGTCACTTTTTCAGTTAATCATTCTCCTTTTGTCTATTTGTCTTCCTCGCAAATTTCAACACAAACAGTATACATACAGAGAGCCCTGCTAACTTTGTTACAACACTATATCACCCCTATTTTTTATGCTACGCGAAATATCCAAAGAGCAATTATTTGGTTCGAGGAGACACATAATATCTTTAATTTTTTCCCTCAAGTTTCCACAAGATGCTTTTCTAGTATTCATTTACGAAGAAATTAACTTGGTGAAAAGACTATGAAGGGGTGAAATGAATTTTTATTTAACTACTGCTTTGAACTTGAGACTTTGAAGAAAAAATTGTTTTCACCATAATACGTGTCTGCTTGAATTAAATAATTTGTAAAAACTGGAGGAGATATCGCTTTGTAACAGAGTTAGTGGGACACTCTGTAGCGTATATACATACATATATTCATATATATTGATAAAACGCACATGTATCGACTGTCTAGGTCTAGTCAAGAAGGAGAATCTTCAAATATCAGACATCGTTGCTGTAACATTGTATATAAAAGACATGTCGAATTACGTATCTATAAACGAAGTTTACATCTCGTGTCTGAGCAAAATAAATCCACCGGTCCGTGTATGCGTCGAGTGTCCGTTAAACGTGCACGTCGTGCTCGACGCTATAGCCTATAAAGAAACTCAAGACTGTGGTGATAAGAGAGTTCATAAACGACACACAATGCATGTTCAGAGCATAAGTCACTGGGCACCAGCGAACATTGGTCCTTACTCTCAAGCTGTTCGTGTGAGTGTACTATCGTTACAAAAAAAAACAAAAAACCAAACAAAATAAAAAGAACGAATTTGCGTGCGCGTCTTTCTGTGTGTATGTGTAGACAGAAAATGTGTGTATGTGCGCCGGCACTCGGTACGCGCACGCACACACATCTTAGTTTACAAAAATCAAAAAAATAAGATATGAAAGAAACATAACAGTGAGGTAAACAAAATCACGTTTCTTTTTTCCTATAAAATGTTTAAATAAGTAACATATACATACATAAGTTGAACGTACCGAGGCGATAATGTTTACTAACAAAATTGTATGCACACTTTCTTTTTGATTCTGTGTTTAAATTGTAGCGAATAAGTAACATCGGTATTTATATTGAGTAATGAATGGCATAACCGAACACGTATGATGATTCGACAGGTGGGTGACATTATCTCGGTTGCTGGACAAATACCCTTGGTGCCTGGTAGTATGACTATACTGGACTTGAACATTAAAAGGCAGTGCCGTCTGACGTTAAGGCATATAAATCGTATTGTTAAAGCTATGGATTCGAATACGCAACTCAGGGACATTGTACAAGGTATCTGTTTTTTGACTCACACTAGTTACATACCAGACGCACGGAAAGAATGGGAGAAACGAACAAATAACGCCATCGTCGACTACATTGTTGTGCCGAACCTTCCGCGTGGTGCTCAGGTCGAGTGGTGCGTGTGGGCGCATAGGGATAATAATAGGTTCGAATGTAAGTATATCGATCAAAGGAAAAAAAATTAAATATTTTTAACAACGTACTTATAGTATATTCTTCTGAAAGGGAGATCTAATTATAAAAATGTTTGTTTGCAGACGAAGAGACTGGCAAATGTGTAGGTAATTTCAAAGTAGCAATAAGGCGTAGGTGGAACTACGAAAATAACGTTTCAGCGATCGTGTGTTACATGTCTACTGGTACATATATGTTTCTATTTGTTGTGTAAGAATTTTGCTTTTGTTCACATTTTATACGGATAAATGTAGAAAGGTATATGTATTTCGAACAGGTTCGTCCAATTCGACTGGCAATTTAGCTACAGAAACGAATTTGCCTTCTACAGAACTGACCGTCGGCGAGCTAACAGAGGCGTTCGAGTATGTACTGTCCAAATTAACGAAAGGCTCGCAAACCGAGAACCCGGCTTGCAATCTGCGAATCTTCTACAAGGTCGGTAGTTCGCCAGGACCGAATTTCGTTCAGGACGTGCTATCGAAGTTTTCTACGCGAAATTTAGTTACTACTATCGTACCGGCAACGCACTTACATAATTTCAGTACCTTTTTGTCCATATGCGGTATCAGACACGAGTAAACGGCTGACATCGATGTTTACGTTTGTCAATTATTTATAACAAAAGGAAACGGAAAAAAAGGAAAGAAAGAAAATGATAAATACTGTGTCGCAGAGAGGGAATCGTAAAAAGGAACTTTTATTTGCCTTTTAAATTATTTCGAATCAATGGGTACGCGAAAAAAAAGCTAGGACAAATCGATTTTTAATATACAAATACAAAGAAAAAAAGAGAATCATTTAACGGCTACATGAAAGTTGACCACGGTTGTAAAACTTTATACATACACGTATATTCTAAATGATAATTTAAACTGTATCGGTGCTCGAATGTAAACATTATTTTCACGTTTTCTACTGGTCGAGCTTATTGGGTTCGCTCGAGGAAAAGTAATCTTCACTTTGACACTTGTCCATAGTGTATTTATATTCGGCTAGTCAACGGGATATTGGCGTGGATTTTCAATCGTTCTATGTCCCGTTAGTGTAAGTGTTCTACGTAATGCAAAGCACGTAAGTCGTTTCATAACATGTACTGTATATGCTACGCCTCATTTTTTGCTCAAGCTATTTTTTATTTTTCTCATATTTCACGATACGCGCGGAGTGTTATGTGTGTGATTTTATGAAAGAATTTGGAAGCATGCACAGCCATTTTTATAGTAGAGCTCAAAGGATACGAAGATAAAATTTAACAAAAAAAAAAAAAAAGAAAAGGGAAACGATGATGTTGCTATACGTATCGGAGACGTAATATAGGTGAAAATTGCAAAATTTTATTATTCGGTATGAGGAAGAGGAAACAATCTAGTTTATGCCCTTTTTAATCTCAATAAAAAAAACATGAAATGACAAGCGGAAATGCGGGATGCGTGCTCTACAGCAAATTGCCCTCCTCCCCCTTTCACTTTTCGAATGCTGCCGACGTTATTCCGCTGTTATTCAAACTTTGTATCGTAATGGCAGACATGTAGCTTTACAAAAATGTTAAAAAAAATGAATATCTACTTCGCAAAAGTATTGTATAAGTCCTCGGTAGTTATATTGCATATAACTGGTCTATGCTTTAGGGAGAAGTCTTGTACAAAAAAAAAGAAATGAAGAAAACGACACGCAATATATTAGAATATTTTTGACGGTATAACATTTACGCAACGATATGCCAAAGCTCGTATTTTGCAACTTGGTCATTGTTTTGGAAACTATTTCAAATACTGTCATCCTCCTTTTTGTTTTCTTTCTGTACATATATTGCTAAATAATGTAAAACATTCTTGCAATGTATTATAAAATGTAATTAGTTCGAAAACAAGACAATTGGTTATTGGTGTGGATATTAATGAATGATATGAATTTCTAACGATACGAGAAACAACGGAGCATTACTGATTATGACGTGGAAACTGCGTTACTATAAATATGTAAAAAAAATGATATTTGCAAACATTCAACTCTCGCAACAAAACACTATTCCGAGGATTATATTGCAAAAGAAAAATAAAGAAAGTGATATATATTTTTAAGAAATTGCAACGCGACGAGTTTTGTATGTTATTATATAATTACCCTGTCGTCTCAAATACTCAATGTTTTATTATCTTTTCAGTTTCTTTTCGCCCCTTTTTTTAACAACATGATTTCAACTCACAAATCATAAGATTTCCAATCTTTTTCGTAAATTAAAGAAATTCACAAGAATTACACTTACAACTTGTAACAAATATAAATACTTCGGACACTGCACATTTCGTATGTACATTACAAAAAGAGAACTAAAGGTTACTATAAAATTTGTATAATTCTGTAAAGCAGTCTTTCCATTATTTTCGTTTTTTACTATTCACAGTACGATTGACTGTATTCCATGTGAAATGAAAATGTTTCCTTAGATCAGAAGTTCATGATACGAGGATTAAAAATTATAAAAATTATTGGAATTTACAAAAGATCTTACCAACTAGCTCTGATCGAAACCAGAATGAGATTTCTTATATTTAAAATTTTATCCGTAACTAACAATAATCATCCGTGTAACAAAACGTCCGACACTCGAAATTGTTTTTCATCATACAATTATATACATACACATATCTTCCAGCCGAATGTTCATAAAAAACATGTTCAGGACAACGATGAATCACTTGGGACCTTTAACGACGCGTTCACTGATTGTACAGATGAACAAAATTCGTCTACTTTATAGAAATTCTTTACACACGCACGTTCACATTTTATACAGTTTTGCGAATTCAGAGAAAGATTGTTCACCTCGTATAGCACTTTATGTTCTCATGGTTTTCGATACCAACGGTTTCACCATATGCTGACGATTTGGTGCACAGAAATCACACAGGTAATTTTTCCTGTCTAAGGGAACCCCCTTGGTCTCCACGCACCCTGTAAAAGAACATTACACATTGGTAATACCGATTTAATTCATAATCACTTTTACCAATCAATCTACGTAATCGTTGGACATTAATCTTCCGTTGTACTTTTCCTACCTGAACACGCGTTCGAGAAATATTTCTCCACAATAAAAACATACTTGATGAGACATGCAAATGCAATGACATGCAATGAAAAGTAAGTAGCAGAATTATATGGAATTTGTGTCAATACCTAAGTGCAGATATTTGTCACATGCGCTGCAATGCACTAGATTCGCTTCCAGGTCGAGCCTTGGGGCAGTATGACACCGACTGCAGTGCGGGCAATAGCGACCCTTTCGCCATAGCCTTGTTATTGCATAAAGATTATATGGTGTTAGTGAATACGGACAAGGACTTGTTATAATACCAGAATTTACCAAGAGATGACTAACATTTCGACTCCTAGACTGTACGATTTCTAGACCGCGGATTTATAACACTATTCTAGCTAGGAAGAAATGTTTAATTTTCCAATTCAAATAGCTCCGAGCAGTTAATAAAAAAACATCGAAAAATAACTGTTTACCTCGTTTATCAGTTCGTGAAACGAGAGACGGACAACAGTTAATAAACGAAACTAATTTTCTTTGATTCGATCCTACATGCTCCAAGTCGTCAAGATTTATATTCGCGGAAACATATCCGCGGTCTAATGATTGCATTATGTATGTGTGCATGATTAATCGAATATGAACGAACACAGACAATCATCTGTTACATTGCAAGTGATCTTCAACATCCTGGAATTCGGACACTGTAGTTCTTGCGAGCATTAGTCAAACAAATCCTTCGGAAGAGGAGTTTAGAAAGTTTAGGATTAAGGAGATTGTGAAGCAAAGACGAAGCCCCGTGATTATTTGAAGATTTGCATTTTAGTATGTGTTCTGGATTAAACTCTCACTTTTCCAGCTCACAGAGAGATAAAAGCTTGGCGTCTACTTACTTCGAGCATGGAACGCACAGCGTTGAAACGTAGACGCGAGTATTTTTGTCACCCTTCTTGTATTCGTGCTGCCATTGAGCGACACTGTTTCTGTCGGAATTCGCACCCCCAGGTTCCCTGGAACCGCAGTTCGCACAAACTGCACACTCTTGACAGTGCCATCTTCCTTGTGGCACTCGTCGCAACCCGACACAATAAATGTGGTATCTAGAAATATATTTTAATATAAACTTTAAACGTTTCCTTAGAATTTTTCTTTATTAAACATTAAGTAGAAAACGTACCCTCTATCACACATGTCGCAAAAGAGCATTTTATCTTCGTCTGCAGGATCGTGGCACTGAGCACAAGTTTTACAGTCGGTGCATTGCCAAGCGTACGATTGAATGTGGGGAACCATGTCTAGCGTTAAATCTATACACGACGGATGTACTGCAAGAAAGATTAAGATCATTAATATTGAATCATTGCAAAATGTGCATTAAAAAATATATGATTATCAGACTGCGGATCTTTATGCAAAATTTAAACTATCTACCTGAATAGCAACAAACTGGGCTAACATAAAAATATAATTTCTTTCTTGAAATGTTTAATAGGTTGATAATAATATAACTGTAGCATTAAATTCGTCTGATGTTTTTGCTGTTTTAAATCCACAGTCTAATGATTATGCTCGAAAGAATTACCGTGTCCACTGCAAGTGCCACACTGTACTAATACTTCGTTCTTGCTGTGTTTATTTAACACTTTCAAACACATTTTACACTTCAGTTTGACTTCATCTTTCGGAGCCACTATCTCCATATCAACCTCGTCCATTGTCGACTGGGAACCTTCTGTGTCTTGGGTTCCCTCACTAGAAGATGAACTGTATAAAGAAATAGACAACTATTTTTCCACAAGAAACACAAACATAAAAATACTTGAAAATATGGATACGAACCTTGAATCGTCCGAAGATGAATCACTGTCGCTGTCGCTCTGAGATCCCTCCGACTGACTGTCGAACTTACGTTCGTTGGGTCTCATTGGACCATATAAAACAGTATTTAAAGGATAATACCGCAGTTCAGCTGGCGTATATTCACGATAATAGTCTGTGTATTGACCTGGTATTAACGCAACAGGATAATGACCGATTTTACGTTCCACTTCAACTTTTTGCTGTTTTTTTGGCACGTGTATTGTGAAGGTTTGCAGATCTAAACTACACTTTCTATTCTCTCTGCGGGCTTTGTTCAGACTAATGTTCCAAGATAATGCAGACTGCACTGCCATTTCTGCCAAGTCGATTCTGTTCTTCTCTGCGTTCGCGGCTGCAGACAATTCCTTCTGTTTTTTCGAATGTTCTTTCACCTGTTTCTCGCGCATATGTTTCCTGTATTCTTCGTACTGGTCAGGGAAGTCGCTGCACATTACATCTAACACTTCCGAACTGCATATAGCTGTTAAGCCTGAGATAGTAATAAAAGATTTAAAGTATCCAAACAACGTTTCCTTTTATGTTCACACCTAATCTTTTACTGTTCTAGGCTTCCAAAAAATCTAAAAATATTCTAGAATACTTATCGAAGTCCTTATTTTAATATACAGAGTGGTCTATCGAAATATCTATTATACTTATGCATTTATAGTGAAATTGAGTAGACGAAGAAGTACATGATTCTTACCCATATCACACATGGCTTCGCTGACCAAGCCATTTTCCCTCAAGTAATTTCTTTCTTCCATGTCCACTACTCTGCGCTTCAGATCTGGGTACTTCCTTTTGAAAGACTTTACGCCAAGGTACTGGGATATTTGTTCTTGTATCATGAATGTTTCACCTTTACGGTCAAGTGGCCATTCATACTCAGCAATCTTGTCGACTGTAAAAGGTCCTTCGTCTGGATCAAAGTTGATTTCCATCCTTCGATTTTTCACCTTCACTTTTTCCGACTCTGTGGTCGCTGTACTAAGCACACTTCCCTGAGATTCTTCATTCACCATTGTCTCGGAAGCTAGAACATGTACCATCGGAACCTGGTTTAGCTATTACGAAAACATAACCAATTAAAATGTTCTAACGGGTATTCTACAATTTCAATGAAAATCTCTACACTGTTTGCATTGCATAAAAAAGTTCCATTTCTACTATGGTAATCAAAGAAGTCGGGAGGATAAGTATCTATACGTATAATAAGTATACAACATTATACTTAACGATAAATATCAACATTAATTTAGCTTGAAAGACAAAGTACATAAGAATCGTATACACTTGGAATAAATATTTTGCTAACCATCATGGTATCAAAATTCTGTACACACGTAACGTCCATTACAGCCCGTAGCAATAGCGCATTTTGCATCCGATTAAAATACAACTATTTCACATTTAGGTACTTGAGAGATGTTAGGACACAAGAAAAGATCTATTTATAGATACCTTGGTTGGAGGTCTACCAATACATTTGTCTTTTGATTTAGTTTAGTAATATGATGAGCAGAATGCTTATATTCTCTTATTGCTACTATAAAGATCGTTTGTCGTACCTGTTAATAATTTCGCAGTTGAAAGAAGCCAAGGGGACGTGCTTCTCGAACAGTATTTAAGCAAAATATAATAATATGTAAATATAAACACCAAATGTGTATCATTATATTGTTCCATGTTCTTAAATGTAATGTAAACGGTATGCGTATCGGATACAGTGGAATACAATGTGAAATATGTAAACAAAAGTCTGACGTGACGTGTACCGATAAATCACAAACAAAGCGAGGTAACGAATAATAAAGAGAATCGATTCGAGTACCTGGTGCAGAAATATTTCTAGCTGGGGTTTGAGATCTTGAGCCGGATTCCGCGCTCATTCTAGTTTCTTCGTCAATCACCTGCACGGTGGATACATTCTCATGTTGTTTACCAGTCGTTTCCGGTACACGTTTCGATGTCGGCGTCAACCAGTTCTGAGGTACTGGAGGTACCAGCGCATCTTTATTTTCAGACTTCACTGTTTCTGTTGTCTTATCGGACTTCTCGTCAGAAGTTTGCTTTGCTGATGCAGTTTTCTGCATTTTTTCAGAAACCACATCCACCGGCTTTTTATCTTTGACATTATCTTTAGATTCGTTTGTTATCGGTTTAGACACAGCATTGTTTGGCTCTAAATCTACTTCTGGTATTTGCTTGCTCGCTTCTGCTATCAAGTTTGTAGATTCTGGAAGCGTTGCGTTCAATGCGATTGGAATTTTCGATGCATCATGTTTATGCAATGCAGCTTTCTTCTCAGCTCTGGCAGTAGAAGCGATTTTGGTATCTGCTACAGGTTGTTTCAGAGCTTTGTACAATTCGGACGGTTTTGCTGGGGACTCCTCTTGAGAGGGAGGACAATCAATTGTTATTACCGCAGTCGTTGACGCTTCTATCACAGTTAAGTCTTGTTCTATTTTAGGCTTCTTGCCCATTTGCATATCCGTGCTGTCTAATTTTCTTTTTCCACGACCTGGAAAAACAGAAATGGATAAAATCATTTATCGTATGCGAGCTCGAATTTATTCAAATGTATTCGACACATATTTTAACACTGAATTCATGCAGCGTTAACAATCATAAATTAAAAATATTAAACCCTTTATATAGAAATATTAGAATGCTTTAAAGGCGAAGAATATGTATAATACCGTGTAAAATACAAACCTCGTCCTCTGCCTCTTTTGGGAGGTGCATAACTCTTTTGATTCCTGCAAGTCCTCTTAGGCCTCTCGTTCTCTCTGGACTCTACTTGTGGAGCTTGCAAGTGTTGTTGCATCTGTTGAGGGTCATTCAAAGTCAACGGTCCCCCGGGCATCAGCATGTGTGGCGGAGGATGAACAGTCGGCTGGGCTAATGGATTTCTCCTTGGCCTGCCTCTGCGTTTAGGCACCTTCACCTCGGGCATCCTCGCAGGCGAGACTTCCTCTATGATCACTACATCTTGGCTGGAATTCGAATTCTCGTTTACTATAATCAATTCAGGCCGGTGCTCGATGATTTCACAGTCAGAGTTCATGGGAGAACTGGTGGAGTTCTTATTTAACATATCCTTAAGTTTGTCTGTCATCGAGGTATCCTGCGTTTTCGACGGCCTAACTTGGGTGATACTGATCTCTTGACTGATCACGTTCATTTGTTGGAGACTGATCGCGCTAGACTTTGGATCGAACATGAATTGTTTCTGGTTTCTCGATGTAACTGGCTGAATGGTGACCTCGGGCAAAATCTGAGTCAATTGTGTTTCCAATTTCGACTTCTTCGGCTCTAATGGGGACACAGTGATGTCCTTGCGTTTAGAGGATATTTCCATCGTACTGTCCGACTTCTTCCCTTGCATCTGAACAGGTTCGATCGTCAGTTCTGAACGGCTGCCTTGCAGGATCGTTGGGTGTCCAGTTTTGAGGAACTTCAACGCAGAGTCCTTGTGAGTCTGCACTTGCTCCTTGTACCTCTGACCAAAACTATGCTGGTCTGCGTGTTCCTTGGGCCTGTAGTTAGCTTCTCCATGATTATCACAGGCGACAATGGTCGGATGTCCAGTTTTGGATAGCTTGATCTTCATTTCTAGTGGCGACTCGGTCTCCCGACGCCTCGGCTGCCTTTCCTTCTTCTCCGGATCAACTATAGAAGCGTCGCCTGTTTTCAAGAGCTTAATCTTCATTCCCAAAGCAGAGTCAACGCCCTTTGAGTGTTCTGCTTCAGAAGAACGCGACGTCTTGCTCGCATCCTCCATGGTCGACACTTCTGGCTGTATAATAGAAGCATCGCCGGTTTTGGATAACTTTATTTTCATCCCGATAGGCGATTCTGTTCTCTTGGGAATCTCTGGGACAAGTTTACTGCTTTCTTCTGGTTGTTCCTGTTTTTCTGAGGGTACTATCGACGGATCGCCAAACTTGGAGAGCTTAATCTTCATCCCGATCGGAGATTCAACTTTCTGTAGAGATTCTTGACAGGCCTCGGGCTCGTCAGAACATTCCGATGCTATTACCGACGTGTCTCCAGACTTGATCACTTTAATCTTCATGCCCGAAGAGTCCGATACCTTCACAGCATCTTGCGGTGCATCCTGCTGTTTGATGTCCTTGCTTTCATCAGACACTTCCGAGTGAACGATAGAAGCGTCTCCGGTCTTAGACAATTTGATCTTCATTCCAAGAGGCGATTCTGTTCGTTTAGGAGCATCTGGAATTTCTATTTTCTGACTGGTATCCTCAAGGGCCTCCATTGGAATTATGGATGCGCCACCCTTCGTCTTGGCTAACTTAATTTTCATGCCGATTGGAGAATCAGTTCTCTTAGGCGCTTCAGGCGAAGATTCCTGCTTATCCTTCACCTTGTTGTCCCTGCCTTCTTCTGGCACATCGGGAGAGACAATAGAAGCATCGCCAGTTTTCGAGAATTTTATTTTCATTCCGATGGGCGAATCTGTCCGTTTAGGAGAATCATAAGCCTCTTTCGGTCTCGCCTGTGGTTCCCTGTGCTCTTCTGGAACATCCTGTCTCTCGGTTGGTATTATGGAAGCATCTCCACTTTTTGAAAGCTTGATCTTCATTCCAATCGGAGATTCCGTCCTCTTGGGACTTCTTTGGACCATATCCAGCTTGTCCTTGTGCTTCATCTGTATGTCTTTCGAGTCCTGTTGCACTATAGAAGCGTCGCCACTCTTGGACAACTTAATCTTCATTCCAATCGGGGATTCGGTCCTCTTGGCCTCTTCGAATTTATGTTTCCCTTCCTTGGAATCATCGCTAGGCTCGTGTTTGTCCGACGAGACAATAGAAGCATCGCCAGATTTCGATAATTTAATCTTCATGCCGATGGGCGACAAGGATAAAGACCCTTCTGAATACCATTGCCCAACTTCTTCGATGTTCTCGTTGGATATTATTGAAGGATGACCACCTTTCGATAGTTTCAGCTTTATCTTTCCCAATTTCTGACCTGGGCTGTCCTCAGGATTCGGCGAATTCGTCGCAGATCTGATCTTCGGGCTTTTCGGTGATCTGGGCTCCGCGCAGTCAGTAATAGCGGATTTGGCAATCTTTAATATGATTCTCGGAGATCCGACATTCTCGAAGTCATGTTTCTCAGAGTCCTTGCGTGGGGTATCCGTCAGCTTCGCCTCCGTTTTCTCGGATAACTTCGGCGACTCCAGCATTTTCTGGAAAGCAATTAATTTAGCATCCTTTTGAATCAAGAGACTATCCTTCGAACATGTAGGGGAGACAGCAACTTTTGTTACGTCTGTGGTGGGTATTTCTATTTTTGGCGGTTCCTTCAGTCGTTCCTCCAGGATTGATACTTTCGGGATCGTCTCGGACGTTTTCAGAGGCAAGGTGTGCAATACTGTAGGCATCTTCTTTTCCGTAGGCGCTGCTGTTTGTACCACCATAGTCTCCAACGTAACTGAATCGAACTTAATCTCTGTTTCGGATAACTTAATCTCTTCCGTTACCAGCTTCTCCTCGTTCGACTCTAACTGTTCCCGCGAAGCATCGAGTTTCACCTGCTCTGCTAACTTTTTCTCGCTCTCCAATTTTGCTGCTTCCGAAATGATCTCAGCCTCGGAGATAGAAATCGAATCTGTTGCGATGCTCTGGAGTTCTTCCACGAGCTCTGTGTCCTCGCATATGTCCTCATCAGGAACGAAAATAGCTGACGTGTCTGTCTGCTTGGAAATATCCTCTACAACGCTCTCCACCATTTTGGGGGAAAGCGTTAACGGAGAATCGATGGCTTGTTCCTCGGACTCCTGGAGGAATTTAACTGCTGATTCAAGCTCAGATATTTCAGAACTTGGCTGCGAGGTTTCCAGGGTTTGCGCGTTGTTTAATGTTTCAGAGTTATCGTCGTTTGCCAGCAACATGTCCGATGTTAAATCTAGTTTAGTTTCTTCTAATTCATCTGCAATCTCCAACGGGGCCTCTTCAAAGTCCATGTCTAACTCATTCTCCGGTAAATCCGAGCCTGCTTCCAATTCTTTTTGCAGACTCTGCACATTTTCTGGATCCACGGATTCAGGAATTGTGTTCTCCTTTACCTTCAATAGACTGTCCGTTTCCGAGTCTTCAGGCTTGTCAACTTCCATTAAATCAGCGTTCCCTGCATTTTCTTGCAACGCCACAGTGTCCTCCGTTAAACTGTTAATCACATCCGTTATATAAGGTGAGGTTTGTTGCATGTTAGAAGCCTGATTAGATTGTTGTAATAATAGGCTCATGTCCACATCTTTCGATAGCGTTTCCTGTTCCTCGAATGATTTGTCCGTTTTTATTGTTTTTAACGCAGAATCCTCACCCTCGTGTATTAGATCCAAGCCCAGCAAACCTTCCAGAGAATCTATATTCTGCGTAGACATCGAATCCTCCATTTCTTTGTTCATGATGTTCTCGGAGCTCTCTGGCAACTTTTCTGCCAGCTCTTCGATCGCGGTCCCGATCAACGGCAAGGATACAGATTCTTCCAGGGCTGTTACCATTTCATTCGACGCATCCGCTTCTGTTGTTAAAATATTTTTAAAGTCAGTTGCGCTCCTGACATCGTCTAATATGCTCGTAACAATATCCTCTGTGTTATCGTTCTGCTCTTCGGAGAGTATCTCTTCCATGGTGCTAGCAGTTTCTAATATTCCTTTAAAATTATTTTCAGTAACATCGCTCTTAGAGTCGTTACTGTCTGTCTGTTCTCTTTGCTGTAATTCCACGTCTCTATTCAGCACTGAATCCTCAGTGTCGTTCAAGTTCATGATATTTTCTGCGTCTTTATCTAATCCATCTTGTTTTTCTACTTTCATTATTTCTTCCTCTGCTGTAACATCACTCTTTTCTAAACTTGATAAGACTTGCTCCTTTTCTTTGTCATCCTTTATCACGATGGTTTCCTCTACCTTTTGCTCAAAGTTGTCTTGGGACACTTCTGGTTGGGATTCAACGTCCATATCGTTTATATTTAAATTCATTTCTTCCTCTGTATCTTTGCCTCCTACATTTTCTCCGGGTAATGCAGGTTCTTTACATTCCGATGGCAGCAACAATAATTCCTCTAAACCAGGTGCTTCATCTTTGTTTTTCACAGTATCTTCAGTCTCGTTATTGTATATATTTGCGTCAGACTCTACCGATGTCCTTACCTGCCCTGACTTAGACTCCTCCAGACTTTCTATCCGAACTTTGTTATCGTATTCCGGCATGACCAATTCGGTTGTTTCGCATTCCATTTTCTCTTCCTCTTGTAAAGAAACTTTGCAAGAAGATGTTTCTTCGTCGTTGATTAATATATTTTCATTTTTCGACGAAACTTTTACATCTTCCAATTCCGCACACATTTCGGAAACATTAATTTCATTTCTCTCGACTGTTGTCTCTTCTGAAATTTCATTTTCGATCGTGCTTTGAACTTCTGTTAGTTTCTGATTTTCTACTTCGGGAATACATTCCTTAATTGCCAATGATTCTGTATCAGCGGCTTCTACTTTGCAACTATCTACCTCTAGAGAATCAACTTTCATCTCAGAACTATTTTCTGTGGTATCAGTGTCCATAGAAACTTTAATAACTGAAATTGCCTCTAGCTCTATTGGTAGATGTTCAGGTTCTTCATTTACTTTCATCGTTGTTGGTACTTCAATCGCACAAGTTGTATCAGACTTTTCAACTGTGTTTACTTCATCTTTTAATTCTTCCACTGCAACTGGTAATTCCTCTGCTTCGTTGGATTCAACAGTCGAAGGTTCCTTCATTTCAATGTCTGATAATATCGGATCCAGATTGCTACCAGTTTCAGTTTGTAGATTTGTATTAATTTCGAAACTTTCAACAATCGCAGCATTGTTAATAATATTTGTAGTTTCTATAGTCAACTCTGTAGTAGCTGGTAACTTCGATTCAGACGTGGGTAGTTCACCAAGCAATGGTTTCTCTGCATCCTCTTGCATTTCTTTTGCAGTTTCCAATTGCTTAGTATCAGTATCTCCTGTAGATTGTTTAATTTCTTCTGTGGTCTCTGATTGTTTGGTATCTACTTCTTCTGTAGTTTCTGATCGCTCGTTATCCATTTCTGTTGGAACTTCCAACTGCTTAATATCCATTTCTTCCGTAGTTTTTGATTGCTGAATATCCATTTCTTCTATAACTTTTGACTGCTTAGTATCCGTTTCTTCTGAAACTTCTGATTGTTTAGTATCTATTTCTTCCAACAATTCTAGCTGTTCAGTATCCATTTCTTCTTCGGATTCTGATCGCTTAGCTTCTTCTACTGGTTCGGATTGATTGGTATCCATTACTTCTGCAGATTCTACTTTCCTTGTATTCATATCTTCTGAAAATTCTGATTGTTCAGGATCCATTTTTTCTCCATTTTCGGAGCACTTAGTATCCACTTGTTTTACAGCTTCTAATTGCTTGGTTTCTATTACCTTTGCTGTATCTGGTTGCTTACTATCCATATTTTCTACAGTTTCTAATTGCTCAGTGTTCATTTCTTCCACAGACTCGGATTCTTTAGTATCCATTACTTTTGCAAATTCTGATTGTTCAGTGTCCTCTTTTTCTACAGTTTCAAATTGCACAATCTCTGTGCTATTCATTTTTTCTACCGCTTCTGATTGTTCAGAATCAATTCCTACCAGAGTTCCTGACTTCACAGTACCCACTTCTTCTGTAGCTTCTGATTGCATAGTATCTACCTTTTCTGTACTTTCTGACTGCTGAGTATCCACGTCTTCTAGACCTTTTGATTGCTTAGTATCTACTTTATCTAAGATTTCTGACTGCCTAGTATCCACTTCTTCTGCATTTTCTGATTGCTTGGTATTCTCTTCTTCTACAGTTCCTGACTGCATTGTATCGATTTGTTCGGCAATCTTTACTTGCTTAGTGTCTATCTCGTTTGCATTTTCTTCTGTAGTTTCTAACTGCTTTGTATTTATATCTTCTGCAGTTTCAAACTGCTTTGTGTCCATTTCTCTCCCAGTTTCCAATTGTTCAGTGTTTATTTCTTCCATAATTTCTAATTTATCTTTATCTACGTCCTCTTCAGCCTCCAATATGTTAATAGTCGTTTCTTCTTTATTTTCCAATTTTTCTATGTTCATTTTTCCTTCTCCTTCTGGTGTTTGTACATTGCTTTCTTTTTCTTCCACATTATCTTTACTGTGCAGAGTGTCAGAAAAGTTACTCTCAGTAGAATGTACTATATTTTCCGATTCAATTTGAACAGATTCTACTTTTTCAGTGATCCCAATGTTCGAAGTATTCATGTCACTCTTCTCTTCCTGACTTGTTTCCTTTTTGTCTACTCTACATTCTTCGATTTCATGCTCTTCTTCTTCATCTACATCCATTGGTTCTTCGCTTTTTGGGCTTTCTTTTAATACTTCTGCTTTGTGTTTTTCCACTGTAGAAATACGTGGATCTTGCTCAGATTGTGCACTTTCTTCTACTTCCATTCTAGCATATCCCTCTGTGATTTCTTCTTTCGTTTCTGTATTACTCTCCTTCTTTTCTTCTGATACTTGCTCTTCCATCTTATCCATTTCTACAGCGTCCACTGTTACATCTTCAGCCTTACTTTCTGAAATAACATTTTCAGAATTATCTATTGTACCTTCTGTATGAATTTCTATCTTTTCCGAAATATTAGACTCTCTCTCTGCATGGGTGGAATTAGGAGCATCCACATCCGTAGCATCGTTACTTGTACTCTCAACAGGAGTATCTTCATTTATACATATCTCTTTTGAAATTTTACTAGATATTTCGGCGACATCGTTTGCTGCATCTTGGGATTTGCTTGTTCCCTTCTTCTCTTCCTCAGACATTGAAATATTCTTACTAACTATCTCCGCATCATCCAGTTTCATATCCTGGGAATCATCGGAACTATAAGCCTCGCCGATAAGTTGTAGACTGCCACAAATACTGCTTTCACTTTCAACAATTCTATTTACATTCTTGCTGCTAGGTATAGTCTGTAAAGTACATTTATCTTTAGATTCATTGGCATTCTCAACATCTTTAGAACTAACAGCAACTACAGAGTCTATAAATACATTATGTTCACGATTGTCTTTAACATTGTTACTTTCCTGTTGATTCTCTAATTCCATATCCTCCGCAACAGTACCGTCAACTTTCAATGGTCCAGCAGCTTCACCCCTGTCTAACGTTGCCTTCATAGCATCACTGCCTTCGCACGTGTCCTTCTGCTCTACACTAGATTTGTTTTCAGCTGTGTTCTGTCCACTGTCGGTCTTGGAGTCTGTGATAATCTGAGATAGAGCAGCGATTTCACTCTCTAATGTAGAATCACTGACAGTTTCAGACTGTACACCGATGATATCATGGATATCCATGATGCTTAATGTTTCAGTGTCATAGGTTTCGCAGTCACTGTCAATACAGTAGGGGGCATATCGGTCGGGTGAATCGTCCTTAGCTTCTGTTTTTCCTTCCTGTGTCTTATCTTTGGAGCCAAACAGGCCCATCTTAGCACTCTCGGACATTGTTTTGATATTTCGCGTTGATTACATCAAACCTATAGTCGCGGTCTTGCTGTATCTTTGGTGTTTTTAATAGGGCATCGAATTCAATAACACGAACACCAAACTTATTATTCTCGAGCACTTGATCCGTGTACCTCCTTAGCTGCCATTCTATCATTGTCTCCTACAGTGTTCCCATATCGTAGTGTTCAACCTTCATTTGTTTTCACTTGATACTCGCATACATAACCAAAAGGTCGCTTGGAATCGCAGCCTTGTATCGATCTTTACGAAGCCAGCCCGCAAATATCGGCTCATGGAAGCTTTCGCCTCGCAACAAATGTTATTCGTGTTTCAGCCTAACCTACAGCCTCGCTGATCTCCTATTGTTTTCAAAATACATTTTGTTAGAATCGTCATTTCCCAAAACGACGCTCAGCCATCCAATACTCAGATACCTCTTGCTTCTCTTTCCACACTTTCCACCCACGCATGTATACCCTTTATGGAAACATGTGTGAACATGTGTGTGTATCAGAGTCACCAGACTCGTGTCCCCACCGCTAGTCATGTGACGCGTCTCGTCTCTGTCGTGCACATTTTAATGTAGATGTTGATATTATGAAATCTGTATTTATTTCCTCACAAACTTACTTTATTAAAAAAAATGAAAGGAACAAAGGAACAATAAGAGCAAAGAGTAGGAATACAAAAAGAGGTGATACTCTTTGTCGGCACCTTTGATGTCGGTCGGTCAACTGGTTGTATTAGGTACCCGGGAAACTTAAAATCAACTTCGCGGCAATATTTAATGATTACAAGTCTATTTATTTGAATTTTACAAGATTGAAACGTTAAAAGACAGGAAATATAATGAAATGATAAATGTATAAAATATATTTTGATTTTGAAATGTTTATTCGACAGGTAAAACGTTGATTTATCTTCTATAGCAGCAGATGCCCGCAACCAGTAATTGATTAATCAATTTGAGCGGCATTCGTGTGTACAAATTTTATTTACATACAGCATCGGGACAATACTTTTCAACAATAATAAATATCTAAACGGTATCTTTCAATGAAAAATCATTTGATTGGTCGTGCAATATTCTTCGCATTTCTCTTCGCGGTTTTAATTAATACTTGCAACTCTGTGTTGGGCTTCGTCTTCTGATGTTTGCTTTCGCGTACCTGAAAGATTAAGAAAAACTTATAATAAGATAAGCATATATATTTATACATGTGTACATAGCGTTGTGTGAAATTTCTACTTACATCTATGGGATCGTCGTCTGCTCTCCTTTTCAGTTTTTCTTTAATTAACGCCTCGGTACCCTTGGTTTTCCTGTAATGAGGATCCGCTGGGTCAATATTGTAATGATGCGATGTAAACAGTGCATTGAACCTCGGATCCTGTACGTTTACTTCGAAATTATCTTCTTGGATCGGCTGTCCGTTTCTCTTTTTACTGAGCCGTTTTTGTTTCGACTTTGTCATCGTGGCAAGCTCTTCGATCTTCTTCATATTGAAATGCCGTTTATCATCGTTCCGATCTTCGTCCATTAGAAGAAGTTCCAACTCAGCTTTACGTTTTTCTTCGTTGTCATCGTCTTCGGACACGTCGCCATTTTTCATTGCCTTTTTCTTTCCACGGGACTGTTTATTCATAATTTCTTCATCACTTTCACTAGCGTACAAATCAGACTCTTCAGAATCCGTGGACGCACCTTTATTCGTATCTTTGCGTTTCTTTCGTTCTTCTAGTTTAGTTTTCTTTTTCGCTTTACGTTTCTCCAAGTATTGCTCGAACGGTGTCAGATTTTCTTCCTTCTTCATTTTCTCCTGTACCAATTTTTCAGCTCTTTTCTTCGTTCCTAGGCCCCAGGAAAATTCTAATTCAACCTCTTTCTTTTGCTTTTCTTCCTCCTTCTCTTCGATCTCTTTCAATAGAGCTTTATATTTTTCAACCGAGTCAGCGTTTGTTTCCAGATCGGAGTCATCTTTAGTTTCTTGTGATTCTGCTTTCTTTTCTGTATCTTCTGGAATGAAGAAGAAATGTGATTCAGAAGTATTATAAATTTAAAACTATGTCCACACTGAAGCAAAGAGGACGTAGAAGTAATACCTGCTTCGTCGTCGCTCGAGTCGGTAGCTAAATAAGCATGCAAATCTCTCTCATTAATGTCGTCCAACTTTCCAGAATTCAGTTTCTGTGCGATCTCCATCCTTTCCGGATTTGTCTCGTCCCACGTCAACTGTACGTTAACTTGTTGCAGAGCTGTAGTAGTGAACTGTCTCGGTTGATATTTGGAAAGCTCTGGCACCTCGTCGCAAACCTCTTTAGGAGTCTTAAAGCAGGCATTTAAGGTCATATACAATGAATACATTCAACAGACTTTCAGACGAAACAATGTACCTGATCAAACTCTGTGTCATCCGGTATAAATCGCAGGTCCAACTTCGTTGCAGTAGATTCATATTCTGTTCCATCGCACTCTGTGTAAATTTTATTTGCTGTTTCAGGCGAATCAAAGACAACCACAGCATAGTAATACTTTAATCTATTTAACTGATACTGCCTCAATTTCTCCATTTGGTACGTCGACCCTTCTTCATCCTAAAACGTTGCAAATTCGTGAATACTTTTTTTGTATAAATTCTATTCAGACTTTCTCCTAACTTCAATAAATAAGTCGTACTTCGTTTGCATTGTCCAAGTCTTCTTTCTTGCTCATTTCTATTAATTCTTTAGGACCAGTGATTTCTTCTTCTTTCATGCGTTGCAAGCCAAACTCTGATGGATAAATCTGAAATTATTTTGCTATAAGAACTGATAGATATCAGAGGTTTGCAAGAATCCGAAAATCGAAACTTCTTGCAGTTCGAAGTCTTTGAAACTTTAGACAGGGTTCTCACACACTTCTAATAGATGTACTTACTTTCTCATTTCTCAAATGTTTGTTACACTTACCGTAACTGAACGAATGATACCACTGTTTGGTAAAAACGAATTAAACAAAACCATTAAATCTACAGCACGTATTCTATCCCAATCCATATTGCACACTGCCAATCTATGTGTGATTTCATCCGTTGTATCAGCTTCCTTGTCTAATTCACCCCAGTTATGGTCAATTTCTTCTTCATCTAATTGAAATATACGGTATTAGCTTTCAAATAGAACCATTTATTTAGTTATTAACAATACTTGTCATATAACAGGAATTATATTACCTGAAACCTCCTCATCATCGTCGTCGTCATCATCTGAAGAACTGTCTGTCATTAAAACTCCTTCACCTCTAGCATAATTTACGCTTAAATCTCTTAATTTTTCTTTAATTTTGTCTGGGAGTTTGTTAGATTCATTTTTCCGTTTAGAATACAATTGTTTTTTACTCTCCTTCAGATCTGTTTGTAATGTATCCACATCCGATGCACTGTCTGCATCAGATTCTGATTCGGATTCGTTCTCAGACTCCGTATGTTCTTGTGGTTTAATCCTAAGCAATTCTCCGTTACTTGAAAAATCATTATCTGACCAATCGCTATCTTCATTTTCATCTTCATCATCTAAATGACTCTTTACAGAATCCAGATCTTTCGATTTCATTAGATTTTTCTTATTCTTCGATTTCTCTTGCTTTGTTTTCTGTTTACTTTTCAGAGTGACAGTTTTCTTTTTCATTTCCTTTTCTTCTTCTTCTTCATCTTCAACATCATCTTCTTCCTCCTCTTCTTCACTGCTGGATAAGTCATAATACTTTTTCAGATTCTCCGATGATGTTTGACTTACAGGTCTGCCTCTTTTGTCGACGGTATACTGAACAGTAAACCGTTTGTCTTTAAACATACCTTGGAATCTTTTATCTATTTTCACTTTGCGCTCTGCCTTTGGGATCCTTTTAAATTTTGGATCCTTTGCCATGTACGCGAACCTTGCATCGCTTGCTAATGCATCCATGCTAAAAACATGTAAGATACAATTAATTTACATTTGATTTGATTTTTCTAACAAAAGCTTACTTAAAAATATTTTATATTGATTTGCGAAATCTATATACTCTTGCTATATAGAATGACTAGTGTATATTTATTACTTACATGATGTATTTACTTGTAAATAAGTAGGTGCAATACTATTTAAATCCAGCAAATTTAACAATAACAATATACGAAGCAGTACACGTCTAGTCCATGTGCTTCAATGTGCTTACGATTTACAATATCACCGAAGAGATACAGTTGAAGACTGCCAGCCTTGTGGGAGATTTTGTTACTCGAATATTTCGGTGTTCTCTTACGCCCTCTAGAATGTATACTGGCTGGAGTGAGAAACACGAGGTAGCTGACGGCATTTCCTCGGTACAGAAGACGATTGAGGAGATCTCGCTGATAAGAACTGTAAGAAGGCGAATGAAGGCATGAAATGTTACATTCTCCGACGAACCGAACTGGTCTCTTTCTTATCAAAAATTCAACTTTCGAAACTAGGAGATCAGTGATTTAAATGTTATGCCCTTTTAGAATTTCAAATTTTTTTACCGAACAAGAATACCTGCCAAGTTTGAATGAAATAACCGTTGCGCGCCGCTGACTGAGCGGCGTCGCTAGGCGGCGCCACGAGAGGACGGTTATTGCAAACTTTCAAACAAGCAGTTTGAACTGCCACTTGCCGCCACAGACGCTTAGGATCTTCACGCGTAGAAAGTTTATTAAATTTTGGTACGCATTCATTTTAATTCTTTATTCAAATTGAATTGTTTATTTATTATTCATTCTAATTGTATGCTATTATTTCTGACTGTTTGCGTGTATTATTTCTGTTACAGATTCCAAAAAATCGATGCTACGCCTATATTTCCTAGAAGCAATGTTCAGACGCCAATGGTCATTGCGAACATTCGTCAGCAGCGGCGGACGTGACACCGTAAGTATCTGTTTTTTGCAATAATATTGTATTGTTGATCATCCTTTTCGAACGAATTAGTCAGTAATTAATAAATATTCAACTTGAAACAAGTTTTTCTTATTAATTCGGAGTTTTTCGTATTTCGTAACGGTCAATTTTATTTGAAGTCTTTTCGTGCTGTAGAATTCTAGTTTCTCAAATATTCGGTAAAAATAATTTTAACTATATATTTCAAATAAATTATTTATTTATTGTTAATTTCGATTGATTTTCTGTGTGTTTTCAATGGAAAACCTGTATTTTACCCTCATCTTTACAGCACCAGCTAAATGCTATTAAATAAAATTAAATCAAGAATATTTATTTGAATGTTCATTGAAGTAAAATTTTCTGCCATTGTACATCTCTCGAAACCAGAATTTTTGGTCTCTTTCTTATGCCAAAAATCCAAGTTTCGAAACTGGGAGGTCAGTGAATTAAATCTAATGCCCTTTTAGAGTTGGTCAATTTCATATCTTTTTGCCGAGCAATAATAACTGCCATGTTTGATTGTAATAACCGTTGGACGCCGCTTAGCTAGCAGTGCCGCTTCCCGAGCGGCGTCGCTAGGTGGCGCCACGAGAGTACGGTTATTGCAAACTTTCAAACAAGCAGTTTGAACCGCCATTTGCCGCCACAGACGCTTAGGATCTTCACGCGTAGAAAGTTTATTAAATTTTGGTACGCATTCATTTTAATTCTTTATTCAAATTGAATTGTTTATTTATTATTCATTCTGATTGTATGCTATTATTTCTGACTGTTTGCGTGTATTATTTCTGTTACAGATTCCAAAAAATCGATGCTACGCCTATATTTCCTAGAAGCAATGTTCAGACGCCAATGGTCATTGCGAACATTCGTCAGCAGCGGCGGACGTGACACCGTAAGTATCTGTTTTTTGCAATAATATTGTATTGTTGATCATCCTTTTCGAACGAATTAGTCAGTAATTAATAAATATTCAACTTGAAACAAGTTTTTCTTATTAATTCGGAGTTTTTCGTATTTCGTAACGGTCAATTTTATTTGAAGTCTTTTCGTGCTGTAGAATTCTAGTTTCTCAAATATTCGGTAAAAATAATTTTAACTATACATTTCAACTAAATTATTTATTTATTCTTAATTTTGATTGATTTTCTGTGTGTTTTCAATGGAAACCCTGTATTTTACCCCCATCTTTACAACACCAGCCAAATGCTATTAAATAAAATTAAATCAAGAGTATTTATTTCAATGTTCATTGAAGTAAAATTTTCTGCCGTTGTACATCTCTCGAAACCAGAAGTTTTGGTCTCTTTCTTATGCCAAAAATCCAAGTTTCGAAACTGGGAGGTCAGTGAATTAAGTCTAATGCCCTTTTAGAGTTGGTCAATTTCATATCTTTTTGCCGAGAAATTTTTGCCTGCCATGTTTGAATGTAATAACCGTTGGACGCCGCTTAGCCAGTAGTGCCGCTTCCCGAGCGGCGTCGCTAGGTGGCGCCACGAGAGTACGGTTATTGCAAACTTTCAAACAAGCAGTTTGAACCGCCATTTGCCGCCACTGACCACTTAGCATCGTCTCGCATAGATTTTTCGCATTTCCTCGCTAAAATCTACAGAATTACACAAGAAAGTGGCAACAATTTCTGCTTTCCCGGAGGTAGAGTGCAATCTCATTTAATTTTGATTGATATCTATGTAATTTCGAATCGTAATGTATTCTCGCAATAATTTGCTCGTGTGTCATGACGATCAAAACTGTCTAAATTCGTTTCGTGGTATAGAAATAAAGTTTATCGAATTTTGGTACACATTCATTTTAATGTAAGATGCAGGAAGAGGATAAAACTATGGTCATAAGAAAGCGAGGCGTAGTGTTGACAAACAAGGTGAATAGGTAAGTCGAACAAGCTTGAATAAGCAGTTATCGGAACCCAACGAAATGTTTTATGTTGAAGGTCATTGCCGCGTTCTGCGTTCCGTCCCGCGCTAGCCCGAATTTGGGACCATCACAATCGGGGACTCCCCCTCCAACCCTCGCGATCCAAAGGATCCTCGCGACCGCGGCTTATTATCCTTCACACAGTCAACATATACAGACGTGCTTTGCGTTATCTCCGAGCTTCGTTTTATCGAGACGCAATAACACATACGACGCATAACAAGGACCTTTACGTGGTGCGTACGAGCTTGTGCTCAAACAATCGTATTTAAATTGGTGTGTCAATATTAATTAAAATACATAACGTTAATTTAATTTTGCTTAAAATTAATTTTGTGGTTTTATATTCAACTTGAATTATTTGTTTCGAATTAATTCGGATTTATTATTTGACGATTGGATGATTGATATTAACTGAATTCGTTTATTTTGTTGTAGATCCTGTGGGGAAAGGATAATATGACTCGATAGATGAATTCGAGACGCAGCTTGTCGTGATTTCTTGGAGTGAAAGAGTGAGTACCATTATCTTACCAGTTAAACTGTGTTATTAAACGTCTTCTTTTCAAACTATTTAATGAGAAATTAATAAATGTTCAACTTGAATAATCTCTGACGGTCGATAGATTGAAATTAATTGAAATTATTCTTTCTGTTTCAGAGCCCTAAAATATCTAATAATTGAGGAAGGATCTGGTTACCTTGATGATTGAAGAGGACATAGAGAGCTGAGATCGAGAACAACGTGTGGTGCTGTCTTCAATGGGGAGAGAATGTAAGTACCAAACTATATTCACAATTAATCTTTATTATTTGATTTTCAAAATGATAATAAGACATTTTATAGCTTACACAAGCTTAATAAATTTTCTACATTATATTAAATTACCATCTATTATTATTTTGAAAATCGTTTAAATAGATTTTTTTCTAAATCGTTGGTATAGTACGAATCAATTTTTTAATATCATACTTCTTTTTTTTTTAATTACAGGATTGCAACGTTTTCGCAGTGGCGATATCGTAACCAATGAGACTCTACCGAGGCGAGGTGCGATTATTGCTGATTGCGGATTGTAACGCAGTTTTCTCATCCCCCAACAAGTAGTGAGTGAACAAACAACAGTCATTTTTATTATTACATTTGTGTAGTAGTTTTTTGATATTTTAACAAGTACAGTGACCGTGGAAAACGTTAGACGTTTTCCGCGGGTAGTAATCTGGTATTTTTTTAGCTAGGTAGGGTCTTTTTGTACGTCGCGTTTTTTTAATAAATAGAAATACATAATTTCAACAATTGTGTTCCCAAATTGCGAAAAGATGAAGATCTTTCGTAATTTGGAACGCAATTATTTCTACAGTCACTTTTTATTATCAAAGCTAATCAATAGTACTTAAAAAAAATTTTGAATCGCTCGAAAATATTTAATACCACGTACAAAAAGACGATTCGCGACGGATAGATTTTTTCGACAAAGCATAATTATTTGTTTAATTAACTTGCATATTACTTTCACGAGTAATTTATGTTTAATAGAGTACTTCCTTCATTATTTACGAAAGTTTGCTTTGTCGAAAGGGTCGTCCGAGGGTTTTTTTAAATAAATATATAAAGTTTCTTTACAAATATAAATAAATGAAATTCTTTATTGGAATCAAAAATAATAGAATTAAAAATTTGATTTATAAATTGAAATTAAATTTTGAATTGAAAGTAGAGCCATTTTGTAATAATAAAAGAACGTAGCCCGTACAAAATCTAATCCTAATCATTTTTCTAGTTAGGATTTTCAGGATATTTAGATTCCCTGTTCTTTGCTCAAACCCTCTCGCGTGCCCAGGCGTTACTCGGGAGGGTGAGAGCAACGGGCATGGAATATTGTTTTATATTATGTTGCGACTGCCAATGGTTAGTGTATCGTGCACGACGTATATTCCACTTTGTGTGTGTGTGTGTTGATAGGCAGTGGAATTGCGTCGGTTTTTTAAAGTCTATTCAGTAACACATATTCCTGTTGATCCGTGACATGCTCCATGGATCTTCGTGGAATATGTGTTGTAGTTTTCTCAATTAATTAAAAACAACATGTAATATATTCAAAATTACATGTTATTTAATTTAGCTATTTTTTCGATTTATTGATTCAATTCGCAATGATCACTGCCATTGTCAGTCGATTTCAGAAAAAAATGGTACGTACCTTTAGAGTGTGTGATTGTGGTTTGAACGCTAGGGTGTCGGAGGCGTCCCGGGACGTTCTCTCTAGGGGTGTTAGGTTATTGCACCCTGGCGTGTGTATGGAGATCGTGTTGTGAATGTGTTGGAGAGCTTGTGTTTTGCCATTTTTTAAATATAGGGCTAGGCAGGTTAGGTAACTTACCTTCTTTGTGTGATTGTTAATACTAAGTAGGTAGGGTCCGGGGCTGGCTACCGTTTTCTCTTTCGGGTAGGCCGCGATTCGCACGGTAGCCAGTCACTGGTAGGGCTCGAAGTTTCGTCTCGAAGCTAAATCGAACGAGGCATGACGTTCGAATTTATGCTTCTTGCTCGATTCTTCGGGAACATTTCTTAGCTTCTCGCGGACGCGGACGCGAACGCGCGCGGAATTAGGGCTTCCGAAACGTTGCGATACCGGCTCGATTGCACCAGAGGAGCGATAGGCTTCTTTCGAGACTTGTAATTCGTCTCGGAAGTCGTTGATCGTTTTCACTCTGCGAGCACGTGTAAGGTTTCAGATGTTTTGGCGGTCCGCCGAAGAAAAAGAAGAGGCTATATGCCGAAGAGGCCCCGACAAATTGTCGCTCAAGAGGGCAACTAACAATGGTCTCGCATCTTCGGATGCGAGATCATTTTTTCTTACTACCCCGTCACTGTACTTGTTTGTAGAAAGTAGAAATTGTAGAACTAGATTTTGTTATATATATGGGCTGGCCACGCCGCCCCAACGATCAGCGGAGATGGGCACGTCCGCGATTGTAATAGCGTTGCGAAAAAATCACGCGCGTTGCATTAGTTCTTGAACAGAGATGAAAGTTAGTGTTGCGAATAAAATAGACGCGATTCAGATTAAATTTCATTTTGATTGTTTCTTGAATATTTTGAGTAATTGCAATTTTATAATAGTTTAAAGATTTTATAATTCTTTTACATAAAATGTAGTCTTATGGATCTCTGTTCGTTGAATTAGCGTTGCGTAGTCAAAGTATCGCGTTTGCATTATTCGAGTCTTTCGACATTTCAGGCGCCCATGCTCTAGCTGCAACGAGTTGCTGTCGGGTGTGGTGTAGGCATTCGCGATTTTTAGTAGTGTTGCGAAAAAATAATAACGGTTTGAATTAACGTAGCGTTTGTAAAAATCGAATTTACTTAATTACCGTTTGTACAATGGCAAAAAGGAACCGGTCCTCTCCTTTGCCATTGTTAGTGCATGTCGCGAACCAATTAATTTAAATTAATAAAAGAATTAGCGTTGCAAGAATTTATTGTCGCGAAAAATTACCAACGCGTTGTATCAAGGCGGGAATGAGGGTACATGCTTATTGAAAAACGCACCGTAATAACAGATATCAATTTGTATTACAATAAAATCGCGATCTCGTAATAGATTATTGAATAGAGGACCGACATTGTAGGGCCAGTCGCGCAGGGTGCAACAAACAGAAATTTCAGAGACTTTTTTGGATATCCAAATATTTGGATGTAACTTTAGAGTTTTTGATACCGTAAAAATGTGGAGCATATGCCCACCGGGCCACTACGTAGAGTAGAAACGTATTGGTACGTTCCGAGGCCAAGTTTTGCCGCAAAGCAGTTAGCGCAAAATCACGTGTGCCTTCCGCCATTTGTGTGAGCGCTAAATGCATGGAACGTACCACTGCGTTCACCAGCATGTATATTTTTTGGGACTAACCCCCCACAACGTAGTGGTTCGATCGCGATCGTATAAGCATACACACCGTGTATGTTGAACGTATCGAACGCCTCGTCGGCCCGCAAGGTAAAAGACGGGGTATCTTTACGTTTCGCGCAGTAACTTTGTCGATGAAATCGAATGTTCGTTGCGCCCTGCAAAACTGGTTCCTGCAATATCCGAATCTATTTTATTATGATGTTCGAGATCGCGCAGCATAGTTTTTTTCACGCGTATACATTGAGAATTCGCAGAATTGTGGCGAATTGTTTAATAGAAAAGTTTTTCAATACGCAACTACTAGAAAATCCCGCCTTTTAGAGTTGCGATTAAATAAAATGCCACACTGCACCCTCGTATATTTGTGTTTTATTTCTTACAGCTTGTCATGCTAAATTCTCGTAGCCATTGTCTCCCCATAGAGTGGCGTGAAAAGAAATTAAAGTGCACGGGAGTTTTCTATACCGAATTTATAGTAAATTAGTGTTGCGACAAATTATGCACTTTTCGCGTTTGAACAAGGTATTTATTTATAGATTTAGAGTTGCGAAAAAATAATTCGCGGCTTGGTTCCTCCCTTAATTTTAAATGGCTACAATCGCGGTTCAATTTAGAGTTGCGCAAAATAAAACAAAAGTGCACGGGTGTTTTCGGTTTTTGATAAAATAAATTAGAGCCGAGAGAGAATGCACTGCTCGCGTTGTTTTCAGATGTTCTTTGTACATTTTTGTAGAGTAGCGTTGCGCAAAACTGGCCCACTCGCGCGTTGTTTGAAATATATCGAGTGGACCACTAGTCTGCATATTTATCTTTTTTTTATTTTTTCATTGTGTTAATCAAATTTTCAGCTTCTTTCAGATATTTCTTCTCGTGGAGTGGAGTGGAGTGGAAATGAAATCACAACCATGAACATTCCATATAGAGTTGCGCAAGAAAATTAAAGTGCACGGGAGTTCTTCGTACAATATTTATTATATTAACATCGCGAATAATAATGCACTGTTCGCGTTTGATTTTTCTATACGTTCAACACGTATTTTGTAGATTAGTGTTGCGAGAAAATGGTCCACTCGCGCGATTGTTTGAAATACACATCGAGTAGACATTCATTTCTAATTATATTTTTTTTTCATGTACTACTTCAAAATTCAGTGTATTTCAGATTATTTGAACGCAGAAACAGCTCAACCTGCAGTTGTAGAAATTTAAATATTTATGTAAACAGTTGCCCGGGCATGGTTGCATGTGTTGCATGTATTATTGGTATGTATTTTATATGTTGCATGAGTTGCATGTGCTTCACCGGTGTTGCTTGTGTTGTGTTTTGCATGTTGTTGCATGGTGTTTGTGGATTGTGATTGTTACATGTTATGCATGGGGATTGTGAAAAAAACTTTCTATACCATGGTATAGAAGATTTAGTGGGTCGGACGGGTAGGCTAGCAATTATCCTGTTCTTAATATTCATTTGTACAGTGGCCTAAAGTAGAGCACTGTCAAATGTTTATTAAGAAGAGTACAATTATTTATACGGGCTTTTTTTTCTATTTTGTAATTGTGTATTTTTGTAATTTTCCGTCGGGTGGGACGATAAATAAATATTATATGCTATGATTATATAATATGTAATATAACATATAATATTCTAATGGTATAATATATTTTTTTAATATTTTTTATAATATCGTAATTGTATAATATATACCAAGTGGGTGGGTGGGTCTCACTCGCAGCAACCTCCACGTGGTGAGACCCGGGCAATCGGTGTGATTGCCGATTTATAATATTTTATTTTGTGGAAATGAAACCAATTGCTCTATAAAGTATTAAAAATCGGCAATCACATCGAGCTAATGCTGCGAAAATAGAACAATTTTTCGGGATAATAATTCAAATCATAAATATCGAAGGGAAATAAAAAAGCAATAAGTGGTGGAACTTTTTAGCGATGTGGTCTTTCAGGTCACTGTAACTTCCACCGTTACCACCCTGCTCATTGCGCCCACTTAGCGTGCCGCGGAATAACGCGGGCGCTGGCAGTCTAGTATCTTGTCGGTGACAATATCAACATTTTTACTCGGATGATAAGATCATTGCATTTAAATGATAGTGTCATCTGGCGTTGAATTGCCACTATTTTTGGATTAGACTAATAACGCCATCTTTATGCCGTTCATTATTAATCACGAAGAGCGCGATCATGTCGGTGTGATAGTTTCTGCATACAAATATATCTTCGACAGTCGACAGCGTCTTCCTAAGTTAATTGCGAGTATTGACATTTCGTAGTAACAGTCGCGTGGTGGTTGTCGTATTATCAGTGAAACGTGAATAATATCGTTACGTGCAATCGAATTCTGTGATTATACGAACAGTGCGCTCGAAACTAGTACACAATGCTAACATTACGTGGAACAATATTTGTGACAACGAATTTCTGAAGTTTATTTTCTGGATTTATGTACGATACCGCGCGATTTTACAACATAGGTAAGCACAAACGCACGTTTTTATTTTGTATTAATGATCATTTATTAACTAGAAACGTTTCAGGCATTTTTAGTCTCACCGATTCATTGTGTATATCAGTTGTATTGTTTACAACTAAACATGTCAACTCTGGAAGATAAGATTCTCGGAGAGAAGTTGCAGTACTATTGCAGTTCAAGCGAAGATGAAGGACACGATTCGGCAGACTCTGACAAAGAGTCGGACAGTGACAAATATCAGGGAGCAATCACAGAGTCCTTAGAGCCGTCGTTTTCGGAATGGGATGGGACTTCCAGTAACACAGGACCAAAGGGTGTTATAAAAGTGAGCCGTTATATCCAATTGGTTTTATTAGTTAGGAGGGTAGACTCGTTTCTAATTTCTTGATAATGCAATGATGACAATGTAGGCTGTTTTCACATTTACAAGGCATACTTTGCATTATTCGAAAGCATAAAGCTGTGACTGCTACATGCTGCTGAATAATGCAGTACACTATTTTAATCCATCTAAATATGTTTAAAGGATTGGCAACGCTACAAACAATTAGAAGCTGAAAAGAGAGGAGAACAAGAAAAGGAAAGACTAGAATTAATTAAAAAATTGAGTTTGACTTGTCGCAGTTCTTTGGACGAAGAGAAGGAAAAAATTATGCAAACCGATCCTGAGCTTGCCGAGCTGTTGAAGGACGAATTTCTCTTGCGGTACCAGAGAAATAGAATGAAGGAAATGCTGGCACAAGCAGAAAAGCTTCGTTTCGGCAGAGTGATTAATCTGGAAACAGCAGATCACTTTTTTGAAGCGATCGACAATGAAAATAAATCTGTTACAGTCGTTGTGCACGTTTATGAAACTAATGTGCCTGGCTGTGAAGCTATGAACGGGTGTTTAATATCCGTCGCGGAAGACTATCCTTTTGTAAAATTTTGTAAAATCTTAGGTTTGTGGATCCTGTTTATATTGCATAAGCTTTCTCTTCGTATATTCTGTGTAAAAACTTGTTAATACGTATGTTACAGGATCCGTGGCTGGTCTCAGTAGACATTTTCAAAGAGAAGGGGTTCCAGCTTTGTTAGTTTACAAAGCAGGTCAAATAATAGGGAATTTCGTTCACGTGACAGACTACTTAGGAGTAGATTTCTATTCGTCTGACGTCGAAGCCTTTCTGATAGAACACGGCATGCTGACTGACAAAAATTGTATACCTGCCATTATCACGCGAAACGATACGTCATCTGACAGTGAATAAAAAATGCTGGTCAAAAGTTTTTTTTTCAAATAAGTTTTAATATTATCTTCCTAGTAAATCCTGGGTATTAATTCATTATACTCTTGAATAATAATTTCATTCATCTTATTACTTCTATTCAACAGCATTCGATAACAGTAATAAACAGACTGCAGATCATTATGCATTTACAATAATAGGTATTTGTAATTTCAAGCAATGGTCATTTTAAAAATATTTAGGAAGGATTATTAGAAGAATACAATTTTTATTTGGCTCCTGTGTCCTGCAATCAATGCGAACGTTCTTCATTTCGCATAAAGATCCGCAGTCTAGTTATAAATAATAATGTACCTTACAATGTCATTTTGTTCCTAAACAGAAATTAATTTATATAATCGAACAAGATATCGAAAGAATATGTATATATTTATATCCAGCTTGGTAAAAAAATATATAAATCTATGGAGAAGTAATTGAACAAATTCATGTATTTTTTATCAATTATAATTAGCTTATAATTTTTCTAAAATCTGTTTCTTCTTCTCAATAGCTTTACTAATTTCTAAGTAAGTTTTCAAGATGCTACTGTACTCTGTGCTTTGTACACTGTCGTATTGTTTCTTCAGATTCTCTTTTTGTTTGATCTCATTCATTGTTGTGGACAATTTCTCATCTAGAATCGAATCCAGTGTTTTGTAAGCTGTAACGGTGATGGGAGTTTCCTTAAACATCCTCATAATGCAGGAAAATTTTGTAATTTTCGCTTGGACTTCTGCAACTTCGGCTTGCATCAACATGTACTCTGCTTTCTCTAGATAAATTCGATTGAGTTGCATGTATTTAAGATTATTCCAGTCGTCCATCAAAGTCTTGCATCTAGCAATATCAGCTTTGTACTGTTCGCACAGCTCGTCAATCCTCTCTTTCCATTGATACATTTCTACTTCATAAGGTTGGAACAATTTTTTACGTGTATTATTATCGTTCGATCTCATTACTTCTTTCATATTTCCTCCCATTTCTACGTATCTGAAATGTTTCTAAGATTAGGATAAATTTAGATAGTACAAAGTCTAGAAAATTGCAAATTTATCAAACCTTAGTACAAAGTCGTGTGTTTTCTCACGAAGTAATGCTTCCACGTAACATTTTACATCTAATTTCTCTTCGTAAGTGAGATCGCATTTCGGTAAGTCGGTAATTCCTAATAATGTTAAGTAAGTCCCTTGCATGTTATTAGAATGCAAGCGCATATATTTATCGTTCTCATGTATCAAAATTAATCCTGTCAATTTATTAACAACGTCTTCGGACAATATTTTCTTTTCGTCCGTGGCTGCTTCTTTTAGACATTTTAAAATGACTCTACCTTTCATATAATTCCCTGTGTTTTCCTCGAGCAAAGCCAAACGTTTTATAGCCTTCTGAAGA
Source organism: Lasioglossum vierecki (assembly GCA_028455595.1). Classification (NCBI taxonomy): domain Eukaryota; kingdom Metazoa; phylum Arthropoda; class Insecta; order Hymenoptera; family Halictidae; genus Lasioglossum; species Lasioglossum vierecki. The sequence goes on from CM052343.1 coordinate 3,382,629, forward strand.
TCATTAGATCCTTGATTCTGGGACGTACATATATTATGATATTCCGATAAATTTTGTAACGAATCTATTCTACCCATTATCCGGCTACAATTCACGCGGGATATCCGTGATATACTGTGCAGATCTGAAATTCGAGAGATATATCTACGATAGTTTCAATTGTCAATTATTTATTATCGATTAATTACATACCAGATAATTGACTCAAATCGCTTAAATTCATGTTGCTCATTCAAAATGCACACCATTTAGCACTGTAGAAGTAAAAACGGTTCATTAGCCTTGTCAACTGTGGTTGTTTGGTAAATAAATTCCGTGATCTCACACAACCAACGTAAAAGTAACCGCACACAGAAATTCCCTACAGTACAAATCATTCAAAACCGGACAGGAAAGGAAAAATTGTGTAAATTCGTTGCATAAAGAATTGTAAGGAACGACAAAACCGCGATACAAATTATATCTCTTTACAAGCAAGTATTTTATATATTGTTCTCACTATTCTTTTTTTAAATAAAACTAGTTGCGAGCAGTGGCGGCCTTATATATTTATTAGAGATGTGCTAGTCCTAAATTACCTAGAGATCATCTAAAATCACATCACGGTTCATTATAATAATAATAATTATTGTAAATATTAGAACGAGATCTTATAAAGTTGATTGAAATTTGGCGCCGTGGTTGGTCGCTGATAGTTCGGGGCACGCTTTTGCAGATGGCGGCACAATGTCGGTGCATTTGTGCCTTGGGTAGCTGGTAGCTCGTGATCGGATTCGAGTCCGTTTCCTAGCTTTTCCGTGTCACGGTGTCGCGAGCGCGTCTGTCGTTGACGCTCGCGGTGTCCGTCGGTTTTTATTTAATCGGCTGCTAAAGGAAAACTCGATTCGGCGAGTACCGGTCGTAAGGGATCGGTCTAGATCGTGTGTGGTGTGTGGGAGAATTGGAACGGTTCGCTCGGTTCCTGGGAACTCTGTGGACGAGGACAGGCAAGGAAGATAGAGAGAGAAAACGAGAGATTGCGAGACGAGCCACGGGACGAGTCGAACAAAGACAAACAACTGTGAATTAGAGAGAGAGAGATTGACGAACGAGGATAACGTTCTAAAACTGGTAAGAAAGAGAGAAAGAGAGTGGAAGAGGGGAGGATCGAGGAACGGAACACGGCAGGAGCGAGAAGAAGCTATTTAGAAGTGTGTCGGGGCAGTCTGTCGAGGAAGGAGCAGGGAAATCTTCCTTTTCCTCTTGCGATCGAAGGGGTCAGAGGGGTGGGTTCCGGGTGGGCGGGGTGGCCGAAAAGAGAGGCGAACACTCTCGGGAAGAGGCAATATCCAACCGACGGAGGGTGCACAACGAAGCAGTCACACCGTGTCGACGAACGGGAGTGCGAGAAAGAGACAGTGCGGTGCCGTGTAAACATACATCTCTAAGCCGTGGAGTGCGTGCGCGAGAGTGGCAATCAACCACGGCTCGAACGTGGTTCGTGGTCGTCGTTCAGGAGTAGTGTTCGCAGCAGCCATCCGTTCTTATCGACGTTATCAGAGAGACACACGAGACGAGGAAATCGGCCAACGGTGTGTCGTCCCCTAGGTGCCGCGAATCGTCGAGCAGCGTTCGGGCACGCGTATACGAACCTGTGTCACAAATGACAGTCGATCGTACGGGAGGGAAAGTCAGCTGCTCGCTGGATTCGACTGTCTAGCGGGGTAACCGGTACGTAAAAACATACATAAGAGGCTTGTCTAAAAAAAGTTTTCAGCCCGAAATGGAAACAAGTACTTTTTTCCGGTGAAATTCAAGTTTTACTTCTTCAATTTAGTCCCTTTTTAACGTGGTAGTGGTATTAATAGATAAAATAATATAAAAGATCGACCTAAACCGCAATCGACCCGAACAGCCCTTTTTTCGGTGTACCAGGTGTAATTTTTATTATTTCGGAAGCTACAGCTGTGCATGTAACTATTTCCATAAAGCTCTGCCACAGCTACATATTTTCGAGTAACGAAAATTACGCCTTGTAAAAATAGGACTTTTCAGGGCGATCGTGGTCTACATCGATGTTTCATATTTTTTTATCTCTATATATTTTATTTATATTATTTTATCTTGCATGTATTATCGAGAAATGAGAAGGCGCATCGGAAACGAGATTCTACCCTCGTTAAGTCAATACACTTTTTCCCCCAGCAATGTTCTTAACCTCTTCAACCCTTACCAAATAGTAGTTGGCGTCTTGCTCCGCAACATAGGCGTTTACGTATATACAAGATGACATCCTCCTCGTGCGATGAAAATCTTCCAAGCGAAACTTTATGCTTAGGAAACAGTAAAAAGTCGTTCGGGGATGGATCTGGGTAATACGGTGGGTTGGTCAATTAATTCGAAGTGCAAATTCGTGAATTTTTGGGCATGGCGACCGCCGAAGTGTGAATTTTCTGTACAATAAACAATGACATCGCCTGACATAATTAATTGTCAAACGGAGCGCTCGAAAATTACTGAAATTTTCACAGGCATCTCTCAAAGAATATTATATATATACAATATATATGTATATATGTATATTGTAGTACTGGAATGGTTTTCACGAGTAACGTCATCTTCATGGCGAGGCTCAAATCTTTTCAGACGACCCTCGTATACATACGATACGATACTTTACAACGAAACCGTTTTAGTGGACTCTCCTGTAAAAATGGCTCCTGACGTTTCTCTTCCTGTCTTCTTTGTGTACCCACTCCCACTCCAGCGATCTCTCTCTTTCTCCCTCTCTCTCGTTCTTTCTCTTCCTACCTCCTTCTCTTTCGCTTGTCCCCTATCTTCCTCTCTCCTCTTCATTTTTCACCGAACTCTCCTCTCTCTCTCTCCGCTTGCGGTATTCCTGCACGTAAATCGACCGTTGGATTTTCTTGATTCCACGAGCCTCTTCTCTTCTCCTCCTTCTCTTCCTCTCTTTTTTTTTCAGGTGGTCATACTCTGTGTGGCCGTGCTCAAGTGTGAACGGACCACTGCCTCTTAAAGTTCGCCGGATAAGGCACAATATTTACAACTATACAGCGAGTCTTTTATGCGAAATAAATAGTTTCAAATTGCAAGAGTTTGTAAGAAAAATATTCCGTTTTGTCGATCGTACGAATTAATAGAAATTAGTTTATGATAAAGCAATTTTGCAATTTATAAAATTTTTCTCAATTCTTTTGAAATATTTAGTACAACATTCAGTACTTCTCAGGCGCAAAATTCTTTTGAAAAGGAATAGGCCGCGGAGCATGCAGGAATACGAATAATTCAGTACAGTATTAGCGATAGTCTTTTGCAAATATCTCGAAAACTAAAAGCGACCCCCTATATTGGAAAAGGAAAAAGTTGTTGAAAATGTCGAAATCTATAACTTATTAAAATTTCATCAAAATAGGAGTACACAGACCTTTTCTATATAATTATCATCTGAAACATTCGATATTTTTCCTGATTGAGAGGCTTGTAACACTTACAGCACTTCAACAGCTAATTTTTCTCGCCGTTTCTCATTGTACACGTGCACCTCGCTCAATGGAGTATTTCGTTGCGGAGAACTTCCTTGTCGAGGTTCTTTTATCGACACATTAGCTACGAGCTATTACTTCATAGCTCTCGAAAGTTTATAGTTCATAGCTGAAGGTTTTCAATCAATTTTTTTTTAACGGCGGCAGGCGGTTCTAATCGTGGACCGGAAATTTCATTGTATAATTTTCTGTTCAGGCTCTCGCGTAGCTCCTATCGCGAACAAATCATTTAGCTACTCGAATAACAGAATATCGGTATATTCGAACGAATGAATCTAACATTTTTTTTCCGGATAAATGAAAATTCCCGTTATTTTTTCAACACGCCTCGTATGCCTAGCTGAATGGCACAATTACGTCCCTTTATTTCCAAGTCTAATTCGTTATCATTGAAATGCTGGACGGTTTTATTTAACGCGGCCGCAAAAACGTTGGTTCCCGTTCCTAGCGAGAGCCCGTCCCCGCATAAATAAACCGTGTCCAAGTGTTGCCTTCGAAGTAGCGTTTTAACAGTCGGCGCAGAAACGGATGCAAATGGAACACGAAGTCGAGTGCAGGGCATGATGAAATGGTATCGTCGTATCCGAGCGATGAAGGAGGTAACGCGTAGAACATCTCCGCGAATGTTTCACGGCGAAGGTCGTTCGATGACTGGTTCTCCGTGGGTTACAAAATATTTTCAAACATGGTCTTCCGTGCGGTTAAATTTAATCGCATTAATATTTAATGTGACTCGGAACCGGTTCTTCGGTAGGTTAACCTTGAAAATATCGAAACGAGGTGTCAATTTCTTTGAATGTTTCTACCGTTTAAGGATGTTCTGGAGGTATATAAAAACACAAGGAAACTTTTGAAAATTTTACAAGATATAATTCTTAAAATTAAAAATTATGTAATTAATTATGTTCAAAATTTATTAGGATTCATTTAATTAGTTGTCACATTTTTCGTTATTATTAGAACATAATTTTATGCAAACTTCACATGTTTATTTTCAGTAATATCCATGTATATTGCTGTCTGAGGTATTCTTAATTTATTTAAATATTTATTTTTAACTTTGTCACTCTGAAGTACCGAAATTCCTTTCCTTGTCAACCCAATGATATTACGAGAACACTGTGTATTCTCCGTTCGCACGTGTCGGAATCCACGATTGTGAGTCGCTCTATCTGTAGTCAAAACAATTGTATGTACCAAAGAAAAATATTAACCAGTCAACAAATGCTCTTATCGTTTCGAAGATGGCGATAAACATTGTCAGGGAAATTCCTCGTGTCAGACGGGGATAATTGAGCGGTTGAAATCGATGCTCCATTTGAAACAGACGTAGACATATGTATCTGCGTGAATAGTTTATTCGCTGATCGTCGTGCAAAATGTTTTCGCTATCGATGTCTAGCCACCGGAGAAACTTTAGGCATAAGATAGATAGAGATTTCCTTTCTCTTCGAAGAGATTAATAACGACAAAGAAATTTCGAATCGCTCTGCAGAGGCAGGAGAAATCGCGGGGCAATCGGTTAATGAATAAATTGATCACGAAAGTATTCAACTGAACCGAATAATGTATACAGATTTTATCCGACTGGATATTGATTTTACTCCATCTTAGTCATTTTTATCTGGCCGGATATTGATTTTGCTACTGCTTAATCATGTGAGAACATTCTTTACTTCGAACGATGGTCCAATGTCCAGCGTTCCGTCGTTTTGGTAACTCTGAACGAAAGCAGAGAGTGTGTGGGGTAGTCGGATATTTCGATTGGTGGGTTAACGAACCACTGAAATGCTAATGCCTCGTTACGTCACGTTTGTTTACTGTCGCCAGAGAAAGAGGCCAAAGCGACGACGGAAGGAACGGGTCGTCGAGGCGGTGAACAAAAAGAGTGCGAGACGACTAAAAATGGCATGGTACACCATCGTCTCACGGATACGAATAGAAATCACTTGGAACGTCCTTGTCTTTGCCCGTTTCGTTGCCGCGTTTCGCACTTCGGTTGTTGCAGAATGTAAAGAACACTTCTAATCGGCGTTAATTAGCCAAGGAGGATCGAAAGGAGTAGTAGCGTTGGTACCGGTGTCGTATCCCGCGTATCCGAAGCCTCGAGGAATCTCCTGGTGGTAACGGTACGCGGTCGCTACCTGTTATGCACCCGTGCCCGGGCGGTGGCATTACGCATTACCGTCAGTTTATCGTCTCGGAAATCGAGGACTTTACGGAACCCCGTGCGTACGGGCCTCGTTCCCTCTTCCCCTCTTCGGCGATTGAGAAACAACGTTCCCGCGACACAAACGTTGCGCAATCGTCCCTGCTTTTCCAGCTTCGACGCAAAAGGGAACGCGTCCGAGAGAAACGGGGCGGGTGTACTGGCCGACCAATAGTTGAAGGAACACTTTGAAAGGAAGAATAAAGGTTCTTCGCACGCAATTCTGTCTCTAGAATCTCGGAGTTAAAGCGCTTAGTTTCGAACAAAAAATAATACAGTATTTTATCCATAAATATCCCAAAAGTGTGACTTGTAAATGTCCTAAATCTATCCCTACTTCTGCGGAGTATACCCCCTTGAGGGACCGCAAAACTCGAGAGGACTCGGTTGCTGAGATGTTTAACATTATGCATCAGTTTCTAACTTCTTTATTTTTCATTATTTTTTGATGGGACTTTGATGACCATATTTGTGACATTTTTCTGATTAAAATCGTACCAAACATGATATAATTCCGATAATGTTTACTTGTGTAATGTACAATTAAAGTTTCGGGCGCGAGAGTTGCAGTCGCCGACTTCCTTGCGCCCGAAACTTTAATTGTCCATTACACAAGCAAATGTCATCGGAATTATATCACATTTGGTATGATTTTTATCAGAAAAATGCCACAAATATGGTCATCAAAGTCCCATCAAAAAGTAATGAAAAATAAAGAAATTGGTAATTTAAAACGTCGCAACAAAATTCTGTGGTTTCAACGACCTTCGGATACCGTTCTCCGGGACATGTGGAACGTTGTTCAGCTAGGGAAAATTCCCGTTTCGAGAAAACATTTGTTCGCGAGCCATTCTCTGTTTGGACAAGCGAAATCCAAAGCGAAAACCCGATAATTTGATTATCAAACGCAGCGGTAGAGGTGTCGCGGGCCCGCTCGCATTTCCTAAGATTATTTTTCAATTTCGCAGAAACGCGTTCGCCGGTAATCCCATACAAGGCCATAAGTTTGCACGACGCCGGAGAAAGTTCTGATTAAAGTTCTAAGTTGTTTTGAAAGTTGATCCCACGCGGCTACGTTTCACGAGGTTGCTCACCTTATTTTTTAAAGCTACTTACGGAATAGAAAGAACTCCGCGAAGAAGCGAGTCGCGGAATATTAGGCGTGCTCTCGCTATTCGAGATACGCGTGAATAATCCTCTGACAAATGTTCGGATCTGCTGCCTGGTACATTGACGATTTATTCGCATCGCTAGCATAATACTTTCTCGCTCCATTACCGCTGGAAAGATGCATAGCTGCGCTCCAATTTCCTATCGGCGGAATATCTCTCGTTGGAGTCTAGCAATCGGCGAATCTGCCGCTTCTGCCTCATCTCTGATGGCTTGGGGAAATATTATTCTTGGCTCTGTACCCATTACTATATGGGACGACTGATTTTCGATTCATTCTCATCTCGGCATGGCGATCGATCCAGACGAAACGTTGGACATGTCTGAGTCGCTACAGTGTTCCACGGTTGGCCGGTCCAATCAAATCATTTATCTTTGCCAAGAACTTCTTCATAAATAACGGATCGATCATTCCGACAGTGTCCTCTCTCTGTGTGAACCATGTAGAATACCTACATTAACCCAAACGTTGCTACATGTTCATTTGCAATCGCCAATTGCTCCACCAGTGGCTCAGCACATTTAATGAATCGGTAACTGGTGGTACCACCAGTATGCGAACGTCAATTGTTTATGTTTTCGCCCAGACGTGGAACAACAACTTTTACAAACAAAAAGATTTGTTATATATAACGGTAGCCAGGGCTGTTGCAAAATTTTAATCCGGCCCTGGTTTTTGCGATGCTGGTGGCGCAACTTGGTGGCTTACGTTAAGACCTAACAAAAAGATGAGTACAAATAATAATGCATTATTATTTGACAATATGCAACACCCTATTTTTTACTAGTATTAAGTAATGGTTAATACAGACTGCTAGATAATATAATATAATTGGATACTACTTTTTACGTACACATTAATTACATCCCGACTGATGATTTTGTTGGATAAGTAGATTAGAATCGAACAAACTGAGCCACTGATAGAGCAACTTGGTTGTGAATGAGAAATTCGTTTTCACGTCGGCGTTACATAGCCGTTTCTAGTATTACACGAACGAGCAGTGTTTAACAGCGGCCTGATCCTCTCGCAGGACGACGATAAAACGATCGAGCGATCGTAAAAATCGACGAGACCCGCCGAAAGTATCGCCGACGATAATCCGCGTGTAATATCGCGTTTACATAAACCGCGGCGGCACAATATTCCGTTTATCGTGGTCGCTCGGCGCGAGCATGTGTCTTTTTTTTCTCTCTCCGCGCGATTGGAGTTTGTATCGACGAGGGCAGAACGACGTCGTTATCGCGGACGCGATACGCAATCGGCGATAAACCGGCGGAAAAACCGGCGCGCTGCTCTCGCGAGACGCAGTTTGCGTCAATGCGACCCGGTAATTAATTCATTCGCCCCGGAGGAGTATGCAGCGGTGCATCGTGTTCGTTTCGCGTGTTTATTGCGACGACGCGCGACGAGTCGTTGGCATTTTACAGATGAGAATTCATGGAAAGACTCCTCCGATCCCGGACAAGTACAGTCTATCCCACAAGACCGTGTCGATGATATTTCTGTAAATATTCATTTATTTGTAAAGAACTTTATACGAGTCGCGTCTATACATCAAACATTAACCTTTCCTAGTTTTATATTTTTATATACAGGCTGTCTCAAAATTCCTTCGACATCCGGAAATCGGATTTCGAGTTAATATGAAGCAACATTTTCAAGGCGTATTAAAGACACCCGACTTTGTTTACATTATCTTTATATCCATCTCATTGGGTGACAGATTTCAAAGATATCGTTGACCCGCTCTTGTGGAATAGACTGTATCTTCTCCCTCTCGGTGCGGCGAGATATGCGGACGACCTTTCCCTGGTAATGCCAGTGGTGTCTCCATCGGGGAAAACGCGTCCTACCCCGGCGAAATTACAGGCTAATGACATTTTTTTGCGCCTGTGCTCCCCGTCTATTTCTGACTAATCGAGAGATCTGGAAATCAATTTACCGTGTCGTCGCAGAATCCGATCCGCTCTCGCTTAAAACTGGGCCACCCGGCTGAAACATCCTCGGCTCGTTTAACAGGGAATAGAAGTTTGAAAAAAGAAATCGGGCTTGCCGAACCAACAGATGCGCGAATTTTCCGCGCGGTGAAAGAAAACGTTGTTCTCTGATCAATACCGGTAGATAACGGCAACAGAAGCGAGACTGACAGACGGTGGCTGTAGAAAGCAACACTAGAATTGCCAGAGAGGTCGAAATGACCCACTTCAGATTCGATCTGTATTACTGTATAATAACAGTCTGCATTATCTCGATCGTTTGTAAATAACTTAAATTGATGTTATTAATTATTATTAATTCTATGTATTATTAATTATGCAAAATGAAATGTGTCTGCACCGATTGCAAGATACTATAAACCAAATTGAATGGTCCGCCTTCCCTTGATGATTTGAATAGAGGAGAAATTATATATTGACATCTTGAATTTTTCTTTTAATTTTCCAACACTTTTGAATTTCATGTATTTAATTTTCCTACAAATGCATAAATATCCGCAGCCTACTTGTTACAGACGTAGAAGTGCCATTGTGCCGAATCATTTACATGTTTTCCACAGTCATCATTTAGACACCGTGACTTCCGCCTTCTGTTTCGATAAAATGTTCACAGTGCATGCGTATAATTAACGTACGGATCTAAAAAAACACATTTTAGAAATGCACTCGGTGACTTTAAGATTAATAGTTCTGGGAGAAAGCGGGTCTCTTCAGCCTGCAACTTCGATTATCGACGTCGTCGTAGAAGACATAAATGTCTCGTCTAATTTCAGCCGATTTCTGAAATTAATGAAACAAATGTCAGGAGAATTCGACCGGTTCGACGAGTGATTAAGTCGCGTGATTGGTTGCGCAACACTGATGCATCTGGTACGCAGGTGATTCGATGCTATAAATCAGTTGCTGGTTGCACGCACGCAAAAGATCGTGTTCGTATTCAGCGATAAAATGATTGTCATGATCGCGGTGTGATGGATTCGCTGACCGGGCGTTTTTGAGCGACGCATGTCGCGTTGGTTTGGTAGCTTTGTCACGATCTTATTTGTCGAATTTCACGGCTGAGTGGGGGGAAGTACTGCGTGGCCTTGCGGCGAAATTGTCTACGAATCCTAATTGAATTACTTCGGATAATCCTATGTGTGATTCCGCTGGCATGGCCGGATTAGGTATCTCCGCCTCCATGTACCGAAATCCAATTTGCCCGGGTCTCCGATTATCTGTTTTCAGTGCGTGTCAGCACGTTGTAACATCGCGACTTCCTTCGATTCGCGTGCGATAGCAAACCGCAACCCTATCCGTCAGCCTAACCGCCGAGAAACGACACACCGATGAATATACCATTGCTATAGAGGTAATCTGCACCCCGCCTTATTGGTAATTATATAGAAAAGGTCTGCGTACTCCGATTTTAATGAAAGTTTAATATGTTATGCAGAAACACATTCTGAACAACTTTTTCCTTTTCCAATATAGTGGGTTCGCTTTTAGTTTTCCAGATATTTGCAAAAAACTATCGCGAATACTGTGCAGGAATATGAAAAATACAATACAGTATCAGCGATAATGTTTTGCAAATATCTCGAAAACTAAAAGCAACCCCCCGATATTGGAAAAGGGAAAAGTTGTTCAGAATGTGTTTCTGCATAACATATTAAAATTTCATTAAAACCGGAGTACGCAGACCATATATAAAATTACCGCCTTATTTTTCTAGTTCTTCCGAAAATCTGATTCGTAACCTCAATTCTACAGAATTCGATCGTGACAACTAGATTCTGGATCTTGATGCAAAATGAAACGTAATTCCAGTGTACTGGAAAGATAATTATATTAAAGTGTTCTAATCTTTGCACTAATTTTTTTTCTCATAAATGCATACAATCCGGAATCTAGTGATAACGGATGGAAATAAAAGAGAAATGCTCTTTTTCCCGGAACGCTTGTTTCACCATACCCGCGCCCATCGACGCGATAAAGTTTCTGCTCGTATCGTCGGCTCGCGAAGGAATGCGACCGTACGCGCACGTAATGATTCATTCCGTTTTTAATTCGACGGGTTACTGGTTGAGCGGCATGAATCATTCGAGCAAAGCTGGGCGCAATTGGCTCGAACAGCTCTTTTATCGAATGGCCAAGAATTTACCTCCTTAGAAGTCTACCTGATGAGCATCGTTAAACACGGAGAATGAAAAAAATCATTGATGATACCAACGTTATTTTTACTGCTGCAACGTCGGATAGTTGCGGGGCGCTGTCTCTACATGGTGATTCTGGGAACTGGGACAAGTTAATGTTATTTTCTGTATTTTTTTCCGTTAAACCACTCAATCTCTTTGATATTATCCTATGTACAAAAGTACTACGTACACGATAATTGTAGGAAACTATTGCTGTGTTTACTCTGACTTTTTGCATTTTATCTGTTAGGATGGTAAAGAGCCCGATTAAAAAGTAAATGATTTTTCGGATGAACTCAGGAACCTCCCATTACCGGATGTTGAAGGAATTTTGAGACAGTTCTTTCGTATTACGGAAAAGACCTGTGTTTCGCCTAATGCCGGAAGCATAATTCCTTGGCTCTTAGCTGAAAGAATTTCCATTTGGTTCTGGCTCACGATGCCGCACAATGATTTCTGCCGTTCTCAATCAACGCCCACGGAATCCTTTCGAACTATCGCGTATCCTCGGCGTTGTACAACAGAATAGTTTCTATTCGACGAGGCGTGTAGCTGCTTCTCGTGTTCCGCTATGGTGTTCGACGGGCGCCACGCTAAAAAGTTTTATCTCTCGTCGGCTGATAAGCACCCGCGACTCATTATTCCGGTAGCGTCGGGAACTGAACCAGGTCAACGGGCTCGCGACGAGTACGCGTCGCTAGCAGGTGGATGCTGACGGCATGGGACGCAAATTGTTATCGGCAAAATGTCAAGTCCAATCAGTCGCGGCGAGATATTTCGACGGATCGACGTATTGTAGGTTTTTCGCGTCGATACGCCTGCAAACGCGTATCCGGACAAAGAGGGAGAGCCGATTCGGTGGCGAGTCCACCGAGCCGTGCGAGACTCGCCGAAATCCCCAACGAAATTAGAATTTCGCAACTACGCAGGATTATATTTCCTTTCTGTGCATGTCCCTTCTTTGTTATTATATTTTTACGATTAGTCTGTATCCTTCTCATATGTAAAATAGGGCTTGAGCCCGTTTATAATAAATAATAATAATAATAATAATAATAATAAACTAATTTCTATTAATTCGTACGATCGACAAAACGGAATATTTATTCTGCAAGTGTTGTTCGAAACTGTTTTCGTCAGATGGCTGCAATCGGATGAAACATACAGTTAACACCCTGTATGTGGTATCCAATACGTACGCTCGGGCTTTTATGAATGAACACAGTATCGCCGCTCGTAAGAAATAGCTCGCGCTATCAATTCACTTCGTTGAACACCCGATAAAAAGTATATAAATGAATCGTAATGGCGGTGTTTTGCAACTTGTCGATGCCTCGAATTGTTCAATGCGGGAACATCTGTTCGAAGAGTCGCTCGGGGAATCAACTGCTAACCGAATAAAATATCAGAGGCTATCGGGTAGCCGTTGTGTAATCGTTGCAATTTCGCTGTCCGTTCCAGACTTCCGTAAACTAGAGTTGGCGCTGGCTTCTCCTCGGTTTATAATTTCTCGAAAGTTTAATTGGTTCAATGGTTGGTTCTCTATCGGCGGCCAATCGTGTTTCAGGGAATCTTGAGAAGGCTTGTCGGCATCGCGGCGCCTTTCGTAATCCACCGATGCGGTTCCGTAATCCTTCGTGTACTTACGTAACCGCACGTGTAACAAGTGAATTTATTTTTCCTCGAGAGTTCGACTGTTCGGTTTCGTCGATACGCGATTTAATAAGCTTGTTTACCCGTCCACCGAATTATCACGCGAGACCAGGATACCCCTCATCCCCGGGGACATTATAATTATTATTAAATGCACAATACAATAATTCCTCGGGCGCCGATTTAACTCGACCGTCGAGATCCCGTTCGATCGAACGGTCTCCGGTGATATCCACCGAAACGAATCTGGAAGAACCGTCTGCATAATCAGTAACAGAAGCGACCTTAATCAAGTCAATTAGACTGTGTGTATGTTTGCGAAAACAAGCCGGGAATACAATTTGTTCGAAGCTTCGTTCTCGAGAAAATCCACTTTGCGAATCCGCCGAGCAAACGTGCCTTTGTAGCCGACTGGCTAATGTGTCTGACCGCCGTTTCCACTTGTAACAAATACCGTCGACGACGCTATCTGTTTCCATCGCTCTTATATTATATTGTATACCACAGTGATTCACGCTAAATTATTGTTGAATACAAATAACGCGAAACCTTTGTCGATTGTAACAAACGCTCGCGAATTCGACCATGGGCCGAGACGATAATCAAATCGTGTTTGTGCAAAGCCGCGTGCTTGATGTCGCTGGAGAATAGAATTATTTATTTGTTAATTTAATTATTTTAACTATGTTTAGACTATTTTATAAAATAATTTTTCGAAAAAGTATTTTGGAGTTCTTTTCAAATGGGTACTAGGTTGACTACACAAGGGTTAAAGAGATTTAAGGATATCAATATCATGTGGTGTGGTAGTTTATACTCGTCGAAGATTAGAATGGTAATTAAATTATCTTTTCGATCAGATCTGCTTTTACCGATGGTCTACCTATTATTACTTATGTCCCCTGAAAGCTATAATAGCCGGGTTAAGCTCCTCCATATTGTCTGAACGGACACAGACGAACAAAAGCGAGTACTACGTTGGTTCTAAGAAAAGGCGGACATGAAAGCCGGTCTACTCCCGAGGCCAGTCTAGGTTACAAAGTTAGTTGACCATTATTTTTGGTCGAGTTGCTCTGTCACGATGTGTATTTCGACCGGGCCGCCAGATACAGCCAGACAACCGGCTGCTGCTCCCGATTAAAATGCACGGTATGCGGAAAAAGCTTTCACGCCCGCCTGAACCCAGACCTTTATAATTGATTACGTGTTTTGCGGCGTGATATTGACCAGCGTTATCGCCGCGCGCGCGGATTTCAGTGGCGTTAAACCTTTTCCCCGCAGGTATATTTTTACGCCCGGTGCATATAGACATCGTCCCCGTAACAGATATCTTAATTATCGTTCTTTTTATAGAGACGTCGAGCGTTACCTTGCGCAAGTGAATTCTCTCAATGCAGAAAAATCGCAGTGGGACAGTAACGGCCTCGTTCGACCTGACAACGACCACGACTTTTACTCAAATTGATCGCGCTGCGATTCGCGATAATCTGTTCGATATTTCTACCTCTCTAAAATTCGAAGGAATTCGAGGAAAACGATACGAAGAGTATTTAATTAATTATTTTAATATTTTATTTCAACTTTTCCTCAATTCTTTCGAAAATTGAATTTCATTTATTCAGTTTTCCTATTAAAATGTGACGCAGACATCGCGACGCGGTGAATCGCCGAGAGGTATTCGAACAGGTATTTGAACAGTTCTCTCGGAGAGCAATTCGCGGAGGCAATCACTCGATAAATCATGAAAGTGCTCCGTTTCCGGGAACCGGCCAGCTATTTTTATAATCGACCGCGAACAATCGCGACGCCTTCTGTTTTATTTTCGGCGACGCGGGCGGGGGTTGCGAACTTCTTATTCACGGCTTTGTCCGCTTCCTTTCACACTTCCGTGCACTTCAAAGAAATGTATTTTTATGTGAGCATCGACGGCTAGACGCATGTGCAGCCGAAACAAGCGTCATGGGCGACCGAGCGTCGCTTCGGTCGAGCAGCTGGCCAAAAGTATAGAATTTCAGACAGTTTTCACGGAAACTGGAATTCTGACGGTCTTAGGAGTATTGTTATCCTTTGAGTGTTTGTTGTGGTGGTCCTATGTATCAAATTTCAAGCTTGTAGGTCGATAAAAAGTACCACCCAAAAGGTTTTGATGATCTGCAGTCAGTCAGTCATCTACTATGATTTTTTTCTTCAATCTATCCCTGTAAGGTGTAAAATTTTAAACTTTGATAATTATTCCTTTGAGTGTTTATTATGGTGGACCTATGTACCAAATTTCAAACTTGTAGGTCAATATAAAGTACCCAAAAGGTTTGGACTATTTGTCAGTCAGTCAGTCAGTGTAAAATTTAGCGATTGTTGAGGTTTTATAATTCGGAACCTATAATGTTGGAAGATCAAGGTTTTGTAAATATTGAGACATAAAATAGCATTCAACAAGTTACGAAATCACATCTCTCCATCTGCCTCCAGTTCGGAGTTACAAGCCTCTAAAACACGGCTAATTTGTTTCGTGTAAAAGAAGGTAGTGCACCTAGATTCCTCGAACAAAATCCGCAGTCGAACACAATTACATCTATAAATCTTTTTGTAATGAGAACGAGAAGCATCGTGACATGATAATGCCAACAGAAAATAGAATCCGCATATGTTCCACATGGAAATAGGACGAGAAATGAATCCCATTTGAAAGGAGGCGTCGCGATCCATTTCTAACCGGAAGTCGCACAAGGAGCGTCCGATCGCGGGATGAAAGCCGCGAGTTGCACTTGACGAGGCAGCGTGTTCTTGCAACCGGCTCGTAAAAATAACTGACCTGTAAAATTTCGGTTCTAGCCCGTGGCTCGCAGGAAGTGTCACGGACGTGTTCGTTCGACGGCCGTACTCGCACGCGTCAGTTCCGGTTTCTTTTCTTGCGTCAAGGGGCATATTTGCGTCAGGACTATGTACATATGTGAGTCGAGTGAACGTCACGCTTACAATGTTACGATTTCTCGAAAACCTGGCCGAAATTCAACTGTCGCGCTACGTATGCAACCTTTTTCACTGTGGATCTTTTTACGTATGCTGGAATTTATTTCGTAAATAAAGAACAAAGCTAATCTATTATTTCTTTAAGAGGACGGATCGATCGAATCGGCTCTTGACCTGTATATACATTGAAAGAAATTTTTATATGAAAATTCAATATTAACCTCAAATAATATTAAATTTTCTTGTGGTACCGTTTTTAACAGAAAATTATAAAAATTTTGTTAAAAGTTATAACAAGATTGAATTCCTTCCGATTTTTTACAATCTTTTATAGTAATACGTGCTCGAATAAAGAAATTTAATAATTTCTACTGAAAGCTTTTTTATCATTTCGATAATTAAAAAGCAAACAATGTGAAAGTGCTAATGAAGTTACAGTTTTCCACGAGAACTTGGCTCCTGTTTACAGGATATTTTTTTGAGATGTCTCTATACTATCTCCCTGAAAGTATTCGAATATAGTTTGTTTGCATAGTATTCGTAAGAAGTAGAATCAGAAGGTCACGATCAAACGCACCAGTCGCCTTCTATTCGCATCGATAGCGTCATAAATCAAAACAGCAATTGTTTCAAGGGTAACTCGAGCATTTACAACACCGAGTAAGACTATTATCACAGTTCTCAACAGCTTTGACGTACTGTCATACCAATGTTTCCACTGTAACGCGACGTCGTTACTTAGTTTTAATAATTCTGTCCATTCGATCCGCAGTTTTCATCAGGAATTTCTCAGCGAACGAATACCTTGCATTATCATTCAAAACAACAATTTGCATAGAAATAGTACGAGTTCCTGGTGCGCTGAAGTAGGATATCGCTGTCGTCAACGCGAGTGGCGTTGGTAGCGAATCGTGTTAAATAAAGATGACTCGGTGAACTCGTAAACGTAGAGGTATTTGTTATTATTCTATATAAATAGAGCATTCTAGTTTAGTATTCTATTAATACTAAATGGGGTTACTATTGATCCTTGCAAATCGGCTGACTACTCCTGCTTCACGACTATAAATTAACCAATGTTAATACCAAACTGTTTCCACGAGCTCTACATTTTTCTCAAATCAGTTTATTCGTTTAAATTGCTTCTACTAGTTTTTCAACATTCGTTTCCGTTATAAATGCATAAAATCCGGTGTCCGTTAATTAAATCACAATGGGAGCACATGTAAAATAATTTTCGGTGACCTCCGCGAGATAGATTCATTATACGTGATTGTACACCGTAACTTACCTGTCGCAGATAATATTTCAACGTCATACGCAACGTGTAATAAAAAGTCCATCGCGGGCGCCACGGGCAATGCCTGTAAAACCAGCGTGGCATTCAACGTGTTAATGGAAAAACGCAGCGAGCGAAATTCTCGGCGTTTCTAGGAGAACTCTCGAGAAAATCCCGGTTTTTTTCCCCGACAGAGCTTGAACCTCGATGTTCTCGTCAGATCGGAGCGTACAATCTCGAAAGTGTACACTGTACACTTTGGGTTAGTGGAGCATGGCACGGGAATTCCAATCTTTCTAATTACTTGGTCTCTCGTGGCCAACACCTGCCGAGCATTTTGCGTGTCTCGTCAGCGAAATGAAGAACTTTTAGCATCGGCTCGTAAATAATTTTCCCGGGCGTGAATGGGCAGGGAGTTTCGCAAATGTGCGAGAACGGCACGTGACCAGGCGCCATCGACTTACCCGAATCCATCCGATCGACCGTGCACTGTAGGCGATGGATCCTTTAATTATTACACACGTCTGTTGCTAAAAATAATCGCGACCCCTTTTCCCCGGATAGCTCGAATCGTTGCACTGGAATAACGTTCTCGAAAAGGATCGATCGATCCTCGCGGCCGGCTTTCGGTCTTCCGGAAGGGAGACCGGCAACCGGAAACGGGACTGGTTTACCCTTATACGCGAAGACAGCGTCGCTCGTCAAAGGAACAGCCGGTGCAACGGAAAAGTGAGAGTACACATGACTACCTTGAGCCTGATTCCACCAGTCCAGTGGGCGCAGAAATTTATTTTACACAACGGGTGTCTTGAAACTCTCGCGCCTCGTGAAACATTTCTTTGTACCGGTTAATTGTATTGTGCATTGTCAGGTTATCTTTTTTAAATCGATTCTCCTTGAGGTAGCGCCAAGATTACCGAGACACCTTCTTGTCTGACAGACAATCGGCTCGTTATTCCTTGCTGATCCCGATGTTCGCGCTGCACGTGCACTTTGTTATTACAATCACCGACGGGAATTGTTACCCTGC
The DNA here is from genome assembly GCA_028455595.1 of Lasioglossum vierecki. Classification (NCBI taxonomy): domain Eukaryota; kingdom Metazoa; phylum Arthropoda; class Insecta; order Hymenoptera; family Halictidae; genus Lasioglossum; species Lasioglossum vierecki. The sequence goes on from CM052343.1 coordinate 3,400,660, forward strand.
TGAAATTCACGCGTTCTACGGGGTGTCCGAAACTGATGAAACCATTCATCAAGTTAAAGAGCATTTTATTCCGATCAAGTGCAACATACACTTTTGTCTCCTGTAAATCTGTAACGGCAACTTCTATATCCTCGCAAAGCCACTTTCCGTTACCGTTAAGTTATTCGCACTGGAACTTCGAAAGTTATCGCACCTCCTTCTAAAGTGAAAACTTTATAAATTCGTGAACGCTTCAAGAATGGGCGCCCGTCTTGAAACTTCAGGACCATCGATAACATTTCCTTTTTTTTCTACCTGAGACCGCCTTTGCGTTAGTTTACTACTAACTTGACGATACAGTGACGAAACATTCAATGAACCGTGCCCGCATGTTTCCCTCGATCGTCCTACGTCGAAGGGTAATTCAAAATGTCGACCTTTACCATTAAACAGTAAATAAAGCCACAGCGAATAGAAAACAAGGATGGCTTCCAATGCACACGATATTAATTTGAATAATACTTGATCCATTAGTCATTGTTCACACTCTTTGTTCTACTCTTAGAATTGTTATCTATGGTCGAAGATCACGGGCTAGCACGATCTTATCAATTTTTCATTGTTGAAAGCGCGTTTAACTAAACTGACGAGCATAACGAAGGCATGTAAACCAACAATAACCCAGCGCATATTTTCCCTGATTTTCACTTTTCTCGCGAAAGAATCCAGTCCTCGAGGAAACGCATCCATCAACCACCTATGCAACAGTTCAGTACGACTTCCGCGAGCCTAGAACCAGTTGCTGCACTTCCTGGTGCATTCCAGACCACGGTGGAGGGGGTCTCGTGGTTGAAAAGGAGGTCGCCATTGCCTCGAACACTGTTCCACGAGTTTGCCAGAGCATATCTGGTTGTTTATTTTCGAGATGTCAACGTTAACTTTTTTTTCGAATGTGGAGGAACCTGCAAAGCCCCGGGGATGCCGTGTACCTCCACACCCAAGGGTGCTAGTGGAAGACCGGGCTCTTTTTGTCACACTAAATTGATATCACCCTCCCCAACCCGCTTTCCGCATACTGAAAGGGAGGGTGATAACTAATTCCACACTTGTTCTTTGGAAGATGTCGACGCTAACTTTTGATGGTTTCTGTTACAGGGACGCGAGATGCATCGGAGGGTGGGATACAGCAACTACGATGGCAAGATCGCCGGCCTGTACGACCTGGAGGAGACACTCGGCCGCGGTCATTTCGCCGTCGTGAAGCTAGCTAGGCACGTTTTCACCGGCGAGAAGGTCGCAGTGAAGGTCATCGACAAGAGCAAGCTCGACGAGGTCTCGAGAGCCCACCTCTTTCAGGAGGTGAGGGAGCGAACAGAAAAGCCTAGACCCGCGTTCTTTCATCCGGGGGGATGCGGTGTGTGGTTTTCTCGCTCGTCGATACGAACCCACCGACGACGTGTATCTTTCTCTTTCCTTCCTCCCTCTTTCCCTCCTTTTGTTCCTAGCTGATTCCCCTCCGGCTGTCGCGTGAATGAGAACGCCCGGCATAAAAGGAGGCCGTCGTGGAAATCGAAACGCATGCTAATACCTTCCCTTACACCTCCTACCCGTCGCGCCGTCACGTGCTCTCTCCGTTCTATCCTCCCTTCTGTGTTTACCCGAGTGCTGCTTCGCCTCGGCGGGGTGGTTTTTTTTTTATTTTAACGCGAGCGATGTAACAGTCTGCGACTCTCAGACTGCTTTATCGACTGCCAAAGGACGTTGGTCTGCGCCGGGTTTCTTAACCCTTCACGGCCTTCGCGACTTCTTGTCGTTCCTGATTACTCCACGCCCTGCTTCCATGTTTTCCGACAGCGTCGACCGGGTTCATTGTCTTCGAATCATTAGGGATTTAACTGTTACAGCTGTTCCTACTACGGTTCTATGCATTCTCCTATTTAGACCTACAAAAGGAAGCCACGGAAGCGTGCTTCTCAATATTTTCCGAGAAAATTGTATTTGAAAATCGGTTCACACGTTCATAAGAAATATTGGTAGGTTGTTGGTTCGACTTATAATTTTTATTCGACAATAATTTTTTTCTCTTGAATTTGATACCTACCTCAATTTTAAGCCTAAAATCTATTATTTATAAGTTATTTTTATTTTTTATGTAGAAATTGCCTGTTTTTTCTTTTGGTTTCGTTTTACCACCAATTTATTCTGTATATTGAAGGAAATAGATATACCGAATAATTTCCCTTTAAACAATAGCGTTTACCGAGAGATATGGCATGTTTCTACTGTTGAACCCGTTGCCCGAGGAGGATGGATACACTTTCGCGTTTCGTTGTTTGTTTACCTCGAGATTCCGATGGCGAGTCGTATCGCTATATATTCATGGCAATGTAAATTACATTATAATTGCACTCCGTTACGCGTTAAATCGTTTCAGATTCCTATCGTTTCGCTTCACTTGCGTTCGCGTGGGTATTCGTGGTTGAGAAATCATCTGATTTACTGGTTAACGTGTGGCTATGCTCCGGATGTTTATGCAAAGTCACGTTCTTTGCAGAGTAATTTATGGAAGTGGGAGTCTAGATGAAGACATTGTCATGTTCACGTTTTCTCGGATCTTATTCAGCTGCCTCGATTATGAACACATTAACCTCTGTTAAGAGGTTCCACTTCCTTAACTCCGTTTTGGAAGATGGATTTGCTTCAAATATTTTCAAAGATGATTTTTCTTGAAAAAATGAGGAATTCTATAAGTGTTTTTGTCTTTTCATTTCCCCACTCTTTTACCCTTCTCCTCCTTGATTCTTCCACTTTTTTCCCTAAGCAAGTCTGCCATAAGTGTATATAAAATTCTCTGATCTCTGCGCTGTATGGATTAAATAATGAATTATTCTTGATTGCACGTTTCCACGTAATTTTCGGCCAGTGGGGATGCTAGAACCGCAGACGATCAATGCGCACCTATTTTTAAAGTCTCTCGAAATCGCGCGGAATGCGCCGTTCTACGGTCGAGTCATTATTCAGAAACGCGAGGACAATGGAAAATGTGTAGACGCGTATTCCGCAAAGATGTTCCCAGCGTTTCAACGCTTTTCAAACAATTCTATGCATTAGGATTTTCAATAATTTTCTTTTGAACCAAACGAAATTTCGTCTACGGTAAAAGTTCTTTTTTAATCAGAGTGGAAAGTAGTCGAGATTGATTGCAATGTCGGATAGCCTTGTTAATATCATGGATTCAGGTAGGAACCGACGAGATTTCTCTTTGACGCAGAGGTATCATTCGCTTCGTTGGTCATAGAGCGAGGAAATATTTCGCTGCGGCGATCGAGGATTAATTGGAAGGGATTTATCCGATTGCAGAACATATTGGTCGGAACAATGGTTCTATCGGGTTGTAACGTATGGAATCCCCGCTCGTAGGTGGTATTGTCCGCAGAGAAAATAAAATCGTTTGCCAACAACGATCGTTTTTGTTAGTCGCGATTGAACGGCCAACTTACCCGCGCCTCCGTCAATTACAAAATTCTTTTACAACTGCCTACGACTACTCCGCTGCTAGTCCAGTCGCCAGGTACTTTTACCTGGACAGTATTCCGAACTTAATGTAATTTTTACACGTCGTTTAGGGGTACTCTGGGGTGTCGAATCTGAGGTTTTCGTCCCCGAGGACCCTGTGCTAACTTGAGGAGAAGGAAAAAACTATTACTCAAAAAATTGTGGGTCCTAAGAACTTTTGTTTTTTATTTCTAGAAAAAGCATTAAATTTCCTTCAAAGGCTATAGCCTGGGGTTTGGGGGTGAAATTCAACCCGGGCGGTATTTCAGTCGAACTTGGGTCACTCGATAGCCTATCCAAAAAAACCCGGCTCTGCCAAGTTTCAGCCTCCTATCTCATCTTTAAGGGTAGTTATCGAAGAAAAACGAAAAACCAGTTTTTGTCCCATTTTCCCCTTTTATTGACAATTTAAAATTCTGAAAAAAATCTAACATATTTCGGATACTAAGCCTTATATTCGGTATCGTTTTCAGATTTTTTAGTTGCCTAATTATGGTTAGATGTTTCCGGAAACATTTTTCCGACGAAGTATCTCTCCACTCTGTCGTCGAATGCTACAGTCTCTGGTTTGTTTGCGCGCTCTCCGTTCAATGTTTATTCAGATTGTCAGCTACGGAGGAAAGCAAATCATCGACCGAACGAAAATGAGCTGTTTGCCCGGCCCTAATCACGTTCGTCGAACACGTACGCGTTCTTCTCTCCTTCTGTAAATCGTTTCCGTTTCGAAGCGACGAGACACCGGTGCGACGCGTCGTGTCACGTGTCGGTGTACAGTGACAGCCGGCCGTGTGCTAAAACTGTCAATTTCAACCAAGACCCGAAACTCGCTCTCCGATGTCACGCGTAGTCTCGATACACGTTATTGCACGATATTTCGGAAAAAATCTGAAAAATCAAAGTTCACCGTGTGCACACGATGTCGCATTGGCGAATTTATTCGAGCACGTTTTCATCATATCGAATGCAAATTATAGTGGGGAAACTAAACAGAATATTTTGTTCAGTAACCTTCAAAGGTTCTCTGAAAAACAAACATTAGTACTCGATCCCGATTGATGAGAAAATATTTCATTGAAGAAGCATAAAATTGTTGTTACAGCTGTAATAAATAAAATAGAGTAATCAAATCAAGATAAACATTGACTTGTAAATTATTATAAAAATTATTGACATAATTAAGTAGCATCAACAATGTTAGAAATTTTTAAATTTACGTTACACAAATTGTTCAAATTTAGATAAAAGTTTTTTCTGTAACCGACACTTTGGGTATCGAGCATGTATCGACGCATTACAGTCGTTGAGATCAGCTTGGCTTCCTACGAGCCTAATTTCCATCGTACCACGTTCAAGCTTAACGACCGATTGCGTAAGATCCGTTCGACGGTCATATCGCGTAGGAAAGATCTACGGAACGATTCCGCCTCGAACCTTGTAGATCTCGTTAAGGTCAACGAGATAATGGCGCGAGAGGTAGGGGAGGATCGTGCACAGAGGGGGGAAAAAAGGAGAAAGGGTCGTTGACCAGTTTATGCCAGCCGCATTGCACTGTACAATCTTCCTTTGTTTGCCCCGGTCAGGTGAGATGCATGAAGCTGGTGCAACATCCGAACGTGGTCCGGCTTTACGAGGTGATAGACACCCAGACGAAGCTCTACCTGATCCTGGAGTTAGGCGATGGCGGTGATCTCTACGATTACATCATGCGGCATGACAGCGGCCTCAGCGAGGAGGTAATGTCCCGATTGTAACGACTTCGCGAACGAAGCCCTCGCGATAAATTGATAATAGCGTGTCTGGCACGTCTGACGGAAATGACAATAACCCTGTACAGATAGGCCTAAAAATTTGTAATCGTGCATTTTGCATAGCTGTGAAAATATTTGGGTAATTATATAGAAAAGGTCTGCGTACTCCGATTTCGATGAAATTTTAATATGTTATAGATTTCGACATTTTTAACAACTTTTTCCTTTTCCAATATGAGGGGGTCGCTTTTAGTTTTAGAGATATTTGAAAAATGCTAATACTATATTGAATTGAATTGAAAAAGTTTTTGTTCATGGCAAAGGTTGATGCAAATTTAATAGTCGAATTTGAACGGATTATTCTAACAAATACAATTTGTGTTGGCCTACTAAGAGCACTCTATACTGCAACATACGGTTTTCTCTTTTGTCTGTAAGATATAAGGGCTGTAAAAATCAAAGAGGAAGTATAAGAGACGGGAAAGAAGAAACTCGACGTTTCAACAGTCGTGATAGAAAAGTAATCGAACGTAACGCAATGATCTAGAATAAAATTTTCGAAGGGCACGAAGCGGTGCTGGATCTCTGTAGAAAAGTGCTGCGAGGAAATCTAAAACGGCGGTAAAAAACGTGCTCGACGAATAATCTGGCGGATATATTTCGATCGATTCTTTTTTTCCTCGGAAGAGAGGAAGCCTCGAGACTGTTTGTAAGGCAAGTCCCTTAGTCGAAGTTACACTGATACGCTTTTAATCGACCGCAGGTGGCCAGGACCTATTTCCGGCAAATAGTCAGAGCCATATCGTATTGCCATCGATTACACGTGGTGCATAGGGACCTGAAACCCGAGAACGTGGTGTTCTTCGAGAAACTGGGCACCGTGAAGCTCACCGACTTTGGATTTAGTAATAGATTCTGCCCTGGCCAGAAGCTCGAAACTTCTTGCGGCTCGCTGGCCTATTCCGCGCCGGAAATTCTGCTCGGAGATAGCTACGATGCTCCTGCTGTTGGTACGTACACGCTGGCTAAACAATTTAATCTCTTCCCAGTTCGAGGAACAATTTCAACTATGCCTTCAGCGAGTTCAAGCTCGCTCTTACACCGCTGCACAGTGTTGCGATTCGAGGTGCTAGCTGGACAATACCCTTCTTTATCATTTACTATACTGATACATATAGTGTGCAAATATTGAAAATATTATACCCGTATAGATTTTTCTTTTTATAAATGTATAAATTTTTTAAGTTAATTTCTCTATTTATAGTACATATTTAAATATCGCCTGTACGAAATCTAAATAAATGATTATTGTCATTATATTGATATTGTCATTATTAGAAGGCAATGTATGCCAACTGCGTTTAATTTCTTACTCTCTTAAATATTACTTCATGTGCAAGCATATCTATTTTTTACGGAATTACGTTAACGAGGTTTGTCCAGCTAATTAACATTAATCGCAACACACACACATTATATGCTGTCGATTCATTTTACACCGTCTCGCTCGATTTTACAGACGTTTGGTCATTGGGGGTGATTTTGTACATGCTGGTGTGCGGCCAAGCTCCATTCCAAGAGGCGAACGACAGCGAAACCCTCACGATGATCATGGACTGCAAGTATTCGATCCCGCCGCACGTTTCCGAGAGCTGCAAACGACTGATCGCGAAAATGCTCGTCAGAGAACCCGAAGGCAGAGCCACGCTCGAAGAAATCGCTGCGGATCCATGGCTGGCAATGGGCTCCGACTCTGATCCCGTGGAAGCGTTGCCACTCGTCTCTCGGCAGCAGGTCTCCGACGATCACCATAATCATATAATCACAAAGATGGTTAACGGCAACATCGCCACCAAAGAAGAAATATTGGAGTGAGTAGATCTGATTCGAATAACGGCGATCGACACGTTTCTCCATTATAAAATGTAATATATCCCAAACATAGCACAATTCAACTGATGAAACTATTTAATTCAAGTGGCTTCTGTATACTGTGGCTTCGATGCTTACTTCTTAATTGGTATCGAATTCTGAATCCTTAAAAATCACTTATCCCTGACTGCGTTTATATTTTGCAAACTAGTGAATAAACAAGTCTAACGAAATTTTCCATTCGCAGCGCCCTGGACAAGAACGAGTACAACCACATCACGGCGACGTATTTCCTGCTGGCTGAGCGGAAGCTGCGAGCACACCGTCAGGAGCAGGTGCAGAAATCTCGTCCGGAGATCTTGGATGTGTCGGCCAAGTAAGCTTACCACCGTCAGCACTTCGAAAAGTCTGAACCAATTCTTGTCTGTAGTTCGTTCAATACCTAACAAGCTTCTGGTAACTTTTAGCCGACAGGACGACGCGACGCCGAACCTGCGTACGGAGCAGAACTCGTTGAGTACGGTGAACCAGTCGTTGCTCAGCGTACCCCGGACACCTGGCGAGGTTCCGCAGGTATGTATCGCATGACAGCCCGGTCTGATGAGCCGCTGGCCCATACGTAACAATGGCAGACGCTGAGAGCTCTGCCAAGAAAGCGTTCCTCCTGTGGGAAAAAAAGATGTCTGTTCTAGTTCCAGAACGTTCGCACGCGGAAATGCAGTATCGTGCAGGAGGAGGAGGACGAGGACGAGGACGACGTGTCTTCGTGTTCGGGTCGAGACGAGGGCAGCAACTCCGCGCTGAACTCGTTCAATCGGCGCGGCTCGCGCTCCGAGGGCAAGCTCTCGCACATCCTGCAGGACCGGCTGTCGCAGTTGCAGGAGAAGCCGAGCCTGAAGACACAGTGGGCCGCGCCGAAGGATGCCAACGCCGTTCCCGTTATCACTGACGCGGAGGAGAGGCTGTCTAGTCCGATCAGCGGGAACGGCAACGACGTGTCGCCGTCGGTGCACCTGAACACGCCGGGCAGGCCCCAGCCGAGCAACATGTTCGACAAAGCACCCGTAACGACGAAGCTCGACTGCACGTACCAGGAGAACCTGAAGAACCGACTCGGGGACTCGCCTGGTTGGCAGACAAGAAAGCAGACCACGACGGAGAGCAGGCCGTTGTCAGTGACGGAGTGCATGAAGCCGGTCGGTCCCGTACCACCGAACAAATGGAGGATGGGGTCGCAGCACCGATCGGCTTGCACTTCTCTGGACTCAGCGTTACCACCGAAGCCGTCCGACTCTAGCACGATCAACCCTATCACCACCACAATCTTAACAGAGTCCTCCACGGTGTCCATACCGCTTCACCCCGTGGTTATAGGCGATAATTCGCTAACGACGACGCCCAAATACAAGACGATGCCGTCGCCCAGCAGCACGCCGACAGCGTTGCCTCAATTGACATTGAACGAGATCCTGGAGGACGGGGACAGGGTCGCGGTGCCGACACCGGAGAGCGGTAGCTCGAAGTGTCGCGTCGTCAGGACTACAGGTTACGATCAGAAACGCAGCAAGTTTCACAAGACGCGCACCACTTCTTGCTCGAGCTCGGACGCCAGTGACGACGACAGCGAGAGTAGGAAGAAGAGGGCGCACAAATTGGGCGCGACCGCGAAATCGTTACCTTCTAGACGAGACAGTCACGACGACTCGAGCGATTCTCAAGATCCTGGAGGGAGTGGCGGTGGAGGCGGTGGTGGAGGAAGTGTGGGGAACGGAGAGCACGCGGCGGAGCCTTCGAACGAAACGAATCAAAACGACAGTGGAAACACGACTAACACGAGCACCACGACTACCACGACGACCGGTGGTAGGCATCGTTCCGCAGAGAACCAGGTGATATTCGGCAGGAGGCATCGAACCGGTAGAAGAAGAGCCGGAGAGACGCGGTTAAGAGAGAGTCAGTCGTTGAATCGGATCACAGAGGTGCAAGAGGCCGAGACACCTTCAGCGTGTCACAATCAGTGCCACGTGTCGAGGAACTCGGGCGTGTTGGGGGTGCAGAGTATGTCGTCGTCATCGTCGTCCTCTGTGTCACAGAGTAGCACCGGGTCGCATAACATTACGCAGACGATATCCCACGCGGCGGCTACCATGCAGAAGGCCAAGGGTTTCGGGCAGAGGTTGCTGCAGAGCTGGTCCCTGAGCACCGGCAAGTCCTCTATGTCGTCGCCGTCGAACGGTCAGAACAGCTGCAGCCCAACCGGCCGGTGCAACAAGCAGGAGCCGCAGAGGGATTGCTGTCAGAGAATCGAGATCTGCTGCGACGACAGGTGGGACGTGAACGGCGGCCCCGTCAATCAGATACCGTCCAACGACAAAGAGAACAGAAACGGTTCCATGAACAGAAACGACTGCAAGAACAGAAAGATCCGGCTGCTCAGTCGCTACTTCGCCGTGCACAAGAAGCTCTGCGTTCCGCTACCAGGTTTGTTCGGCAAAGGACGACTGTACAAGGCTCGATCCTGTGGCAGCATCGCCCGTGATCGTGTCAGCCCACCGTCGCCAAAGTCGATGCTATTCTGCACCACGGCGGATGACAAGTGGCGGGAACATCGGCAATGGTGCGACGCGAAACATCAGCATCGCGGAAGCGACGGTGACATCAATCAGAATCTGGGCCTCTCGCATTTGGTGCAGGAGAGCGTCGGGGTAAAGGGCTGCACCGCTTTGCCCGCTGTTTGTCACATTCACCTAGGCGATGCCTCCAAGTGTTGCAGCCTCTGTTGATGAAACGGTCATCGCCGCGAGCGGACCGACGCACGGTGTTTCGCGGACGTAGGTGGTTAGGACAGAAATCTAACTACCTCGGTCGTCACAAAATTTTTCTCCGAAGAGCAAGGATAATACGTTGCATTAAGTTTGACAATCCTTCACGATTTTCAGTCGCCAGCTTTCATCGTTGCGTCGACATTACATCACTTTTCGGTTACACGGACCATTCGAGAAAGTGCAATTCGATCGAACTCGATTCTTCCAAATTAACAAATTTCATTCACTTCTTCGATTGAATTCGACTCTTCCAGCAAGAAATTTAACTGCATTCGATAGAGGTTTGAACATTTGGTTTTTAATGACGCGAGATTCTCCGGCAATCATACGCTCCGAAGTTACGGTTTCTGTCGAATAATCGAAACACCGTGTAGCGCACTGTACGATTGAATGATTCGTCGATGAACGTGCCGCGCGGCCAGATGCAATGTTTCTTTGTTGCGATGGATTAACGATTACTGGCACGGAGCGGGGCATGTGGGGAAAGAGAGAGAGAGAGAAATAGAGAGAGAAGCCACGTGGTTATCACCAAGTGCAATCTATTTTCTAATAACGCGGAGAGACTGGCGGTTGCGTAAACGGTCGGCCGCAACGACGCAACGAGTGCGCAGACAGCGAAGGCGATTCGTAGAGTTAGAGAGAGAGAGAGAGAGAGAGAGAGAGAGAGAGAGAGCTCGCGAACGGATCATCCGAACGCGAGATTGTGGTAATCGTTAGCCACGACCCCGGTGATTACGCGCGGCATGCGTCAATGGTCAATGTATTCAACCGATTCATGGCTCATTCCCACCTCCTCCTCTTCCTCCTCCTCCTCCTCGTCCTGCTAACCCTCTTTATCCCTCTCCAGCGCGCGCCTTGAACGATGCGTGTCGATGAGCACAAGGGTCGAGTCAAGAGGGAAGAAGAGAGCGTATCGATCGATCGGTCGCTCGCCGGGAAGTGTATCTAGTCCGTGTGAACAAACCTATATTGAATATTTGCAGAGTTTATTAATATTATTATATATGATAATTATTATTATTATTATTGACTACGATTAATATTATTATTCATTATTTAAAAACAAAACGTGTCACGCGAAATGAAATCAAGGTAGCAACGCAACCAAATCATTCTGACGTACGCGGACACCGAGAAGCCGCGATATCGTGGACGGTCTTCCTTTAGCTGTCCTTACCCTCCCCTCCCATTTATTTATCTATCTGTCCCTCAACCCACTCTATTTTCATTTAAGATCGCCGTAGTATTTTCCTACATACCCTCGCGGAACGCTGGTGGATTCGTAAGGCGGACCACGAGCGGTTTCCAAAGCGAAACGACATCGAATTTGTATAATGTGGAGATATCGATTCGGCGCACGCATATATCAACTCGATAGAAACGTCGTCACTGGTGCTACAACGCGAAGAAGAGTAAACGACGAGGAAAAGGAACCCTTGGTCTCTCAGGGGAGGATCACGGAGCCCTGGAGCCTCGGTTATCGTGCCAGTTCGAATTCGATGAACCCCCCTGGCAGCGAAGTATTATTACGATTTAGCGGAACTAGTTCCACGGTGTTTTGTATTCGGATCTGGTGAATTGAAAATTTTGAAACGTAGCTGACGATCTCTAGATCCCGGAAACCCCACGAGCTCTCCTTTCGGAAGTTCTCGAAGCTTATACCTCAGCTCGGTATATATTTAGAAGATGTTACCCGTGCGCACTGCTATCACTGTCGACTGAGAAGATACGTTCTAGGACCAAACAGCGTGGAGTATGGCAATGGAATAAGCTCGCATGGAAATTTGGAAAGGATGAATGGGAATAGCGAAGTCCTGGATTCGAAGATGCCAGCAGGAGTCGCACCGTTCAAGACCACGTTGCCATACGAATGGCGGTTGTCCGCGCTTGCCGGCTGAGCGCACAACACCGTCTTCTTCATCGTTAGACTGCGGATTTGATGTATTTATGACGAAAATGTACAGGTACAATCTAAAACAGTGGACGAATTAAGAAGATTCATGGACATCGGTGTATTCATTTCAGCTTAAGGAGGACTGAAGAAATAAGAGTCCATCCTCTTAATAGGACGATTAAAAGAAGAAAGACATTTGGCTCATGTGACTTACAATCAATGCATCTTTTATTTTGCATAAAGATCCGCAGTCTTATTCACTACCAAGAGTTTCGTTGGGTACGACACGAGGAAACTGAGCAACGCTTTCCCAGTGTATCGATCATAAATCTTCATGGGCCGTGGAGTTTCTTGGATCCTGGGACTCGACTGCTTTCGATGATCGAATGCAGGTCATTCGGTGTTATTTTCGCTTCGCGTTTCACACCCTATTCTTTTTTACGCGCGAGTGAGATCTACCCATTGAAGGTCGAAAGAATTTCTTGGACGATATGAAAATGGTATCTAGAGATTTTCGACATCGATGCTAACGCCGCTTAGAATTTGATGCGTCCGAAGCTACGTTGACCATTCGAGTACTATATACTGCCTCCGTTGGGATCAGTTGAGGTCTGTTCTTTCGGTTCAGATCATCGAGAATCATTTATTTCTTTCACCATTAAGTTTTACGAGCGAACGTTACCTTTCCCCATCACTCATGGAATTTTATACTGTCTTCATTTCTCATTCATTCGTTCGAAGAAGACTGTGAACACCATCTCGTAGACTGTTAGCGACGTAATCCGACAGAGGAGTAAATCCATATCAGGGTACAGGGAGTAAGTAGTAACCTAAGTACTACTACTAACCTAGTAGTTCGACGATAGCTTGCGATACGAGGAGATAGGGTCCTAGTGGAGCACCAATACAGACCCGATCGATAAAATGAGACCAAAGAGTGTAGTTTTTTATTTCACTTTTCATCGAGGGTACAATTAAACGAGCATCAAAATGTCGAAAATCTCTGTTAGACCGATAAAACTACTAATGATTTACACTTTTTTGAAAAGCACAATATTTCGATCTTCAAGCTCCGATCCTTCCTGGCGGCATCCAATAGTGTGTCGAGCAACGTGAGCGTGATACAGCAATTCGTTTGTTATACAATTCCTGCGGAAGGGACGATCTTTTTCAGTCGTCACTGCAGACGATCCACGATTCTTTGATCCTTTACCTAACCGGGTTGGTTTCCGCGATAAAGACTGAACAAACTGTACAATAACCTTGGTTGCATCGCACGTGACCATGACTCGGCGAGGCTCCAATAAGGCATCGCGATCCTGATCCTTGAAGCCGAAACAAAACGGAGGATCAATCGCGATCTCGAGTCTCGAGTTCCCGGAGAATCGTTCGAGTGGGTGCGAACGGGCATTAAGACGGTTCCGCTCGATCAAGACTCGGAGGTGAGCAGACCCATGACCCTTGAATCTCGCAGTGTTTAACTGAAAAGCCCCAGAAAAAAGAATTTCATGGATTGCATGAAAGCTTGGCGAAAATGTTATAATTCCGCTCGGCGGATATTTCTTATACCAGGGAGTTCCAACTTGTTCCCCTCCGAGAACCGCAAGGTGCCCGCGATTAGCCAACCTACGTACAGCCGTAGAGTTAGAGGGGCGGTACAGGGGTGGGGTACGATTGGAGCCCCTTAAACATTTGCTTCCCCCACCAACGTTTTTTCTGTGTAGAGCGCACCTTCGTCGTGTTCGCTAGTGTTTCGTGTCTTCGTTGCACCATCGTAAAGGCGCTTACTGGAAGGGGACACTATAGTAGGGCCAGTTTTGCCCGAACTCAGACGAACATGCCCGCCCCTGTTCTACGGCAACGGTGAAGTCTAACACAGAGTAGGACGTAAATCAACTGATAATTAAAAATGACTAAGTCATAGAAGAATGGTCATTAGCCAAAACACTTTGAATAATTATTCAAAACTACACTATGTAAATGGCACTAGCCAGTTACAGCTCTAGGTAATCGTTAGTTCTTGCTTATTAGCTATGATTAACCAATGGTTCTAGTAAACTAACGATTACCCAGAGCACTGGTAATCAAAAAGGTTTAACTAATGACTATCTTGCTACGATTAACAATCAGACCATTAAGGTGCCCATTCATGGTCAAGTATATGCTTGAAGGTGAATGGGCCCCTTTAGTCACTCCCAACTATTTGTGTGTCCTACTCTGATCTAAGAGTGGAGGGAAGTACCTAAGCGGGGAAGGAGTCGCTAGATATACATGTCGGAACTCCCTGTCTTATACTATTAGGTACCTTGCGGAACGGAGCTCCGAGTTGCGCAAACTGTTGTACACGCATAAAATACCTGCAGCCGTAGCAGCCTACAGCGTTGCGTGCAGCCTACCTACCTGCACGTAATCTAGCGAAGCGTCGCGCAAGCTGTACCCGGCAATCTTTCCTGCGACCTGGGCGACCTGTTAGCCCCGGGCGGAGACTATCTATATGGTAAATAAGAGATATTTTTCGTGTTTTGCGAGGGACCTCCTTCCGCGCACGGGCTCGATGATCGTTCGAGTCTGTTTGTTCGAAACGGAGGAGTGTCGCGCGACTATTCTCCCCCCCAAGAGAAGCTGCTTCGCGAGGTGAAGCTGCCGTGTTACGCTAACTCATGTTCGCTAGTCCCGTTGTAGTCGTCGAGGCGACGACGACGCCCACACATAGTACAATGTCCCGAGGTAATTTTTGTAAGTGAATCTTTTTTCCACCGGAACCAACGCGATCGAGCTGTACAACACGAGTCTACACACACAGAGACACACACACCGCATACACGAACGTCAAAAACATATACCGCATACATAACACGGATCCGTCAAGCGGTCCCGTGCGTCTCTGTCACGGAAACGTATAAGAAAGAATGATAGAAGCGAGAAAGAATGAAACGACGAGCGTATTACACATATGTACGGCAAAAGTGTCCGCTTTAGATTTCGTAAATGTCGACCCAAGTTAACTGCCAGCTGAGTGTAACGAAACGATCCACTTTGCGTCGCCCTGAAGGAGGAGCGATCCTCCGGGCCGCGCATAATCATTCATGCAATAACTGTGTGCCCGAATCGAATAAATGAAAAAATAACGAAACATGGAGCAATGTCTGACGTCGCCCCTGTCTCTGCTTTTTGCTCCTCTTGTCCTTTTCTGTTCCCGGTTCTCCTGGATCGCCCGGAGCCATTTTTGTTCTACGTGTTAATTATAGAACGAAAAGGACGGTATTAAAAAACAGTAGGTCCAGCTGAAATTGATAGTGAGAGTGGAAAGGGAGGGAGAGATTGGTGTATGAATTTGAAACCCTGCGGGGACCAAGTATCTATCTTATCATACATCATATACATCAATTAAACAGCACAAGAAAACCATTCGGAGCAATTAGTTTCAGAGAGTTTTTATTAAAATTATAATACTATCGACCAAGTATTTGATGGACGCGAAACTGAAACCGCAAGCGCTTCCGCGTTTCGAAATGGACGCCGTCGTACACGTTGGTGGACGAATCGATTATTATCAAAAAAAGAAACATGACATACGTGAAGGAAATACATCATTGGTGGGCGGGTTCCTGTGAAAAAATGTATATATACAACATGGCGATCGATGTACCTGCAATTACCCGGATAGTCGCGCATTATCGCGCCGCGTATCTCTCGCGCGCGGTTTGCTCGCGCTATCGCCTTTGATCTATCGCCGCGTGCCATTCCTGGCAGCATTTCAAACTGATCACTATAGCTATCGAGCATCCGTTTCGAAGCTCTTACAAAATATCGCTCGTTTGAACCGAAGCTGTTCCTTCACTATCCGAGCGTTGCACAGGGCTCCCTCGTTGCATGTCCTAATGACTTTACACTTTGAGCATTTGAACAGCGAGGCAAGCTCGTCATCGATTCTAATTCTAAATTTTTGTACGCTGATTATCCGCGGAAACATCGATTGTTCGAAGCACATTTATTGTAACGCTACTTTGGAAGGTATTAACAACACATCGCATTTGACAATGGAGGTATATTCCGTGAGAAGTAAGAGATCGTTTTTCAAAGTCAAAGTCGTAAGGACATTGAACTCGAATGTTTTCCCAGGTGTATCGGACTACCTTGGAAGGAATTATAATACTTAATAATATTCGTTAAACGTATATATATAACCCTCGTCCGTTCCAAATTCTTGCGAAAGTAACGATTCGAATGAATTCTTAGCTTTTTTATTAAATTGGCACACGGGTAAATAACGAGTACGATGGTTAGATAACATAACGAACGTTGTATAAATTTTTCGATCAATTAATAACTATTAAATTAGCAATTGTGCAATTTAAACTTTTTCTTCTCTAAAGTTTTGGTTCTGGTTTGGACCCTTTTCAAAGGGATTTTGCGTCTAAGAAATATTCGAAAATGTATGTAATATAGTTGTGTGGCGCCCGGCTTTCCCACTTTCGCCGCAAGATGGACAGCGAGTGACAGCCTTTCTCGCTAGTACCTGATCCGTCACCTATTAGTATATATACAATCCTCAACCGTTTACTGATATCCCGACGTCTGAGGCAGGGCCCGCTAGAGAGCCTTATTGATGGATGAGTCCTCTATAGCGGGTCTAGGACGAAACGGTGGTTCTCCTTTTCCTTTCTTCATCTCTCTCCGACTCGACAACGGGCTTCTTTTCACTTTCATCATGATTTTCAACCTCCCTTTAATTCATTGGATTAAAAATTGAAAAAAATGGTGATGATATGCGAAGAGTGTGCGACATACGCTTCTTAAGCAGTAGTTTAATACCTGTTTCGATGTAAGCGTTCCTCGTCAAGAACTTCAGTTGCACATTCGAAGCACCATAAGCAGAGCACTGTGACAGCAGCATAATACACCTCGCACACCAGGTCGTCGTTGTCATAGCGCTTTAGGCGGTTTTGGATAAAGGATAGTATACGGCTCTTATGAGCCCCGAACTAATTCCAATAACCAATGCACCGAACGCGACCTGTACCTAGGTGGTATCGCAACTAGATAACAACCGAAGACGACGGGTCGTTAACGTTAACGACCAGAACCTTCCGTCTAGAAAGAGGACAAACTCGCCGACGCTGTTAATCGCTGAGACTAGCTTCCCCTAGCATGCGTGGTGCGCACTCTGACGAAACTCGTGTACGGATGACACTCTGTCGATGTGAGGGCTTCTTTAAAAAGAGTTTTTATTAAGAATGGGGGCTTTTGATGACTGCTGATCCATGTGTCTGAGCGCCTGATCTGTTTTCTAAAACTTATTAAAACCAGATTGTCAATCGAAAATTAATCGAACAGTCAGTTTCTATTACCATTAATCCGCGGCTCATGAAGTAGGTCCTGCTGATTCTGGGCGCAGAAGCAGATGAATATGGTTGTCGATCACCATCAGATAAATGCCTGAATCGATGGTCAGCGTAACGCCGACCAGCACACCTTCCCCCGAAAGAGGACAACAGCACGAAGACATTGTTGCTCGCCAAGGCTTGGAACTCCTTCCTTCCTTCCCGTTGCAGCCGTAAATAGCTGCAACAGTACACCGTTTTCGCTGTTTCGGGAATCTCATTCGGGATACCTTCTTTTTTCGGTGTAGCTATAGATATTTGTTATAAAACTTTTGTTCAAAAGTAATTACTAATTCATTAACTTTGTAACGTATGACATAGGGTCAATTGTATTTATCCAAGCGTATTGCATGGTGCGTTTCCCTCGCGCTTGTTTAAACAAGTTCATATAAATAATTAATTTTAAATATTCTTAACGGATTAAATAGATTTGCATAAGGTTGAATTTGACTTGCAAAACGGTGAATTTCGAGTGCAGAACCTGCGAATGCGCGCAGCGATGTTTATAATTTTTGTGGACCTTGCTGAAGTTTTCATTGTCGCTTTGTACCGTTTAGAAAACGTGGACACAATTCTCGACTCTGTTATTCGGAAAAATGACAACGATTCGTTTTCGCGAATATCTGAATTTTTTCCGGTGTTTTTCCTAAATCTAGAGCTTGGACAGGTTGTAAAAAGACAAACGACTATAAAAAAATACATGTTGTTTATTGGAATGTCAACACTTTGTTCGGTTGAACATTGAGAGTGTAGCTCGTAAGCTGCGGTCGCTGTCTGACCAGCCCAGGTCAGAAGTGTTAAAATACAACGACGGAAACAATGCTTGTTCATCCTTCGTCGTGGAAGAACAATGCGCACGCGCGCGCGCTCGTTATTTTCTAAACGCGTGTACAGAGAGCAGCTTAAGTCTCAGACAGTTTGATCTGTCTACCTGTCCGAAGGCAGCGCGTATGGCGTCTGAAGGAAGAAAAAAGAATTAGCCGTTTTAGAGCGTCGGACTGCCTCTAATTTGACTGCGTAATTGAGCTGTCCGGATCTGGGTCGGCGAATTCGTTCTTTAAGGGGTCAGACTCGTTTCTAGGATTGCGAGGTGAAGGATGCGCCTTCTCATTTCTCGAAAGCGCTAGTTTTTTTATTATTTAACGTCGCTTTTTGAATTCTTACGTGAGAATTATTTCGCGACGGGACCTACAGTTTAGAATAAAGGTTCCGAACCACAAGGTGATTCGGAACCCACCTTAATAATAAACAACTGTAGGTCCCGCCGCGAAGTAACCTTAGCAAAGAGTTGAGAGAGACGTAAGATAAATAATAAAAAAAAAAAACGAATCTGCCCCCTTAAATCCCATATGAGTGGCACGAGCTTGCCATGCGAAAACGGTTCCTCTCGACGCACGAATCGAAATAACGACAATAATCCAACTAACAGATTCTAGCTTTCTAAAATGGATCGACGCATCTCGCGCTGGATCAGCGCTCCGCGCTACGATACGTTTTTCAATTTGGTATCAGTCTTTTCTCAGCTGGCTCGGAAGCTTTTCCCCTGGCCCGTTTATCTTGTGTTCGCTTTACGTCTTCCTGCCTGAAAACCCCGGATACGAAAGGAGGTCAGACGCGCCGATCAAAATTGTCCGCGGCTCGTGGCAGACTTCCTCGCACGTGGCACCGTGCAAATGGAAACCGAGAGGCGGAGGAACCGTGTGCTATCTGTTTAATAAAACTCGCTCGGGAAGAGCGACAGGAAGAGACGTCGCGCCTGAGGAGGCAATTGCAGTAGTGCACCGCTTAAGCGTCCGCCGCTATCTTACTCAATTAAAAGAAAAAGTGGAATTTCCGATTCAAAGTTGAGATCTGTCCCCGTTTAATCATTCTCCCCCGGACGCTTAATTGTGCATTACTGTATACTGATAGTTCGTCGGACTCTGCGATACAGTATGTTATCAGTATGTAGTTAGCGCGCTGGTTTCCTGGTTCTCCGAGGGAACTTAATCTCTCGCGAAATTCAAAAGAAATTTTTTAAAAAGTTTATTAAGAATGGGCGCTTGATGGCTGCTGATCCAAGAATTTGAGCGCCTTTTTGCTGTTCTCGACGAATTCCTGGAACAAAAGGGGAACTTATTAAAACCAGATCGTCGATCGAAAATTAATCGAACAGTCAGTTTCAATTACCATTAATCCACGGCTCATGAAGTAGGGCCTGCTGATTCCATCGTTCTGCTCGCAGTCCTCGCAGAAACAGATGAATATGGTGTCGATCACCATCTGCAACCAACGGAAACGGTATTAAATCGGCGCCATCGTTCAATTCCTTTTTCTATACGGATTGACCGATTTTTACCTCATAAATGGAAATGAAGCAATGAGCCACCAGGAACGCGAACAGACCGGCCACTGCTATCGGCACCCACGGATGGTGCAGACCCTCCTTTTTCTAAAAAGCAAGAAAATTAGATTAAAATTAGAGTAAGAACTCCGGCCAGAACCGCTCCGCGAATATATTCAAGAAGCTAACGTACCTGCATCAGATAAATCCCTGAAACGATGGTTAGGGTAACGACCAGCACCTTCCCCAGGAAGAGGACAAAGTCGCCGACGCTGTTAATAGCGGCAACTCTTAATATGTTGCTCGCTAACGCTTGGAACGCCTTCCTTCCTCCCGTGCAGAAGTTGCATCCGTATATTGCTGCAACAGTACACCGTTACCGCATCTTTATCCTACGCGTTTTATTATTGGGCCGTGCGTATCTCGGGAATCTCATTCGGGATACCTTCTTTTTTCGGTCACTTCGTCGAAAAAGACTCGGGAAATTATTTTTCTACAGTTTCTGCGCTAATTCACCGTAACAAAGTAATTCTATACGTAAGTTCTGATATGAAAGAAATGAAAAATTTATTGCAAACACTTACAGGAAGTACTTC
Source organism: Lasioglossum vierecki (assembly GCA_028455595.1). Taxonomy (NCBI): domain Eukaryota; kingdom Metazoa; phylum Arthropoda; class Insecta; order Hymenoptera; family Halictidae; genus Lasioglossum; species Lasioglossum vierecki. The sequence goes on from CM052343.1 coordinate 3,420,836, forward strand.
TTTAAAAGTAATTGGAAATTTTGCAAATCCACATTTGCAATAATTTGTGATATATAAAATTTTTATTATATTTTTTATTAAATATTATAAAATTTCGTTGTAAATTGATTTCGCTGTTTCAATATTGATCTCTGTCAAGACATTAAAAACTTTGCAAATCCACGTTTGAAATAATTGTAATACTATTACGAATAATTTCCTAGAAGGTGTAGCTATAGATATTCGTTATAAAACTTTTGTTCAAAAGTAATTACTAATTCATTAACTTTGTAACGTATGACATAGGGTCAATTGTATTTATCCAAGCGTATTGCATGGTGCGTTTCCCTCGAGCTTTTTTAAACAAGTTCATATAAATAATTAATTTTAAATATTCTTAACGAATTAAATAGATTTGCATAAGGTTGAATTTGACTTGCAAAACGGTGAATTTCGAGTGCAGAACCTGTGAATGCGCGCAGCGACGTATATAATTTTTGTGGACCTTGCTGAAGTTTTCATTGTCGCTTCGTACCGGTTAGAAAACGTGGACAAAATTCTCGACTCTGTTGTTCGGAATAATCGCAACGATTCGTTTTCGCGAATATCTGAATTTCTTCCGGTGAATTCGCCTCGCCGAAGATGCTCGAATTGATTCGCGCGAGATACGCCGCCGTACTTAAGTGGTTACCTGTTTCGATGTAAGCGTTCCTCGTCAGGAACTTCAGTGCACATTCGAAGCACCATAGGCAGCACTGACAGCAGCACAATATACCTCGCACCAAATCGTTGTCATATCGTTTCAGCCTGTTTTGGATAAAGGATAGTACAGCTCTTATGAGCCGAACTATTCCTATGACCAATGCCCCGAACGCGACGGTGCCTAGATGGAATCGTACCAGATAACCGAAGCCCTTTGTTACAGCGCACGAGAGCCGCTTCTTGTCCCTGCGTACAGAAAATATTTCCTTAATGAAGTTTATTGTTCCATGCACACAAACGCACACATCCAATCCCTCCTACGGCCGGCTGGATTGCTTTCTGCAATTTGGTGGTCGTTAATCGGAAATTTCCCCAGCACGCACACATAAACGAGGACAATTAAGAATTCGATTATCTGGGAACCGATTACACGGGAATTGGTTCCTCCGATTGTCATTCATGGACTTTCTTCCGCCAACCGGAATCGTATTAGTAGCGTTGCGCGTTTTAACGAACGAATCCGGGGAACGGCGAGTAAGATCAATTTAAGTGCGGGACGTACGAATGGTCCAAGACCTGATCGACGTGCCCCATAGTGGACCAAGCAAGCTTCCTAGCTGGACAACACTACTGGCTTCGTTCATCAAACTGAGTGACTTGGATTAATGAAAACATACGCTCATTCGATGGGACGTAAACAGGAATTAAAATCTGTTCAATATTCTGAAGTATTATTCAGAACTATTATTAATCACCGCTATTTTGTACAATTATCTCCGAACGTTTTACAATATGAATATATCTAGTATATTATAGTATGTTGTTGTACACTCTTGTACATGATTTGTTTTTTTGTAGAAGCTACATGTTTACTTTCGATAAAGGTCACGAGAGAAATGGGGTACGAACTTTTGCAATCATCCAATATAAAAAAAATATTAAAAGAATTGAAGAATGTACCAGCGTCAACAAGAAAAAAACTGGAGAATAAGATTAATTATTTCAAACCGTTTACTCTTATGTGAGGAAGATGCAACAAATCCCAAAGTGGAGTAAGACGTAGCTTTACACTGCCAGACCGTCACGTTACAGTACGAAAACACAAGTATTCTAGAATATTCATGTTTGTTTGGCTACAGAATTTCATTAATATCTTCCACTCGCGACTCGTGTTCTAATTAATCACGGATTGAACGCGTGTAGCACGTAGAACAGAAATCCTCCTCGGAGAGACGACAGTTGAACTAGTCAGCAAATAGCACACGTTTAGTCGATTTCATTCGTCTTTCGACAATCAAACGAGAGCACGATTCGACGCTTTAATTTACCCGTTCAACCCAATTCAACTGAGTAATCTATATTTTTTATTTTTTGGTGACAATTGAGAAGTTAGAGTCGACAACAATTGGGATCAGGTATCAAGAACGATTTTACACTTGGCCAATGAACAGGAAGCGTGAATTCTCTTTTGTGTCTTCTACTAACAAGGTTTTTCCTGGTTCTGAAAATGACGTTTCTGCCAATGTTTCAACAATGACGCGAATTATATGGAATTCTCGTTGAAACAGTTATGGAAAGACTGCGGATCTTGCGAAATAAAAATTGTCTAGAAGAGGAATGATTAATTCAGGAAAGTGCTACTAATTTTTCCTATAAATACATCAAATCCGCAAGTTAATTAGGAGGAATCCCATCCTCTAGAAATTCAATTTCTTCATAACTGGATCGTGAATTAGATGCTTTTAATAGAAAATCCGAGGAGAATGCCAGTTTGGAAAAACAGGAAACTTCTATTTTGACGATTCTGTATGAAAGTGGTTCGTAAAGCTTTTAAGACCCAGAAGAAGGAATAGAAACCAAATTGAATTTTATTCCTTCACCCTTCCAACAATTTTGAATTTCATCTACTATGATTTTTTCTTCAGTACAACCCCCAAGGTGTAAAATTTTAAACTTTGATAATTATTCTCTTGAGTGTTAGTTATGGTGGACCTATGTACCAAATTTCAAACTTGTAGGTCAATATAAATTGCCCAAAAGGTTTTGATAATTTGTCAATCAGCCTGTCAGTGAGAAAAGCGATTTTTAGAAAACTACTAATGTTGGAAGATTAATGTTTTGTCAATATTGAGACATGATAGCATTTAACAAGTGTTCGAAGTTACAAGCCTCTAAAAAACGGCTAAGTTGTTTCGTGTAAAAGGAGATAAGGCAAAAGTTAAATATCTTTTGTATATTATCGAAGCTGGTGAAATATTTATGGACTACAGCGTAGCTACCTACGCGAAAAAAATCTCCGTAAGCCATTTGAGAAGCTAATTTATGTCCAGCTAGGAGCATTTAACCATCGTGTACCGTAGTGATCTAACAGCGTCAGGTCTCTCGTGTCGCTGTCCATGGAAATTCCCGCTGGTAGAAAGCAATCCACCGGCAAACTATGATATTGATCAAAGTGTCACCTGGTGAAGAACCACCGTGCAACGGCGCAGGCGACGACAACGTGCTGACAGCCGAGGAGGAACTCGCAGGTCACGAAAAAGAAGAACAAATTGTACCACCTGCTTGCCTGCAAAACACCATGGTGGTTTACGCACACTTTAATGTCGTTCAGTCGCGGGAAGGGCAAAGACTTATCCTTCTTATACAATACTTACGATCAACAAGCCGTCCTTCCTGAAGTGGACATGATTTTTCCGGTTCTTGTAGCTGTTGCCCGCGCTCTCGATCCACAGCATGCAGTACACCCACGCGCACACCGTCAACCCGATCAGCAGATAGGTCTAAAAACATGATTTTCCTCGTTTCCGGCAAACTTCGATACACGGCTCGCGAAACTATTTACGTTCGCAACTTTCTGCATGTAAAACGCGCGACGGGTTTCCCGTTCGTGTTCGTTATCGCGTTCCAATCGTTTCTCATTCATTCTTAATGCGGCCTGTAATTTTTTCACTCTAACGTGTCGTGGTGTATATAGTTCAGTCAATGAGTGCTTAAAAGATGGTGTGAGAAATGGATGGAACACAATTTTTGATTTTGGGACTTTGCTCAGACTAGTAAATTTTCAAAATCACAGTCAGATTATAACTTACATATATCGGTTGGAGAAGCAGAGCCGGCATCGAATAGACCGCTTTCCCTGCCTCGCGAAACAGCTGCATCACGAGGGCGATCCTTTTTCGCATCACCAGAACGATCAGAAGCGTGACCACCTGTAAATCGTGACACTGTGTACGCGGAACTTTCGCCGGCTGCTGAGATTTCGGCAGTTTCTTGAATCTAGCGGAGCTTAACCGCTGCTAGTTTCCAGTGAAACGTCTGTGAACGGGGCATTAACTTTGCCGCAACCACAACTCGAAGGCAGCTCCTCTAAGTCGTGGTAATTATGGAAGTGGTCTGAGTGAAAAATCCAACTAAATAAACTGTTTCGCAAAACTACTTTCATAATCACCCGTACACACTGTTTCGCTTGTACACGGTGGGCCAATTAAGTAAAAAATTTATGTTATTGTTATCGATCGTATGATTGTTAAAACCGAAAAAGTATTAATGATTTCTCCGTTATAATTTCAGATGCAATTTTCTTCCTTCTTGAAAATGATCCACACAAGAATTGGAACGTTGAAAATTTAAATTAATTTGTAAAATTGTTTTATAGTGTTTGATCGAACCGTTACGCCGAAATCATTAATACTTTTTCTGTTGCACATCTGAGAGCAAGAATGATTCTTACAGTGACGGTGGACAAAACAATTGCATAGATGAAGTAGGCCGTTTCACTGGATTCCTCCTCAGGTATTTCGTGTGCTTCGACCGCCTTCTTCTCGGCGCTCCACGCGAGCCTAAAGAAACATAATGCCGAGGGTGATAGAGCTAACCGAAAGATATGGGGCCTATCGTGTCTAGATAAATCTCGTTACAAAGGGATGCACTTACCAGAGGTATGCAGAGCCACCGATACAGGCGAGAATGGCGCCGATTAAGACAATGTAAATGACCCATTGCACCATATACCGGAACGCAATTAAGATACCGAGCGAGATAGCTGAAAGTCATTCGAGTGAAAAAAATGATAAGAATTTCGATCGAAGATTACGGAGACCGTGCTCCGAACGCATACCTAACGCTATAAGCAGCAGGTAGACCAATTCCCGCCAGGCGACAGTCAGATCCATCGAAGCTTCCTGAAATATTTTCACAGTTTCTCATAAACACGTGACGGAGAGGAATTAGGGGGGCGAGCGAATTTTTTCGATTAAAGAGAGATTAACAATCTACTTGGTCGTGCTGTATTCGATCGTTCAAGCGCATAATCTATCTGAAGCTTCGTGCAATTCGCAATTCAACCGGCGGAACTTTGAATAGAACGTAATAAGTATGGGGGGGTTCGATGACAAACAAAAGTTACTTCCGGTATGTTATGTAGATCTCTGAAACGTTGAGCTAGGCGACAATGCGGATATAGTAATATAGTCACACGTTTAGTCGGATGAGTAGCATGTGGACCACCCACTCGCCTGATCGAGGTTTAATTAACTCCACCCTAACAGTTGGGGGTTAAATGGTTTAACGTTAATTCCGTTTTGCTGCGGCCCCTTCCGCTGTAAATCGACTTAATGTGACGGTTCTGTTTTTACCGAACGTACGACCGAATGCTTGAATAAACGAAAGTCAATAACAATTTACTAGTTTTCCAATGTTCTTCTAGATTCTGGCTTACCTCTTCAACCCTTCATTGAAGGGAGGAATTAATTACTACGTGAATCGTAGGATAGTGGCCAATTGAAATCGAGTGAAAGATTGCGCTCATGATTTGTCGCATTAATTCGCGGGAAAATATAAAAAAAAAACTAAAAGCGACCGCCCTATATTGAAAAATGAAAAAGTTGTTCAAAATGTGTAGCTGCACAACATATTTAAATTTCATCAAAATTGGAGTATGCCCACCCTTTCGCAATAATAAACAAATATTCGAACATTCCAATTGTTTTGTATTAGTATGAAACTCGGAATTCCTTTCGAGTCATTCGAATAAACTTGACCACACCCTACTAGCTGACTAAGGGTTGCTACCCCTCGATCGCTGCTACCATTATTTAACTAACCAATGATCACACCAAGATGGTTAAGCACAAAATATCTAGATTCAAACACGATCACAATACGTACTTGTATTCGACTTTTACTGAAAATGTTGCTACCGACCTTGTAGAAATTTTCCAAACCGAGTTTCTTGATCAGGGAGCCCGTCGAGTCGGTCAGTTGCTTCGGCATGCACCGATTCAGGACTACTACCCTGTTGCAAGCGGAATAAATCATTTCGGGGACGTTTTAGATGCTGACGCGAAATGCATTAACCATTGTGTAGCCAACCAAGTTATCTATTTACTGCATTTCTTTCGATAACTTGTTAATCCTCCAAGAATATTTTCCATTTAATTCCGCGCTCACAGAAGCATCAAAATTTTTCAAAATTGTAAAAAAACACAAAAAGTTTTAAATAAATACTGCACGTTTTGGTTGGCTACATAAGGGTTAAAAGATCGTGGACTATGAATTTAAACGTATTTCAGCCGTTAATAATTTTGTTGTTTTCATCAAGAGAATTTTCTGAATGAGTTACTATATGTATAGATAAAAGCTTCGCCGTGATATTAAACTGATAGTCGAGGCGAAGGTCCGCGTAACCGGAGCTTCCCGAAGTTAAAAATTTCAAGCCCGGCCGACGCGCAGTCCGCGTTAATTGATCGCGGGGCGACAACAATTCACTGGGCAAAAAACAATCTGCCGGTCTTTCTGCGAGCGTGTCAAAAAACGGTCCGATTCTGACCGATGAAAACCCGTTCGGTCGGCCGATTTAAAATCGATTGTCGGCGGCGGGCTACAATTTTTCAAGCAAACGACTCGAGAGCGAGAGGTGGCTGCCGTTGCGCGACCACTGTGTGGCTGTCCGGGTAGCCATGGCCTGGCAGCCGGTCGTTTAGCGAAAACTTGTGCATTATGCAATACTAACTGATCGGTGCAGTTGGACGTGCAGCTGCGTGACTTCACCCCTTTCGAGTCCACGGTCATCAGCAGATACCTGGGGGAAATGAATTATTAATGAGCGGGTGGGTGTTAATGAACCCGCGGCCGCGGAAAGTGTCGGTCGGAATTGGAAAATCCGCCGGAAAAGTGTTCGCCGTCCGGTTCCGAGAATTTATATGGAACATTAACGGCAATTACGCGCATTATTTCTCGCGCGACCCCGCGTAAGTTTTCCGTGGAGGTTTTCTATTTAGTTTTAATCGAGTGCCGGTGGCTCCCCTATACTTAACTTCTCCGAAACGCGTCGTCCTCCTTCGCGATTTCGCAATTTGGCGAACATCCGCGCGACGCCACCGCAGACTGCTCAGCGAAATATTAATCGGCGGACAAGCTTTCATTGGACCGCGGCACTTGTTTCATTTATTATCGCCGTGTAAAATATAGGGGGCTATTGTTCCCACGTTGAAACTGCGATATTAACACGTGAACAGATTTTATGAGGACACGGTGTTTATGGGGCCGCGTTGGTTCACGACCACCCGAACCGACCAAACCACGCACCGTACCAACGGAACTGGGTCGCGGATCATTCATTTTTACAAGCCTACTTCCGAATGCTGAATCCAGGAAAATTGATCCACCCATCGCACTGTGGGTTTCGGATCGAGAAATTCACTGACGTTCCGCCTAAAATGAAATCGAAATGTTTCGCGACAAACTGAAGCGAAACAACAGTTCATTTTCTATCTACTGATACGTTTAGTATGTTTGAAATAATGTATAATTGTATTCTTCGAATAGTTTTACTGTTTTAAATTACACCTACTTACTTTATATTAAAATTATATATTATTCTAATTTTTTCTTTAACCTATTTGTCAAAATTACCATTAATGTATTCTTCATTCGAACACAAATCGAAAATAGATATGTTTATGGAAAGTAAAAAATAGTTTGTACTAAAATTATATTTAAGCAATTTCGTTCTTAATAACGAATGTCAATGAAAATAAAATTATCAACTTCAAAAAATATTTCAATACGCGCAGTTAATAATGGCTATTTCTAAAATATTTTTAGTGAAAATTTCATTGGAATACCTGTAGTGGTTCAAAAGTTATAACAAAATGTCACTGAATTTCTCGATCCGGAATCCGGGCCACTGTGAACCGCTATAATGCGGCTAATTTCTACTTTTGTACCCGGTGCAATTTTATTCCACGCGTGACGCTGTTTGGCTGGGAATTCTTTGCTGTATTTCTAGTTTCGCCTACAGTTTTCATCAAATTTAGTACAAGGTGTTTTTACGTTTAGTTTATGGCTCGGCGAATGAATGGCTGGTCTTTGAATCGACGTTCTCTGCATTGAATAAAATACATCGGGATGAGTATGTTGCAGAGAGTTCTGTGCCGATAATAATTTTTTAAATGAAAGGAGAATTTCATCTTCCACTAAGGCTGTTGTCAGGATCGATATAAAACGGAAACCTCATTCAAATGTATTCAAATATTTACAACACCGAGTTCCGAACTACCGAATCGACAATACACGCACAATATCCGCATTGTGAGTCAGCAGCATTTCATCTTCGCATCTGTACATTTTAAACATCTCCTTTCATTCTTAATTGATCCAATTTAGACGTCTTTCAACGAAAAACCTTTCACTGTTTGCTTGTAATATTTATAATAATTAAATTGGCGTGTCCGATATTTAATGCTCGATAATTGATTGATCGACTGATAATTGATTGGTATATAAATTAGCCCGTTCAATATTGCTGGTTTCCACGCGGTGTATTATGCATCCACATTACAGCGTTGCACAATTTTTTTTTCAGTGGTTTACTAATAAGAATAACAATTTTCCAACAGGTTAAAAAGTCATAAAAAAATATTTGTAAATTCTTTTAATAATATTACTGTCTTTTCAATATTATCTCTCAATGTTTTGTTGGGTAACAAATACAGGGTGTCTCAAAATTCCTTCAACATCCACAAATAGGAGATTCTGGAGATAATTTCGAGACATCCTGTATAAATATATTCTCTACAATTTAAACAATTTTGTAATTGATCGATTCTAATTATCTGCGTTTAAACAAATGTAAAAAAGATGTTAAACCGATCGTTTTTATATATCACAACCCACCGAATAGTTGCAGGACTGTAATTGACTTGTACGGTATTGTTTCAGCCTCTCAGAGAAAAGAAAAGGAAACACTTCGTCTGGGAAAGGGTTAAAGACATTCTCGTCGGGTGAAGTGTTAATTTCTCCCTCGAATCGATTGAAGGATAATCGATCAGCAAGCAATCTAGGCCGTCCTCGGCGGAAAAGCTTTCGTTATTTGCCGGACGGTGTTTGTCCAGCCCATTTGTACAGGGTAAGTTTCCACGGAACGATCTCTAGATAAATAACTGGAATATCTCCCGAAACGTTGTTATTGTTATATTTTTATTTATCAAACGGCGTTGGTTAAATAAAGGGTCCGCTTTAACCGGCGGCCACCACGGTGCAGCTTTACGTGTGTTCCTCGGACGCGCTGGTGTATCGCAAAAACTGTGTAAAACTGAAGTCCGTTAGAAAACGGTGCCGCCTAAGTTGCTGCCGTAAGTATATTTTCCCGAGCGAATTCTGCGCGTCCGCCTGAAAGGATTAGCGCGGCAGCAACTTTGTTTGGCGAATAATTTCATCCTGGTTTCAAAGGCCGGAGAGAGAATCTACAGACACGTTTTGAAACAGGGAGAGAGAGAGGGAAGGGAGAGAAAAGAGGTGGGGGGATGAAGCACGGTGAAAGAAATGCCGAAAATTTCCGACAAGATCCGGTTAGTATAACCATGGAAAATTGTTTCGCGCTTATAACGCTCGGTCCCCGCGGAAAATTGACGATGAAATTGCGAGACGATCGTTGCGGATCCGCGGTTTTTTTTCATTTAGCCGAAGACAGGCCGCTGAAATCTATTAGGTCGTTTCGGATAACCAATTTCGTTCATATACATAAAATAAGTTTTATAAAATTTTTTTCAACGATCTTTTGTCTCTGTGCTTTTTATCAGCAAAACATGCAGTCAAAGGACTCCTTGTAACTGCACGAAACAATGTTGAAAAGAGCGACAAAAAAAAAATATGATAATCCAACGGTGCATCCTTTCCGTAAACAAGCGCGCAACTTTGTTCTTTCGTGCGCTGAATTTTATTATTTCGCTAATGAAAGAGCAAAAGCGATGACAGATAAAAATGGTTGAAAGATTCGAAAGCGGTACAAGGCTGATGATGATCAAGATATATCAGGATTTTGAGGTTTAAAATAAGGGTGAACGATGACAAAGGAAGCAATGAATATCGAAATGACTTTTCGAACGACTTAATAATTTTTAAAGGGCCGTAGGGGGCTGCGAGAATTCTATGCCGAGGTTCGACCGCAAAGGATTAGCGCGCACTAACAAATTTATTCAGCGAATATTTTTGCCGGGGTAACTGGATACACGGGGAAAGTTCGACGGCGAACTTTTTACCGACACGTTTCGAACGACGCGGCGGGCGGCGCGCGGAACGAAGCCGAGCGTGGCGATACGAAGCGGCGCGGCGTCGCGAGGTAGAAAAACGTAGGAAACTTAAAATTCAGCCGAAGCACCGGTGAAGTCGGCGAAAATGCCGTCGTTATTCTGTTTACGTGAATTCGCGGAAATATTTTCATCTAAATAAATAGAACCGCCTCCCATTGATATCCGGCTGGAAACACTTTTGTGTTCGCGCGGTGGGAAAAACGTGGTAAATTGAACTCTAACATTCAGACCGTGAACGATTTACAATTTAGCGGAGTTTGCTCGGCGAATATTCGGCCGTGGCAACCAGTTCGTTCGAATTTTATTGTGTTTATGTACCCCGACTCCACGCGGCTTTATCTTCTTCCGGCGAGAAGCGAAGCATGATTATTATTCAACCATTGATTCTGTTATCTTTTATTGGTGGAGCACGGAAAATCGTGGAACACGTCTGCGAAGGATTTGTCACTCGAGAACCGCGGAATGCGTGCGGTGTAACATTTAATGAAATTCTTCCTTTTAATTCACGCGAGGAGAGTGATCTTTATCAATTTCGTGGCAGCTGGATCGAATCTTTATCAATTTTATTTCATTTATTAAGCACACATAATTTACATAAAAAAATGTTTCTTTGATCGAACCTGCGCTCCGATATCGTAAGCCAAATTCTATTAATTCGTATTAATACGCTGCGACCAGACGCCCAAAGGAGATCTCACCTCAAGATAGAACGATCGTAATTCTAGGTAAAAATCAACCTTTAGCGACAGCTTGCTTTAATTATTCGTTGTGTGTCTGTAAATAATTGTTCGACTGCAAGCGGAGAAGAAAACACGAAATTGTCTGCGCAGAGAGAGAAGTGGTATCGATCTAACCGAAAGAAACAAGAATTAGATAGCCCGAAACACCGGTTCGCGTCAACATGGCCGCCCTAGACACGATGATTCGATTTCACATTCACCGACGAGTGGAATAATTAATGAAACGCCATCCGCAATGAAATCAATTAAAAACAACACCGAAAGAAACGCGGAATAACTTGCTAGAGCGAAACGGGAATTTCACGGCTCTCCGATAAGGAGATTAAAATTATTGCAATTTATCCTGCCGCGAAATGCTTCGTTTATAGTAACCGCATTAACAAACGTTCCATCGAAAAAACAAAAACCACCGAAACGAATAAAAACAATTGTACACGAGGAGCTTGCCAGCGAATCAACAAACCGTCGCAGATTTCCAAATATCATACAGAAATTACAATTCGATATGCAAAAATTGTATCGAAACCCTTCCTAATTAAACAGTTGATTTTCGAAATGTCCGCAAATAAATGCAACCACGAAATGCATTGAATGTTTTCATATTGTATTTTGCAGTCCGGGTGCAATGAAAAAATGATGATAGTTAATAACTGATAACAGGAGAAATTTATCCGGACAAATTTGAAGAAAGCGCTAACAAATAGAATTCTATTGTCGTTGGTAACATGCATTTGCAGATCCAAAATAAATCAAAATCGTACTAAATTCTGTTGGATTTAATACTCCGGCATTGCTGGAAAATTTTTACAAGGACTAAAGTGATCCGAAAGATGGCAACAAGTTGTTGGCAAATAATGGAAATTACATCATTCAAAACTACGAAGCCTTTTGTATAAATTAATTGAAATGTTTTCTTCCAAATGAGACAGAACTAACGAAGGTAATAGAAACTGAGCTTGTTAATATCCCGTAGGACGTAAATGTCCTGGAACGTGTTAACTCTCGGATGGCTGAAGGTTTAGGTTCTTTTCGTACCCGGAACACTGTATTTTCACATCAAACTGAAATTACCAGCTATTACCAGCAGGATTTAACGGAAGGATCGACCGTTATTTCAAGGAAGTAAATCGCTTAAAAAGAGAATGGCAAGTACACGTATTCATCAGTTCACGGCCAGCGAGGGAATCGAGAGAGAAACGTGTCCGTCCCCGTTCACCGCAAAAAGGGTTCGCGTCACAGAGAGGAGCTTTATGCTGTTCGTGGGGAATTATTAGCTCTGCGAAACGCGAATGCGTGGCACGGAAGGTTAAAGAACCCGTCTAAAAATTAGCCGGGCTTCTGATCAGCAAAAACGAAGGGTCCGCAACGGGGTCAGCAGAGGAGCGTACGCGCGCGCGGTGAGGCGAGGCGAGGCGCGGCGAGGCAGGTCGTCAATCGCGTCGGTGGAAATTCATGAGCCCAGGACGAATTAAAGTTCCATCAACGAATCCGAGCGAGCTAATTACTCAGCCTTTAACATTTTCCAGCGAATTTCCGGGGCTGCCGGCTCGAAACTCGGACCCGAAACCCCGGGGTTCACGGGTTCACGGGGCCGCACACTGGGCCAAACCGATGAAATCTGTGTCAAAATCAAAGAACTTTCGATAGAAATCATGAAGCTGAAACTTTAAGGAATATGGTTAAGTAATTATCGAGATTGTGGTACGAACGTTATTTTAACCTTAAAATAATTCGTTAAACTTGCACAATTCCAAGAAAATTGTAGTTTTTTCAAAACCACGTACGGAACAAATTTTAATAATTATATAGAGAAGGTTTGCGTACAACTTTTTCCTGTTACAATATAGTGTATTTTCTTTTAGTTTTAGAGATATTTGCAAAAATCTATCGCGTTTACGTTGCTGCGGTGCATGCAGGAATACGAAAAATTCAATACAGTATTAGCCATAGTCTTTTACAAATATCTCGAAAACCGAAAGCGATCCTCCTATATTGCAAAAGGAAAAAGTTGTTCAGAATGTGTTGCTTTACAACATATTAAAATTTCATCAAAATCTGAGTACGCATACATTTTCTATATAATTACCCAAATTTTTTTACAACATGTTATTCATCATTTCAAAAAAGAAAAATTGGAATTCTCATAGATTTCATCGGTTTGGCCCACTGTGGACCGTTCCTTGACTACAGGGAGTTTGTCAGAGAAGAGAAGAAGAAGAAAGAGAGATGTGCGTGCGTGCAGCCAGATTAGAAATGATGCTTACGGTTTGTTCCTCATGTCTTCGGTGTGGCAATTCAATCCGTAATCAAATTCGATGGGTGTGTTGCGTCCGCAAACGCGTCCGCAGTCATCGTAGCCGTTTATAACACGGTAGATGTCCCCTTTCTTCACCGCGTTGCTCACCAGATAGCCCTGCGCCGGAAGCAGAAACGGGAAATATGTATATTCGTGCTGCGTCTCGCGGAGCGTATCCGCGATGGTGAAATACATAGCGAGGGGGGAACAGAGTGAATCGGGACGGGAGCGGGGTAAAGCCAGCCCCGAAGAGAGAGAGAGACCTGGCCCGAGGAAGAAAAAGGAAAATCGAAGAAGAAGAAGAGGCAGTGCTAGACGTACGTAACCGACTGCGAGAGCGATCAGAACGATCAAAGCCACGATGTCTGTACAGGATCGATCTGTGACGAAAACCTGCTCCGAGTGTCTGGTCGGCGTGCCCTGGTTTTCTGGCGTCTGAAACAGATAAACATGGAAAATCGTCGCTGGAAAGAACGTATTTCTCGAAAAATACCGCGCACCTCCATTTATTAACGTCGCTTCAGACTTCGCTTATTTTTTTCTCTATCCTTCACTCCTCTCTCGCTCTCTCGCTTTATATACATATATAAATATATCTATATGTATATATATATACATATATCTATCTATCTCACTCTCTCCCTAAGCGAAACTCGTCAGTGATATCTGCTGGCGAGCGACCGAATTAAAGCCACCTCTCTTTCGCCGGGCGTCAACCCCTTGATCGGGCTGGTAATTTTTCGCTTATGCCAGTCGCAGTTCTTTAACGTAATATTAACTCTTCGTTGCTGAAGCTTCGGCAAAGCTGCGATAACGCGACCTTGGGTATTTCGCAAGCTGCAAGAACATAAGCGATTAACGATAGACCTATTATTCGTAGTTGGAATATTTCGAGGGTTTTAATTTGTTAATTTCACGTATTCGTTGTACGTACACATTTCTCACCCGAGTAACGAAGCGTTAAAACGCGGGCGGTATTCACTCCCGACGAAATTCGGAGGTAAACGCGGATTCCTCGCCGACTTGGAGAGGAATACTAATTTTAGGAGGATCAGCGGGAGTTATTAGCAATCCTCCGGTTATGGTTCTTTCCCGTTAGGGTTTTCTATGCGTGACGAATAAAAATTACCGTAATTATTTACTTTAGGGACTTCTTCAACGATTTTGATGATCTTGAAATATGTTGTCAAGGTTTTAGTTTTCGAGATATTCGCAAGAAACTATTGCGTGCAGAAATACGAAAAATTCAATACAGCATTAATAATAGTTTTTTGCGAATATCTCGAAAACTAAAATCGAGCAGCGTTAACATGTATAGGAAAAAGTTGTTCAGAATGATAACCTTGACAACATATATCAAGGTCATCAAAATCGATCAAGAACCCCCTAAATTAAATAATTACCAAAATTACGTGTTCCCAAAGCTGAGAGACGTCGTTCCGGCAGCTTTACAGCGTTTCCCCTGACGAATTTATAGTAAATTCGTGAAATCCTTTGTCTGGTAAGAAGTTATTAGTAAGCAGGCCGGAAATGTTTATGCTCGTTCCAATTCCGCGAAGACAAAGTTTCGGAACCGGCCGCTAAACAGAGAATTGTTTTCTTTACGAAGGGCTTAAGTGAGTTATAAGAAATACTTCTCGCACCGGCGGGAGGGAGAATTTATTGCCGGGGAATTTGAAACTTTATCGTGGCTCCTTACTCAGTCAATCATTCTGTATAATGCATTCCCATTTATATAAGTATTCAGTGGATTTCTCTCGGTGCAAGCTGTTCCGAGCGTTTTCTGCGAAATTAACCTTCGTACGCTTCCTCAAAAATTGTGTTCCGCAAGAGTTTTACACTTTCATCTCGGTACGCTACCACATTTTAAACAAACACGCTGCCGTCCGTGAACATTCTGGTTACTCGGAAACTTTGGTGATATATTCGTTTTTATATACAATTCGTACTGACACAACGAATTTGCTGTCGCGGGAAGTATTATCAATATTCCTGTCTGAACTTTTTCCTTTAATTTCTTTCTCAACATCTTCAGAGTTGTTTCTCAAATTTCACAATTCAGATTATACGGGGCCTTGCTGAACACAGTGTGGAAACATTGGTTAATATTACCAGCAACTCCGATTTTGATGAAATTTTAATATGTTATAGATTTCGACATTTTGAGCAACTTTTTCCTGTTCCACTATAGGTGGGTGGCTTTTAGTTTTCGAGATATTTGCAAAAGACTATCGCTAATATTGTAGCGTGCCAGAATACGAAAAATTCAATATGGTGTTCGCGATAGTTTTTTGCAAATATCTCAAAAACTAAAAGCGACCTCCCAATATTAGAAAAGGAAAAAGTTGTTCAGAATGTATTTCTGCATAACATATTAAAATTTCATCAAAATGAGAGTACGCAAACCTTTTCTATATAATTACCAAATATCATTTACCTCCTGCGTGACTCGCGGGGATTAAATTATACCCTATTCGTAGAATCTTGCTACAGGAAACAAACGTGTCCCAACCTTTACAATACCAATTCGGCTCTGGTAGGTCCGCAGTTTCGTCGACGTAGAAAATTCTGTAAAAGTCGCATGTCGTTCGATCGCGATCGGTAGAAACAGCGTCATTTCGCGTGTAATCTTATCATTTTCGTCGAGCACCGGTTTCGGACACGTGCGCCCATGCATGAGAAATTTAATTCTGGTCCCCCGGAAAAATTTGTCGATCGCTGACCCAACGACCTGTTTCTCGGTTTTCCAACGTGCGTATCGTCGGCCACGTTGCTCCGCGAAAGAGAGCGAAAACGAAGAGGAAAAAAGAAAGGGAGAGGGGTAAATCTATCGTTTGCGGTCGGCGTCCCAGTAAATTTTCAAACCTGTGAAATCGGGCGGAGCTAATGCTTTTAGCGAATCCTGCGACGTTTCACCGACACAGGGAAACTTGTAACCCTGTTACAACTCAGACCGTGTGCAGCCGCCACCCTAAATTAATTAGATTCTTTGACGGTGACCTTGCATTAGCGTCTGGGCGTAATTAAATTCCTCTCGGGCTTATTAAAAGCACGCCATTCCGCTCTATTGATCACATCATTATCCGCGCGAATCTTTCGTGTGTTCGCTCTGCACGCACCGGCCACGAAACTGTCTCGTGTAAAACGAGTTCGTAAATTTTGTCAAAAGCGTAGGATCGAAATGACAACTTTAACCACGATTCCAGAAGAACGATCCTTTCGATCCGTTTGAAAAGTTAACTGCGTTCTATCGAGATTCTGAAGTATTTTATTGTAGTATACTAGTAATGTTAATTTTTTACCATTAGAAAACACTGTTATATAGAGGACAATACTATAGTCAGAGAAAAGGAACGTTCTACGAAAACCACTAAACATCCGCTTGTAACCGATAAGATTTTTCTTCGATCATACCGCGACGTAATCTAGGAAGGATGTGAAACGTAAGTGTTCCAACCACTAACACAAAGCAAGACTTCGTTTCTACTAGTTTACATGGCGGAACAATCAAGAGATTAATGACTCATTAATAACTATCAAATATTTATCAATGATAAGAACAGAGAGAAAGAGTTGCAGTTGATGACACATGTATACTATATATTGAGAGGAAAAATTACATTATTGACGTCGGATAAATTGCTTGGGTATAGTATTTGTTAACAGTAATTATTAGATAAATGTTTGATTCAATATTTCAATATTACAATAGGAATTTACATTATCGACGTGATCACAAACAAATTTATAGAAATTCGGACAGGACTACGTCTGTTAGCTAGTTATCAATGCAAACGACAAAAAGAAATCCAAAGTTCGTTCCCTCTTCCGTCAATATCGCGTTTCGCAGCGATGCTCGTTACAAACTGCGAAACCACAGCTATGCGTCTTCCAAGAACAAAGTAAGGCCGATGGCTTCTAGCTGTCACCACCATGTAACTCAGCATTATTCAAAACTTTTCAGCAGTTATGTTCCGCGCGGGAAAATTGAAATAGACAGACTCGGTAAACTTGGCCATCAAGCAGGAAGTACTCGGGAATTCCTGTAGAAAAGCTGAGCCTATTTCTTTGCCGTAGCATCGAAGAAGATCCATCATTTAAATCAGCTGCTAGGTAGAACGGATCGATGGCAGGGGTATTAGTCTGTATAATTTGAGTCGGGATCGAAATGAAATTCCACGATGGAAATTCTTCGATTCTCTCTTAATCACCGGTGAACATCGACTCTTGGCGGGTCGTTCGGATAGGAGACAAGATGTTAGCATAGAGGAAGTGGGAGGGGGAATAGGAGCTGGGTATAGGATGATTCACAATCAGGCAAATGGCCTTGAGCGACCAATATTCCGGCGTGTGTAGTCACGTGGCCAGAAGATCGGCTTATGGAGGGAAGAGGTTTGGGGGTTGGAGCTGATTCAGTGGATAAACGACGGGTTAGCGGGTAATGCTCGTTGCGCGGTAATGAACTTCGGTATTAATTGGACGTTTTAGTCGGGTTCGGAGACAACTGCTGGCTGCCTCCTTAAATGAACGGAGTGAATACCATACGTTGCTCGACGCTCGTAATTATAGCGACTCCGCGGTTTCATCTCGAAACGAAAGTAAACGTCGAGGAACGAGACGATATGAAATTTTAATCGAATCCGCCACGACAATCGATACGTCCCGGCTCCATTGAATATCCCATGATCCAAATCGTGTTAACTGCCAATTATAATCCAATACTTTATTAAACTGTTCATCGAGACATTTTTCGAGCGTGGACGCCGAAGATCTCGACCTCGCCTCCCAGCGGAAAATGTGTCGAGCTTAATGCTGATTATTAATTGCATTATCTGCTCTCTGTTTCAAATGAATTTCTTTTTTTGAAATTGATTTTCATTGCGTTCACGTTCACTGCCGTGCACCTAGATCGAACTGTTGATATAAATCATTTTTACTCGAGGAAGATATTTAAGATTTATCGTAATAGAAGTATAATTTAGCTCGCTTCGTTCCGATACCATCAACCGAACAATCTTCTGTGTCTTTACAACCGAAGAAATTGCGAGGATAAAAGGTGTGCTATCGCGCTACACGCTCGCATAAGCGTTTCCTATTGATTCCAGCCCTTAAACCCATTTTTATAGTGGCTTTCTCGTTCCGTGGAACGGCTTATAGATACATGTAAACTCCCGAAATGCACCGTTCACAAGCATCCACGATCTCATGAATACATTCTGTGCTGGGAACTCGATCATATCGATGGAGGATCACAGTTCCAGTGTTAATTATATTTTTACATCGCCCTGAGAAACGTAATTATAGGAGACACTTAAAGGGATTTTCATTTCGAAGCTTATTTGTCAACGCAGCGACGAGCTTGAATCGGTACACGCCTAAACGAGGAACAACACGAACGAAGAATTTCATTTCGTCTTCGTTGGCGACAGACTCTGTCGCTTTAAATGAAAAAAGTTGTAGTGAAGACTGAAATTAGTCGTCCCGATGATTATTCCTGTCGACAGAACTCGCAGCCATGTTTTCCGGTGATACTATTTCTGATACTGGCGAACAATGAATATTTTTTATTTTGCCCATTGCGTAAATTAATCTCGTGATCAGTCGGTATTAAAATAATAATTGCGTGCCTAATGTTTTATGTTTGGACAGGAATTTATATAGAAAATTTCCATCAAATTTTCTACACAATTCGTCCGGGTGAATCACGAATCGCGTTTCTCGAATTCACCTTTTTACACGTTCTCATTCGTCTAAATAAATTGTGCAAGACACAGTTACAAAAAGGAGCTTATCTTGTTACTTTTGCTTTTCCTAAGCTCTTTGATGCAGCTTTCTACGAAATTTATTAGAGAACATTGTTTTATTCGTCTAAATGGAACGCAGTTACGGAACTGAGACGTAAAGTATTACAGGAATCGTTGATAGTAGCTTAGTCTTGTTACATTTCGTTTTTTGATGTTTCTCTGATGGATTCTATTTATTAATTTTAATATGGAAGGATTTCTCATCCCATTTTTTGCACAATTCGTCCGGGTGAATCACCGTTCGAGAATTGAAGTGCATTTAGATTATCGTCGACCATAAAGTACTGCAGGAATTGTTAATAACGAAAGAGCTTGCGTTGAAATATATTTAAGTGCACTCGGCGTTACACGAGTTTGCTTAACGTCATTCTGGTTTCCCGAGGTGGGGAGTAGAAATTTTTATTCCTCGAAATTTTACGATTTGACTGGTTCACCTCTTGGTAACTGAAAAATTCAAGTCGCTCGCCTACTTGTGTACGGACCTACCTTTTGTCATTCTAATAACCAAGTCCTTGTCGAGAAAATATTTAAATTTCATCAAAAATTACCATCAATTTTTATGTTATTCCTAGTTCCCATAATCAATGGAAAAACATTGTTATTTTGCATAAAGATTCGTAGTCTGATCGTCTCATTGATGAATGATGGATTTCGATTGGAAGAAAATGTACGTGTGGTTTGATTCAACAAGATTCAGTCAGTTCGTTTATCGTTTATCTCCCATTAAAAATATTGTCACGACGTGTTTGAATCGCGATTTTAATGCACGACGCACATCTTTGCGAAACAAACCAACAACATCGCATTAGCTAATACCGAGTATAATTTTCTACTTAGCTGGCAAGATTTATGAAGTCGCGGTGTGCTATCTCCTTCCGAAGTTGTTGCATCCACTTTTGCAACTGTCTGCACCAGATACCGGTGGATTTTTAAACTAGTTGCCGCGATATATTTATGTACATCTTATCTTTAATCGTGTCATCGCACAGTAAGAAACAATACCCGACTGTCCCACAGGAAATATATCAGCTGATAAGTTGAGCGCATTCTCGAGCACATTAGACTCTAAAAGCCGCGGAACAAAGGCTGACTATAAATGCTCGTTCCGAGCGTTTCAAAATATAATCACGGTGGGGGATGATTCTAAACTGGCACGGGGGGTTGGAGCGCCTAAGGGTACGTATTTCCAGACCAGTGGATCTGTTATTTCTCTAATTACATTATTTTATGACTAGAATTGTCAATTCGAACTAGTCAAAGGTATTACAGTTCAGCTGGAAGCATTTGTTACAGTCGTGCGCATGCAAAGACACGCAACCTATTAGCCATTGAAACGCTTTGTTACAGAATTTGATAAATAGATTTCACAAAAATGAAACTGAAAGTATCTGAAAGAAAATAAATGTCTATTTCACTCCAGATTGTTGCAATTCAAGTAGAAAATGTTTATTTTGTATAAAAATCCGGTGTATATTGTTAAGTAACGACTAGACTGCATGCTCCGATTTTGATGAAATTTTAATATGTAATGCAGCAACACATTTCGAACAACTTTTTCCTTTTCCAATGTAGGGGTGTCGCTTTTAGTTTTCGAGATATTTGCATGAGATTATTGCTAATACTGTATTGAATTTTTCATATTCCTGCACAGTATTTGCGATATATTTTGCAAATATCTCAGAAACTAAAAGCGACCCCCTGTATATTGGAAAAGGAAAAAGTTGTTCAGAATGTGTTGCTGCATAACATATTAAAATTTTATCAAAATCAGAGTACTCAGACTTTTTTTCTATATAATTACCGAAATATTAATCGGGCTGGAATCTCGAAACGCAGAACTTGCACAAAATCGGAGAAAGTACGACACAATCGCGCTTCTAAACAGAGTAGAGTCGGAAGGGGTTGAATCGAAATTTGAGTGGCATATTGAGAGGGGGTTTGACTCGGAGACCCGATGGTCGAAAGAGGGTTTACCGCGCGTCCCCCGGTAGCTGCGAGTTCAGTTTACCGTGACAAGCAAAGCTCGAAGTTTTATATTAAAATACTTGAGCGGAAATTTTCAACGGCGGGTGTGGGTCGCCGAGCGAGAGCGAGAGCGAGAAAGAGAGAGGAGGAATCATAAAAAATAATTCTTACCGTGGGCTCCACTTTGGACGAGGTCTCGTCCGAGCAGCCGCAGCAACCCATGCTCGACGATGGGGAAGGTAATCCTTGGGAACAGCCGGGAAACTTTTCCTTCTGATCCTGTTCCTCCTCTGGAGTCGGCCGCTGCTGTCACGGATGCACCAGCTTCCGGGAATAAATTAAAACGGAAGTTCTTTAGAGCGACCAGAAAACTACACAGGCGGTAAACACCGCGACAGATTCTTCGTCTTATTTTTATGGGTTCTCGTTTTGCGCGATTCCTTTTTCACCGACGTCGTCGTTCGCTCGAAGTCGATCTCCGGTCGTTTCGGTACGCGCGAAACAACGCGACAAACGTCGACTGGCGAGCCATGCCGGCGATCATATGCTTTTTTCAAAATGATAGCGATAACACGCCGCTGGAACGACGCGCGACGATTTCCCGCGAGCACGCGATTTCGAACCTGCCGATGCGCATCCGATAACGAAAGCCGACGCTGATACGCGAATTACTATGTTTTTAAACCGTCCGCCAGCGCGCAATTGCCGATTTCTGCCAAAGAACACTGTGATTTGTTTTGCAGCTCGAATTACTTCCTGTCGCGCGCGCAACAATTTTATTTTTCTGTTGATGCGGACACGTATCAATAAATTGAATTAGCGTGCACGTATAAATCACGTCCGCGAACGAACCTGCTGATATATTTATTCAATCTACTTATGGGTGGGTGAAATATTTATTTAAAATATCAGATCATGAATAAATCAATTAATCAGATTAATGCGCGGAACAGAAATTAATGGGAACTACAATAGAATGATTTTTATCATTGTTTTCTGAGGAACGTACGATAATCAAAAATTGTTTATTCTGATTAAATAACAGCTACCGCGATTACATCGGTACTTATAAAGAAACAGGGTGTGAATTTTTGATTGTAGATGAATATCTGATAAAAACAAGTGGCGATTTCTTATAAGCTATTACGACAGATTATAATCTGACCGCAGTTGCTTATCTAGCGTTGCGGGATAATTATTGATATTGATGGTTACGTTTTCATTAGGTGGCCAGCAAATTACATCGCGACAAAGTCGTTAATATCATTATTAATTGGCACATTGTGGATCGTTATGCATCGGTTGTGATATTAATTTCTCAGTTTAATTTCGGGCTCGAATTTAACTCGTTATTGCGTTAACATTTTGTTATTACTTTAACTGGTTACGAACTTATCTATTATTACAATCGCACGCGGCGGCCCTCCGGAATACAGAAATCTATGGAACTGACTGGAAAATTTACGAGCATCGAAATCGAGGCAGATTGAATTAATGGGAAATAATGAAATTGCTGTTTTACAAGCACTCAACTCATTCGGCGTACGGAAAACATAATTAAGACCATTAATGTATAAACAAACCGAAAGGAGAATGTTCGATGTAGGTCAGAGAAACCACGGAACTTCATTACTTTCGGATTAAAATCTGATCAACTACGTTCGCGGTAGCCAGTTAATTACGTCGACTAGCCGCTGTCGATAAGTATTGTATTTTCTAAGAAGCTCCGATACGGACGACGAACAGATTATCTTCTACGCTTTCAACATTCTCGATATCGATTCCGAATTAAACGAACGCCTTCAATTATTCGACATCGAAAACATTTCTGTTCGAGCGTCTTACAATATTTAACGTGCTGTCAGTTCCGTTAGAAATCGGGATATCTCCGAAAAATCCCCGTTTACATTGAACTTGTATTTTTTCCATTTCTCTGAATTTCCGATCTCTGAATTTACATTCTCAAAAATTAACCAACTTTCCCGGATGCCTGACACACTCGTAAAACCATTACCGCGAGAAGCCGGTCTCGGCAATACTTCAAGTAACTTCGAGATCACTAATTACCGCAGATGTTGCGCGACCGGGAGGTTGAAAAAAAAACAAACAGGAGCTGTAATAAATCAAACGTGAAACAGAAGCATCATCAGTTTCACCCACCGTTTTCACTTGCGCGTGTCGCTGCGTTTGTATCTGTCACGAATGCATAAAATCCGCAATCGACCAATTACTATTCAGATCGTTCATTGACGAACACGGTGGCTCTCGTTAAAACTGGATTTACCAAGTGAAAAAACAACGTTTTGTTTTTGTTTTTTTTTATTCAGCTCTTTTCGGGGGTTGACGTCATTAATATTACCCGAGACACATCGTCTCTCTTTCTCCGGGCTGCACTCTCGTTCGTTCGCTCGCACACGTTCGCGCGCTTGTTTCCTCGTCGCGGGTCACGTCAGTGTCGATCGATTAATCGAATAAGCCTGCACGCCACGGCGAAATGACTGGTACGTAATATCTCGGGGGCTGTGTTGCCTTTTCGACCCGAAGTCGAATAGCTTCGGACAGTTCTAGCGCGGGGCGTACGTTTTATTATGTATTTCCACGCGGACACTCCGCTTTCGAACTTCGTTCGCCGATCAATTATTGTTCGGACTGCGGTTATGAAACAACCCGCCCGGTAATTGGGACGCAGGATCGGTTCTTTGTCCTCCGTGCACGCGAGATTTTAACCAGAACTATTATCCCTCCGTTCAACCTCGCATTTAACCCTCTAAGGGCACTCCGGGTCGTTTATGTCTTAGCGAACACAGAAAATTTAATTCTTTTTTGTGGAATTTTTATTTCTTACAAATACAAATATATTTATAATATATTTTTAAATATTAGTGACTATAAAAATATTATTTTCTCCTTTTTAGGACATTCTAATATAAGCCTGGTTTTTAAAAAGTTTTTATAGTATTAATGGATCCTCATTTTAAGTAGTATAATTTTTAAAACATTGACAGTAATTTATGTATACCCCTATTTTGCTTTCGAAAATAAGTAACTGTATCCTAACAATAACCACTTCAATTTTTTGTACAGCAAGAAGTAACTACTTTAGTAAATGGCGTCTAAAATACATGTTAAAAAAGTGCGTTTAATCGGAATCGTGAAAAACAATGGTAAACAATGTTTTTGTGAAGGTGCGGAACCGGCCAATCGCCTCAACTCCCGTGAAACTCGGCCGAACCAATTCTGCCAGTACATTTTGTAAACTAGAAGCAATTGTTTTACGCGCCGCTCCTTTTCCGGCAAGTTAAAATTATATCTCTTGCCAGGCATAGTAGTCGCGCAATTTCCGCGTCCTTTCAAATTGAAGATCAGCTTACGCCGGCTGGAAAACTTTTAGTCTTCGAGCTCTCTAACCGGAAGCCGCGGAATTTTTCTTACGATGGAATGGCGGATGGCGAAGATCGTGCGACGGAATGGCGCATATTTTTTTCTTGGAAATATTAAAGTTGAAGCTCTCGATCCGAAACGGGACGGAGTAAAATGGAGTAGCTTGGAATGCGATTTCAAATGGATAAAGTGGAATTTTATTTACGGTCATAATTTCTGTTCGAGTTTCTTGTTCTATTTCATAGGAGCGCATTGCCTGTTCGAATATTTATGGTAGACAATCTAGAATATCGTTTTTATCGTTTGCTCGATTTCGACCACGATTCGATCACGGTGTGAAATTAAAGAATCAAAATACAAACTTAACAAAGAGGCAACAAAAAATCTGTGTTTGTTGTGTTGATTTCGTCATCCATTGGAAATGTTATTCCAGTTATCGATCGTAAGATTGTTAAAAACGAAAGATGTATTAATGTAAAGGAGTTTGGTTTTAAAAAATTAATACATCTTTTCTTTTTAATAATCTTACGATCGATAACTGRAATAACARTTACGGAGAGACTTACCCCGTGTGTGCAGAAAATCTAGCGACAAAAACTCGATTAAGGCAGGCCGAAAAATCTGAATAAGGAATATCTCGCAGAACAGTCGTCCGCTGCTGGCTCAGCGAGTCGATTAAAAAATTCAAATTTCCCAGGAAGAAACGGTTCGACCGTGTCGCGCCATAATTTCGTTTATCGTTACAATACGACGTAGAACTGGAGCGAAAGTATATCGCGTCAACCCCCGCGCTCGACCATAAATCCCGAAGCACCGTCTTCCCGCGCGAAAAGCAGAAAGACCGTCAGGAGTCGCGTGATTGCAGCTCGCAGGGGCGTTGAAAGCGCATCGCCTCCAACGGATTTGCAGCCTCGATTAAATTCCGACTCGCCTTTTTCCGGCTGGACACCTCGGCTCTTTTTTTTCCAAATTTCGCGCGGCAGAGAATCGTGGTCGTCGAAGAGACAGCGGGTACGGATAGGAAAAAAGACAGGAGCGAATGTGATAGCCTCGTTAAGCTTCGATCGCGGGCGAAGTGGTCGACGATTTGAAAAAGAAGGGAAAAAATCAGCGAGCGAACAGAAAAAAAATGGAGAAAGAGAGAGAGAGAGAAAAAGGGAAAACGAGCAGCGGTTGCTGCTGCCGGTGCAGTAGGAGAAGAAGAAGAGAAAAAAAAACAAGGTTCGCGCGACGAATTTCGCCGGAGTTGCTTTTTCCACCGATAAAACCGGAGCAGCAGCAACCAGCCGGCAGGAACAATGCAACTTATCGAGCGACACACATACCTGGTTATTGGTACGCCAGATAAGAGGCGAGCCGAAGAAAGAACGAAAGGATCGACAGGGAAAAAGGTCGAATAGACGGACCACGCGGTCGCGCCGTGTCACCTGGAATTAAGCCGCAACGATCCGCGTAATCGTAATACACTGGTGTTCACTTAAATTCGCAAACTTTCCTATCCGGAAGTCGAATTATTGCATTACAGTGCAGAGTTCCTCTTCGAAGCATCGAGCACGACTCGACGACGACGACGTGGTGTCGGAATAGATAATAGCGAGTGAAATTGGGAGGGATACGCAGTTCGCTAAGCATCGACCGAGCGTTCTAACTTCGGAGGATACAGCGTGAAAAATACACGTGCCGTAAAGAAAATTTCAAATACATTATGGCTCTACGCAAGTGGTACCAGTGGACAGGTAAAATTTTTCCGATTAAAATGAAGCCCACGAAAAACATCCTGTAAAAAGGAGCCAAATTCTCTATGGCCGTGAAATTTTAATATGTTATATATTTCGACATTTTGAACAAGTTTTTCCTGTTCCAATATAGGGGTGTCGCTTTTAGTTTTCGAGATATTTGCAAAAGTCTATCGCAATACTGTATTGAATTTTTCGTATTCCTGCACGCTCCGCGGCAACGCTCCGCGATAGATTTTTGCAAATATCTCAAAAACTAAAAGCAACTCCACTATATTGGAAAAGGAAAAAATTGTTCAGAATGTGTTCCTGCATAACATATTAAAATTTCATCAAAATCGGAGTACGCAGACCTTTTCTATATAATTACCAATTATTTTTAAAGAACGCTATTTAATTTTTAGAGTTACATGGAGGGCTAAACTATTGAATCTTGGCCGTTACTTGTTAAACCAATGGCCGTAAAAGGTGTTAGGTAGTTGCACATTGTCCAATAGGTCTCTTAATCGTTTCGCAGATTCGTTGGAGAGATGAGTCATGGAAATTTAAGTGTACCCGATTTGGCAAATTTAAGAGAGCACTGCTGTGCACACGTGTACACGCGAGCACCGTGTCGACGGTACACTTATTATCACGATCGCTAACTGCCGCTGGGAAAATTAACAAAGTTCGGACCTCGTTTTCGGCTCCGAAACAAATGTTCCTATTATGGAATGCTCGTTAGGAGCCAGCCGCCCGTTGATCACAAGCTTTGATATTTAATCTCCCCGCGCGGCGATAACCGTTTTCCGCTCCGTTCTTTTATGCTTTTTTTCAATACGAAACTGTTCGAAATCGCAGCGCGACTTCGAATCGAACGATCGCGTGTTCTAGAAGGCGTTTAATTGTTGTCGATTTAATTGATTCGCGAGATTAATCAGGGAACTCGTAAAACGCCATCACGAATAGTGGAATCGATAACTTTGATCTCGCGCGTACAACTTGGGAAATAGAATATTTTATTTGATGTGGGTTCTGCGGGATTGCATTTTATTGATGGCCAGCTAAAGATTGCTTTGTTTCGGAATATTTGTGTATGAATAAATTCCGGCTCGTCGGAGCAACCTTAAAAATAGAAGTTGCGAATGAATCGCTTTGTAATTTCAATCGACTTCGACGAAAGTCACAGATCTTCCGAATATTTCACTTTACGCAACGAGTCTCCCTCTACTTTTATATGCAACTGTAAAATAAACAGGATGCTTTATTTAATCCTACGAAAAATTTGATCGAGAAGACTTGGATTGGATTAAGGATTAACTCGCGACTTATAGATAATTCAAGGAACCGATTACTCAATTATTTAAGCTGAGAAAATGTACATATCCTGTTCCAATATTGATGTAAACTTCGAGTTTCTATCTTAGTACTTTGACAAATACTATACAGGGTGTCCCAAAATGCGTGTACTTCCCGGAAAATGTCGCTTCAAATGACCCAAGGAACCTCCCATTTCCGGGAAGTACACGAATTTTGAGACACCCTGTATAGCTTCT
Organism: Lasioglossum vierecki; assembly: GCA_028455595.1. NCBI lineage: Eukaryota > Metazoa > Arthropoda > Insecta > Hymenoptera > Halictidae > Lasioglossum > Lasioglossum vierecki. The sequence goes on from CM052343.1 coordinate 3,448,564, forward strand.
CGAGTTGTAATACCATTTCCTGTTTCGGTTGATTTTGTTGTAGAGAATTTATTTTAAACACAAGATTCCAGTACATTGTTTTTATGCAACAAAGTTGCAAATAATTGGAATATTTGGAGTTTCACCATCTTGAAATACTTTTTTTCAAATGAATTTTTATGTTGTTCTCTGCAGAGGATTGCAGATGTTTGCGAAGCGCAATAAAAATAGTTATAAGCTTAATACCATCTTTACCGAAGATATTAACGTATTAAACCGTTTGATAGGGGGAATAAACTTTTGTTTGACTCGAGTCTCTGGAAATAGCACAAAGAAAATTTTATCTTAAGCGAAGACTTGTAGCGTAGTTATATTGTTCTGTGTTTCCGGCTTTGATATCTAGATTTCCCGGAAATCCAAACGGTAATTATTTGAATTAACAAGAAGATAGAAAGTCTCTTCATAGTTCCTAGAATCCTCCCCCCACCCCAGAGATCCTCTTGATCATATTTTTATCATTGGACTGCGGATCTTTATGTGTTTATAGCAAAATTGAGTAGATGAAACTCCAAATTGTTGGAAAATTTTTTTAAATTCACGATAAGGTAAAAAAAAGATAAACAGTTTTCAATCACAATTTCAAAAATTAATTGTCCATAGTCTTCAGCCGTAGCGAAATAATTTTTGAATCTGTCAACATCAACTCTTTTCGGAAATCGAGAAAACAATTAAAAGTTGAACCTCCGTTTCCCATGGCAGCGTGTGCGTGATTTTACTTACAGCAGACGAATGGGCGCGGAGTGACATCGCGATGAAAGCCGGAGCGCAAGTCCGCATTTAATTCGCAGTGAATAATTCGTGGTTCAATTGATTGCGGGCTAATCGCGGGCCCAACGCAAACAAAATAATTCATTCGTAATTTATGACCGAGGCTCGGGCTATCGTCGGGTACATCTGAGACCCGGGAAATTATGTAAATCGAATTTCCCAGCAACGCGACGTTTTTCCGGGTGTGTCGTTGCGATTCGAGTTTAAAGGGGATCCTAACGGTTCGCATGCAGACCAGTTGCAGTTCGAAGAAAATCATAGGTTCGAGGAATAAATTTTTCCCCTTTTTCCTTCTCTTTCCTTTCTTCATTTTCTTATTTTTTTTATGGAATATCGATTCCAGGTGAAATGAATTTTCTCCGTGAGCGGAAAAGTTGAATCTTTTTGATAGATTAATCCCGGCATGATCCTCGACTCCCCCCACCCTCGAGCCCCGCCCCCCTTTTTTATTTTCTCGATACGCTCGCGGAATTGAGTATTTTCTGATAACAGGGGAAATGAAAGAAACGAATCACTCCGAAACGAAGGAGAACGTTGCGAGAGAAGTCGGGTCGGTAGCCCGGGTTTTTCTGGGATCGTTCTTACATCAAGTATGTGTAACCGGCGGCGCGGAGCGAGGCTCGATCGATCGGTGTCTTTATTTTTCTATCGGTAATTGCTTTCCTTAGCAATAAATGATTTCTCGAAACAAGTCGCGGCAGATCTGATTTATATCGAACGGGACTGTGAGTAACGTTCTGCCCGAGAAGCTTTGAGGCAGAAGAGCGAGAGAGAGAGAGAACTCTCTTTTTGTTCCAATCCTTGTTGGTTACTACGAAATCCTTGCCTCTCAAAAGACTCTCTTAGAAAAGCTTTCCATTCTTTCGCCGGAAAACCGATACGCCGCGAATCTGATACATCTATGCCCGTACGTTGCTACGCGGAGAAAAAAAATAGTGAAACGAGTATATTTTCATATTACCCGACGCGATTTTCTTAGTTTCATTTCGAATCTCGATGAATACGCAGTAAAGAATATTAACGTTTTTTCCGACTCTCGACGTCAGATGTAACATTACGAGATAAAAAGATCATGTTGACATTAAAAAAATCATAATTAAATTTTTGTTCTACAGACTTTTGTGAGTCTATATTTTTCTTTTCGGATTTTCGGCGAGATATCCCACCGCGCGGCGATCGGATAACAGTAAACGATGGAAAGTGAATAAAAGAGAAAGCGAGAAAAGTGGATCGCGCAAAGTTAAAGTAGTTAGCGCAGTTTATAACGAACGATGCAGCCCGTTAATACAGCTCTTATTAACAGTAACTAATTAGACGTCAGCCACTTTTATAGCACTCTAAGGAACTTCTACTCGATTTCATTTCATTAAAGAGAGTCCACTATCCGGTCGGCACACTTCCGGTTAATATTCCACGGTTTTTACAATACGTCCAACTCTACGAGACACGAGAGCGCGATACGCTAACTGCCACGCATTTTCCTACACTTTGAAGCGCCGGCAGAATCGTAAAAACGTATTAATGTTAAATTGGACACGCGTTTCCAGCTGGGCCATTTAATTTTTTAGAAGGCTGCTGCGCCGTTTATTACAGATTCAAAGGCTTCGTCGTGCGCGCGTGTGCGTATTAACACCGACCGGTTTTCATTCTTCCTGATTCATAATTATAATCTTGTAAATAATACCGCGCGCGCAGAGAGCGGCCGACAACGATATGAATTTTCAAAAAGGTGGGAAATACGCTTTGAACGTTCATTGTAAATATTTTCTCAGGCTGATAGATACGGACAGCTTGAATATTCAATTGATCGCGCGTTACAAATTCAGCGCCAGAATTCTCGTCGAAACTTTGACCACGGTAAGAATTCATTATTAGACAATTTATACCGTATCGATCTCTTTCCGAGCGTCTTCCATTTCTACGAATCCTAATGATAAACCGGACGCTCGTAATCTCTTTGGAAGACGGTTTACCTGAAAATCATTCGAACCGATACGAGCTACTCTGTGAGAAAGTCAATCAAGATAAGATTCTTGTCAACGCCAGTCCACGATTATCTTCGTCAAGATTGGACTCGTGAATCACTTTTCCTCGGTAAAATCGCTGTAAAATAACGCATGTTTCGTTTTTATCTAAATATCAGTGTCCAACAATAAAATGTTTCTATACAACTGTTGAGTGGATCCTATGGAGTTTTCCGTGCTGATTTCAAATCTGACCTCAAAATTTTTCTGCGACATCGGGATTTAAAAAAAAATTAATTATAGTTAAACAGTTAAACTTTTATTGTTTCAAGGTTAAAAAACATTCGTAGCATAATCTCCCTATTTTTCCTATATACTACAATGTTTCAGCTTTAATTTACTCTATCTCCTTTCTATTAAAAGGTCTTTGATTTTGAAACTGATTTTATCGGTTTCTTCCATAGTGTGGCATTGTTAGCATTACCTGAGACGTCACCACTACGATAAACTGTAAGATCCACCCAACAGTTGTAGAAACATTTTTGTTGTTGGACAGTGTAATATTCGATGTTCCAAGATTCCGTCTACAGACAACATTTTCCGAATGACTCTCGCGCCCGACAACCGGTCCATCCAATTCAATCCAATTCCACGTGCCCTATCCAAATTCTTCGCATTCCTGATCGGCCGGCTGCGCCACACTTAATTTACACAAGCATTTCAACGTGGCCCTCGGAAACCAATGAATTACTATGCCTCGGAATCTTCGATACGAAGATGATAAGTTCCATCGGCCGGTTCGCCGCGGAATGAAAGCTACGAAGAAAACAAAAAAAAGAAAGGATGGACCGGTTCCAATTAGACCGAGCCGCAGATTACATTTTTATCGCTCCGATTCGCGCTTAATAATTCGCACGGCAACAGAAAACTCCCGAACCCATGGAAAGCAAACTTTTCCCCGGTGACGGCCGGAAGCTCGTCTCTCTCCCTTCTCCCACTCTTCTCCAATTGCTCGCTTCTTTTTCGACGGACAACCATTCGGAAAAAGTTGCGGGTCTTCGCTGGTGGTTATCCAATCGCTCCCCCGAATCGCGATAACTGCGAATTGCAATCATCGCGGAGCGCTTGCAATTTACGGAAAAATCTTTCTTCACGCGTTTCCTCATTGCTGCCAAGTCTCATTTCACCGGTAGACATAAAATTTTGTCAATGACAGCAAAGACTTGATCGAAGAAGAACCCTCGGGTCCCTGCTGTTTCTTAGATCTTAGTACTGCGTACCTTATACGAAGAATGGTTTTTCAAGTTCTGATATAATAAATTATGACGTCGTACATTTTGAATGTAGTAGTCTTTCAAAATTGAAAAATATATATATATATTTTTTTAATGACAACATGTCAAGTTTATCGGAGCTGCATCCCCCAAACGTGTGGTTTACCCCGGATAACGATTCGTTGAAAATCGTTGTCGGCCAAAGTAATCGTCGGTGAAATCTGAATTCGGTGGAATGATGTCGTTGAAAACCGTGATCGAGGAAATTCGTGTCGGTGATTTCCATGGGACCCAACGATTCTAATCTGGCTAGCGCGCTCGGAGACTTGCGACGCCAATGAGAATGCCAGGAGGGCGATTATTAATTTTCGGCTAATTGTTAACGTCGCCAAGGACGATCGAGAGCCACTTCGGGGCCAGATCGGAACCGGTGATAATCGGTTATAACGCGAGCAACCGGTTGGGCAATCGCGCCTCGAGGCGATACGCTCCCGATCCCGGGCTCGAATTCGCTAGCGACCTTGGGACTCTTACTTTCCTCTGACGTTTAGCCTTGCCATAACCGTGCCAAGAACGCAGGTTGCACGACTTTTATTGCGGATGACATCCTTAGCCGCGCCGCCAACACGGTAGGCTTAATAACGCAGCACGTGCGACAATTTTTGTCGAATCGTTTTATGGACTTCTGAATTGAGACGTAAAAGACGATTAAGATGATTTTCTATTGCACGTTTGAAATGCCGTATGAGCCTCGTCGCAACTTACGTGTACGTGTAAACATTATTTTATTTTTTATTATTATTTATTATAGACGGGTAGAAGCCCTTTTTACATAAGTATTTACTACGATAGGATTTGAAAATTTTGCAAAAATTCAATGAAAAAATCAATACATAGTTAATAGCAATAAATAGTGCAAAATTTTTGCAATATAATGCGATTCATTGGATTAATTAATCCATAACTAAATTTCGCTTTAAGTGTTTGATAACCCACTACGAGATGGGGTTTTTTAGTAGTTAAAAGTGCTAGATAAAAGATTGCTAGACAAAAGTCCTGTTTTAACTTTTACGAGACATAATTTGAATTACTCGGCAGCCATAACGGTCGCAACTTTATGAAAACAGCTACATGCGCGGCTGCATGCTTCTGGTAATTTAATTTTTGATTTGCTAATGCAAATTACGTTGCCGAATAATAAGACCGTTATTATTTCACGGTGCTTTCGACCCAGGCACATAATTGATTTGCGTCGAATAATTTGCGAAAAATGACCGTTAAGTATATCGAGATTTTCAAATTGAATTTTGGTGTGTCGTGTCAAAGGCTAATCTCATTTTGTGTCAGTGTCACAGGGGAAGGACAAACGTTTCACGTCCACGTCAATCGGATCAGGTTTTGATGTTTCTAGACCTGTCGGACTGGTTTGAGATTTCCTAGGTCCGCTACAGTTTACAATATCAACGAGTTTAGCAACGCAATTGATCGTTCCTACTATCAGTTTCATTACTAGGAATATTCGGTATCAATGTGCGAACGGATATCGTCGGAAACACGGTTTTCATACGATTGTACATACATCTTACTCGGGCGAACCTTGGAATTCGAATGCAATTAAGCATTTCATTCATAAGCGGAGTACCATTCACATTGAACAATCAGGAACATTTTTCCATCTGTACGTTGATTATTATGATCTGCTTTTATTCGTGTGATTCGATGACGTCGAAAAAATGTTCGTATTTACCTGTGAACGAAAAGTTCATCCAACCTGTGCTGCTTTTATCCGAACAATGCTCTTGTGCGATTATTAAACTGTGAATTCGACGCATTTATCATGCAAATTAAAAACCGTGTAAAGAATATTCATTCCGTATTTTCATCTTCTTTATACTATTAAAGAACCAGTGGAATTTCTATTACCACTCAAATTCCGATGACGTACTTTCATTCTCGATCTCGTCCAACGAGTTCTGAATTTTCGAATCTCGAGTATGAATTTGTACGAGACAAAAAATATATTCCATAAATTCCCATGAGAACACCTTTACAATTTCAATAACTGTCAAATAAAAAAAACCTAAAATAGGTCATTCCACCCCTCGTGGTACGTTTAGTGATAAAAAGACCAAGTAAAATGCTTGTACATATTTTTTTTAAACAGTTGCTGTGATCGCGCTGTATACTGTTCGCTTTAAAATCCAGATTGAAAACAAATAATACTACCAGTTAAACAGTGTCCAAGCACGCGTACATATTAAACAATTTAATTAATGTTCTTAATTTAATTAATAATCATATCGATTGTTCTTCTCTACGTGCGCAAATCAATTTTTACGTACCGGAACGTGAACCGAGAACAAGAGCGGCTTTTCAAACACTTCAAGCGAAGTGTACTTATGGATTAATTAATCCAATGAATCGCGTTATTGCAATAATCATGCACTATTTAGAACAGTATTGATTTTTTCATTGAATCTTTGTAAAATTTTAAAATGCAACTTACACAGAATTGCGTCTGTAAAAATTAAAACACTGTAAATTATATAGTTTAAGTTAACCTCCGTGTCAAAAAAGAACATGAAGGTTAACTTGAACTATATAGTATTTTAATTTTTACAGACGCTATTATTATTATTATTATTATTAGTGCCAAAAAAGAATATAGGATCGAACATTTGCTCCGAGAACATCAATTCAACTTATTTCCAATGTGTTAATAGTCGCAAATGGAGAATAGTCGAAGCTAGCGCGTTAAGGGCGGAAGAATTGAAAAAATCGGTGTCCGTCGGAATGATAAATCGTCCGTACCGGGCACGTCGAGGGTTAAATCCGAGCAGGAAAATCCGGGAGAGATCGAAGGCAGCACTCCGCCGGGAATTTATTTGCCGTGACGAGTAATTGTCGGAACGGCAACAAAATCTGGGGAGCACTTTGTTGTTAGCCGGGAGAAGAATTGTTGAAATGTAGGGAACTCTCGTCGCGACAACCGAATCACCGTAGCGTGCACAAAACGCGGCATCAAAGCGGAATATAAAACTTCAGGCCGGGTGCATGAATTCTCGAGACGCGGCGGAAAAGTTTTCCTCGAGACGCGAGCTCCGCCGTTTGCAATACAGTGTCGATGACTCGGGGACATAAAGGCGCGAACGGCAAGCAATTTCTCAAATTCGCGAGCGCGACTTTTCGTTTGTTTTCCTTTTTCTTTCGCGAGATCGCACCTCGGTCGCGAAGAGTAATTTCAGATCCACGTGGAGAACAACGATTAGACGGGTTGATAGAAATTAATTTATGATATCAAAAAATCAACAAAGCAATTTTGCAATTTATACATATAATAATTCACATATAATTAACATAATAATTTATACATAGCAAACGCAAAATTCTCTTGAAAAGGATCCAGAATCGGATCGAAACGTTGAGAAAAATTTTATAAATTGCAAAATTGCTTTGTTTTAATTTTTTGATCGAACCTGTGCACCAATATCATAAATAAATTTCTATTAATTCGTAGGATCGACAAAACGGAATATTTATTAGACGGGTTGTTCTTGATCTCCGGGGAAACGCAGCGAAACAAACGGCCAAGAAATCCGGGTTACGAATGACACAATTTGTTGAATCAAGAGGACCGAGCATCATCGTTTGTCAAGCGAACAGGCGCGGGGAAACGGAAGAGAACGGGTCGGTAAACGTATGACCGAATGCGAAAGCTCTGTCCGTTTTAAATAACGAAAACATCGTGCGGCTTAAAGCAAGAAAAGCACCGGTCGGTTTCTCTTGAAATTTTTATTCAAGGATTTCGCTCGCCCTCGATGAATTTAACCCTTCGCGCTAGGATCGCGGCTCTCGGATGTCACTGAAATTGCCATGGCATAATTCGCAACAATACTCACGCTATTTTAAAAAGCGAAATACCCACGGATTCACTTTGTTCTTCCTTTCGCGAGCCGGGATGGAAAAGAAAACGGACTCGATAGATTTCAATTTAATTCGATCTCACTCGAATTCATTAACTATTCAATCCGTAACTGCTAATAACATATTTCTGCATCTCGATGAAATTTCACGATCTCGCTACGTTTCCCTTCGCCGTTTCAAGAGCAATGAATATTAAAGATAAATATAATATCGAATATAATTTAACCATTGCGCTTTTAATGCACATTGTGAGAATTCGTTCGTTTGTAGATTTTATTGTTCGTATATTTCGTTACGTTACTTCTATTTGTTTAATTTCTCTCTGGTTGCGCTGCATTCGTGTACCGTGCGAAACACAATTGGTTGGACCAAGCTGGGGTGAAATATCGATAATATTTGTGTAACTATTTCTGAAGAATTAATGAATGATTCCATTCAAAATCATTTAGAATCTTAGAGAGAAGAAGACGATGCGAATCGGTTAGGACAATGTAAAGGAAAATTGGTGAATTGATAATAGTCGATGCAGGAAGCATTGGAGTACGGCAAAAATGTCTAGGATAATTCACGCGATTATTTCCGGTAAATCGGTCTGTCAGCGAAGGTATTGAATCATCCCGTCCAACGACGATCGTTGAACAATCTGCCCGGAGGATACTCCCCGGCATCGACGCGAGCGCGATGTTCTTATGCTCCGATAAACAAGCAGCGATTTTCATTAAGAACGTCAGCCGCCAGCGAACAAATGTTTGCCAACGTTTCTGATGGACGAGGCGCGGCGCGTCTCGACGCCGTGGTTCCGTCATAACCGGTTCCGGCACGGCGGCGTCGGCGAACGATCGTCGTCGGAACGGCCAAGTAATCGCCAACCGTCCAATTACAATACTGGACTGGACCACGCCATCCGAGTCGTTTATTAAATCATTATTAATGAACCGACCAAATAACTTTTCTTTATTTCAAAACTTAATTTAATTATTACACAGGATCACCAAAAAATGTTGTACGTAAATTTTAATATGTTATTCAGCAATACATTCTGAACAACTTTTTCCTTTTCCAATATAAGGGGATCGTTTTTAGTTTTCGAGATATTTGAAAAAAACTGTCGCGAACACTGTATTGAATTTTTCGTATTCCTGCACTCAAAACATATTAAAATTTTATCAAAATCGGAGTACGTAGACCTTTTCTATATAATTACCCAATCGTGAAACACTACAATTGTTGTATTGTTGTCTCGGCGTACAGTTAAAGTATTTGAGCTTAAAATTTCCATTTCGAACCAGTTTGTATAAATTTTCCTTGCAAACCGTACACAGACCTAGTTTCACCTTTTTACAAAATGAAATTCACTATTTAACAGACGAAATTCACCCTTCGCAAATCAAATTCACCTTGTAGCCGACTCGAGAGTGAAATTACACTCCTGTTTCGCACTCCGACTTCATCGATTCTACCATTTCGTGCAATTGATTCAGAACATTTTTATTTCGAGGATCTCGAAGCAGTCGTCTTTATAGAGACGAGCTGTGCAACATTATCGAGAGAAGCGACGACTATAACTGTGAAACAAGATCAAATAAAAGACGCTGTCTTTTTCCATCGCATCTTCGCTGCGAGTCTCCCGCAGAGCGAAACGCGATGTAAATCCTGTTCGGTGATCCGACACGTTCAATTCCGGCGAGGGGAAAAAAAATAGAAGAATATGGAGGTCGCGGATCGTTTCGGGGGTGAACAGCGAACGGAACTGTCGGATCAAGAATCGGGAATAATGCGCGAACGGTAATAGTCGTGGACCGGTACAGTCGTCCGAGCCAATTTGCAAATAATTCGAAATTTACCGGCGGGGAACCACGCCATTTTGCCTGTCGAATATTTGATCGATTGAACGATTTCACTCCCCCACCATGCCCGGCGACACGACAAAATATTCCCTTCGGGGAAAGACGATTAAACGCGAATTTAGACTTTTCACTTTGAATGCTCATCCCTGGCATGTTTCATTTACAATGAAGTGTGTAAAGATTCTTTCCACCCTCGTCTCGTACAAAATACTCGGTCAAGGAGATTAGCGAGCGAGGTAGGATTAACGCGAATTTACGCTTCTTCGCTTTGAATGTACAGTATGTTTCAATATTATTTTATTAGATTTTACTATTTTCGGACAGCCTGTAGACACATGGAATAAAATAGTTTACGACACTTCAAAGTTCACTCGTCCATTGAAGATTTTCTTCTAACAAAGTCCAACGGATATTAATGATTTTCCTTCTTTTTTAAATGAAATAAAATTTGATTCGTTTGTAATTAATATTTATGCATTCAAATAATGAAACATCGCGACAGATCATAAAATAAATCGGGCAATAATCGATTAAAAATAATAATCATAATTGATTGATTGATTAATTTGAACGATTAAAAAAAGAGATCGTCGAGAAAGTGGCGATTGATTCAATTGATCGACGAAGTTAATCGTAAATCGACGATTAATTTTTCGGCCAACTCTGATCTTGAAACATCCTGTACATTTCGGAGGAATCATCCGTCCCTGCGCCCGAAGGAAACTATCATTCTGTCGAGCGAAGCTATCCGTTTTGTTCCGCACGCTGACTTCGATCGATCCCGCTCGCTGACAATGGACTCGTGCCAGCGATCGTTCCTTTCGATCCGGCGGCTCAGAGTGTATAAACTCATCGAACACCCCATCAAAGACTCTCTCGCCGGGATCCACGACAGTGTACGAAGTTAGTTCTGCTTGCGAGGACGATGGCTTGCGCTGGTACTTAAATCGACAGCGTTGTTTTCGCTGTTACGACCCGCTCGACAATCACAACCGTGGAACAGAATCGGATTAAAATCGAAACGATAGGACGGTGTTCGCGGTTCCGATTCGGAGAATCATACGACACTCGCGGAAATCAAAAAGGGACGCAAATCAATATTATTATTATTATTTATTATAGAAAAAAAGAGAAAAATACAAGAGTACCACAGAAAACAAACATAAATTCTCGTTTTCATTTAATTATATACACGGTTTTTAAATATCTCAATTAATAATTTTCACCATTAAATTCGTGATTATGTTATTATTATCAGATATTATTATAATTTTCATTTCAATTAGCGACCGAACATTTTTCTGTATCTAAAACACAAAAACAATTGATAAATTCTCGCCGCGGGAACCAGCGGAACGTCGATATCGCGTTCCGAGATAATAAACAATACGTAAATTGTAAATTGTAATCCAAAAATTTGTTTACACCGGAGAACCAAAAAATTTTTCAGTAAATTAAATAACAACAAATCAGCTTGTCAGAAATTCGCGGAGACACCATTTTTATAGATTAAAGCGAATTATTCGTGTTCGTATTCTTTATTGGTGGATCGACGAACGAAATTTCTCGATTCCAGTCCGAAGAAATCGCGATTCATAGTTCGAATTAATCCAACGAATCAAGACGGCGCGTAAACGCGGGCGTCTGCGGATTAATTTAAAATTCCGGCAAACAAACGAAGCTTCTCTCACGGATTACTTCGGACATAAAATCAAACCCGATGGAATTTGATTAAAATCTTTACTACATATTCGTAACTCAGTTTTGTAACGAATGCATAAATATCCGGGACGCAGTCCGGAAGATAAATTGCATAGAGAATTCAGCGCTGAAAATCCGTGGCTGTGTCAGATCATTTCGAAAGTAAAATGACGGCGCGAACTACAGCTGAAAGAACGTTCTTTAACGGTATCTAGTCAGTTCCCGATAAATTATTATCACAAATGGAGGAGATATTTAGGTGGCTACATTTAGGTGGTTCACCCTGTAAAAGAAAAAAGATATAATGGAAAGTGTCTAATTACTAGGCTGCGGATCACTATGCAAAATAAACATTTTCTAGATGAACTTTTTAATAACGTTAATATGTTGAAAATAATACATTGACGTTTCTAAATTCTCTCAACACTTTTTTCAATTGGACTTCCACAGTTTAATTATTAGTATAAAATTGAGTGGAGTCGCATCGGGCCGAGTGGTGTAATTCGAGGTTTCGATTAGATTGATTTCGACCGAGCTTGTAAGTTTCACATTTCTCCGGATTTTGACGATTTCGGAGCATTGTGGCGGTAATGTTTCCACGTTCCCTTCGTCGGTGATATTTGCTCGGCGGGTTCGGTATCATCGTGGGAATCTTCTCCAATAATTGTTTTACCTAGTGTGTTTTAAGCGCGACACAAAACTCGAGTTCGCGTACGTGCGCGGAAAACGAGAAGCCCCGATTGCGGATTCGGCCCGTTCCGAGACAATGGCGTAGCACGAGAATCACCGTGAACTCATTGCGACCGCATTATACGCGCTGGGAATTAACCAGGATCGTGACTCAACCGATCTCCCGTCACAGCGACGCGTCGCTCCCGTTAACAACAATGTCTTCGCCGTGACACCATTGTCAGATGCTCGCGACTTCCGGCAACCTCGCGACTAAAGCCTTGCTTCTTGCTAACAAGTGGAGGCCGCAGTCGCAAGATACTTCTGACGAGGTTGCCCGCAATAGCTTTCAATTCGTACGTATTATCAGCTCCTGCGATAACTCGCTACGAATTCGTTCTAATTAACACCCCGCGCAACTAATTTTTTAAATAATATGTGGCCCCATCAAATACATGATAAACCACGAATCGTGACCAAGAGAGCTTTTTTTTACTCTTCCTTTTCATATTTTCCAGGTCACCTTCAATTTCTTGCACATACACCTATAATTTTTTTGTATTTTTTTAGAACTTCATAAAATATTGTTTTTCTTAAACAAAATTTGTTATAATCATGTGAAAGCTCTATTGACGTCAGTTTGAAACTTGCAAGGAATTTTTTAAATAAAAAATTCTAATATCTAAATAAATAAAATCCTTCTACCGTCGTTTTAAAAAAGCGTACGAATACTTTGTAAACCCGCCGCATGTGAACAACTGAAGATTGCGTCGTTTGTAAAATTGCGCAGCAACAAACAGCGAACAACTCCATTTAATCTTCACTCGAAGAAACCCAGCGACAGAAAGAAGTTACCTCTCGCTGATTTAAAAACGAGAATTTCCACGAAGATTCACAGTCGCGAAATATTTAACGAAACCGGTGAATTCGGTTGCAGAAAACTGCAGGTTGCATCCGGAATTAAGGTTCGCTGTTTTTCCGGGCGAATCTGTACACGTTTGAAATAATACCTGGCGAATATGTATTCGTGTATTTTTGGTTTTTAGAGATCATATTTCTCCGGGGATGGTTGTCGCGTCGGTCGCGCCGCGCGGGAATTGTTTTTCGCGAAGATGAATTTCGCGGGCGATGGGATCAATTTTTAATACCTTGATCGTCGTGTAACCGGGGGTCATCCGTCCTTCTTTCTTTTTTTGTCTTGGCACCTCGACTCGCCATGAATCACCGTGAAGAGCGGTTCCAAGAGAAAAATAGAACATCCCGGCCGTTTAGTCCCGCGAATATTTTACAGGCACTTTGCTCGCGAATAATGCATCGGGTGTAATACACGACCAACGTAAGAACCTGATTTTATTGTGTATTATGTACGGCGCAGTGGCTCGTCGCGACTTCAGCCTGGTGATGCGTTGATCATGATACTTGTGGAACGTGTATAGATCTTACAAGAAGGGAGGTTACCCAATCGTACCACAACAATTTTAATGGAATTTGTTAATTATATAGAAAAGATTTGCGTACTCCGATTTTGATGAAATTTTAATAGGTTATATATTTCAACATTTTGAACAACTTTTCTCTTTTCCAATATAGGGGGGTCGCTTTTAGTTTTTCAGATATTTGTAAAAAACTATCGTGAATACTGTATTGAATTTTTCGTATCCCTGCACAGTATTAGCGATAGTCTTTTACAATTATCTCGAAAACTAAAAGCGACCCCCCTATATTGGAAAAGGAAAAAGTTGTTCAAACTGTCGAAATCTATAACATATTAAAATTTTATCAAAATCGGAGTACGTCAGATTTTTTCTATATTATTACCACATTGATTTCGATGTAATTTAATTCAATTTGATTTTTTCACCCTATGTGCTACTATAACTATTCATATACATAATAAGCGTATGCGATTAAGCTAATGTACCATGAAGAGGCATACGATAACAGTTTGATACTGATCAATCCAAGGATGTAGGAGCCAACAAAGAAATGCCATTCAATTTTATGCGAGTGAATTAAACCATTGTGCAATTGTTAGCATTAATCAGCAGCGACTAAGTGTTCTACAGATATCCTCTATTCAGCGATAACGAATTGATTCATGCGTCATTCATGCCGGCTACTTTGTATTTCAAGGCCTCTAATTGAAGGAATCAAACTTTAAACCCTCGCGCACTTGAAATGACGAATGCGATTCGTCATCAGCACTTGTAAAAAAAAACTAATTGAATTGTATATGTCCGATGACGATTAGCCGCAAGTGCGAATAAATTGCAGTGGAGGGAGTTGATAACAATCTTCCAGAGAAATTGAATTATTATCGACTGAAGCGCTGTCGAACTGGTTCGCCGAGAGAATGATATTTTTCTCGCGTACACTGCTTGAACATGCTAGTTTCGTCGATATATCACCAGCCAGTTAAAAAGAGCCAGAATAAACAAGAATTCGCGTAGATTCCACGCGTGTTCGAAAAACTGAACGTCCGGACCGGAAGAAAAATTGTCTGGAGTGCCTCTGGAAAATGCGGCAGCTTGTTGCCGCGCGCGCATATTGTTATAATTTTCGGTTCGAGGAAAAAAAGACGTTTCACTTTGAAAAATTCTCCGGTTCGCAATAGTTGAAGGCACGACAGCGAAATGTTAATATTTCAAACGGAGGCGGTGGTCGGTTCCCAAAGCGCTCGCTCGCATTATGTATTTAAAAACACGACGGAAAGTGTCCGTGTATTTTATTTCCGTTTTCCCCGGCAGCTTCCCTGTTAAACATTCCAACAATACGCGCGATGAATCACGGGTCCAATCGTCTGAACCTTAGGCCTTCAAATGTTTATACTATAAACATTTTGGTAATTATATAGAAGAGGTCTGCATACTTCGATTTTGATGAAATTTTAATATCTTATAGATTTCGACATTTTGAACAACTTTTTCCTTTTCCAATACAGGGGGTCGCTTTTAGTTTATGAGATATTTGCAAAAGACTATTGCTAATACTGTATTGAATTTTTCGTATTCCTGCATGCTCCGCGGCAACGCTTCGCGATAGATTTTTGCAAATATCTCAAAAACTAAAAGCGACCCCCCTATATTGGAAAAGGAAATAGTTGTTCAGAATGTGTTGCTGCATAACATATTAAAATTTCATCGAAATCGGAGTACGCTTATTTGGGGTTTAGTCCGTGGAAGTCGGACATTGGCCATTCTCATCTTCGGCGATGGGATGGTTATTCATAAAAGATTCCCCAAATTAAAAAAAAAATTTAATCGGCCGAATCAAAGAATTAGCTATTCGCAATTATTCTAGTGTTGTTTGTACGATTAAAGACCCATCGATGTCAACACTTCAGCTAATCGCCTCTTGATAGCTTTTTAACGACCACATTAGGTCCAAACCAATCTGAACGATTTCCAAAATTGGAGTACGCAGACCTTTTCTATATAATTAGTATCAATGCAAAATAGCTGAAAGATGGTTTTACATATATTATTGATAATATGTCTCGTCATTCGTCGCAAATTTGAGTGTGCGTTAACGAATGATCGGCGTTTAGAATTGGACGACCATGAAAATAGTACTGATTATTTTAAGAGGGAGTCTAACTTGAGGATTTACACGTCAAGATTAAATCCTGAAAGTTTCTCGTGAAATAATAAATTGCTAGAAACGATCTCTTCGCAGCTGATTGGCAAGATTGAAGAGAGAGAGAAAGAGCAATGGATCCGTCACCTGGAAATAACTTAAATGTCACTCTAAAAGTGGTCCATTCGTTCGAGAATTTCGACACGAAAAAATCCAAGAAATTTTAAGTAAGTTCATGCGCGAACAATTGTTACATCTTCAAAAATAAATCTGTTCCGTTGACGATAACTGCATCTACACAACCTGAAACCCCATTGGCAGTTTCCAACTAAGATGGACCGTGACGACAGCATTATTGTCAATGGCGAATGACGCAATTTCGGACAGCGTCTTAATAGACAATCACTGAAAACCGTAGCTGGAAATAAACGAAACTGGGAAAAGCACGAGTGTCACGATGAAAGCAGTTTTACAAACGAATGGATTTTCTCGGAAGAAGAAAATAAATGATCCGGCAAAAAGAAGAACAAACTGCTGCTTAAAATTGATTTGAAAATTAAGTAGGTACAGCGGCATGAATGATAAAAAGGATCGATATCGTTCTTGGAATTGGTAATTATCATTTACCGAGTTTCCCGGAGGTACCGGGAGAGGTTGGCTATTTAAAATTTTTCTTCGCTCCGTTCGTTAATTCCTGAAGAGAGGGAGGAGCGTTCCCTAAAAAAATTCTTGACCCGATAGACACTGAAACACCGGTGCCGCGTATATAAAAGGAGAACGTTTCGTGTAAACCGATCTGAAATTTGTTCTAAATCAAGAGTCTTACGATCCCCGGGCCGTTTTGTAGCCTGCCGTCTAAGGTACGATCGCAAACTTCATTTAATTAAGCCGCTAATTAATGCCGGTCGACGAGGGCGTCTCGCGGGCCGGGAAAGCAGGGGCGAGGGGGGTGGAATCGCTGCGAGGCAACGGCTTTGAAAAGAAACGTACGATTCTGTTTACCATCCTCGGATCCCCGGCAAACAACGGGCCGTGTAATTGAAAGGTGGAGCAAGCGGATGTCGATACCGGACGATTTTCTTGAACGTTGCCCGCCCTCTTGTAACGCTGTCTGTACGCGGCTAAACAAGCCTCGGGATTTACGCAATATTTAATATCGTGAAAAACGACTACCGTCCATGTTTACAATGGTACCTACACACCCCGGTGCCTTCGGCGCGCTAGCTGCACAATGGGGCTCGTTCAAACTTGCAAAATCTCTTACACTTAAATTTGCACGACCCATTCCCAATCTTCCCCCGGTTCTTAAGGGTGTTCTGGAGGTACAATGGGACACAAAAGTACAAGAAATTCGAAATCCATCAATATATTGGCACTGGAAGCCATTCATGAGCATATTTTCCATTAAAAAATATATTAATTTAAAACGCTTTCGTTTAATTAGTAAATTTCATGTTATATTTATTTATTTTTATATTATTTTTTAAAAATACCTCAGAAAGCAATATTCATGGTTATTACTGAAAATAAACATATGAAATTTGCGTAAAATTATGTTCTTTTATTTTGTTATTTTTTAAGGTTTTGTATAAATTTTGAACATAATTAATTTTCATGCTTTTATATATCTCCAGAACATCCTTAATGCCAGAGACGGATGTGCTTCAAATAGATGATCATAGATAGTCGGTTTCGTCTCATCTTCTTAAACCTAGTATCCATGGAGTACTGAGATTTTTCTGATTAAAATGAGTCCAAACACGACGTAAGTCGAATCACTTTACAGAGATAATCAAGCCTGGGAAACTAAGTGTTCACGAACTGTCGACGCTCGAACCGCTAAATAGCAAAATTAAATGGACCGAATCGCGTCGTGTTTGAACTCATTTTAATCGGAAGAGTCTTAACAATCCACTGGCACAAGAAATATGAAAAATCAAGAGGAAAGCGAATTTGAAATTTTCTCTATACCACGTTCATTTTTTCACGCTCCCGGCGGCATCCTTTTGAAGCGTTTACCGTCTTCGTTCGACGGCCGGGGGTTTATCTCGGTCCCTCTGACTAAATTTATCCTCTTACTCCGTCGAGCTGTGCTCCAGTCAATTTGTCGAGAGAAATGCTAGCCCGTAACGCAAGAAATTCGTCCCGGATCGAAAACTTTTCAAATCTAAGTGAGCACTACCGTACTTCTGAAGCTCCGCGAAACGTATACACGCTCGCCAAAACCCTTTGTCACCTCCCCGCCTCCGCCAGGGATTTCCGGCGGCTAAGAAATCGAGTTATTTCTCCATTAATCGTTCAGCTGGAAATTGGCACGGAAATTCGATTCGCGATGAATAATTTACGCAAAAGAAGTTTAATGTTCTCCAGCCAGTTATTGTCCCTACAGACTTCCGTTTAATTGGAAAAATTCCAATGGGAATCCCATCTCGAATGGCCGACCCGACGGCGAATCCCACCCTGTTTTTGGTATCGTCGGCTCGATTTTCTTTTTGTCCGAGAACGAAAAATCCTCGCCGCAGGAATATGGAAATTGCTCGTACCACTCGGAACTTTATTTAGTTTAATCTTTTGCGGAGGTTTCGGATTGTTTGAACATTTTTGTCTGGAAATATTCTTTAATTACTCGAAAAGGTGGTCGATTTCTGATTTATTATTTTCGGCGATTTTCAATGTTCTGAATGCGAGCGTTCAAACGGTGCAATGTTTTTGCTGGTGGCCGTATACGAAATTTTTAATTGCTAGTTAACCATATACGGTTTTTCGTCGGGAACGTAAGCTAAATTTTTAATCATCGATAAATAAACTCTGGCTCGCGAGACGAACTTTCGAGGAAAATAGTAATTCGCATCAATTGCTCGGTTTAAATATTCCGCAAAGCGAAGTCCCCTCTTTGAAAATAAATTTCCGATTCAAGGAAAGAACGTGTCTTTTTTTGTGCGCGTATTTCTGCTCGCGCATTATGCCTTATACACAACGTTTCCCTGAAATCAAGATTTCTCGCCCAAGGCAGGGCGAAACGGAACGAATTCGAGGTAAAGTCATTTCGGAAAAATTCACCGTGGAGCCGGCGCTGTTTTGACAAGGCGAGCCGCGACGAAGTTCGCGAAACAACTTCGCCGCGTTATTAAAATCACTTATTGTGCCGCAGCGCGATGCGAAATTTGTTTAAACAATCGGGCCGCATTTGCTTTTGTAACGCCGGTTGTTGTTCGTTTGAAATGCTTCGAAACGTTTTGCACGCCAATTTTGTTTCGCAAACAAGAAAATACCTTTCTGTGCTGTGAATCTTAATGCTTTAAATAAAAATTGTGCTTCGTTCTAATTTACGCCGAAACTACGGGACCCTTCAAATTGACGGACTTCCAAATTTTTTATTCAGGGAAAGCACAATTTATTGGTTAATTCATTTATCGGGGTAAAAACTGCTAAAAATCTGGAGAAATATTTTTGTAAATATAAAATAGTTAGCACTGAAACTGTCCTGTACCATTATTCGAAATATCACATACATTTCCGGGCAAATGATGCTTAATAAAATATTTCAGCAACGAAACAGATGCAGATAATGGCAACGTTAAACGCTAAATCCTTTGTCACCTTCGTGCTTGACCAACGACTTCGGGCGGCTAAGAAATCGAGATATTCCTCTCTTGATCAATGGGGAGGACATTCGTTTTTGCAACGCGGTTGCTATTCGTTTGAAATACTGTTTCGCAATAGTACCGTGGTTACGCTCCAGTTTCTTTACAAATACGGAAATACGCTAATTGAAACGAATTGCAGCATTGTATCAGACAACGGCAGAAGTAGCCGATTTAAAAAAGTGAAACACCAACATTTTCGAATAGACTCTGCTAAACTGAATCGATTTTTACCAACAAAAACCACGTTGTTCCTTCTTCGACGATAATATCCTAATTTTCTAAAATCGAGCACGCCCTTCGTCGACTTATCCAGTAGATAAAAATTAAACAGTACTCACAGTGGCGCGCGTCAATAAATGCAGAACGGTTCGCGGAATCGTTTGAATCGCTGCGAAGTGTTTGGTTCGTTCGGAGCAACCGGGAACACTCCACGAATAATCCAAACTTCAATCTAGCTCGGTTACTCGCGGGATGATCAACGAACACTCTCGCACACAGGCGCGAACACCCTGCGACAGAAAAAAAAAGAAATTCGAGAGAGGCGACACGTTACAAGACCTGTTGTATCGGTGGCGGAATACAAATTCCCTAACACAAACAGCGAGTCAGTTGCAAAACGAGAACTCGACGTTTTCACTCTCCGACGCATCCAGCGAAGAACAACAAGGACAACGGCGCGGCGGCGTCGGTGAGCGGACGATCGTGCACTTCGATGTCCGCGCGATTTCCATGAAAACATCCGAAGTGCGACACACACGTGCATACGGTCAGATCACAGAGAGACACAAACGGAGAGAGAGAGAGAGAGAGGGAGACAAAGGGCCGCCTCGCGCCGGTCTAATTAATTCCCGCAAATCGCCGGAAGATAATGACGAGCCGCGGAGAATGATTAAACACGCGGCCGGGTGCAGCTTGTATAGGCCGAAATTAGTTTACATGTAGTTCGTATCAGCGGCGCTAATCGCGTGAATTTCAATAGACACCGCGGCCTGTTAATAATCGATCGAAAATTTTCCATAGGAGCTGTCGGGGGAATTGTCGCGCGGCCTCGCTCGCGTGTACCCGCAACAGGATCGAGGTCGCGATTCACGCGTCCTCGGAATTTTTGATCGATTTTTGACCGAGTTCTTACCCGCTTAGGTTTGTTCCACTGAGAGACACACGAGGACACCGCGAACGCTCGAAGGTTCCCTGCAGACTAGTCCCGCAGGTAAACGGCAGACCAGTCGTGGGTTGAACGAACGCACCTGCTTGCCCTGCTTGCTCTTCAGGTTAAACGCATCGGCCCCCACCCACGAGCGTCGCTTTATTGTAGGCCGGATGAAGGGACTACTAGGAAAGAGCCTCTCGATTCTTCGCCGAACTTCGTGGGACCACGATCACGCTGCTACTACGGTCCTCACATATCTCCGAACCGTTTTTATATCACACGGTACAATTTCCGTTTTACAAAACCGCCCCCCTTTCGACAGCTGATCCTCTGCCCTTACCTGGGAGATTACCTACCAAAACTTTGTTGTGTTACGGAAAACAGCCTCTTCCGACAGCTGATCCTACGAGGCCATCTGGTAGGTTACCCACCCCCCCGAAATTTCTTTTGGTTACGTCGACCGAAAAGCAATTTTGTTTTTCCCGTGCAGACCTTCGTTGTTTCCATATGTTGTTACCGGACTGTGATTTTGATGCGTTCACGGGGAAATTGAGAACATGAAATTTCCCATAGTTATTTCTCATAGTACTCCGATTTTGATGCAATTTCAATATGTTATGCAACAACACATTCTGAACAACTTTTTCCTCTTTCGATATAGGGAGGTCGCTTTTAGTTTTTGAGATATTTGCAAAAAAGTATCGCGTTTACGTTACCACGGAGCATGCAGGAATACGAAAAACTCAATACAGTATTCGCAATAGTTTTTTGTAAATATCTCAGAAATTAAAAGCGATCCCCCTATATTGGAAAAGGAAAAAGTTGTTCAGAATGTGTTGCTGCATAACATATTAAAATTTCATAAAAATCGGAGTAGCCAGACCTTTTCTATATAATTACCGAAATAACATTAAATTTTGTTTCTATTCCTTGCAATCTATGCAGACAAATTACTCGACCTTATTTCGAATCGTCGACAATTTATTCCTATTCGTAATTTTAACAAAAGGTTCTTTCAATCCTCGTGATCCTGATCTTCGCCCCGAATCGCTTTCGAACCATACGGTGGAATCTCTTCTATAAAATGGTACTTTTCTGTCAGGCTAATCCGTAATACGTATAGATCGCTTGTCTGATCGCTCCCAACTTTCATTAATTTTTACTTCGATCGATAGCAGGATCTTTTGATAGAATTGGTATTGTTCAAGCACGCTTGGAAACTCTTGTAATTTCGATATTGACTTCAGTGTTAATAAAAACGGTAACTTCACTTCAAGATAAAAATATATACGAGTGAACGTATGAATTGTGGATGAAATAACGATAGATAGATTAGACAGATACATCGGAATAACTTCAGGTACCTATTCGGTGGAATACCTTGTTCCAGAGGCCCGTAATGCTACAATCACGAATCCAAGAGCGTACTTATTATACGTAATGCGGAAATTCGATTGAAGTAATTATGATATTGGCTATTATCGATTTTCCATTTACCGAGTACCCCCTTTCAATTAAAATGCCACCTTTCCGACAGAACAAACGTTTGCGGATGACGCGCTACAGGTTAAAGATTGAAATAGATGGAGTGGTGAGAGAGGCTCTGTGTTCCTGGATTTAAATGAACGCATAGATATACCTGAAAGCGCCATTTTATTGAGGCACTCTGTAGATCGATTGCCTTTCAAAATCGAAATCACGATCGCCAGTAGAACCGTGATACTTTCCAGTCGTGCATACATATGTAGAATCACTGACAGGAATACTCAGAATGCATTTTGTTTCATTTCAAGCTGACACTTGGATGAATAAATAAATATCGAATACGTTGAACAGGACCGAGAATATACAATGACCGCAATAACGGTCGTTGACCGGTTGCTTTAAAATATCAGTCACTGATTAATGCATTAATTGACGGGAGCCTCTGTTACTTTGTTGCGCTAAATATTTGCCTCCACCAAATCAATGTTCCGAATGATTACGCGAAAATGGTACAAAAATACCATTCACTTTTCTTTTCATCTACGTGCGAAATAGCTATTAGCAAAATTTCGAAACTGTCACGCAGGAAATAAGCGAAATCAAACTTAACAGAACGAGATCTATTATGCACTCTCCATTAGTGTATAATGGTTAAACCAATCAGTCTACAATATCCGAGTGCGTCCTTCCGTTAATAATGGCGGCGGTATTGGATATTATCTGCGAACGTAACGCTTCAAACTGGAAACGAATGGCTTTAATACCTACCTTCGTTGGAACTTGTTTCCCAGCCTTGACGCTTATCGATGAAAGCTCGGCGAGCGAAAAAGAGAAAGAGAGAGAGAGACGAGATGAGTGGGAGAAAAAAAGCACTTTCCACGTTTCCATTCTATGAAAGTGAAACAAACTGCTGGCCCGCTGTTTTTAACTCTCGATGCGGCAGTCGAAATGCGCGAAGCATATTTTACTTGCCGCAACGAAGAAATACGCATAAATATATATACCTTGACAACATATTTCAAGATCATCAAAATCGACGAGGAAGCCCTTAATGTAATTACCTATTTTTTGTACCCCCACAATGGGAGGAGATATTTAGGTGTCCTGTTTTAGACGAAACACCCTGTATACATGTAATACATATATATATTTATATATATTTATATATACATATCTACGCACACCACGTGGAAATTTAATTTAATTTGTGAAATACGTGCGTATAGAAAGAGACGGACTTACGCCGGAATAATTTACGCGCGGAATGGGTCGGTTACACGGAAACGCGGGAAAAACGTGCTGTCCGATTAGCATTAGAATCACTGCAATTCGTCGGCAAAATGGCGAGCACGATGAGGACGAAATTTATGCCAAGCTTCCGAAATCGTGCGTGGGAACGTCGAATATATCGCGAGGCTGCACGCTGCCGCGTTCCCTGCAGCGTAAAAATCAGCGAACCAACTTTCTTGTCGGTGCTCGTGCACTTTGCACGCGCCGGAAGATTCTCGAGACACTTGGTATAATTGAAACAAACATCGATTGAGCTCCGATCATGCCGAGCTCACGCTCCACTTAATTAGAACGCGGATCTTTTCGTGAAAATGAAAATGCTCTTTCTTACATAACCGTCGATCTGGGTTATAAAACACGCTCTTCATAGTTCGTAATTTCCATCCTACGACAACTCGTAGTTTTGAATAATTATGATGAAGTAATGAAATTCGGGATAATCTATACTAATAATAATTACAATAATGACCACAGTAAGTAATAATATATTTATCTATAATAAATAATAATGGTGGCGTATTTTGAATGCAGTGAAAATTGTAAATCAACATTCTTCTAATCTATTATTTATTATTCCGTATTTCACTTATGAAGGTGTCTTCTTTACTTAATATTTTAATATTTAAATTACAAAAACCGGAAGAGGACCCATTAAAACTGAATAAACGAGACTGAAAGATAACTCGCGCGATAATTATAGAACCGAATTCACGTGCAGAAAGCTGACAGAACTATCTATCAAGCCACAGTAAATTTGATAGCGAACAACATCTTCATCGGATATTTATAAAAATAGCATTAATATTCGAACGATGTATTAAAATATGCATGGAAAAACCGTTGAAAATTCAATTTCTGTTCCGTATCGACGCACTGCGTGCCGGGTGACGCGTGATTGATGGGGGTCGAAGGAGATAATCAGCTTGGAAATTATAAAATTTCCAGATTATCCGAAGCGTTCAATTATTTCGCTCGATGCTGCAGGAAGTTCCAGGGAATCGCCGGGATTTTTGTCGGCCGCAGGTTTTTCGACGAAACGTTCGGGGAAACCCGGGGCTCATTTTTACTCGGCCCGTGGAAAAAGGAAAACACGAGTCGTGCCGGAGCGGGCCGAGGCAGACCGAGGCGGGTTGGGACGAGCGACACGCCGGCATTTGCATGCAACGAATGCTTCATAATAACATCCTCGTCACGTATGATCCACAGACGACGACGAGTCCGTCGCGGTCTAGGAACACAGCCTTTTTGTCGCCGGCCCGGAACTAGTGACGGGACCGAGTATTCTCCGTGGAACAAGCCCTGGGAATCCAGGATTTCGCGATGCTCAACTGTCAGTCCGGAATGTTTGCCATCCCCCTTTCTTCTGCTCGATTTATTACCGATCAAATTGAAGAAGAAACCGCAACTTCCCTTCTTTTTCTCCGTTTACTCTCATTCGATATTTTTTTTAGAATTACCGCGTTTGCTGTCCGCCCTTAAACTGGTTTGCCAGAGCCGTTTGATCAACATCGTGGAAAATTGAATTGAAAAGAAAAATAAATATTTAAATGTAAACCGTCCGTGACAATCAAATGAACAATTGATGGTTTCGATCTTTCTTGAGGATCATCGTGGTTGTTTCCCACGCTATAAAACGGTTTGGGAAAGTCGTTCGATAAACTTTTTCACTGGGGAAATTCGGATTCAATAACTTCGATCTTGCAACGACTGAACAGGAGATGTAAAATATTATTACTGATTCAATCGGAGATGTATTTTTGTTCCTTTGCCAGGCACAGCGGTTCGCATTGTGCAATGAATTTTTCATCGGGACAATTTCGATTTAAATCTTCTAGCGAATGTAGAGAAGATATGAAATATTGTTTGCGATTAGATTGGAGAAGAAGGAATATTTTTATTCATTTGCTAGCCTTGCTACTCGCGACAAATGTATAATGGTTTGAGAAAGTCCTTCAATATATTTTTCACAAAAAAAAAGAAATACAAAACGGTGTTTGTTATTCATTTGCTTCATATTTTTGTATTCAGTGTTAGATGAAAATTTGTTCAATACCGTTTGTGAAATGTGGAAACAGTTTTGAACCTTTCGAGCGTACGCGTGGCGACCATGGTCCCGTACATTGTGTAAGGAAAGTTGAAACGTTGACATTTGAAATGCGTGAATGCGGTCTTCAAGAATTCTGGTGATTTTTTTTTTTATATTTTACAACGAGTACACGTCGTGTTTAGTTAAATATGAGGAACATACCAAAGCGAATTTAAACGAGTGACTACTATTGAAAAGTGGTATTATTATGTTTAACTTTATGGAGAAATTATTATTAGATCTTTATTTGACGAGAATGTCGTCTCAATTAGGAACTGCTCACAATTCTGTTTCAACCTCTGCAATTACGACAATGACTTAATGATATTTTAAGGCACGACATCAATGATTCAGATTCGGAAATCGATACTATCGATCGAATGTCTCCGTTTAGACAGCTAATTGATTAGCTATCTTTACTCGAGCAATAAGAGTTCAGGTGAAATTATAACTTGTAAATGATTTGCAAGGTTACAAGGTGTTAGAGAAATCCTAATCTTTTATTATCGTACGCCCCTTACATTTTTGTAGACACATGAGTATTTATTTAGCAGGTTCTATAAAGTTTCCAAGGTTAACTCCATATTAAAATTTTATCAAAATCGGAGTACGCATACCTTTTCTATATAATTACCATATTTAATTTTATTCTTGTTACCGGAGTAACAAACACAATTTCAATCCAACGAAACGGGCCTTCGGCTATTAGTTTGAACATTCTAAAATTAGTTCTATCGCTATCCTATCGCTATCATAAATCGTAACTCGTTCCCAACCGATCGACGGCTGCATGTTGTGTAACAATTATCGTTCTCGAGCTGCAGATTATAGATATATTAAATAATAAGAGAGCATGTTATCAGGCTCAGGAATTTTCTGCGTGAAACAAATTCGAAAGCGCGCGAGGTGGTTCCATGTGGCTAGAAAACCTTAATCGGATCCAACGACGCTAATTATTTTAAGTGATTCGTTACGTTACTGGCCCGATACCGTCGAACGCGCCCACAGGATGATTTCATTCGGCACGAGATGTGCAATTGCACCGAGTGCTAACGCGGGCATGCCAAGTCAAAGAGGGACTTTTTCCGAAACCAAAAAGTCGACTTTTCGAAATTGAAAATTAATGAATTTGTATTGCTTTGTAAGCGTAAAAAATAATGCTGAATGATACATGACAGATAAAAAAACTTTACATATTTGTCATCGTTATGGTTAAACGACGACTCGGAATAAAACCGAGGGTCTTTGTACTTTCAACGCATCTCCTTCGGAATTAAACTTTGACGTGATTCGCATGTGCTAAGTAGTGCAGTACCACGAAAGAGTTAATGTTAATCGTGCAGATTGCGAAAGAAACTTTCGAGACATTCTCGGCTCTCCTCGAAATTTTCAATTTCAGAAATTTCAGAGCTCCGCTGCTGTAATCGAAACAGCCGACCGAGTATCGAAATAGCGAAGTACGGCTCCTAAATTTGAGCTTGATCTTTGGGAACAACGGGTTGATCCAGTTCGAGGAAATTTGAGCCGGCTCGGAAAGAGAGCCTCGTTGAATTTTAAAACAGAATAAATTGCCGCCGGAAGAAAATTAACTCCGGCTTTTAAACGGTCCCGGTAAGAACCTTAACGTTGAATTAGAGCCGCTAAAAAACAACGGCGAATGTGATTCCACTTTTCGCGAGGTGGCCGGGACTAATGACTTTTTAATACGAACCGTTTCATCGGGATCGATACAATTAGATAGCGTTCATGGAATCCGTTGACCCGATACTTTCGATGGTTTTCATGTGGCGAGAGAAAGAGAGAATGAAAAAGTGAATCTCGTTCGAACATCCTGAACGCGAAAGTATTCATAGACGCGCACAGACGTCTGTCAGTCAATCTGTTAAAGGGGGATTTTCCGCTTTGTTCTCTCTTTGTATTGTGTCGAGAGGCCTTCGCGCTGCATTTTCCTGCTACTTTAATAATGGCCGCCTACGTTTCGTACGTAGGTGCATTGCGATTGAGCCACCGCACAGCCAAGCTCTGACCTCGCCGATTGCCGTCGAATTATGGCTAAACGCGAAATCATGCGCTGGTCCCTGCTCCGAGCAGTTTACTGCTCTGTCTTTGAACTATCTTCCTCTGTGATCTAATCTTCCTTTAATTAATCCGACGACGAAGGCGGACGCTTGTAACGATTTCCTGGCAGCTATTGCTCCGCTCGTTCCACCGTCCGTAATAATATTCTTTCGTGGAATTTTCTTCTTTGACGGAATCAAAAAGATTGTTGACCTTTTCAGTATTGACATTCAAACTCAATTTCGCAGCATGGTAAACCTTACGTTTAGAGGAGGCAGTTCCGATGAACTTGACTCGGTTTTAGTTTTCGAGATAATTGCAAAAAATTATTGCTAGTACTAAATTGAATTTTCACAGGGTCGGTCTCAATCTATACAGAGTGATACATATATAGGTTTACCGATTCGTATAATAACTAACCCTAACCGCGACGAAAAGAATTCTTGTAACGTAACGGTAAATATTTAATTGTTATTTCTCCGAAAGGGATAGACTTAAAAAAAATTTTTTTTTAATATTTCATTGTCATCCAGTTGTAAGCTATGTTTTCGATATTAAGTCTCTGGCTCATCGGGAAGTTAGTTTAAAATCAATTGCAAAATTTGTCACTAAACAGACGGACAAGAAACCGAGCTAATAAAAACGGTTTAATAAATCACCTCAGTTAAAATCAATTTCTAAAGTCACCGAACAGGTATACAAGAAACTGAGCTAAGAAAAACTTGGTAAAGAAGAAAAATATTTCCAGATTGCCTCGGTCGCTGTGTTGACATATACTTTTCGGGCGAAGTAGTTAGCAGTGATCGTGTCGAAGAAATCGAGCTTGGCGCGGCATGAAGGGCACACGGAGGCTCTGTTCCGGTTCTAAAGAGCCACTCCGGGTAAACAACCAACGAAATCCAGACGCCGTCGAAAGCTTCATGAATAATTGAGCACGCGTCCGCGGCTCTATTGTAACGTTAAGCGTTAATATCGTTGCGAAACCTTTGACGCGTCCCGCGACCTACATCTCTCTCCTTCCCGCCCGTGCCCGGCCGTTTATGCAAGCCACGCTTTTTACAACCTCCCGGGAATCTTTCACGGATTTCCGTGGTTTTTCGGGTACCCTCGACATAGTGACACGCGCCACGGTCTCCACCAAGCCGGAATTGCTTGTCGGGTGTAGCGTCGCACTTGCGGAACAAGCGGAAACTTTTTGCCGCGTATTTAAATCGGTTCGGTCCCTCAGACTGTCGCGGACGCCGCAACTTTCAACCCTTTCCCCTCCCCCCGGCTCGTTTCTAACCCTTACACGTGCGCGCACCCCTCTTTAACACTTTTTTTATTTAATGCAATTAGAATCTCAAAGTAGAGATTATTTTGTCATACATTATTTTTCCATGCATTGTTACACTTTATATAATACAATACAAATTACATATAAATAATCGTAGGCTCCTAAACAAGCAATTTTTTTATAAACACAGGCATTCGGAAACCAGTAGGTTATTTTACATATTTTTTAATGCCACACCTTCCACAAAAAAAAATCAATTTCAGAACTGCTTGTCGAACATGATTTGCTATTTCGGTCAGCATTTTTGATGTAGTTTAAAAATGCTTTGCTTTTTTTATTCTTGTTGTTTTATTCAATGCAATTAGAATCGCAATGTAGAGATTATTTTGCCGTACATCATTTTTCAATATTTTATTGTAGTTTATATAATACAATACGAATAACAGTGTTCATAAATTTTTAACTCACAGACATTCAGAAACGACCAGGTTATTTTACACATTTCCACCATACGTCTGGAGAGTAAGAGCATTGCATGAAAAAATGATTTACTTTACTTTTTTTTACTTTTTATAAAAAGCATTTTTATATTCATCGACGACAGTTAGCCATTCTTTAGTCATACGCATCGGGAGGTTTCAATTGATCGAATAACTTTTTTCTATGGTGTCGGGCAATTTCAAATAAATGCTTTCGGGGAAAAAATAGCGCGCTCGAAGTTTTCAACGGTTTATATCTGCGCGACGGGCCACCACCGTTTCCGCGTGTTGTACGTATTTTTGAAAATTCCTGCTGAAAAAGTCGTTTCCGTGAAGTTGGTAATTCTTCGTGCACGGTGTTTCGACTTTGGAAATCGGCACTAAATTTTAATCAGCCGGGGGTATCGTTCAAATTCAGTGTGCGTTCCCGCGCTTTGGCTCGATCAACACGGCGGAAGACAGTGATGAACACTATTGAGTAGATTTAGTGGAAAATAGGGGATCGCGGGTCGAGACTTGCCAAAGGAATTTCCTGGATGCCTCGACGGGAATTTTAATGAAACCGAAGTATGTTGTAGCCCATGCGAAATTTCGGAATGGCGTAGCGTTGTCTGTTATCGCGGGCTGTGCGAAATCATTTTTATCTACGAAACTGCTAATGAAGTTCATTTCTGCCGAGAGTAAATTCAAATATTCCTCGGAAGTTCATCTCTCCGTAGAACATGGTACAATATTTCTACAAATTTCATGTTTTCGCAAAGAACGCGGAAGAAAAAAGAACGCGAACGTAGTTCTGTTGAATATTTCGTTTTGTCGATCGTACGAATTAATAGAAATTAGTTTATGAAATCATGAAAATTGCAATTTTGCAATTTATAAAATTTTTCTCAACGTTTGAGATCTATATTAGTATAAATTGCAAAATTGCTTTGTTGATTCTTTGATCCAACCTGTGCGCCGATATCGTAAACTAATTTGTATTTCTGTTACATTTAGAAAACCATCAGGCAAATGTAACAATGGCCGACACCCTGTAGTTTCGATAACGGTGCTAATGTAACCATGCGATAAGTTTGGAACATCCGAAACATAAGCAATATCTCAAACGATACCACTATCAATCGACACCTCACGATAAGAAAACCATTCGATAGACAATTTACCTGAGACCCAATCGACACCTCCCACGACGCACCGATAAGACCCAGTATACAGGGTGTCTCAGTCAAAGCAGGCCACCTAAATATTTCCTGTATTTTTAATGACACGAAAAATATTTATGGCATAATTTAATTTTTCTTACAATTTTATCAAATTTTTTAAAAGGTCTGCGTACTCCAACTTTCATGAAATTTTAATATGTTATGCGGCGACACATTCAGAACAACTTTTTTCTTCATCAATATACGGGGATCGCTTTTAGTTTTTGAGATATTTGCAAAAAACCTATTTCGAACACAGTTTGACGACTACCCGGTAGTTTTCTGCTTTTCTCGATTTTGCCGCGTGACGCTAACGTCGTATTTTAGTTTCGCCAAGATCCCTGACACACATCGAAAAAGTGATGCATTTAGCGTGGAATGACCCTTAGTCGAGAGTACACTCAATAAGATTATTCGCGACAGTTCTGCTGCTTGTGAGTCACTCGCGTCAGAGGTCGTCCAAATAGAACAGTTTCGCGAGCCAATTACACGGACAATGGTATACGTATATGCACGTTCTGTGTCTCTGCCAGCGAAAAATTCGTTAATTATTTAATCGCCGTTTCCTTGTTGGTTTCCTTTTTTTACCACGCTTATATTAGCTCGCCGAGTTGTCGTTGTATGCGCCAAATCTTGAAATCGAATTTTAAACCATTCCCCGGTGAGCTAGTGACTTAAAATTTTCAATATAGCTCGGAACTGGATCACAATGCAATATTTAAAAAATTGTTTTTAGATATCTGTGCATTTAGATCCCAGAATCGAACCCAGGTCTTACTAAATACATTTGGTAGTAAAGACTAAAAAGTAGAAAATAAAATAATATATAAAAAAACTTTTCAAAGACCATGCTTATATTAGAATGCACTAAAAAGGAGAAAATAATATTTTTAATATAGTTCGGCGGTCCAAGCTTTTATTTATAGTCATTTATATCTAAAAAGATTATTTTCTACTTTTTAGTGCATTCTAATATAAGCATGGTTTTTAAAAAGTATTTTTTATATATTTCTTTTTCCTGAGTCACTCGTAAATACTATAAGTACAACGGCAATTCCCACGTGATAATAAAAACGACCCGCACGAAGGTAGAATTTTGTATAAATAATAAAACAGCGTGATGCGTGCTTTGGCAGACGGACAATTCCTCATCGTGGCCACACGCGATCGCTGCCCGCACAAATGTGGACGATGGTCGAGCAGAATAATTAGAGGAAAATGTAAGAATCCTCCTCTTTTGCTTGTTTATTCGCCGGAATCCTCGTTAAGAGAATCATACTATGTTACTGGAACCAACGTTCTTGTTCCACCAATATCAAATTACCCTAAACGTTAAGAACCGACTAAAAAGCCCTTAATTCGTTCGACTACATTCTCACAATAATTCGTTACTTTTATACGAAAATATTTTTACACGATAGAACGATCGGGAAACAGGAGGATATGCTCTTCTCTTGAAAATGCGAAAAATTGAAACATCTCTCAACATGTGGAAATATTTTTTTCTGGCTAAACATGGATTTGAAAATCGGAGCTTTCCCTGTATACAACGAGCCCGAAAATTTTGACATGCGATTCTTTTTCTGGGTTATTTTGTTAAGCTTCCGTGAAAAATGTACTGCGAAACTCTACGGTAATATAAGAAGTAATATATAGTTCCCCATTGTTATTCCACGATACAGAAATATAATCGTGTATTCAGTTACAAGGTTTCGTTTCAAAAGGAAGATTTCAATCTTCACATCTACGGTAGACTCGGTCACGATAAAGATATGCGAAATGTTTCCAGATACGTTTCGATTTGCGCTCGCTGCCTGTATCGAACAAATATTGTTTAAATAAAACAGACGACGAGAGTTGCAAAAACAGAGGTCCATGTTGTGAAATGAATCAGGTTTTATTGTCGGCCGATTGTTTTTTCACGAAGTCACAACAGTTGAAATATGCACAATTTTTGGCAGATCGAAATAATAAATTAATATTAAAGATTCGGAAAACGGGTCTGAATTCTTTTTTACAAAAATTAATAATACAATATATAAATATTGTATTATAAAATATAAAAACAATTTCATCGTTCTATCTGATTTTTATCAAAAGTTCTTTGATTTTGAATTCTTCGTTGGCCCCACAGTGCGGCATTGGTTATTGTATTATTTGGGAAAATAAATCAGGGGATACGTGTCCGAGACTGGAGCGTAATGTCTGCATTTGACATGGAACCGCAATATTATAACCAATATGACCAGTTGACAGCCGTGTCAATCTACAAATTTTACGCTAATAGATAGGAGCGTGTGGAAGTAGGTGGAACGATACACTCGGTGATGACGTTCGTTACACAAGAGCAAATAAAACCGTTCTCGTTCACCACTGTCGTAAATTCAATTCCGACGATACCGCAGCAAATAATCCGCCGTTAATTATAAACCCCCATTAACTGCGTGCCGCGAAGAATCGAGGAGATAATTCTTCGACAAAAATTCTACGAAGGAAAAAGGAAATCTACATCGGGACAATTCGTTCGAGAACATTGCGGAAACGATATCTAGTATAAATACGAGATAAGAGATATCGTTCCGCGAATGTAACCCTTTCGTTAATAAATGTCAACCAGGAGTAAAAAGAGCGTGCGTGTTTTCACATCCACACGGTTCAGCTGGAAACGTAGTTCTCAGTTATTTTTCTGCAAACATCGATCGAACTCGATTTAATAAGCGGAGACATTCGTAAACAATAAACAGCGATGTTTTTTAAACTTCCTCTTTGCGGACGACCACCATAACAGTATCACTTTTTCCGTTAGTTTTTGATTATCCACGGTAAAAACTCCATGTTTCCCAATTTCTCGCGTGTCGCGAAATCCGTTGCAGATATAGAGAAAACTATTCCCAACAAATGCATCGTGTTTTACAGTTTCGTACCTCAGAGAAATGTTCTGAACGGCTGAACAGCCTCGAATAATCAATTTACAACATGGAAATGTTCATACTAACAATTTCCTGTTACACTGGGACAAATAAAATGATTTTACAGCAGCAACAAGCATAGTCTAGTACCTGCTCGGAGAAATTTAATTCGCTTTAAGGATGTTCTGGAGATAATTAAAAACGCAAGGAAATTTTTAAAAATTTCACAAGATATAATTCTTACATAATTCTACGCAAATTTTACATGTTTATTTTTAATGATAACCATTTTTCCTGAGATATTTTTATATATATTTTATCACTTACAATTTTTTATAATATGAAGACAATTTGATGGAAAAGTAAATATAGCATGTAATTAACTAATTAAACGGAAGCTTTTTAAATTAATCTATTTTTTAAATGTAAAAAATATTCATGAATGGCTTTTATTGCGAATATATTTATTTAAAAAAATTTCTTGTACTTGTGTCTCCCATTGTACCTCCAGAACATCCTTAATTGAACTGGATGCTGTTCAATCCTTTTCACAAGTTCGAAGAATGTCTGTCACGAGAAAAATTCTCACCAACCAGAAGATGAGACTAAATTGAACAAGATTATTTTTACCTGTTGAAAGCGGAGTAGGTTGTAAAATCTCCATAGTACTCAAGGGATGTTACCACTGAAATTCCTTAGACCGTAAGAACCACAGGTGGAAAGAAATCGGGATTTCCGGTTGGCCGGCCGACAAGAGGACGACCGGCTCGGAAGACAGCGAAGGAGAGTCTGGCAAATGTTAAGAAAAAAGAAAAAACGGATATCGATATACGCTTTACGGCTCCAATAACTTTCGTTCGGAGACGAACGATCGTCGTCCGGGATCGAGGGGGAATTTAAAAAGAACCGATCGTTTACCAATTACGTGCTGTATCGTCGCGCGGTAAAATTGCACGCCACGACGAACGCGATGCACGTTGCCCGGCTCGCGACCGCTCGGGACGGAATAGAAAAATGTAGCACGGAATGAAACGGCGTCGTTAAACTTTTCCGTCGAATTGAAGTATCGGTCGCGCGCTAGGTAATGCCGTTTACCGTGGCCGTTCGATTGCACGCAATCGATCGTAAACGGGACACGACGATGACGACGTCGGAGTCGTCTTTGTCACGCGGAGGCTCGGACGGGAAATTGATTCCTCGAGAAAACCTGGGAACAGCACGCGATGACGACAGAAAATCGCCGAAACACAAAAAAATGCAGAAAAGCCATTACCCATGATTATTGTCAGACTGCTGATTTTATGCATTCAAGGGAAAAACGGGTACGTATAATTTAACTCTGCGGAACGCGCAATCAAAAAATTTTTTTCGACCCGCCAAAAATTCTTCTGGAAATTGTCATTTTAGTCAAAAAGGAACCTATTTTCAAAATTTCATCGAATTCTGAGCATGGACGTAAACGGAAACTTCGCGTGAAGGAACACGAAAAATTCAATACAGTATTAGCGATAAGTTTTTTGCAAATATCTCAAAAACTAAAAGCGACCACCCTATATTGGAAAAGAAAAAAGTTGTTCAAAATGTGTTGCTGCATAACATATTAAAATTTTTTTAAAATCGGGATACGCAGACCTTTTCTATACAATTACCAAGTCTCTTAATATTTTCATTATATAATCCGGAGAACAACAAGGAGATCTTTAAAAATTCCACTCTATGAATTTCAATATATATTTCACTATATATAATTAAGTTTCAGTTTTGTCCAGCTAGTACGTAAAAGATTTAATCTCATTGAAAAGAGTGCCGGGAACGGTGAGCGAAGTATCAGTTACAAAGGAAGTTAATCCTTCCAGGAGGTAGTAATAAAGAGGTGGGAGATTATGCTACGCGCAGAAGTAAGTTGGAAATGTAGAGTAAACTTTTTCCGCGCGACGCGTTGTTCCGGAGATAATCGGCTTTAAAGATCGGCGGACACGCGTGACTGCGAAATAGGATTCAGCGATTGCGTTTGATCTTCGCTTACCGTTTCCACGGCAATCAAGGACGCGCGCGTCCTAACCTTCGATATCGATTTTCTCGGGATCGAAGCGTCTTACGAAACAGACGTATTCCTCGTATCTATAATCTCTATTCGAAAAAGTCTATTCGTCCAAAAGTTGTGACGTCATTAGTGAACAAGGACAACTTCTCGCCCTCTTTTGGGCACGTTTCTGCTTATAACTTTTGACTGATAGTACCTATACTCAATTCGGCCACCGAGCTGATCCTGTAGGTTGTACATTTTATGAGTTATAACACAAAGAGTGTGCGTTTTTTTTTAACTTTTTGGTTCACCAACTTTTTAAACATTTCACCGGTAGGTTTTAGAAAAAATCTGAGAGCATCCATTGGCGATTGGAAATTTAATTACGTTAATAATAGACCAGGATTTGTTATTGCACGTGGACGAAATGGCGGGTACAGCTAGTCATTGGGAATAAGAAATAGAGTTTATTGTATCATCAAAATGTGTTTAGTCCACAAGATAGCTCCATCAACGAGTCACTGGTGGATCGTGCAACGTTTCCATCAGTCTGGCAGGGTGCACGGTCGAGCAGGAACATAGTTTACGACGTGTTCGATTCCATCACTAGGTATTGCCAGCGAAACAGAGAGAAAGCAGGGTCACGGGTTCCTTTTCTCGATGCGTCGACAACTTTTGCCGGCCAATTGAGCTGACATAAAAGCACAGAGGAATTGCTGCCGCGGGTCTACGGAGTCGTCCACTTGCTCGAGCACAAAGGAAGATGGCGGAGAACATACGGCCGGCTCGGCCTGTACTCTTTCTTCGCCCGCCTCGTTTCCTCGCTCAGCCTCTTCGCTGTCCCGTACGTACAGGATGTCTTAGACAGAGGGGGTTCTACATTAGAACATAAGTCGAATATATGGAACTATTTCTCGTTTCAAGCTTTCACCTACTACAGATCCTAGTGCACACTTTATGCAAAATAAATAAATAATGTTCCCATTGATTGCAGGACACAGGAGCCTAACAGAAATTTCTTTCTTCTTTCAATTTTCTTAATAAGCTGATACACTGTCCGAAATTTTATAATTATGTCGTACTAACGAGAAGCTGATGCACGATAGCATTTTAGGATTAATAAAAGACATCATGGTAATTATACAGAAAAGGTCTGCGTACTCCGATTTTGATGAAAATTTAATATGTTATGCAGCAACACATTCTGAACAACTTTTTCCTTTTCCAATATAGGCGGATCACTTTTAGTTTTTGAGATATTTGCAAAAAAGTATCGTGAATACTGTGTAGGAATACGAAAAATTTAATACAGTATTAGCGATGGTCTTTTGCAAATATCTCGAAAACTAAAAGCAACCCTCGTATATTGTAAAAGGAAAAAGTTGTTCAAAATGTCGAAATCTATAACATATTAAAATTTCATCAAAATCGGAGTACGCAAACCTTTTATATCTAATTACTAAATACTTTAAAAGTATTAATATATTATTTTCTCATGCCTCTTGCAAATTAATGCAGAAACTCTTTATCCTGCACAAATTTCCGGAGTCTAGTAATTATTGTGTACCAGTCGACCGAGTAGATAATCATTTCAAAATAGTTCGTTCTACTTTCGAGATATAAACAATTCGTTGAATAAATTATGAACACCACAGTCCGGTTGCTGTCAATGGATGGCCGAGTCTAACCTTGCACAAGCGTAACTTCGTGTAAGTTCGCGCGAGAGTGGTTTCACGGTGGAACTATTTTCTTTCTCGGTTGGCCGAATGTACCTAGAAAATTGATTGCAACGCGCGACCGGGATATGTAGACGTGTTAGAGTGACTGGCACTTCTATAAACTCGCGAGCAGCGTCGAGTGTGTGTCCAGGCTCTTCTTGGCTTCACAGTCTAGTCCCTCTCTCTGTCTGGACGTGTCATTTAATTGAGCAATCTGTAGTCGCTCGATGGAGTACCGAGAGCACTCGTAACCTCCAGATGCGGGGGCGTGATTTATTTCGCTATGAAGAATCGAGCGAGACTGTCGGGGCCCTCCTAAAATCAGGATCTCGAAAATAGTACTCTTGACTTTTCTGACCGCAAGGAATTCTTCTCCCGGCCATTTATCAGCTAAATTGATTATCTGAACCCCTCCGTGGGCATTACACCTTCCCGCAGAACTTCGTTGGACTCTTGTAATCCCCGCAGACAACATACTTTACCGGGAAAAAACTTTCGCTCGTTCCATTTCTTCGACGAAAATATCTTTCCAATGCTACCGATCATAATCGTATTTCTTCCCAACCAGATTAAAATACGTTGAAATCAATATTTTCTCCTGGACAAATTTATTAATTAAGATTTCATTAAATTGTCGATCACTCTCATATTTTTGTAATCTCGGGATTTCAAACGGTAAGCCTTGACATATGTTGTCAAGGACAACATTCCGAACAACTTTTGTCATTACAATTACTCGCTGCTCGGTTTTAGTTTTCGAGATAATTGCAAAAAACTATTGCTAGCACTAAATTCAATTTTCCCATTTTTCCCCAATCAGATTAAAATACGAACACATTTCTACGTACAATTCAATGAGATTGTATTCACAGGATTTGCAAACCCATTTTTTTCGTGAAAGGTACTTACGTCTGAGTTTACAAAACAAAAAAGAAATAATTGAGAAGGGTGTACGGGGATGAGAGAAAATTATGTAACCGCGAAGTGTACTTTTGGGAGAACAAGGGAAATTCTGATCGAGTATCGACGAATGCGGAGCACGATTGCAATTGAGATTTGAAATTCCAGCTTGTATGCTAAGCGGCCGCTAATTACGTAAGCGTTACTCCATCTTGATGGATGGAAACGTCAGCTATTAGATTTGATTAGTGATCGCAAGTACACATTGAACTTGGTCCCATCGCGGGTAATATCGACAAAACCGGGCCGTTTACGGTGCGATGTAAGTAAGTAGCTTCTCTCCACTGTCACGGTATCTCCGGAGAAACGTAAACACGAAGTGTACGTCGCTGGTCTGACATGATCCAGATTACAACCCCGCCGCGCGCCGGCGATAAGCACAGAAGTGATTAAGCAACAGATCGGTGATGACGGCGCCCGTTATCGGATGCGATTGGCACGCTTTCGAAATTTTTTGATCGATGCTCTTCCACACCATTAATCAATAAATAACCGAGGGACGCCATTAATTGTGCGAACCCCGTAATCTATAAGAAACTCGACAACGGCAGGGGCCAATGAAATTTTCGACGGATTGCACCACTAAATCGTGCAAACAATCACAAAAAAAAACATTTTACGCTGTTCTTTTTAATCGGAAGTCGGTAATTATTTACATTTGGGGCTTTCCCAAAATCGGTGAGGAAGCCTCAAAAAATAATTACCCGGAAGCCTTCCATAATATTTCACTAATCAGACTGCGGATTTCTATGATTTAAAACGAAAATGTAAAAGTACAGAAATTCCCGTTTTCTTACCTCGAATATTTACCGTATATTTTCGACTTTTATAACACGATTCGAAGAGACACATTGTTTGTACAGCGCATTCGCGTTGTTCTGCTCGCAACCGTCACGGTGTTCGAGAAACTGTGTTATGTCATTTTGGAAATTTCGTTAAAGCGAGTGCACTGTTTGCGACGTCTTTTCTTCCGCCGTTCGAAAGTAATTCCCCTTCGAATTTCTCGTTTCACCGTTATCTACAGCACACTCGTGTTATTCCGCCGTGATTGCAATTAGTATCCCCGTCGCAATTAATGTGCAATAAGTAAACTCTCGAGATTAGAAGTGCATCGATAACGGGATCGAACGTTACCGTCGGCTAATATGACAGATAACAAATCCCTGTTGCAGCGACTATGTGAAAGCACCCGTTCAAAAACGAACGTTTGCCGTTCCATTTTTAGGCAAACATTGGTTGGTGACATTTCGTTTGACGTTCGGCCAGTTGTGCGAGAGAAAAAAAGCAAACAAGCACAATATTTAAAATTGCAATGAGTTCGTTGGAGGAATTGCAGCGACGGGGCAGGGAGGGGGTAAAAAATGTTCGACGGAAAAACGGGCGATCAAGATTCAACGGTGATTCATCAAGCCGCGCGCGCGGTTCTCCAAGTTTCTTTCCGGAGAACGACATTACTTCCGGGACGGGCTTAACATAACGTAAAGAGGATAACGCGAATTCGGAATAATTCTCTCATCTCATTTACCACGGGATTCCTGCCGGCATAGCGACCCGGACCTTGAACACCGATCTAGAGAATTAGCATTTCACGCGTAGAACCTTTCCAGTCCACTGTCCCCCCGCATGCAGAAACCGCACGAAAAATCCAGACACAATAAAACCACCGCTTCCTCGCCTCGGTGACTCAGAACGGAGTGTCAACGATCTTGCACTTGGCCAACTGTATCCCGGCAAATGCCGCGAAAGAAACAGTGCTGCTCAACCATATTCGAGCACCATAATCTCGTCGCGATAATAACCTGCAAGCGGCCAAGATCAACAAAGCGATTCATAGTGGTGCGAACGGGAAAAAACCCCACGTCAGGATTTAACTTGTTGCAAATTATGAAACACACTTTAAAGTGCGTATCCAATTAGGTTTGAACTGCAAACTACTGCGAACCTGGCACTCAGACTATTTATTATTACCATGTTTTTATTAGCTCGGTTCCTTGTCTGTTTGTTTTGTGACAAATTTTGCAATTGATTTTAAACTAATATTCTGAAATTAATTGAATTCAAACTAATTAAAAAAACATTTTTTTAAAAAAGTCTATCCATTTAAAAGAAAGAACAATTTAAAAACTTTTTAAAACCACGCTCATATTAAAATATACTAAAAAGTAGAAAATATTTTTTTTTGGATATGAGTATAAA
This sequence comes from Lasioglossum vierecki, assembly GCA_028455595.1. Taxonomy (NCBI): domain Eukaryota; kingdom Metazoa; phylum Arthropoda; class Insecta; order Hymenoptera; family Halictidae; genus Lasioglossum; species Lasioglossum vierecki. The sequence continues at coordinate 3,488,808 of CM052343.1, forward strand.
TAAAAGCGTGGAGCGCTAAACTATATTAACTTAATTTTCGTGGGCGCTCCGCGCTTTTATTTATAGTTACTCGTATCTAAAAAAAATTGTTTTCTACTTTTTAGTACATTTTAATGGAAGCGTGGTTTTTAACAAGTCTTTTTATATTTTTTTTATTTTCAATTTTTAGTCTTTACATATCTGAAAAACTAATGGTCAAGTGCTATTTGTTATTACGACAAAATTTGTCATTAAATAGTAAGGAGTTAGATTTAGATGACTGCAACCACTTTAAATCACAAGCTCGTTTCGTTTCCTTTTAAGGTGAAACGTAACAATCCTACTCGTTCAAGCCGTCTCCCTATCTCGAGGCAATAGTAAACTGGCAAGGCGAATGCGCGAACATTATCCGCTAATCACGCGTGTCCGCTAAATGAATTATCGTTGAACCGTCTTTCCATTTGTTGGTTCGGGGAGACGCGAAAATATAAAAAAGGAAACGAGCCTGGAAGTAGAAACGAAACGTCTTGCTAGTTACGAACACCGATAAAACGACGATACAGTCGTGCGTGAACCTCTTATCTCGTTCGATTCGAGAGAAATAAATGGCCAATCGAGAAAGAGGTTATTACTGTTATCCGACTGTAATAGCATTAAAGAAAAAAAAGCTTGTTACGAAGTGACGTGTACACGTCTGTAACACGATAAAGATTATGTTTTGTTGCAATTAAAATTAACTGCGCCGGATAACCTTTTCACCTACATCCGTAAGCGCACGTTCGAATATCTCAAATAAATTGAATTTCATTTATAAACCGAATCGATCTAGACTGCGGCTCAAAGCATCGTCTAGTATTTCCGTCTAAACGAGGTTGTTAATTATTCATGTTGTTCCTACGAAGAAGATTGATCGCAGAATATTTTCAGCAACAAGAAAAAGAGCGAACGAAAATGTAAGTAGAAAAGTATTCCGAACTTAATGAAATTTGCTCTGGGGTGTAGGATCTGAGTCTTTGACTTCGAGGACCCTGTACTAACTTGAAGAGGGGAAAACCACGATTTATATTACCTCGTTTTGATTTTCCAATAATGATAAATAACAGTTTTTAGGATCCATAGTTTTAGAGTAATAAGCGAAAAATAAAAACAAGGTAATAAATGACGCGTTAAATCTTCGTTAAGTTCTGAATACTTTGCAGATAAAAGTACCTGGCGACTGGATTAGAACGGCTGCGCACAATAAATAATTAGAAAGACGATTCGGTCTCGTCGTAACGATCCCGTAACGGGCTTCCGCTTTTTTCCCAGAACGAAGCAAGAACAAGGCGGTACTCGTAAGTATTCCTAATCGATCGGACGAGTCGCGGAAACCGCACGTGCGAAAAGCACGTGCAACAACTTCTGATATAAACAACGTTGATGGAGATCGCGGCGAACAGTATTCCGAGGGGCGAGCCTGTCAATATTCTTCGCAAAGAGGTTTATCGCCGGTGAAAATGGTCGAGATCAGACCGACGATAACAACTGGCATCCCGAAAAACAGCTAGCCGTCAACGAGAGGCTTAAAAGTGCTCCCTGTCAGCAGAAATTACCGACCAAGAACAGACTGGCTCTATTAAAAGAACTACCATTAAACGTATATCGATGCCTGTGTTCGATTCGTTCGATCTGTCGTTCGTTCACCTAAGAGAAAACCCGCACAATATTTCTAGTTATAACAGCTTTCGTACAATATTTAACTGTCCCTGGCTATTTCAACTCGGAATCCGAAAATCTCGTCGGAGACAACCGTTTCATCCGATCTGAAATATTAACCAGTTAACTGCGTTCGACGTGTATACATGTCAATCCAAATTTCTATTGCAGTGCAATAACAATAACTTTTTCAAGAATAAATTGTCAATTTTTTATCAAATAAAAATGTAATTCTCCCTCATTCTTCGTAAAATTTATAAGAGAACCATTTGCCCTGCGTTCGATGTGTATACTCGTCATTGCTTAATTTTAATTCTGCAGTCTGTGGATGATTTTTAAAACTAAATTTCGCAGTTAAGAGGTTAACGCGCAAAACGATGGTTGTCAAATCATTTGCGATTCGCTCTGGTGGTATTTTCTGTTGCAACTAAAAATCCAGTACTTTCACTGTTGGATTATCGAGAAGTTACTAGCACAATGAACTTCTACAATATACAAGAATATACATGAATATACAAGAATAAACAAGAATATTCAAGGATATACAAGAATGTTCGAGAATAAACAAGATTATACAAGAATGTTTGAGAATATACAAGAATAAACAAGAATATATAAGTCTATACTATGTTAAAAATATTGTAAAATTTCCATCGAAATAGCACCGACATCTTTTGAAAAATATTTTTGATGCCTCCACCAATTCTAAAGTGAAACATTAAAAATTAAACTGACATAATTTTCCTACAGCAGTTCAATTAGGAGTGACAAATATCACGATTTTCTATCACGTAGAGGAAAAACTAAACGCATCGATCACTGTTCCAACTTGAAAATGGTTATTTTTTTAGTTGGCTCGCTGTTCTCGCGCAATATGTTTATACAACTTAATGTTCGATAAAAAAGAGAATCATTCGAATAACCACATTGGAAATTTCACGGGGAAATATTATTCGCGGAATTGTTCGAAGAACCTGAAACACCCCCGCGTTACATTTATTCGAGGCAGCAGCGGGCAAGCGAGCAAGTTTAATATTACTGTCAGCGTCGCTACTTTGACGCAAAAGCGAAATCCTTCGGCTGAAAATAACGTTAAACTCGGGTGTTTTGCCGCGGACAGCATTAACAGTCGAGAGGAAAAGTCAGCGATGCGTGAACACGTTCTTTTTCCCGCGGTTGTCCCGCTGTTTCTGACCACTTAAATCTTTTAAAAGGTGCCGAGGGTTCGCCGCGAAAGTGTCCGAGCTTGATTTAAACCACCAATTTCTTTCCGAGCGGTTCCATTGTTGTAGAATAACGATATACAAAGAACGGCGAGAGGTTGTTACTTTTAAAAGTTATCGAGCCTTGAACTAGTTCGAGTTAAGAATGCTCCGAAAGTTTCGTTAGCCGCTGGTTACGAGAGGTTACTTTAATGAAAATTTTCGAAAGTGTTGAATAGGATGAGCAGCCGTTGGCAATTTGCCACTCACACGTTGGTCGCTAACAAGCCCCGCCGTTAACACTCGCCGACTACCTTGTTCTTTTATTTCTGCAGCGTGTCAAAGACAAATTGAAGAATTGACAGGACATAAACCGTAGACAATGTTGTTACAGTTCATGGTTGTTTGTTAACTGTAACTACCGGACGTAACCGCGCCGGTGAAATACTGTAACGAAACTTTAACGGCATCTTTATGCTCCGCTTTTAAACGAGAGCCAATATATTCAACGATTCCGTTCGCGGAAAAACGATGAAACTGTCTATTTCTTTTGTGGTAACTCGACCGGCGAATCCCTCATGCAAATTCCCATTTTCATAGATCATTTCGTAAGGATGGAATGATGAGGAAACTTCTTTTATCGTTTACGAAGTTCCGCGGAGTAAAGATGAAAATATGTACTCACTTTCTCGCAGTTTACACAAAGGTGCAGGACGTTAAAAATGCATAAAGATCCACGCGGGCTAGTAACGACTATCAATTTCAAGAGGCTATCGAGTTATTTCGCCGACTACGTAGATCCACGATGATCCTTACTCGTTCTTCAAATTTTTACCACGAACTTGTTTGAATGAGAAAAAAATCGGAAATTCCGGGAAGCCGTAATTTCTCTGAACGTAATCTACAGTGGTTCCGAACACGTTGCTCCCGATCAATGAGAATTCCTAAACATAACATTGGGGTTTACCATTTGATCACGAGAATAGATCTCTAGATGTAGTGCCCAAGGTGGAACCCACCTTTAATCTAAACTGTAGGTCCCGTCGCGAAATAATTCTCATAGAAGAATTCAAAAAGCGACGTTCGTGGTCTTAAAGTATAAGGTTTGTCTATACTATTCCAACTAATTATATGTCTGTCTTAAAATATCTGTGTATCTCTAATATACCACATTCTATTTTGTAATTATTATATTCTGTTTTGTATGTGGCGTATTTCGTTTTTTTTGTAATTATGTTGAAATAAATCTCATATGACATTTTCTAATAATAAAAAAAAAATACTTACTCTCGGAGAGAGTTGATACGCATTGTCACAGCGATCACAGCGGGTATACGAAGGAGAGTACAACGCGGAATAAGTGAAAACTGCCAGCGGACAACCTGGCTCGAGATAATGGTCTAACGGGTTCCCTTCTCCATGGTAGGAGAGAGAGCAGCGTTCTTATGCGCGTTATGTTCGAGCTCTGAAGGTTACGTTTACGTTGGAGCTGCGGTCGAAGCTAGAGGAGAGCGTCGATCCCGATGAAAACATCTTTCTTCGGCGTGTTTACAGTGGGCTTATGATGATATGTAGTATTTCAAGGTAATTTCGGTCGTTCAAGGTAAAAGCGAGAACGGAGAAGGTTGTAGCCAGATATTGTACATTTTTTTTTTAATTACTTAACGTCGCTTTTTTGAATTCTTACGTGAGAATTATTTCGCGACGTGACCTACAGTTTAGAATAAAGGTGGGTTCCGAACCACCTTGAAAAATCAAGGTCTCTTTAAGGGGAAACAATACGTGTCGTAAACGTGAAAAGTAGAACTTTTCAGGCAAATAGAACTCTAGATTGATCTTTCATCTAGCGATTTTGATTAATAAGAAACTAAGTCTTTGTATTACTGCGAATTCAAAAGTTTGGCGTGTGCCACTTATACAGCAGCACGAGTACCGTCTGCTACACTCCTGTACAAAAAGATAGTACACTTTAAAATGAATATTTATTTGTTTAACACAAGAACCAAGATTTCATTTCTACACATTCTTTCAAAATACATAAATAAGTATAACCTTAATTTTAAAGTGTCCTATCTGTTTGTCCCGGAGTGTAGACACAAAAAAAAAGTGAAGGTCGTGGGACCAGACGGTGCTATTAAGTCGAATAAACCTGTTTACAGCGATACTTCTGTCATGCCGACCGCCTTAACACACTGCCATTATAAAACAATGGCAGCGATCGTTTGTCGCAACTCCGACATAAACGTCCCGAGACCGCATCGCCGTGTGATACCGCCGCGATTAACATTGTTGCTTGCAACTCAGAGGCAAGTTGGTTGTGTAGCGCACTTGGAAATTCGGCGAGTGCAATGTTAGGCGAGCAAGGCTCGGTAACAAGTTCGCGGAAACTCGAGGGCTTTAGGTGAACGTACCTGGGCGCGAGATTCCTGCCGACTAACGGGGCTCGAATGCGCCGGTGGATGCGTCTCTCGGTGGTCTTCTTCGTCGCGAAAACACACGCGGCCGTTGCAAAACAACGCTTCTGAGTCACTGGCGAGAGTCACACGCGCTCGATGCCACGGAAATAGCAGGACGGACGATGTCAGTAGCGTCGCGACGCTGCTGATTCCATCAAAACGTTCCGACGCTTTTTCTATCGCGTTAAATGCACCACTATATAAACGATCAGTAGATACATCAGTAGATACACGAGTCGCCGGTTCGCTTCTCTCAGGTTGTTGCAAACGAAATGTCAGATTGAAAATTGCTAGGTTAAAGCGAGCGTCATTAGACTGCGGATCTTTATGCATTTATGAAGCAATTGAAAAGTGCAACAAAGTCGTTAGGGGATGAAATCAATTTTTATTTTACTCCTGCTGCTCACAGTCGATGCAGAACTATTTTATTTTACATAAAGATCAGCAGTCTAATAATAATCGTATTCTTCTTCGTTTATGAGACTGTCATCTCTATTTAGGAGCTTCTATCATTATCTAACACCGCGGTCATCTGCCAATATGTTTGGATTATCGCTTGACGGTGAATTTAAATGATATATTGTATAACAAAGTATATTATATTACTTGAAATCAGACATTTCATACGCAGCGACTTGAGAAGATCACAATCATACGTCGCTTGGGATAAAGCACGGATTAAAAATGTCCATCTTTTACGGGAACAGGTCGAAAAGCAGGAACAATGTTTTCCTCGAGTTCGAAAATCCAACGAGAACGCGCGCTAGAAGATCGGAACCGGCTAGCGCTTCTGATCATGACCTACCAGATCTACTTCCTGCGAATACTAGAACGCGCGGCGTGCTCGACCGGATTTGCAAACTCGTTTCTCCCGAATACGAGTCGTCGAACGAGAAAATGAGCCGAGGAGTTCATAAAGAGAATTATTTGATCTTCAAATAAAGATGTCAGTATAAGAGGAAGCTCAAAATCGAATGAAACGGTGAATAGATAGAGTAATATATTCAATGATTCAATTAAATTACATTTACAAATTCTTTGAAAACCCAGTTTGTAAGTGAAGAATGGTGTTTGTGCGACACAGGATTGTGCATAGAAATGTGACTTGCCTCTGTGTGCACTCCACAATGGAGACTATTTTGAAGACCTTGTTCCCTTTTCTTTTATGAGCACACCTCGTAAGTCAAGCTGAACAATGAAGAGGTTATTCGAATGGTGTTTGAGCGACACAGGACTGTGTCCGAGGAATGTGATTGCCTTTGTGTGCACTCCTCAATGGAGGCTATTTCGAAGAGTTTGTTCCCGTTATTTTATGAGCACGCCTCGTAAATCAAGCTCAACAGTGAAGAGGTTGGTCGAATAGTATTTGTGCGATACAGGATTGTGCCCTACAAATGTGACTTGCCTCTGTGTGCCCTCCACAATGAAACTATTTCGAAGAGTTCCCTTTTCTTTCATGAGCACACCTCATAAGTCAAGCTGAACATCGAAGAGGTTGTTGTAACGGTGTTTGAGCGACGCATGATCGTATCCGAGGAATGCGAAGTCTGTCGCACTCGAGCGACTACTACGTGTATTTGTTTACCTTTAGCGATTCGACTGGTTGGACGAATAGGGATCGGATGATGAGAGACACACGACAAGAAAAGTTGGCTTGTGCGCGGTTGCGTGCGGGCCGAGCTCGCTCGCGATACTAACTCGTGACTGTAGCACACTTGCCTGGAGAACGGGCCTCTCGTGTGTATCTACCGGTTAACGATACTCCGACAGTCACAAGCCTCTCCCTCCTTTTCTCGTGGCTAACACGGTGCACACGCACGTGGCCCTCTCTCGCTCGATGACTCCTCCTCCGAGCGCGAATGATTCTTGCCGACTGGATCGCGATAACCACACGCGACCCCGGCAACTATTTCCTCAACGGATCGCCTCGCCTCGTTTCGTCGTCCCGTCCCGCTTCCGCCAACGCGGCCAAAGACGTTTAGCAACACGTGAGAGCTCTCGCAACAGAGCTCCCAGCATGGAATCCGTTTCAGTCGGCGTTCCTTGCTGTACTAGGAACCTGTACAGAGCAAATACTCGACGATGCAACGACTGTGCAACGACGATGCACGCTCCGCGCCTCGCGGCCTCTCTCCATGCTGCCTCCATGGCCTTCTACGCAAATATCATAATTTTCGGATACTACCTCGGGAAACTTGCCTGATACGTACTTACTAATGCTCGCTCGAAATGTGGCCTGTTAATTAATCCGTTGTTGCTTCGCAATAATCCGCAGGCTAATTCGCTCCTGCTTAGCAGCAGCTTCTTAATTAATACGTTGCTTAAGAATAATTCGTGGATCGACTCGTTGCCGCGCAGGAATCTATTCGCCAATTAATCCGTTCTTCTGTAGTTCGGACAACAAACAATTGTTGCGGAGGAATAACACTAGGATTAATTCGTTGTTGCTTTGGAACAGTTCGTGGTTTTTGAACGTGCATTAATGCATCCTCATTTTAATTTGTAAATTTTTTAGAACATTCTTATTCATTTATGTATCGAGACTGTGGTCGTCACAAATTTCGCCGGTGCTGGTTAAACAGCTGAGAATATTGTTATTCCTAAAGACGTTGTTTGTTGTCAGAACATTGAAACGTTTCAGATTTTTACTTAATAAACTAGAGGGTTTTTTCATACTTTTTTAACGAACATTATTAAATTCCCTTTTATACTCCAAAAAATTACAAGATCACTGAACTACATCCAATGAATTATTGATATTTGAGCTTTTACAACTTCGTATAAAAAAATATTCTTTGTATCTGATATTTTACGAGTTTGAACGACTCCGAGGCGTTTATAGAATTTGTTTCCCACACTCCTTTCGATATTACCACGTAAATGGAAGTCTCCTCTTTACAACGATGTCTCAACAACTTTTTACAAACATTATCTTAACAATGTAAGAGCCGAGACTTTTCTGACTTCTCTTTTAAAAGATTATTCGCTTTTATGGAGTGGCTGATTGATCGAACGTTGCATAATGCTTGTTCAGAGTCTGTGATCTAAAACTGTATATAATTATTGCGCTGCGGCGAGTTAGTTTTTATCAGGCGCGGTTGCAATCTACATGTACAGTTTCAATAAAAACGCAGCGTTAGATGGCTGCAGCTTTATCGCGGCTGCGTGACGTTAACTATATTCTAATGGCCCGGGGAAATATTGTCGGTCTCGTTTTGAGAAAAGGCTATTGTTCCCTAGGTTGTTTCTGTAACAGCTCTCCGCGGTAATTCCTGAAGTAATCAACCCGAAAAAAAGACTGTGAACAAGTTATTTTTGTTAACACTTTTTGAACCGAATAGCTAAGGAGACTCGTTAACAGCAAATTGTTCTTGCTTTCCAAAATTTGCGTTAAACGCGACGAACGAAAACATTCTCTTTAGAGCGTCGTAAATAACGTTGCCTGGCAAAATTCTGAGAATATATTCAAGAATATATTGGATCAAAAATGGATAAAGTTCGAGCATGGACAGTCCAGTATTCGAATTTCAAGATAGAATTTCTGTAGACTCGCGGGTGATCAGCAGATAAATGTGAACCAGAAATAAAACGAGACGGTTCTTAAGTGACAGAGGTAGAGGCTGCCCCATCTGTGATGGAGAGCCGAACTAATTTGTAAGTCAGTTTGTCAGACAGGTATGCAACGATAGTCTCGAGTATACGAAACTTTTGGTGACTAATGAAAATGAAAGCTAGATCTTTGATTGTCTAATGAAAGAAGAAAAATTAAAGAAGAAATCAAGTTTTTCTTTTTTTGCAAAAAATATTTCTCTAAAATAAGGAATTGTAAGTTGCCTAATTCTAACATTCAGGTGGCAATATCAGAGAAATAGATTGAATGAAATTGTATATATTTGAAACTGTAAGTGAATAACTGTACAATGTTGACGCCATTTAAAAAGGAATTAAATCACTGGCAAATTAATACCGATTTCAACTCTATCGAATTCATTTCGAACCGACTGGAGTTATTCAATCGTCGACGCAGGGTACATATATTTCTATAAAACGGAATTTCTCGTCGCAGCTGCGAATAAATAAAGACAATAAAATTCGCACGCGACCGTGGGCAAAGCTCTCGGGAAGAGAGCGTGCAACAGCGGCCCGCGTATAATAAAAAAGATAATTTGCATCGTGCACACTTACGGAAACGTCATTTTCAACGACGACGTTCTCTGCTCGCGAAGGAATTTATTTTTGCGTAGTGCACACGAAAAAATTAGACAATCCGGAATTTTTAGCATGGCCGGAAAGGAAATTTCATCGGGTCGCCGACAGTTCTAACCGGCGAATTTTACGGTCCATCGAGCGAGCAAACAATTGTCAAGCGTGCAGAGCGGGGGAATGTTAATTTTCCCATCGGAGAGAAGTTTCGTTCAACGTTCCGCCTGTCTATATTAGTCGAACGACTATCAAACGCGAATTACAGTATTTTACCCATATAAGTCACCAATACGGTTCTGCCGAGGGACATTTATGCGACAGGGACAATATTCTTAATCCAACTTTCCAACTTCTTTATGTTTCATTATTTTTTGATGGGACTTCGATGACCATATTTGTCATTTTTCTAATTAAAATCATGCCAAATATGATATAATTCCGATGATATTTACTTGTGCAATAGACAATTAAATATCATCGGAATTATATGATATTTGGTATGATTTTTATTAGAAAAATGACAAATATGGTCATCGAAGTGGCATAAAAAAATAATGAAAAATAAATAAATTGTAAATTCTGGTACGGATCAAAAATTTAGGGACATTTGTGTATAACTTTTGTACCGTTTGAGATATTGACACGAGGTTTGAACTAAAATATATTATAAAATAATCCCTTTTTTTCGAGAATAAAACATGTTAGAAAAAGACGACTTTTTGGTCGACTGTCCCTAAATATTTCGATCCGGACCATTGTGCGGCCGTTTATATTCGGCGGGCGGGCGGTCGCCGTCCTGCTAACAGGCGAATAATTCTCCTTTAATTTTACAACGAAAATAAATCGCGTAAATAACTGTCTTCGTGTGAAATACTTTCAACGGTATTAGCGCACGTGGGTGGCGTGTAATAAGGGCGGCGCACAGCCCGCGGGCTTGGTTTTGCACGCGGCGAATGCAGATTATATCTGAAAGCGGAAACGTTCACGCGCGGCAAATTGATATAAACTTTATTCCATTATTTCGGCGGCTCGGGAAATCTATATTATCACGAAAAATCGCGCCCGGGGAATTTTTACGATCGTTGCCTTCATCACCGCGCCACACCATGCCCCCCACCACGGTTCACACATTCGGCCGCCGATACACCGTTTTAATTCACAATAATTCTGTAACCCCGTTAATTAATAAACCAACGCGTTTTCGGTATCGCCGAATCGTCTCTCGGGCGATTCACACGCACGATACCTGGTCTCTCGCACACACGGCAACCCGAGAAAATTAAGCGTCGAAGTGAGAGACCGCCGCGTCTCCGGTCGGGAAGTTGATATTATCTCGCGAAAATAACTCGTTAAAAATTTCCCTCTGCTCGCTGCATTGTCCATTTTAATTATGTAACCGTTGCCCGGAGAAGCATTCGAGATTCGAGTCGGTTCACGGAATATCGGTGAGTTTCTGGAGAAAAGGAACGACAGAGAAATAGATATAGAAAGAGGGAGATAGAGAGTAAGAGGGGCGCGGCGCAAGAATAATGCTGGATCCACGTAATCTCGCGCTACTTCATTGTCGAGAGGCGACGGAAGAAACAAGCTCAGCGTTTCCTCAATGAAAAAGATACTTCTCGAGGGCGATTCATGCATCTTGCATTTTCGCGAGGTCCAAGGGAATTAATGACGCCCGGTACGACCATCGTCCCCCGTTGTTGACTCTCTCCTCTCCCGGCTGGGGGTCGAATTAATTTTCAAGATGGAGACGTCGTAGCCCGTCATTGTGCCTTATCGCGTACACCTCAGAAATTTGTCGATCGGTTCGACCGGTCTCTGCCATTGTGTTCCCGAGCGGTTTTTTTTTAATCGGCTTTCCGTGTTATGCTTCAAAAGACCATTATTCTCTTCCATTCAACCAATTCTTTTCTACTTCGATTCAATGTCGGTTTGACGACGCCCCTCCCTCCCTCCCTCTCTCTCTCTCTCTCTCTCTTCCTCTCTCTTTTCCTCTTTCAACCTTTCTGTCTCTCGTTCCTGTGTTCGCGCACGCACGCATACATATGCATATTTCTCGATTACAAAATATCCGATTCTTTCGAATGGAAATCATCGTGCGCGTCGCGCGCACGCGCTCACGCGTGTAGTCCAGTCGACAGCTCGAAAAATAGGCGTCTACCTGGAAAGTATTCCGAAATTAATGAAATTTCGACATTTAGGGGTACTCTGGGCTGTCGAATCTAAGTTTTCGATCTCGAGGACAATGTGCTAACTTGGATTGGTTCTTCGCCTAGTACTTAAAATCTGTATGTAATAAGAATTTTTATTTTTCATTTTTGGAAAGAGCCTGGATCGACCTCAAAAACAGATTCGACAGCCGAGGGTAACCCTAAACGACGTGTCAAAATTTCATTAAGTACGGAATACTTTCCAGGTAAAAGTACCCGGCGACTGGACCGGTATCGCAGGCAGCATGAGAGGTAAAAATAAAAAAAGAAAATAGAAAGAAAGAAACGGTATATACAATATATGAACATGTATACGGGGGGACGATCAAACGTGATATTTTTCGTTCGATGATGTCGCGTTATTTATCGCCTTCAATTTAAACGTAAAAATATGTCGGTGTATTTCACCTGCTTCGGAAGTTTAATCGCGGCGATACAATTCGCGAGTGCGCACGAACGAAGCGTGATTTATCTCGCCGTGCGCTTTTTCGTTTTTCCTTTCGTTCGGTTCTACTTTATTTTTTTGTTTGTTTGTTTCTGGCTCTGCTGACGTGCGTGTGTATGTGTGTGTGTGCGCATCGCTCTCTCCTCCGCGATGGCAAAGAATTCATTTGGTTTTGAATATCCACAGGCGGACGTCCTTTTAATCCGTTTCTGCGACGCGTTTCGATGCTGCCGCGCCCGCGGATCGACGAATCCTTCCGGGCTCATAGCAAAAATGACGCGCGGAACGAACGAAATAACGAAGCCCGATTCAATATATCTGCCTCTCTATTTACGTATCAATCCGATATTATTCGCCGGGGAACCGTGATATTTTTCATGTAGAAATGTTTTAACGTATCAATGACTCGCTGATCGCTTTGATAACGAAGAAAATTGCAGCGCGCGCGCGCGAGCGCACGGCCCGGTTAACAACCCGGTGTGCAACGGCGTGGCGCGCACCGTGCGTACATTTTGTTTACGCAGTTAATTAATGGACGTGCTCGAAGGATCGTTACCGCGTTGAATCTTTTATACCGTTGCGAATCGTGCACACCAGGTGCATCAACCTTCCCCCCGTGGCAACCAGGTGAGAAAAAGATCACGTTGCATCGCCACGTGGGACCCGGTGACCAATCCTATTATGTGAAAGCGAATATGCCCGGGAAACGAATGGAAAAGAGGATCGACTGTTTTTATTATTCAGTTTGTAATCGCCGGCAGATCGGGGACAGAATTATTCAACGGAGTTTTTTGCCGGAACTCGCGCGAAATACCGAGTGTCCGCGGTCAAGACGCAGCTGTGATTTTCAGAAGAAACGTGCCCAAGAGATGCTGTCTCATCTCAAAAAAATACGTATGATCAACGAAAACTTGAATCAGAATTTTCATTATGTTTTGATGGGACTTCGATGACCATATTCGTGGCATTTTTCTGATAAAAATCATACCAAATATCATATAATTCCGATGATATTTACTTGTGTAATAGAGAATTAAAGTTTCGGGCGCAAGGAAGCCATATACGCTATTCTTCCTCGTGGCTGAAACTTTAATTGTCTATTACACAAGTAAATATCATCGGAATTATATCATATTTAGTATGATTTTAATTAGAAAAATGCCACAAACATGTTCATCGAAGTTCCATCAAAATATAATAAAAAATAAAGAAGTTGGAAATTTGAATACTGTCCCTGGCTCATAAATGTCCCTCAGCAGACCCGTGCTAGGGACTTATATGGATAAAACACTATATCTCGGAAACTAGCGATAAGACTACTCAATACAAAATTAAGGCTGCCATAGACTGAACTACTAACCGAAATAAATATTCAAGCTCATTGAAAATTGTTGGCGATACGAGACATTTTTTAATTGCACTGATATGAAATATGAATTTAAATTCTAGTTATACCAGTTTCTGGAGTTATTGTTCGATTAAACTTTTTAACGAGGCGCATGTGTTTTATGGACGAAACGAAAAACCGTCCTCCGTTGTCAAAGATTTTACGCCGCTGCCGCCCGGGAGTTTTTGTGTTTTACTCGCCGACGATCGTTGCTTTCGTAAAATAAAGCTAACCTAATGGACGATTCTCGAACAGACTGTTCAATCGCGTCGAGTCATGTTAGTCAATCGTTTCTTCGGAACACGGACGGAAAGGAAATCGTTCAGATTGGTTTGGTACTAATGTGGTCGTTAAAAAGCTATCAACAGGCGACTAGCTGAAGTGTTGACATCGATGGGTCTTTAATCGTAGAAACAACGCTAGAATAATTAGGAATAGCTAATTCTTTGATTTGGTCGATTACGTATGGGCGTTTGAAAAACTGCCGGCAATTATATAGAAAAGGTCTCGGATTTTGATGAAATTTTAATACCTTATAGATTTCGACATTTTTAACAACTTTTTCCTGTTCCAATATAGGGGGGTCGCTTTTAGTTTTCGAGATATTTGCAAAAAACTATCGCGAATACTTTATTGAATTCTTCGTATTCTTGCAAGCTCCGCGACAACGTAAGCCTGTCCCGGTGCATACGTTTTCTATATAATTACCAAACTGCCAGTTGTAATTTACGTTGGAATATTTACACGACTGACGGTATACCACTAAACCAGCACCGGGCAGATTGGTGACCGAGAAACAATGCAGATGACTGATCAAGCCAAACCGATGCGAAGCGTTTGCAAGCTCGGGGGCTGCGTGTGCATCCGTAATCTCGAGCGGAAACTGCGTCTCGCGTAATCCGGCTGCCGATAGCGGACGTATCGCGGTCGAACAGCAGCGAGCGGACGAGCAGATGAATCAATAAACGCGTCTGGTCGGTTCGTGTTCAATTTTTAAAACGTCTGCCTTGAAAGGAGCCAGTTGTTGCTCGGACGAGCAAGCGAGCGAGCGTATCGGCTCTCGATCCGCGGCGTTGCCATGATCTGGGAGGGATCGATAGATCCTCCGAGCTGCCGCGCTGCCACCCCGTACCATAGAGTTTTAATCCGACAACGATGCTCCGCGTTTATGCAAATACCGGTGGCATTTATGGGCCGTATTAAGCCCGAAACGCGACCCGTATTTTTGCACTCATTGTGCGCGAGGAGGAGCACGCCGAGTCTGCTCGCATTATGCGTGTCCGCCATTGTAGTCACGGGCCGTCAATGCGACAGCGGCCATCAACGTGTTCATGCTCTGTTCAACCTGTTCACGGTGATTCACTCTGACGATTTCCACGCTCGAAAATATTTTAAACGCTAGGCGCGGCGATCGCGCACACGTAAAATCCTATTCGCATGCTACGTGCGATTTCCTTTGCGCGTCTAGATGCAACCTTCTGCGATCCACACTACATTTGTCGTTTATTATTGCTGTGCCTTTGGATACACAAGTTTGCTTTCTTATCACGCGATTCGGTATGTCTTTACTTGTTCTTCACTTGCGAATAAAAGTGAAAGAGCATCGCCCATACTCGAACAAGTGAGTCGATCGATTTACAATATGTGTTCGGTGCACACGTTTGCGTTTGTATTTTCGCTTCGAGACTTCTTTGATTGTTGCACCAGACCAAAACGCAAGCGGACTTTCATCCAATGCTTTCAAAGCAGTCTGACGCAGAGCCATGCGTTTGTCTACCCACGGCTTCTGAACACTTTCCGGTCTACTGTTCCGGATTTTGTTCAAATTTGTATTTGTAAATTTTAAACTGTTCGTTTTTCGATAATGTAGTGGGCGGGAAAAAAGATAGAAAGGTCGAAGAGTGGTTGGAGAAGTTGAGGAAAAAGAGAGCATGAATAAACCAAAGAGAATACCAAACAAAAAATGTAAAAGTTAGGGAACTGGGAGGGAAGCAATAAGTATAGAATTAAGGGGGTTAGTGATAATTAGGAGACTAAAAGAGTAGGACAAGGTGGGAATGCGTGAGGCATAGAAATGAATGAGATAGGGCTGAGATACAGCAAATTATAATTGTTCATTTGTTAATTATTTAGTATTTTTTCAGATCATTTAAATCACCTGTCTGGTGTGTCTTTGGTTATCTCTGTATCTCAAGAAGTATTCGTAATATGAAGAATAAGTGTGAAGAAATAGATTTTGTGCAAAAAGATTCGCGAAGATGATAAACGGTCGCGATATCGAGCTTGCTTACTTTTTTGTTTTTCATTCGGTCCTGAAAAAAATGAGTTGCTTGAAAATTTTCACCGAAAAGCGGCACGCAATCGCGACCTAACGTCGTAACGTATACGACGCGATTAGTCTTGACCCGACACAATGCAGCTTACTAAATCACGCTTGACGCTGCCATAAGTTACCAAAAACTTTTTGACGCGACGGATGCACTATCGGGAGCGGAATTTCGCTTCGGAATTTTGGACAGCAAGCCCCGTCTCCATAGAATCTTGTAATCGGTTTACCGGAGCCGGCCCCCGGCGGCGGCGTAGTCTACGAATATGGCTGCAAGACACTGAAACTTTAAATTGCTTCAAGTCATTTGACTTTTTAGATTGTTTACTCGATCGCAATCGGTCGCTTCTATTTTCCGTTTATCCAGTAGAAGCTCGCAGTCCGCTGTGTTAATTTTAATTCGAACAAGTGGAACTGAACTGTACACGTTCAAATAAATGAAAATACTTTTACTGGCCGAGCTGGTGTTGTATACCAAAGTAAGTTTTTTTTCAATTCATTTCGACTCATTCAACTCAATTCGAATTTTAATTAAAAATTAAATAATTTATGTTATAAGATCATAATATCTTATATTGTAAGATTATATTAGATGGTATCCAGTATTTTTTAGTGCGATTTTGACGTTAAGTAATTGCAACTACGTTATGGAGAAAAATATGAATGAATACGTTTTGTTTAAAATTTAATTTACTCACGAAAACAACACGGCGATCCCGTACAGGGAAATAAACATTCTTTGCTGGGCGAATGACGAGCAAGTTCTCCTTGGAAGCGCTGCACTGTCAAAATTTGATTAAATTCATATCTTTCCCATTCCGCCAGCCGGATTATACAATAATAGCACGGGATCCATGGCGAGCGCTTTGTGCGCCGGAATTTGTTCAGAAACCAAAATCTTATTAGCCGAATGAAAAAGATTGGATTACGTCGGGCCGCGCTAATTAAGGATTACATCGGGCCGGCGATATCTAGGAAGCAGTACCTTCCATGAAATTTATTTAGAAGGTCCTCCGTTAGAACCTCGCCGTTCCAGATTTTAAAATGGTAAACTAAACCACCTCTCTCGCCCCCCACCAGGCGGGTTTAAAAGGAACCCAATTTACACGTATTCTCACGAACTTCTTTTATTAAAATCCTTTAACGAACCGTGCTATTTCCGTCCCTCGGACCTTTCTCGACGGACTGTATGTTGCGCCGGCAGGTGACCTCCATGTTTGACGCAATTTTCAGAGATCGTCTGGCTTGGTGCCACGTTGCGTAGACGATGCGGTTAAACTGGAAACGTGTATTTAGCCGGGGAAAACTGGATTAAACAGTATTTCTTCTTTTTATTTTCGTTGTTATACCACGCGTCGCAGACAACGGTATAATTTTTAGTGGGAAACGTGAAAAACGGGTGTCGGGTCGTTGGACGCGCAGGAAGCGACAACTGGAAAAATTAGCGAAATCAATGCCCGGGATCAACAAGTTGCACGACGTAAGGCTTCGCGCAATGCCCGTGGCACTGCTGCTTATGCCGGCTGTAAGGTCGAGTTCGAAGAAACGTCTCAATTTCACGGACACCTTATTACCGGCGCGCCGGTACGTTGCATAATTTCCTATCACGCGTCTCGCTATATCCCAACGCTCCTCCGTCGTGGTAAATCTAGGTGCACGGTACTGCACCAGCCAACTTCTCGTACTACCTCCGGTAATTATGTACAAAAGGTCTGCGTACTCCGATTTTCATGAAATTTTAATATATTGTAGATTTAGACATTTTGAACAACTTTTTCCTTTTCTAATGTAGGGGGGTCGCTTTTAGTTTTCGGGATATTTGAAAAAAAACTATCGCTATTACTGTATTGAATTTTTCGTATTCCTGCATAACGCATTAAAATTTCATCAAAATCGGAGTACGCAGATCTTTTCCTACCTCCTTTTACCCGAATATATTATAATATATGCGCCCATGATTACGGACAGGGTCCAAGTCGAAATTTTACCTGTTAATGGAACAATCAATTTTTCTAGGTAAATTTGAAGAGTGAAATTAAATAAAATTTTATTTTCAGCGGTAGTAGCCTTTGTAGATTTTGTCGCAAAATTTCTGGTTATCCACATGCAGCCCAGAGAATAATTGAGAGAAATTTTTCATATTAATTTACCCTCAATAATAATAAATTTGTCTCTATAAATTGAATAATTATTTCATTAAAATAACTATAAATTTTCTATATAAATTCAATAGCATAAATTTAATTTATTAAATGGTCCCAATGGTACTTTGATTTCGCTGCTTATTTTCATGCTGAAAATGTCACCCTTGCAAGAAAATTGTTATTTCGTACGAAAATTGCAGCCTAGCTATTTACATCGAGTAGAACGAGAGGTGTAACATCAATCTTAAAAAGAAAGTGTATTCAAAAACGTATAAAAGAAGATTGATGCGTATGGATTTGAATGGATCTATGGCGGTCATGAAAACTTAAAAAGTGCCCACCCTTCGAGGCTCGACCCTCGATCGTCCCTCGAGTACATTTGAGACATTGGAGACATTTCTCACCGATTCTAAAAACACCAATACGCCCTGCGTGTCCATTTATTATTGGCGAAACGATAAGTATACTGTCGCGTGAAATCTTGAAACGGTGTGTCGCCGTTTAAATCTTCATTTAATCAGCAGACTTTATCGAAACGCGAGGTGAAAGTTGAAAATGCCCCTATTCAATATCTCCCGAGTTTTCACAACTTTTTTTCAGCTAGAAACAATTCGATAGAGCTTCGCGCGAATAACCAGCTTAGTGAATATTTTTTGCAAATCATCAATCCCGGAGAATATTTTTCATGACGCTCTTTTGTGCGAAACCCGACTGCGCGTATTAAAGGCTCGTTAAAAACTGGCCGGTTCGGTATCATTGTCCAACGTAATCCCAGCCAGCATTGGCTCACGTATCAGCGTATAAAATCATTTCCGTGTACCATATATTGTATCAGAGCCGACATAAAAACGCGATTAAAATTCGATAAAATCTGGTGTTCGTATTGTCGCGTTCCGAGAGCGTGTCGACAGATATACGCGTTGATCGGAGAGCGATCTTCCTTGAAGGAGAAAATTCAGAGGGGTGGGTTCGGGAACAAGTGGCTGCCCTATATTTTTAAGCGAACCGTAAATGGGATGACCGGGTGCATTTCATTAAATCCCCTGACCTGAAATTTCATAGGTCGCACACGTTTCAACGGGTTGTTATTTTATCTGTAACAAACCGAAGCCTCGGTGGTGAAAGGAAATAAGTTGCCATTGTTCGCGGCAAAACAATGTTAATTCTGACAAACAGTCCGGGAATGAGATCTCGCAGGAACAAGCTGATAAAACACGGCGAACGCGGCGCGCGTTCGTTGCTGTCTTGGCGGGACTGAATCAATAATGAATCGCGATAAATATTTTACGGTAACAAGCCGGGAAGAGGACGGGGTGGATGCTTTCGTGTCGGATTCGGCCGGACAACCCCGGCTCTAGTTGCTGCGTGCGGATCGAAGTGCAGCGACCGATAACGTCTCGCGGGTGCACCGTTCGCGAGCGAACGACACGCTTCGGAACTATAACGAAGAATATGGTGACATTTTGCGAGAAAGTCGATTTTCTCATATCGATTTCTATTGCTACCTAAATAACTGTTTAACCATAATTCGATTTTTTGCAAAATCCTGAGGTCGTAGAAATACTTTGAGGCAAGATTTAAAATTAACGTGAAAAAATCTATGGGAAATTATCTTAAAAGAAAATTTCACACGTGGTATTGAAAAAACCACAATTTTCTTGAATTTTTCCAATTTTCAGTTTTCATTTAACAAAAATTTCATCGCTCCATTTTATTTCTATCGAAAGTTCTTTGATTTTGCCACAGAATTCTTCCGTTTGCCTCATACTGTGGCGGCCTCGGGTTTATACATCGGTGGTGCCATCCATTGACATGTAGTCTCATTACGTGTTTCTGCTTGGATAGTTTGCAAGAGTTAGCGTTACCAGCCGTGCAAGCAATGCCGCGCCTCGAAGTTTCCGCATAATAGAGTTACGAGATTTCTACATTTAAAGACGCTCGGGGACTAAGACGCGAAATCGAGATCGTATACTTTGGACAATATCGAATCGGCGAGCTTCCGGAACCGCTCTAATTAACCGCCGAAGACAACCCGATTTATTTCGTGACCGATTCCCGAGAATCGACCCCACCCGATTTTTATCCGAACCGGACACGCGGTTATTGAACGAATAAATTCGGTTTCGCCCGTACACGCTCTGCCTCGTTCTCGACGATTTTCCCCAAATCCACCGTTTTTTACAGTCTCGAAAATAATTGCGCCCGGAGATCCTACCTTGATTTCCTCGTATTTTCTGGTTTACCGGTTAATCCTCGCGTTCTACGAATATCCAGACTCGCGGAAATGTTACAGACGATCGCATAGATCGCCGATATTTATATTAAACGCCGACAGACAGCGCATTCGTTTGCACTTGCGGATTTCTGAATCTATTTTCCGCGCGCAGGTATTTTCCTCGTGAATCGACTACGTTCGATGATGTAATTCAATTTTCGAGTTACTGTCTCCCATTGAAATCATTGAAAATTATATTAACTCCAGAGAAGATCAGCTACGATGACAAAAGCGATAGATCAATATCGAAAACGTAAAACAACGAATTTAATACAAACGAACAAAAAGAGTTAAATGTGTATTCGCAAAATAACTTAAATTAATGTTTTCGGCACAAATAACTATAATTTTTTCAACATTTCGGTGTAGTTCAAGATTATTATCAAGAAAAACTTTTTACATATAATAGCGTTTGTAAAAATTGAAACACATTGAATCCGACGCAAAGCGTAAATTTCGGGGAGTGGTTCTATCAATAAATTAATTTCGAATCTCGCTCAACAAGTGCGCCGAGCTTACAATAATGGACCCTTACGAGAAACTGGGCCCCATTGTTCCTTTTATTTTCATTTAAACAGGCTCTCTCCGGAGTGCTCGACTTTCTCTCTCTCTCTCTCTCTCTTAATCCCGTAACAGTGGAAATATATATCTCGGTATAATAATTATTTTAGTAATTTTTGAAATATGAATTTGGCGGTGGAATTAAACAAGAACAATTAAATGAATTAACTGTAGTCACTTTCCAGCGCGGCAGCGAACAAAGCGAGTCTAAATTGGTCCCTACAAAAAGCTTTGTCCGAAGAAGGTACATATTCCCAAGGAATTTCGAGTATAATTAAAAATGCGTACGTCCAAGGTGCGTATTTCGCAAATAGGACAATCGAGAGAACGAATCGACAATTTCTTAAATGTTCATTCAGTGGTGCAGTTACCCTAGACCTTGGTTTTATAACACGGGTCCGATCGTATTAGCATTGATACAGTGGTTAAAAAATGAATTCCGATAAGAAAATAAAATTTAAATTTCTTACTCGAGGTCCTCTCGACGAGACGATAGAATCTGACGACGAGACGGTGGCTCGAGCAGAGGCACAAGTATCCCGTAGGCAAATTTTCAAATCCGAACGAAGCGAACTATGACAATTCGCCGATGCCGCTGGACCGGTGCCAAATTGTTTTGTGGTCGTTTATGCGCATCTAGTTTGACCGAGCTACTTTTTCCGCGGGTGAATCGGGAGGGGGGTGGGCGGCAGCGTCAAACAACCATGGTACAAAAAAACCGATAAATAAAAATGAAAAATCACTGAAATATACATAGAACAAAGCAGAAACGACGAATCGGGGATCTCGTCACCGGTTCCCGATAGAAAAATGCAACCCGTGTTCGAGCACAACGCCAGCCAGAAAAGTAATCAATCCGCCGTGTTAACAAGATCACTGCGGGATCTGCAGTAGAACCCCCGCCCGTAGGAAACCCGAATGCACTGGGCCATTTCAGCGCGGCGATTAAATCGTCGAAAAACTTATAATCTCGCAAGAAATTTTCATCGGTATCCTCATTACTCCCTTGCCCTGCACTATCCTGTCTGACTCTGTGCGACGGAGATTCCGAACAGAATTTAATAAATATATGTATGGTATTAACTTCCTTTTAAACGAAATAAAATTCCATTTCAGTTATGTTAATGTACAGCTATTGGAGAACGTGTGTTCTCCTTTCTTGGGAAATGAGAAATTACGATTAAGTTCTTATCACTGGAACTGTCAAATAAATAATAGTGCAAGGTGATAACGATATTGTTAAACTAAAACGATTCCGATCGAAACACAATAAAGTCTTGTTCTAATTCGTTTGTTTTTATTTCAGGAACATTTTCTGTAAATTCTGTTTGAAATGAAATGATACAAATGAAGCGATCACGGTGTTCCTTGCGATGGCAGCAAGCTCTTATAGTTCCCCGACGAGTGGGTGACGTTTAGCCGCTCCGAAGATTGCCGGGCACAAAAGTTTTCGAGGTTAGTTTAAACTTCTTCCAATAATAATGCTAATGACGCGCTGCGGCACGGATCCGAGAGCGCACCAAACAATTCAACTCCGCAGACCGCTGCGGTGGCACTTTTCGACGTGGAATGCGAGCATCGCGATCGAGCCGCGCACCCACTCAACCGGTTAATTTCCTCGTTCTCTACTTCATAAATAAACAAAGACATTCCCGGCCGTATTAGCCCTTACGCCGCGCCGGTTAATTGCCGCGTGAATTGTGGACCGGCCCGCAAGTCGGTTTTTGACGGTGACTTTAAACCATTCAGGACAACTGCCGACAATTCCATTATACACGGCGATCCTGGGAACTGGGACAAGTTATTGCTTTTTCTTTAAGTAGAAATAGAAAATGTAAGTATTACTAACAGTGAAAATAGTAAAAAAACTTTAAAGAGGTCTATTTGGTCAATTAGGCAGTTTACTGGATCAATTCAACCAATCAGAAATTTTACAAATTAACCATTTGTTGATCGGTAATTTCCTGCTGTAAAATATACATTTTCCAGCTGCACACAGTTTTTGTTACCGATGATCGGTTATTTTAAGCGATAATATATGCAATATTATGTACACGTTTCAAATTTCACAGCTTTCGGTTTAATCGTAAATGTCATTAGCAGATTGTAGATTTTATGCGTTGATGACAAAATTGCGCAGGTCAAATTTAGAAGCGTTAACGTTAACGTTTCCAACCCGCTTTTTGAAAAACATTTCGAAAAGAGTAAATAACACCGTCGTTCGCGTGAAACTTAGGGGAACGAAATAATGAAATTAAAACGAAACCAAACAACCAAAAAATGAAACCAATCGGAGCCTGTAAGCCGATGTGAATATGCATGTTTCGGTGGTGAATAAATTTCTATATTTGCTTACTGAAAAGCACGATTAAAAACAGCTCGGGGCCGCAACAAAATAAATTCGGAGTTTTAATATCTTACGCAAACAAAGACAAAATTACATTCCGCACGCGCGGTTATCAAAATCCCCCCCCCCCCCCCCGCGTCCGATAGAAATTTAATTTGTCCGCGAGCGAGTACCTTGCATCCCCCACCTCGAGAATTATACTCCTTCCCGAAAAAAACTCAAGAAAACATAACCGCATAAGTCTCGGAAGATCCTGTCTGAAAAATTCATCCGTCGCATTAAAGCTAAACGAAAAATTATGAAAAACGATCCCGGTCGGAAAGCGCGGGTTGCGCGGACTGGGACGGGCGAGCGTTAATGATAACATAAATAATAAACACCGCAATCATAATTACGGAAGGAAACGGCTGGGCAACTGTGTAGGAGAATTGTCATGAGCGGCGGGGTTGGTTGTTGCGCAACCATGGTCCGATGCTGAAAAACCCAGTTGTATTATGGAAACAACACGCTGCGGAAAGTACATTTTATCGGTGGATGTTGCATGGAAAAACAAGGCTGCGGATGATCCTATTAGATCATTATAAGCATACTGCGGATCTTTATGTGTTTACAGTAAAACAAAGTACACGAAACTGAAAATTGAACATTTTAATATCATAAATTCCTCCGCTATTAAAATCATTACGGGAAGAACCAAGATTCAATTTAATTTCTATATCCTGCAATCTATGCAGACAATTTTTATTTTGTACACAGATCCGCTGGTTGCATTTTCAAGAAGCAATTAAAGTATTCCACCCTTTAAGCATTAATAAAAGAAACTAGTTTGAATTTGCATTGTACATATTAAATCAATAGTTTCTCATGCCGCAAATGTAAAGTCAATAAAAATGTGAAAATTTAAAAAGAGAAATTGAAAGTGGTTACCGAGGTACTTAATTATTAACCCCGATTATTAACATTAATTAACCCCGATACAGAAGTTAATCGACAACAAATCGAACATTTTTACCAATCTAATAGTCCGAGGCTATCCATATGCAAGATTGTCCGAGTAAGAAATTGATCAAGATCGAATACAGCATTGTAACCGAGTAACAGTAACAACATTCGAGCATTCATTCTTGGGCTGTTCAGATCGGATAATCGAGGTCCTGGCGTTGTGTACGGATCTTTTGTTACGCGCACAATTAAATTGTACGCTCGCAACTTCAGGAATTGGATGTGGTCCGACGCTGGAGGTACACGGGGTAAAAACAATTGCTCGAGGGGGTAACAGCGGGGTGGGACGAGGAATCGACGCGTGTACCATCGGTGGTCGCGCATCTGCCGCATATGGAGCGCACAGGGGCCACGTGACGCCTTGCAACCGAGAGCGCGAGAGAGAGAGAGAGAAAGACAAAAAAAAAATGGAAAGAAAACGAAGACAGGACCGAAAAGGGAAAAACGAAAAATCGGGGAAACGAATCACGTCCGATACAGCGAGTCGCTTCGATACTCGCCCCGGCGAAAGAAATCGGGGACTTCCGTGTCACTGGCGGAGCCTGCGGCAACCCGCGCGTGAAATCCGCTAATTAGACCGTGTCGGCTTGTGTCTACGGGATAGAGGATTTATAAACTCGTTACAACTCACTTCTCTGGCGACGATTGACAGAGAGAGCGGCGGAAGAACGTCGGAGAGAGAGAGACCGAATGAGATAACGAGAGAGAGAGAGAGAGAGAGAGGGCGTATCGAGAAGCCCAGGTTTATCGCTACGTTTCGGAGCTCGTCGTCGACGCTCGAAGCTTACAGGCACGATGAGAGGTTATGACGCACTCCGCGGGTGATGAACATCCGGTGGATACGTTCGATCCCGCATCGCACTGGCGACGACCACGCCGACACGGCTCGAGATTACAACGGAGCTGAAGACGACGCTCGCGGCGGCGTCGATCATTCAGCCACGAACAGAAATACGACGACGCAATCCGCGTACCGACCAAATGGAACCATGACTGTAGCCCAATTTCTATTCTTCGCTGTGCTCCTCCGTGTTTCCCGTCTCCAGGCAACCGACGTCCGCGCTCCGGCGTCCATACAGCGTCGATCAAAATGCAAGGACCTCCACCCCCGCAATAAGAGGCGCCACCGCGTCGCGACGCTCGCCGCTCTCGCGAAAACCAAGCTCCGAACGGACTACGTGAATTCCACGACGCTCAAGGTTTCCCTAAAATTAACGAAAATAAAACATTAATATTGTACATTGATAATTCCATTATTTAGGGTTAAAGAATAATATGGACCGTTCACACCGTTAGGAATAGACAGCGAATTTTTATGCAAAATAAAAATGTTCTACCTAAATTGCAACAGAGCAGAGTGAAATAATATGTCGAATAAGTTGAACACAATATAGCAATATCTTTAGATTCGAATAATAGTTTGACTGTCTTAAATTTCAATTATTCATTTTCATCGTACATCCATAAAATCCGCTGTCTAAGCAACTTTGTAAGAACAAAGACATTTTTAATCGATTCTGTGAACTGTTTAACAGCTTGTTTAGAGGATTTGAAGGAACATTGATTTTCGTCGAATTTTCGCGAAGAGTCGACCGGTCCGTAACGACGCCGTGTCGCGACAGCTCTATGGAAATTACCGATGCCGCAGCTGCTGATTTTCTTCTCGCTTCCCTAACAGCGAAAGCCGCTTAAAAAGGATTACATTACCGCTCGTTACCATTAGCACGCTTGTCTACTTTTAAACTGTCGCGGTTTTTCGATGGCCAGGCGTCTAATTAAGTCGCGATACACCGGCGTCTGTTCCGGGCGACACCTGGAATTTTCCCTTCGAAATGTTTCCCCATTCTACCCTTCTCGCACTGTATCTCGTTCGCTGTGTGTACCGCAACAGTTTTCCAGGATTCTTTGGAACGTTACGTCGCGGATTGTTGTGTCTGAAGGAGCGGCACGTAGACGCCGTATAGACAACGACTCCGCTAGTAGGATCTATTGATCTGCATTATTCGTATGCGCCGAACGAAATGTAAATAATGAGTAATAACATTTCCACTTACTTTGTAACGGGCGACGGTTTGCGCTTCCTGTGCAAGCGTTGCGGCTGGATGGATTGTTATGCAACGTGACCATTTTCTATCAATTACGGGAGGTGGGGGATAGGTAAAAATTTATTTCTTGAAACTGTGTTCTGGAGTTCTTGTACTTTGGACAAATATACTGGAGGTACTGTGAACTATTTGTTTCACATTGGTCTAGGTCGTTGTAAAATCATAAGATAATTATATAGAAAAGGTTTGGGTACTCCGATTTTAATGAAATTTTAATATGTTATGCAGCAACATATTCTGAACAACTTTTTTCTGTTGCAGTATAGGTGGATCGCTTTTAGTTTTTTAGATATTTGCAAGAAACTATCAATACAGCATTAACAAAAAAATTCAATACAGCATTTGCGCTAGTCTTTTGCAAATATCGCGAAAACTAAAAGCGACCTTCCTATATTGGAAAAGGAAAAAGTTATTCAAAATGTCGAGATCTATAACATATTAAAATTTCATCAAAATCGGAGAACGCAGACCTTTTCTATATAATTACCCTTTTATGTATAGCATGTTGTCGCGATGCTGACTTGTCAAAGTCTCTCAGCTTTCTGCTCTATTGGTAAGAGATCTTTTTGGGTGACGTCACAAATATAGCTAAAGTGGGGGAGGGAAGATCTCACTGATATATACATATATAGGTCTGGGGACCACCCAGAGTGCTGGCACTTGATAAAGACGAAATTTCCACGTCTAGAAAGATCATCTTTCCCACGCACCATGCCCGCTACACCACTAATATTTGGTTTCGATTATTTAGCAATCACTGCTGAACCACCACCACTGCACTAACCACTGTTTCCATCATAATAGTAATCTGTTTACAATTACCGATGAAATTTGAGTGCGTAAATTGTTGTAAACGTTGAATAAATCATCTCTGTTACCGGTTGAACCTTGCCTCCCGTATCGGCCACTGAATTATGAAAATATGGAAATTAAAATTCTATTTCTCGCGGTAGAGGCGTTATTGTTCACGGTAACGCGTAAAATGTTTTCTTTTGTTGAAATTTGTATTGTGCCACGTTTCGCTGTTTAGGAGACGACGCTGTAAATACATAAATATTCGCAGTCTAGTTACAATGGTGTTGGCCAGAGTGAGAATGAGGGAGAGGAGGGGGTATGGGGCAACAAACGTCCTGCAAAGTATGTAATTTTCATGAAATATCACATTTTCTTCGTGCGAGGCAGGTGTCCCGGTACACATGAGCGGAAGCGTGAGTCCATGGCACGATTGTAACGAGGTGGTTATACTGCACGATAAGTTGCGGACGTTCGCCGCGAGTTTAGGAAGAATAGCGCGTAATTGTATGAAGAAATTAATGGCTCGGTTTGAGCACGCCGCGGCCTGCATGCGTGCACTTGATTGATTAACGTCGCCAGTTAATCAATGTTTACCGCGGACTTGCCACAATAATATCACGAAAAGAACTGTCAATATTTGCGAACAGCCAACCTTCGTACTTGACGAACAAATGTAGAAAAGAACCGGGCAAAAGTGTTTGCTCGAAGAAGAAATGATTTCGGAAGCACGAATGCGAAAGTTCGATGAACTCTTATGAAAATTTTTAGACCTTTTGCTTTCTTCTTACCTTGTATATTATTCGTGTAAATTATTTTTACGTTTGTTGTGATACAATTTTACTTGTTCATCACTGGACTGCGGATCTTCATTGAAAATAACATTTTTAGAAATTTATTTTCTTCATTAATCGTTTTCATATGGTAAAAATCGTATTTCGATACCGTTGAACTCTTTTAATCCTTTGAATTGCATCTGTCAAAGAATTGTTCTTGCTAGTTTTCTTTCGAAGAAAATAATTTCCGGCATTCCAGAGTCATAAGTTTTACTTTATATGGTGAATAAGCCATGGCGGTGTGTCCCCGTTGCATTTCCATACCTCTGTCTTCAGATACTTTGAACTCAAAGGAGAGTGTTATGCATGCATCGCCGTCTATAAATCACTTCTCCATTGTTGCACCGGTATTATGGAGATTGGCAACCATTTGTTTCGGAGTCGGCGATTGGTGAGCAGAATTAAAACCGAACAAGAATGGCGAGGCCAATTAATCATCCACGACAATCCACGGCATTTATATCGGTCTTATAGAATTGTTAATCGTTATGCATAATGAGGGCGAAGTAAACAAATACGCTTCAGACATTGATCCTGAAAAATCACTTTTCAAATCACGGTTGGTGGAGCCTGTAAATTTCTTATTTCAAGATATCAAGATTACACAGTCTGCAAAAATGAAAACCGACCGTATAAGTACATAAAAAATACACTCACCCGAAGCCCAGAATCTCCACGTGTCTCAACGTCACGTGACTTAAGGGGCCCATTCACGGTCAAGCTAATATAAATTCATATTGCATTAATTGGTCGGGTAATTATATAAAAAATTAATACTGTATTGAATTTTTCGTATTTATCTTCTTCTTTTTTTTGTTTTTTTTCTGATAAAAAATGAAATTTATCATTTATCTGAATTTCATGTACAGAGTGTCCCGAAATTCCCTCAGCATCCGGAAATGGGAGGATGCCGAGATCATTTCAAGCAAGATTTTCCTTTACGAAAATGTCATCTGAGGCTTCGTTAAGGAATTATTAACGAAAAACACGGACCAATCCAGAGCGCGACCTACATGTGTTGGTGTTCAACGACGCTCGGCTGTCGATGTGCCGCGACCAACACATGTAGGTCGCGCTCTGGATTGGTCCGTGTTTTTACCACGTTTTTATTAGCTCGCTTTCTTGTTTGTCTGCCTGTTTTTTCGGCGGCAAATTTTGCAATTGATTTTAAACTAACTTCCTGATGACCTAGAGACTTGAAATTGCACACATGGCTCAGAACTGGATGACAATGCATTATTCAAAAAAAATTTTTTTAGAAGTCTTACCGTTTCGGAGAAAATAACAATTAAATATTTACCTTCCATCCCCCCGCGAACTACGTCAGCGCGTTCAGCGATCCCCACTTCGTTCGACAACCCCCTCTACTTTACTATGCGTGCGCACTCTGACTCGTCCCCACCTCACGGACCCATTTTGCCCCGACGCGTGAACCATCGGTAGTGTAGTACATCATAGCGCGACGATCGTGACCGGTAGTGCATCATCGCTTTGTTTACCAAGTGGAATTTACAGTAAGGTTAGTGAGTATATAAAGTATTAATAAAGAGTGATAGAAGCATTAACACAAGACTAAAAAGCAGAAAATAATTATTTAAATAAAAATAAATTTTTAAAAATACCACGTTTTTAAAAACGGACTAAAAAGTATAAAATAATTTTTTCTAGTGCCATACAGATTCCTAACCTCGTACAGATAGTCCTGAAAATTTGTGATTGTGAATTTTGAATAGCTATGAAAATACTTGTGAGATTTAAAATGAAAAACGTGGGGCGCATGAGATAGATAATTGATGCATTTTGCGCCCCTTTATTAAGTTGCTATAAATATTAAACGGTGCCGTGAATAGACCCCAAAGTTTGATAATCGCATTAACTTAGTAAGAATTATATCTTGTCAAATTTTCAAAAATTTTCTTGTCGTTTTATATACCTCCAGAACATCATTTACGATCGATGTAACGTGTTAATGTGTTGCGAAACTGGTTAATAAAATTAATCCATTGTGCCGCGTATGAAAATACATCGGCGACGCCTTTGTTGTAGGGATGTTGTCCGCGTGTTATGTAGCGGCGTGTACCGTTCCGCATGTGTCTGTGGCAACCCACACGCAGCAACGTCACAGCGCCCGACGTATACTTACACGTATACAGGGAAGTATCATCGATTGCATTCTGGGCAACGGGCGCGCGGGCCCGTATTATCTGCTCACCAATCCCGGGCAACGCGTGCACGCTTGATGATATGTTCCATTAACGCTTAATTTGATTGTAAAATCCGAACCGGCGGTGAACAACGAAAAACGCCGCTTTACGCGACGCAGCGTCGATTAGAATACGGCCGTGCCGCGAAATATTCGCTGAACGATTTTATTCGACGTGCGCCACTTTTTCTCCCTTTCTCTCTCTCTCTCTCTCTCTCTTTTGGTAGTCTCGATGCCTAAACGTTTCACGCCGGTCGAAAACGACTCCAGCGAGAATTGAGTTGTAATTGAATTTTTTTCAACTGCTACACACCGTTGCTACTTATTTTTCAACCTCGTACTTTCCCTTCGTCAGCGATTATGAAATTCTTTTGTGATCCTCTTGAGGTTTTTTCCCCATTTCCGTTTGACACTTTAATCTAACAAAGCGTGTCTCTCACTCGTAACCGCGGATTTTAATGCAGAATTTTCTCCATCAAGAGTCAAGCAGTGTGTTATTTCTACTTTTAATTTCTTGAACACGTTGTCTACTACGTCACACGTACGGTTCGTTGACGGAATTAAAAATTCATTTCTGCGATGATAGAGTGCGCCGACTAGTGCTCGGCGAAGTGTCGGGGAATTGAAAAAAAAACTAATTATGAACCGTAATTTTCTAGTTCACGTTTAATATGTCGATAATTAGTACGAAACTGTTTGAAACTTGTTCCGTTTCGAGACGATGGAAAATTTTTTATTTCTCTGTGATCATACTTCAATTTTTAAAAATAAAAAATAAAAATGTAAAAATGTTGGAAAACGTATCTTTTTAATAAGTCGTGATCGTCGTAAATTGAAAAACTTTAATGCTAATCGATACCGCCTTTCGCAATCGAAGGAATATGTCACGAGTGATTTTTTGGGAATCGGTCACGCGACAGGACAAACACTCGCACTGCACGGAACCGTGATGTATGAAACGATTAGCAAATAGTGATGCAATAATTAATGTACTAAATGGTCCGCGGAAACAAGTTGGAAACATATATTAATTCCCGAAACAAATAACTCGTCCGACGGTCCCGTCCTCCCGGGAACAGAACGCAACAAATATTTTCGCGGGGTCGACGGGAAAAGTTCGGCCCCCGCGTAATTAACATTACGCTCGTAAGTTACGCCCGGGGACTAATTAATGCGTGACTGTTTAAACGGATCAAAACGCTGTTTTTTCGCTTATTTTCTCTCTCTTCCTCTCTGGTTTCCACGCGACGAAATACTGTTTCTTGGTTGTGTAGTTCTACTATAAAAAAATGGTAAACGTTACCTTTAGGGGAGGCAGCTCCGATGATCTTAACATATGCTGTCCAGGAAAACATTCTAAACAACTTTTATCATTACAACAACTCCGCACACGGTCTTAGTTTTCGAGATAATTGTAAAAAACTATTGCTGGTACTAATTTGAATTATCCGTGACAATGGCAATAGTTTTTTGCAATTATCTCGAAAACTAGAATCGAGCACCAGGTAGTTGTAATGACAAAAGTTGTTCAGGTTGTTGTCCTTGACAACATATGTGAAAGTCAAAGTCATCGGAGCTGCCTTCCCTAAACGTAAGCTTTACAAAAAAAAAAATGAGTCTATCTGCTATAAATTTCATGAAATTGTCGAGAAGGCGTAACTATAATTAGTTGCTAAATATATTCAGGAACAAATCGACTAGTGCAACAATTGTTCTTCCTCGCAAAATGAAAATTTCATTTACACCATCTGATTCTTTCATGGAGCAACGAATTGTTTTACATCCTCCCGTTAATTTTATGAAATGTAACATTCATTCGTACAGTAGACACCCGTATAATTAACACCAAGTTCGCGAGATACATATGTCTGGAAACTAATTAATACGTGACTGCATAATGAGATAAAAAGTCGGATTTTTCGCTTCATTTCACTCTCCTCTCTCCCTCGTTTTCACGTGACTTATCGAAGAGTAGATGACTCGGCCCGGTTACGGGAGAGCCAACGTTGAAAGTAAAAAAGCCACTTACAGCTTTCTTGTTTCCGCCGCCTCTTTTTTTCCGAGGCGGTAGCACGGTTAATTACGTGAGAGAAATACACACGTTCATCCATTTTTTTTCTTTACGAGTTCTACATTAACCACGGGGGAAGAAAGGTTACTCCCGCCAGATTCGAAAATATCTTCCGGTAATGACTCGCTAACTGAAAAAGTTTCAACGGCGCACACCATAAATGCTGAAATCTGAAAGAGGTGTTCGTGTGTGTGTGTGACGATTTCGCAGGGGCGCGCCGACAAATTGGATACATTAAGCATTTTAACGACTGCTTGTCGCCTTAACAAGGAAATTAATATTACCCGCCGAAATGAAAAGCCTTTATAATCGTTCGGTAATTGGCGCATTATCTCGCAAGGAACAATCGCGAACTTTTAATTCGAACTCCTCTCCCTCAAGATAGATGATTATCTATTCAAACACTGGTATACATTGGTGGAAAATTTCCGGATATCAACTATGCTGATTTCTAAGAATCTAATAAATGTCTGTCGATTTAGTAAAACTCAGTGTTGGATATGTAATTAAGCCATCTCTTAAAATCCAATATTTTAACGTGATTCTATAATTAAACTTTAATCAATACGAAGTACATCTTGTCTGTTTTCTATGAAAATATTGTACCTCGCCTGAACGTTCTACAATTTCGTATCGTTTATGACTTTTGAATGATAGTAAAATATTCAAACTGATCCTCGATGTTAAAAATATGACGCGCTTGTAAATCGATCACAACACAGGAACGAATGCCGTGGAAAATCCTCTGTTCGTTGCCATTCTAATCGAATAAAATACAATTCCAGACGTGTCTAATTCGCGTTGATTCTCACGCGGCCAATCCCGCGGAGGAAAAAAAATGTTTCAACATTGAATCCCGTTTGAAAAAGAGTGAGGTGTGAATTATTCGTCAGCACATTTCACAAAACAATGGTATCCAATAACAGGTTTTAATCTGACCGTAATTGAAATGTGCAATTGTCCGTGGATAAAAAATCGTCGCCCGTTTATTTTTAGTTCCGCCTTTGCTCAGGACACAGAATCGAATGGCATTATCAGTTTTGTTGTTTTTTTCACCAATTTTTTTTTTTTTTGACGAAACATGATTCTGTCAGGCGATCATCCGTTCCGAGTTTCCGTACAAAATCCATCGTAACCGAAATCATAGGAGAGTAAAATACTTTAATCGATTTATCGGTCGAATTGTTTCCAGCGCGTGCTGAATTATTTAGCTGGGGTAACGCGAAGTGGAAATAATATAGGCGGATCGATAAATCGATGACAATCGACTGAGGTGAGCCCAGTAAATATATTTTTGCATCCATGTAAGAGGAGACCTGAATTTTTAGAACTACCTTCTCACCTGGAAACTTTATACATTTCTGGTATCTGACAATTTATTGAATAGAATCGATCGATTTATGACCAGTTATATTTCTGTCATTTTTATAATTAAAATCTTAAAAAGTATTTAACAGATGAATTGCGGTCTGGCCAAAAGTAGAATCGACTATTCCCATTATCTGGCCAGCCGCTTTTCGCCCATTGCGCCAAGCCGGGAGAAGTCCCACATAACCACGCATCCCCCAGGGGGCGGGGAATATGTAAACAGGATTACCACCTCTTAAAAAATAGGTTTGGGGTTTGAGTTAGATTTGGATCTTTTAAGAAACCAAATTAACCGAGTGGGTGTGTGTAGTTTCAAAAGCTCTATTTTAGTATTGGTTTTGAAAGGTTCGCCCGTTGTGTAGTATCTTCTCTGATCCCTGCAACGTGTTTATAAAACTAGTAAACAGACAGCTAGAAAATTGACTGCAGCAGTAGCGATAGCTTTTTGCAAATATCCCCAAAACTAACAGAGAGTCTGTAGTATGTGAAAAGGAGAAAGTGTCGTTGAAAATGATGAAAATCGTTATAAAAATTTTATGAAACACATTCATGAAAATCGTAGCAGAAACAATTGACTGCATTCCTGAGAAGCGGACGAGGGTTGAAATTATAAAACTCGTGAAAAGAAAAATGAAGTTCCAATGGATATTTTCGAAAAATCGAGTGTTTATTGGCTGGTAGATATCCCATGATTAATCCGAATTTATGTATCGGCGTGGACGTTCGGGGGATGTAAGTCAGAATAAAGGGTGTGCTTTTAGTCCGGCAGAAATATGTGGTCACCCAGCTGGGGAAGTTCTCGGTGTAGCCATTTGGAAAGTTTTGAAGAACAAGGACCAGGATTCGTGGGGGCAATAAATCACTGTGAACAGGGGTTGGTGACTCATGAATACCGTCGGACGAACAGAGGGGTGGTGGGTACATTGGACTACGTATTTCTGCCGGAGCCATCGAAGGGTATGGAAAAGTTCCGAGCAGTCACGACGAGTGCCCGATAGCTACACGAATACAGAAGTAACTCTCCGAAAATCGTCGAAAAATTGATATAAATTACTCGATCGTTCCTCCGATGATCAATCTGACTATTTCTTTTTGCGTTGATTCTTATACATATTATATCCTCGTGTTCCGTTCCATTTTTCAAAAAACCGTTCTCCCCTCTTGCCGCGCGCGCGACTCCCGGTTTAAAACTTCATCCTAATTATTTAACTATTCCCCGAGCTCGAGATTTGTAGACTTTCGCACGGCAAAGCGAAGTTTAATTGAATTCCGGGATCACTTAATCATCGGCGATTGCTTTATATTCAATTATTTCTGGTTCACAATGTATGGATGAAGTTTCCTGATGGATCGTTGAAGTTTCGGAAATTATCCTCGTTTAGCACGCTCCAATGATTCACTGGTTTGTTTTTTCCCAGATATTTTATCTACCTCCTGTTATCGGCTATCCCGAGTACTACACGATCAGTCAAAACACTTTCCGTGCACCCTTCAAAATGTAGTACAGCGTACTCTCGTGCAACGCGCGACAAATAATTGTTTCAAGAGGCAGTGTATGTACAAATGATCATTTAAAAAGATTGTAGATTTACTTAAATAGTCTCTTTAAACAATTTTCTACTGTAACTTTCTTAAGATTCCACTAAACCACACGAGTGTTTTCAACTGTGTGTTCGATTGGAATTCAATTATTAAATTAATCTGTTAAAAAAAGATTAATTTGTACTGATTTTAAAGCTGGAAGATTCTAGTTCCGTAATCCATAGTTCATTTTATCACAAGACTTCTTTTCACGATGTAGCGGCCGCAAAACTAAAGAGCCGTTTATCCTCGATAAATGTTATACATTCAACCGTCTGTGGAAACTTTGAAAATTTTCTTTCCCGACTAAAACCACCATAGATTTTAAGATTGAAGCTTCCTCTTTGCAACGATACCTTAAAAGTCGGTGTACGATTTCTTTTAGTCGTTTTATCGAGCTTTGAACGAGAGGCGTGCCGCCAACTTTACAGTGGTGCAAGTTACACCATGAGGGCTTTGCACGACCGAACTCGTTCCTCGTTTCTGTTCCATAGAACGGTGAACAAAAATCGGACATCAATTTTTAAGGATTCGTCGTGAAGAGAAGGCTTCGATCTTCGAATCTATGAAAGTTTCATTTACGAGAAAAATTTTTCGAAGTTTTTAGAGACGTTTCACTTTGCAGCATTTTTTAGGGGGAAATCGGTCTTTGGTTTCCCACTTGCTACGTCATATAAAATTATCTTACAGGAAAATGGATACTTATATATGGTGCTCTATTAAACTTATATAAATTTAGTATTTTAGTATTTGCTCGCGCTACGGCTCCATTAACGAATAAAACCGTATTAATACCGCGGAGACGAAGGCGGGAACCAAATCCCGCAAGAGCACGGTAAAAATTCCCGATCCGAAACACCGAGAACCATCTCAATCATTAGTATAATAATGACGATCCAATTAAAGCTTGTTAACTATTTACAGAGAAGTTTTTGCCGCATTCTAAACTAAAGCCTTGTTAGCAGTGCATTATTCAGAATTCGGTGCAGACTGGTTCGTTTCAATGAAACTGGTGGAGTTATTCCGAAAATGTTCATACGATCGATTAAAAAGTTAGACCTTTTTATAAGTTAATGACTGGTTGAAACAGACGATCACGTGTCCGATCAAATTGATCAGATAAATAATAGATGTCGACATCAGTAAGGGAATAGAATAAATTAATTAAAAGAAGAATACAATTTTCATTCATAAGTGATTTCTAAGAGCAATTAAATTAGAAGAATTCAGAAACACAGTTATATTATTTTCAACCTATTCCAAAAAATATACAAAAAGAAAATGAACTTGTGTCTGGCACCAGTTTGTTGGAATTTATGTAGAAACATTGATTTTTGATTACTTTGGTCAAGAGGTTTTAATTCACGACAAATTGATGCGTGTTTAACGTTGTTGTTACGAATGCAACAACCCAATAACGCAAGCATGAATGTTATCCAACTTTTCCGCAATTCCACTGCGCATCGACGGCGCAGTCAGTATGTGACAAAAAGGTTTGTTATCCGCGGTTGAAAATTTATTAACAACGTAAAAAAGTTTGCTCATCCCGCTGTTGGAATTTATGTAAGAAAACATTGATTTCTGATTACTTTGGACAAGAGGTTTTAATTTTGAATTTGAATTTGAATTTTTTATTTAATTATGTGCGACGCGATTGAGCGTTCCGTTTAAATAATACGAAAGAGGAAGGGAGTGAGAGAAAGAGAGACATCGCACATACTCTCTGTCTCTCTCTGTAGTGCCGAGCGGTTCCGAAGCGAATGGGGGAACCGAAAGTACCTTCCTAATTACACTCTCAATAATAAAGATCCAATCAAGACCGGTGAACGATTTAAAAAAAATATAAACCGAGCGATATAACGTCGGCCGAAATATCCATGGGTTTGAAAAGCACTAGGGAAAGAGATCTCGATGAGAGAGAGAGAGAGGGAGAGAGAGAGAGAGAGACGCGGAACAGCAACACACCCTCCGAAACCCGCTCGGCGCCGCTTATTTACAAGAGCAAGTAAACGCGGGTAACGCGGCTGGGCGAGGCGTGCCCTTTCAAACGGAATATTGGATTTCGGATTTGAAAGAATAAACGGATTAGTCCGATGTGAATGGCGTATCTTCGAGGATTAATAGGGGTGAAAGTCGAGGAGGAGAGGCCGAGAGTGCTCGCGCCGCGGAGCGGCTTGCAAACATATACACAAGCGTTCCGGCTCCGTTCCTCGCCGCGTGTATACGCGATCCTATCGCACGCGGAACGAGTAATTGAATTATTTCATCAGTGTTATTACCGGCGATGCGGAAACAAATAGAGTAATAACTCCGGTAACACGATTCAATCGGCTAGGCGCTTGATAAAATAATATTTATTGCCGAAACGCTTGAATTCTCTCTCTCTCTTTCTCTTAACTAACTATTTTCACAAAAGACTCGCTACCGGGGCGGAAAGCACCGATTCCGACTAATGAAACATCAAAGATTCAATGTTCTCAGAGAATTCTCGGTTCCATGTGCGTCTCAAGGTCTAACCGGGATCCATCATTATGCGAGGGAATCGACTAACACTTCCGGTGAAATATAAACTTATACAAATTTTTCGCATATACATTTTTACCAGATAAAGGATACTAGTAACATTATTCTCGATCGAAAATGAAATATAAAATTTCATATAAAAAAATTATATATTGATTTTTTATATAAAATTTAATATGTATATTTGCCATGCCGATACTGTAACCAAAAAAGCAGCAACAGGCTTGATAAATGCACCGAAATAACCAATTTCATTTGGAAATTTTTAAAATCAATCCACTCCGTTGAGGTACGGAACAAAGTACACTGACTCGCTTAATTGTTCAAAGTTTGATTGCGCCTCGAATCAGAATCACCTTTTTCAAAAAGTGGGCCAAAAGACTTCAATGTTTTTTTTTCGTGCCGCTAGACGAGTCAGTTTAGTAGATGTAAGCGAAAATTTTCGGAAAATGAAGTTCACGAATGAAAATTAAAAATTGATTGAATGTAATTTACTCGTGGCAACCTATGCACAAAGTTTCAAACACATTTTTAAATCGTTTTTTGGTCATTTCGCACCACTGCGCTGGAGTACGGTGGCCATCTGTAAAACGAAATTAGGTCTACTTGTTCTAAAAATATTTATACCTTTTCTCTCTGGATTTTTCGTCAACTGATTGCGCCCTTTCTTCCCGGCTGATTGCTCGCCGCGCGAATTCTCAAGGCGTCGGTGATTATGAGAGGCCGTCGTGCTCGTTCAACGAAACTTTAACACTGATGCGATTAGGGGCTCTCGCAGTAGAACGTGTCGGAGATTTAGTCGGCGTAATTTTTGTCCCGCGGAAATCTCTCTCCTTCGGCGTATAAAGAATTCCGTTTCCAATTCGATTCTCTTTGATTCGATCGGCGAGCCGTGTACGTAGGGGAATAATTCGATTGTACACTGTTGTCGATTTTAAAGGAAACCGACGAATTTCGCGAGCACGTCCTTTCGAATGTATTTTGTACAATCAAAATCGGGGGCCCTTGAAATTTTTCGATAAATCCGATAAATAGCTTTCGATTAATCCTTCGGTGGCTCCAAAAATATTGTGCGGGTTCCGGCCGGAGGAATTCGCGGCAAAAATTTCACCGTTGCACTGGCGACGCGGACAAAAAATGTATCGGAAAATTTATTTAAATGGTACGTCATTTAGGGATCGCGAATTGTTTCAAGGCAAACCAATTTCGATCTTTTTTCCCCGCGGAAAAGCGCGAATAAATGTCCGAGTCTTTTTCAGGCGGTCACGCGTCACTCGACAATAGTTTTCCCTCTTTTTATTATCGGAACATTTCGATGAAAAACAGGCCGAGGTATGAGAAACGGAAGAAAGGTGGATGTTCGAACGGCGCAGGGGTTCAATGAATGATTTCCGTGGTTGTGGTCATATTGTTATTATTATCATAAATATCCTTTCGTATCGTGACAAGCTGAGGAACATAATGAGCATCGATACCCAAAAAATTGGCAAAACTTCGACTATCGTTCCGTCTCACACAAAGAATCGAGAAACTATGGCTGCGGACATGCGAGATACCTCTTGACACATTTACACATATTTACTGCTTTCTGTATTCGCTTTTTTTCGTTTATTTTTTTTTCTTTTTGTTTCAGCTGTTTTGTTTATTTTGTTACACCCGAAGACGCACCATACCCATCCGTTACGCAAAATACTCAGTTACACCCACTCTCACGCGTCGTTCCGTCCTCGTTTCCATAATTTTCGTTTTTTCCTCTTTTTGGCTAATTCGCGAATGAAACGCGTCGCTCGCGTACGAACGCTCGGCCGCGTCCCGCTACGTACGTAGAAACGATGACAGTTTCAAAAATACAATTAGAAAATCATGTAGAGTATTATGTTCAGTCGTTGCGATCCTTAACGATAATTCGTAACTAATGCTAGCACACATTGCCTGTCGAATACAGAATATACATATACATATATATAATACATAACACACGATCCCGTCGTTCTTATTTCGCAATTCCGTTCCGTTATCGGCGCGCTCCTCGAACGATCCCAAAAAAGAATATAATTTACAAACGCACCCAGTGGCGCACCCAGAATTTAATTTAAGGGAGCGAGGGACAAGTTGAACAAAATGACATTTTTTTAATAACGTGTAATCGAAGTGAACTATAATTTTTTCATAAAGCAATTTGGTAATTTATTACTGTATTTTACATTCTGTATTTAAATCCGTTGTTTCAGTACATTAATACTGAAATCTCTATTAAAATTTACAGTTTTTATTTTTTTTTCTTGAAAAGGGTCCATATTAGGATCCAAACGTAGAAAGTTTAAATCAAACTTCCAAAATTAATTTATATCTCCGATCGAGCCTTTGCGCCGAGATCATCAATACATCTTGTTATTAACAATCCTACGATCGATAATCACAACACATTTCTGGAGCACTATTGTTTGTAAATAGAAAATTCAACAGAATTCAATTTTTATATGTATAGGGAAAAGTTGTTGATTATCGAAATCGGAGAGAAAGTGGCTACTCTACAATTTAGCTAATTTTCCAGGGTTTGGTTTCTTTTTCTTAGGGGGGATTTGGCCCCCGGGCCCTGTCCCCCACTGAGTGCGCCACTGAACGCACCCGGAACTGTTTCTTCGCTCGCAATAAGAACATTTTCACCGAAAATTTTCTCAATACAGATGTAATGAATCACACGAACTTTCGCAACGACAATTCTAGTTCTTCCCGCTTGTTAACCACTTTTATCAATCGTTTCCACCCACTTTTTTGTCCACACCTCGTACATCTCTGTCGTTGTACCGTAGTCACAGACGCGCGAGACACTCGTGAAGTGCAGAATGATTTATTTAACTGGATCTCGAGAGTGTACGCACTCGAATCGCACTATGTACCAAGTAGCTTTAATTTCAAGTTACCCATTACGAAGGGATCATCATTAAGACACTTTTATCTGACGAGGAAAAACGAGAAATCTGTATTAAACTTCGAGGTGTGTCTATTGCTTGCTAGTTTATTAGCCGAGCACGTTGAGCGCGGTAATTCGGTTAAGGATGTTCTGGAGGTATTTTCAATTTATTTAAATATTTATTTTTAACTTTTATCGCGTAATTATACATATATTGAATATCACAAATTTATTATCTTGATGTTAAAAATCAGAGCTTACAATCATTCGCAAAGTCACTTCCAATTTTTCATAATATCAATTATGATGATATTATGAATTAATAATTAAATTAATCTATTTTTTCAATACAAAATATACTCATAAATGGCTTTCATTGCCAATATATCAATGGATTTCGAATTTCTTGTACTTTCGTCTCCCATTGTACCTCCAGAACATCCTTAAGAAAACCTGAAAAATCAATATCGAGTTGGAACCATAAAATTGACGCGACGCTTCAGGCGTAAAATTGAATTCACAGAATTGTATCATAACGAGAGTGAAGATATCCATGGAAAATAAAGATCGTTTGCGGTTTCCTGTAAGGTACAGAAGTATCCAGGTTACTATTATTAATTTATTTAACATCGCATCAACTGTGAATGGTAACTCCTAACCAAATTTCACGAAAATGTCCCGAGAAATTGGTCGCATTATGCAGGAAAACAAATTCTGAAAACAGATGTACCTCGAACGGTACAACGAAGCGTCCTCTAGAAACAAGGGACGGAAAATCATACCGCTGCCGGGCAGGATATAATTCGAGCGGAACGCGCGAATGGTAAATCGGCTTTTATTATTTGTTAGGTTTCGGGTAGGATGAGAGGAGAGTCGTGTTGAACGCGGCTGACAAATGTATCGGTTTCGGTTGGAAGCGCATTAAACCGAGAACGGCGAATGTATTAATTTAATAAACCGCGTCCGGGTAATAAGCCGCGACAGGATCGCGCCCGCGGAACGAAATTCCGTTAACGAACGATATCGCGTCCATCAAGCATTCTCCTCCACGGTATCCGGTCTCTCCGCAATCGTTCCTTCTCATCCGTCATCCCCCGCGAGTCTGACGGGAGCGGAAAAAAACATAGCCGCGCTCTTCGCTTAGATTTTTCCGACGGTTTTTCGTCCGCGGCTCGCCTCAAGAATATACAAAACTGCGAAGCCGAGCGGAGCGCGACAAAACGTGAAACGCGTGCGAATTATCTATCCGATTCCGATTCAGGTACGTCCCCTTCTCTCTCTCTCTTTCTCTTTCTTTCTCTGTTCGACAGCGTGCGAACGCGTGTACAATACTCTCATCCGCGGTACGGCTTCGTTCGACATTTAATTCCGCGCGAATTAAATCGGACAACGAGAGATGGAAAGATAGATAAAGAGCGACATATTATACACATACAGTATATGTATAGATTTATGTATATATGTATATATATATATAGAGATACACGTATCCACGCTACGTTTAGTCGTTTTTTTCCGAGTGTTATAAAAGTACGAAAAAAAACTATTTTCTTTTCATCTTTTCTTACGTTTCTCTCCCCACTTTCGCTCTATCACACTCACTCTCTCTCTCTCTCTCTCTCGCTCGTTCGCTTCCACTCTTCTTCATTTTTTATTTTAATCTTTTTTTGTTAATCCTGCGACACGATGCGCGGCGTGAACGTACTACGCGGTACCTACACATTGCGAAAAAACAATGATCTCGCCGAGAGGAAGCAAGTACGTACTGTATGTGTTCGTCTCTGTTTCTCGCGTGTATATGTGGATCCGATGTGTACGGTGTGTATGGTGTGCGTGTGTACGGTTTCGTGTAGTTTAATAAAATACTCTTCGGGATGTTGTTCTCTGTGAAACCCCCCCTCGATTCATCGAGCCGTTCCTCCCTCGAATACCTTGCCAGTTGTTCGTTGATCGGGCGATTTAAGGCCGAGAATGGACCGGGCCGCGATTCATCCGCGACCGATCCCCGCGTTCGTTCTTCCACCTTTCTTTCTTCTTTGGCCACCATTTGTTCCTCAACCGGGGACACCCTTTTCTTCCGGTCGGCTCCGACCCCTTTCATCCTCCGCGCGGACACTGTCCCCCGATTATTGTTTCTCCGCTTTCCAGCTTCCGAAGCGGACGGGCTGACCCGCCGCGATACACGCGTCAACCGTTTCACGTTTTCACGTCGACGTCGACTGGACCGTCATCTCTTTTTCTCATCCGTGGATCCCGTTCGCCGCGGAGACGTCGCACAAAGCGGCCACCCCTCTCGACTCCCTTTACAAGCACGTCGATTTATATAAACAGCTCCAAAGCGCGCGGTACTTGAATGCAGCGTGGTTAACGAATGACGATCAGAAGAAACAGCCCGAGCACCAGCCGCACCAACGACCCGCTCGGTTCCGTCGTCGACGAGCCCAGAACTGAAACAGGCAACGCGTCAACAATCATCACTCAAATTCACGTCGAAAGCCACGCGGTGAAAAATTAGTATCAGAAACGTTTCACATGTATCCGTTGTTTTTCTTCACCGATTTTGATGACCTTGAAATATGTTGTTAAGATCATCATTCTGAACAACTTTTTTCTTACGTGTTACCGCAGGTCGGTTTTGGTTTTCGAGATATTCGCAAAAAACTATTGCTAATACTGTATTG
This sequence comes from Lasioglossum vierecki, assembly GCA_028455595.1. NCBI lineage: Eukaryota > Metazoa > Arthropoda > Insecta > Hymenoptera > Halictidae > Lasioglossum > Lasioglossum vierecki. Next base: position 3,532,114 of record CM052343.1, read on the forward strand.
AAGTTTTCGTATTCCTGCAAGCTTCGTGGCAACGTAAGCTTGATGCTCAATTAGCACAACTCGGTTTTAAACTAACTTCCCGATGAGTAGAGACTTGAAATTGGAAACATAGTTTAGAACTGGATGACAATGAGTATATAATTGTGAGTATTTTCATAATAATTAATAAAGTGTAGCGAGCCTTACAGGCTGGAAATCAAGCGGAAACACCCTTTATAAATTATTTTTCCTGTTGCTTTCTCGAAAGGCAAAATGTAAATGCGGTTAGGTGGAAGATTGAATAGAAGTTAACCCCTTTACTAGACCTAAAAGGTTTAATCTTTGGACAGTTAAGTCGAACGAGACCATCTCGAGAACCATTAAAAGACAAGTGCTTTGTAGATTGACGAATTCTGCCTTCAAGTAGACCATTCTATCGCACTATCAAACGGTTATAATGAAACACATTACTCCATTTCAGAAAAATACAATTCTCCCTTCGACCGTCCCTTAAATTGATGAAACATTTAAAACAGAATATCCTATTACGTTAAATTTTTTATTAAAATAAAGAGTAGCTTCTGCGATAATTGTTCAGCTTTGTCTTCCGAAGAAAACTGTCCCACTTAATTTTAATTGCGCCTTGCTTGGTATTTACTAACGGTGCAAGTGTTGATATTTGTTTTCGGATATTGTCAGGATTTCTATTAAATTTCCTTATTGCAAGTACTATAATATTTTTCGTAGCTCGAATAATGCTGGAAGGAAGGGAATATACATATTACAATTTGTATCTAGCTAGGGACGTGTGTTGCGAAGTAATTAAACGTAATTATATTGGTTTCACGAGCCCATTAACCCTCGGAAGGTGGATGGTCTGGGACGGACGTACCAGACGAATGTAGGGTCATTTTGACCTGTAGTAGAGTTTCCATTGTAGTGCATGCTTCAACGGAGAAATTATGCATAAAACTGTGTGCACCCTTACCATGTACACGTGTAATCACGTTAATAAACAAATGAATAAATATGGCAGCTGACACGGTTGGTTCGTCACCAGTCAACTGTGCACAAGTTGATATGAAAAATTCAATACACGTTTCCTAAATATGTACCTAGAATATCCAGGCAGCACGCGTGAAAAAAATCCAACAACATTAATTTGAAAAAAAACATATTCCGACGGGAAAATTCATTTATCTGTCACTCATATTCAGAGTGAATTAAAACGGTTCGTGTAGATTGAACGTGTTGCATCATGGAAAATGACCTAATTCGTCATTCATGTTCGCCACTGTTTTATCAATAACTTTTTTTCTGAATTACGTCAATCATCTTTCGGTTATCTCTATTTCGGTTGCTAGCGGCAACGTTTTTGTCATGTACATTTCATTTGAATACGTCTTTCTAAATATTATACAAAGTGAAGCAATAATCTATATTAATCAGATATTGATTCATGTATTGTTACTTTGTTGGAAAGCCTACCATCTGCGCAAGAGGATTAAGGGAGTAATTAATTCTTGAACAGCAAGATTATGGTCCATTCTAACATGGAACACACGTTCCATCTAAATGCTAGTTCTCTGGTGACAAGATCAAGACATTCGCTGTTTGTCTATTACATGTAGCCTAATTCCCCCGTTGAAAAATCAACGGCTGTCTTATTTTAGGAGGTCTGCTATTAATTTATTTTTACCAGTTAATCCTGTCGGACTTCCGGGGTCACAACATAATGATTAACAAAAATAAGTTCAGAAAAAGGAGAAAAACCTAAATGTTTTTTTCAATACATGCACATTCCACATTGTTAGATAACATCAGTATACAGAAGCGAACTTAATCGAGAACGTAACGAACTTTCGGGCAGCCTAATAATAAAAATTAGGTAAAAAGTGAATTTTGAAAATACGCGACAACAATGGGAACAACTGAAATAATAGACAGACAGTGAGAAAAATGTGTTGAAAGTTGAAAGAACGACACGAGGGACATGTCCGTGGGACGGAATTCTGTCGTGCTCGACGCGTCAGATAGATCAGCCGGGGTTCGTTCATAATGTACCGCAAAAATCATGTTGGAACGCGTTGAATATTTACGGTCTCGAGCGAGGAGTGTGTCAGAGTATTTGGGAGTCGAAGCAGCGCCACGGTTTATATTTTTCACGTCTCGCACGGTCTTGAAAATGGTTTGATTGTGGGGGGCCAGGGGCTAAGAGGGGGGCCGCGTAGCATCCTCGAGGACTTCTCTACACACGCGACTGGAAGTCCTCGTCCTTAGACAGAATAATTCAGAAACATCCGCAACGAGAGCTCACGTTCTAGAACCGCACGGACCCGAGATCCGGGCACTTTCTCCCGCTGTCGCTATAGTTCGTTCGTCGAAATATTTGATCATTCCGGTTTATAGAGCTCATGGTCCCAGAAGGGCGCAGCTTTTAGCCGGTTTACTACTTCCTGGACCTTCGCGAGTGGCCGCAGTAAAAAGGCCTGACAGTTGCAAGTCCTGGCCCGGTGACGTAAATGAACCCTTTCCACCGTAAGGGACCTCTTGTTTATGTGTTGCCGGCAGGCGAAAACCGTGAAATTTTAACGGAATCTCTCGTTCGTCTTTATTCACCGGGATCCGTTGAAATTTATTTTTCGTACGGTGCTATTGATCGCCGTTTTGCTACACAACGATTCTTTTTTTTCTTTCTAATATTCGGCCGCATTCTACGGTAATCTATCACGATCTCCGCGTGCCCGTTTCTACACTGGAGGAATCATTCTTAATACATCACTTTCTATTTACGCTCGAAAAACACCGAACCGGTGAGAACGCGTCGATAAAAATCCATCGGAGTCTCCTGAGCTGTTTTGCCGAATCTATCAGTGTCCGGAACATATCACGAACGTCTCTAAAAAGGTCGCCCGGCATCTTTGAACTTTGAAAACGTCTGCCAATCCGATTTCCATTCCACGGTTTTTCCCTCCTAAAGACAAATTGCCCTGGTCACCGTACAAAAATCTATCAATGTTGTTTTGCATTTCGACAAATCTATATCTAATCTAGATCGTGGCGGACACGCACGGTGCGATTCAACGTTCGGTGGAATCTGTCATTGTCCCGGCGGGCTTCTATCACGGTGCGTAACAGATTTCATCCTAATCTGTCAGAGCATTTATCTAACATCTAGCATGATCTATCTGGTCGGGCTAGGCCGGCGCAATCCATCAATACTTATCAAACGGGATCTAATTCGATCAATGAGGGCCTAACATCTATCGGAATTGCATCCGGAATGCATGCTCTAATCCGTACACGCGTCGAGCCTCTGTATCTCCAAATCTATGGTTACCGTGCGCGTCTTACCGCTGCATTGATTGCTCACCAAATATGGGAAAACACGGCTGGTTTCGTTTACTGAGAAAATTCAGTCTGAAGATTCGACGAGTAAGCTACTGTGGAATAGGATTCTGTCTGACCATAACCTGATGATTCTACTTATTTAGGAATACGATATCACTTCGTTGGACGTGGCAACTTCGAAATGTTACGTACATCGTGTATTCTTCTCTTTTTTATCAATCCTATACCGAAAATATTCGTGACACTTTTCCGATTGAAACGATTCCAAACACGACGCAATTCGCATGCTGGTTACACGTGATATAGTGCAGCCTCGATTGTCTGAAATGGTCAGAGGAAAATTAGTGTTTCGATAGCAGAGCTGTTGTATAGTGCTAGATGAAATCATTATAGCTTCAGAAAATGCTCGAAAGAAATTATTTATTATTCAATAACAAGACTACTTACTCCAACTTTGATGAAATTTCAATATGTTATAGATTTCAACATTTTAAACAATGTTTTCCTTTTCCAATATAGGGGGGTCGCTTTTAATTTTTTATATATATCTTTGGTGTCGTATAATCGAGATTCCACAGAATCGTGAATAGAAGATACAAAAATGCTCCTAAACGTATCGTGTTCGGACTGACTTGAATCAGAAAAATGTCAGCCAGATGTTAGTAAAAGATTCACAGAAGAATAATGAAGAACAATAGATTTCGGTGTTGTACCGTAAAGTAACCATGCTCCTTTCGAATATCGAGACGCATCGCGTTCGGGATATTGTGGTTTCTGCTGGTTGGTTGGTCGTCTTGGAGCCGCATTAATTAGCTTTCTCCTTGGCCAACGGTCCCGGTAAACGGCGGGCGGATGAGTAACGACGCTCGTTTCGGATTCTTCGAAATTTCGACGTGAATAATTCGCGGCGGACGGGCAGATAAAACTGCCAGGCGACGCTTTGTGTCGGTTCTCCAGAGGACAATGTGCCAGCAGTCGGAAACGCGGGCTCTCCGTGTCGCGTTGTAGGAGCTCTTTGCGGTGCAAAGGGGGGTCGACGGTCGGCCCGGAAGTTTCAGAATTAATTCCCGCCATTTTCCCCGCTAATATATCCCTGTAGTCGGCGGCGTCGGGGGAGAGAGGCTGCACGAATCGAGAGTAATAAAACCGCGCTATCGGAACATAATAACCTGAACAAAAAAGAAAGGGAACAAATTCAAATTGTGGGAACGCTTACGCTTTAATAGCGGCCGCCGGATGTAGGTCATAGAATTTCGATTGGGCCTTCCGAGCGCTGATGGATGACTGGTCTCTCGTCATCCTGCTCTTCTTCCCATTTTAAAATTGTTCCGTTCTTGTCGTCGGTATGTTTTTTCTCCACTTTCACGCCCTCCATTTCTCTCTATTCTTTTATTATCGAACGGGTCGACGACACGAGCGATAAATAACGACAGCGAGAAATAATTTTCGGGCTTTCAATGGGATTACCGTGACTTTGTCACGCACGACCCGATAATTAACCCTCCCCTTGTGCCCCGACCCTCCTCCAACTCCCACGACTTGATTTACGCTGACAGAGTCGCTCTCTTTCTCTCTCTCTCTATGTATTTCTCTCTCGCTCGCTCGCTTTGCACAGTCAGAGACCGATCAAATATTATTCAATGCTCTTCAAATGAATTAACGCGACTTGCTCCAGTCACGCACCGGGGCCTCGAATAACGTTTGAACGAACCGCGGATGAGTGAACCGTGTCCGTGACATGGCCGACCCGCTCTCCTGTAAATGAGGCCTAATTATAACCCCGTTAATCACCCCCGCCTCCACCACCGCCGCCCGCCCTCTATGTCCGGTTTTACAATGCGCGTTTATCTCTGGTTAACTTGAATTAAGTAAATTTGAGAGGAGTTCGAAGCTGAAACAACGATAGGGGCGTACTGTAAATATTGTGTCTGCGGGGGCTGTTCTGTTGTTCTTCTTGTACAGCGCTCTTCGCGGAACAATAATATAATTAACATCGGCGACAGAGACGCTCCCAGCCCCCGAAGAAACCGATCGAACAGCGGAGTATGTACATTACAAGGTGTTCAGGCTATTACTAGCCAGCATTTTTTTTTGTAAATAGTATATACTAGCTTTTCCCCGAGGATTTGCTCGCACAGGAAACTGTTTAATGCCCTCGAAAATTCATATTGTTTCTCCTTAGGGGTTTCATTTTTTAAAATTTCGAAATAGGTGTTTGATTAATTATATCAAAGAGCATTGAGACCAAATATCTTATATATATTTCTTATATATCTTATATGTCTTATATACATATATAACGCTCCAGGTGAAAAGCGAACCGACGAAATTCTCCTGTTAAAAATTCCCGCGAAGGCGGACAGAGAAGAACGTCTGCTGTTTGCCAAAGCAAAATTAGGTTGCGTTCATTTATACTGTACAATTTTAATTCACAACGTTGCCGTCGGGTATCTAAGATCGTATCATTTTATTATAACTGCGGATACCGTTAATTGCAGTCCTTCTTCTTGTTCGACCCTTAGCAGACTGACAAAAACGAGAATAAAAGGTGGACGAAATTTCAAAATAAAAATTGTATCTTATAAAGGACGTGAGTACGAATATTTTCGTATATTTTTTTCAGGATATCTTATTTAACAACCGAGAAAAAAATGATATAGTTAAGGGTATTTACCCTCGTATAATCCTTATATGAAGGGTTAGCGACTTGAAATTTTGGGGGGTTTTATTTCAACCTAAGATCAATGTTCTCAATAAAAATTCAGAGTGAGGCCGATTCATCATTCTTAGTCTGATGGACCCTTTTCTACGAATGCTATCTGCGATACGAACCAAGTTTTGCACGCGTTGTATACTTATCATTTGCAAATCAATGAAATCCCACGAATGCTTACGCAGACAAATTTTTTCCTCCTTTCGCCCGAAAACATGTTTGCGGGGTGAAATTAACCCCACGTAAATAGATAAAACGTCGGAACAGCGATACACAGAAAGAAGATGAAACAGAGCTGGCGAGATTCAGGGTTCCACCGTATTAGAAATAATTGATGCGGCCTTTCTTTCACGGGGTCATGGGTATTGAAAGGTAACCCCGTATTTTTAGAATGATCATGGTACCCGGCGTGACGCAGCCTGTCGTTCAATTACTAAGTTCGTTTTATTGTTAATTCAAATCCCGCAGTCCTTTCGATCGAATCTGTCCCGACGTGTACACGGTCTCTGTAAAGGATCAATTTGCAGAACGGACAGTCCCCGTCGGCGAAAGGCTGCCATCCGTTCCGCAAAATGATTGTTCCCGATCCGACGAACAAATATTTCATTTATCAGATAACTTACTTTTACGGCGACGAGGGAAAAGAACCAGGGTGACGAAACGGAGGGAGGGGGAACCGTACGGGGTTGAAGGAGGGTCGGACGAGCTGAAAGAGGGCTCGCCATCGAAATGAAAACTAGGAGGCAGTCTATAACGAAGCAAACAGCTAACTCAAATAACGAAACGAAGTTTTTGCAAGCTGCGATCGGCGAATTCAATCGTGGCTTTTTTGCGCCGATGATACGACTTCGATTGAATTGTGACCGGCGTGTTATTATATAACCCGTGTGCGCCGATGAAACCGATATACCACCATACTCTCTCCCTTCTTCTCTTTCCTTTCTTTCTATCTATTTTTATACATATGTCGGATTTATTTAGTTTTATTTCCTGTTGGCGGCGTCGTTGCCGCGTTTCCAAGTTCCCAGCATTGTCAGTGACGTTACCGTTGCCCGTTGTCGTCGACGTCGTTGCCGTCGGCTGTAGCCTGCCCCGTTGTTTTCGGCCAGGAAGCCCCGATTCCGCGGCCGCTAAAGCGCAGCTCACTTGACGCGAAATAATCCGAAGCCGCAACAAATAATCCTGGAATGCGTCGGGAATTATTCTTGCCGCAACCTCGGATTATCTGGCGTGAAACGAATTATTTGATGGCGTACCGAGCTATTTGACGTTAACCAGGATAATTCGGCCGGCCAGATTATCTGAACCACGAGATGGACAAACAAGCGGAATTCTCCACCGACCAACCAGCCGACCATGCCCACGCCAGATTCGCGATTCTACCCACAGATTCACGCAGTGAAGAAGCTTTACTGAACTACCAAAACTTTTCCTACTATAGCCTGGTCACCGTCGGACTACCAACTGTCGTCGTAGAAAATTCACAAAAATTTTGTCACGTGATCAGGCATTGCGTTAAAAAAATTTGTAATTATATAGAAATCGTCTGCGTACTCCGTTTTTGATGAAATTTTAATATGTTATGCAGCAACACATTTTTAACAACTTTTTCCTTTTCCAATATATGGGTATCGCTTTTAGTTTTTGAGATGCAGGAATACGAAAAATTCAATACAGTATTAGCAATAGTTTTTTGCAAATATCTCGAAAACTAAAATCGATCCCCTTATATTGTAAAAGGAAAAAGTTGTTGAGAATGTGTTGCTAGATAACATATTAAAATTTAATAAAAATCGGAGTACGCAGACCTTTTCTATATAACTACCAAAACATTTCTTATGTAATCAAAAATAAAGAAGATATTGTCCACGTTCACGTGGACTACCTTGTACAACATAAAACAGTAGGGTCGATCGATCGAACTGCATATTATGTTCCGGAAGTGACGTCGATACATTTCAAAATAGAACAATTATTTGAACATCTCGTTCGATAAATATTAGGGTATGCAGATGCGCAACGATGCGCAGAACGTAATTCTCGCGGTGCATTCTGATTTCCAACGCGAGTAGCTGTTCCTTGGGAATTGAATGTCGGTTCCGTAGAAACCGGGGCACGCAAGATTCCGCTGCAGTGTTCGTTATTGTTCTCCGAGAATAATAAATAAATTAATTAATCCAACAGCGCCGCGATGGTCCGTAGGAAAACTATGGTGGGATCGTCGATAATATTTTCCACTACGGGATCTCAATTAGTGAAACGAAACGTCGCGTTGGCCGGGTTGCTGGTCGGACACAGCAGGTTTATAGGACGTAGCCGGGAAACCCGGGTAGGCAGGCATTCGTGAAATTTATATGAACCGTGTCCGGGAGTAGGAAAGATCAGCGAACCGGTCGAGCGGTCGCCTGGTCCGCGGGTACTTCCATGTCGGATAGTTCCATAAGAAAGTTTATAATTGGTTACCCGACGGGGTATGGTATAATTTTCTCAAGTCTAAAATTTCCTGTTTGGATGCTAATGCAGTCCGAGCGGTGCTCCAGGTGCGGTGAATCCTTAACGAAATAGATTTCTTCACAGTGTTAACGCGTTCGCTCGAGCTCCCACCAAAGAGAAAGAGAGAGAGAGAGAGAGAGAGAGAGAGAGAGAGAGAGAGAGAGAGAGAGTAAGACTCTCCCATCCGACGAAATTATAGTTTTATACGATCCCATAAACTGGACGTAGTCGCTTTACTATCCTACGCTACGGATACGCCGGTTTATTAAATCAATTAACCGACACGCTCACGGCAATGTAAATTATTCAATTTCGAAGTATTAAAATGAACCTTAGGTCGATTGCACGGTCAAATTTGTCGGCTGCGTTTAGACCGGATTTACACTTGCACTTTGACTGTTCAATATTGGCGATTGACCAATAATTAATGATGTATAGGCAGAAGCTAAATCACAGGCAAATTCATCTGACGTTTCCATGTAGTTTTGGGGGAAAACTAGAGCCTGTGTGCGAATATTCTGGACATTCTAGAACCTGATTTTTTTTCTGTACGTTTACCTGTACGTTTTCGTGACAAAGGATCGTGGGCTTTCAGGAAAAAGTTATGCAATGGTTTTACTGCTGACAAAAACTCCGTCAGGGCAAAGTGGATCCGTGGAGTAGGGATGAATCACTGCGCACGCGTAGTAGAGAGCGTTGTCGCGCGGAGTGGGGATCGCTGAACGCGATGACGTAGAGTCTCGCGGGATGATGTAACGGTAAATATTTCATTGTTATTTCTCCGAAACGGATAGACTTTTTAACAAAATTGTTTTTTTTTCAATATTGCATTGTCGTCCAATTCTAAGCTGTGTTTCCAATTTCAAGTCTCTAGCTCATGGTGAAGTTATTTTAAAATATATTTCAAAATTTGTCACCGAACAAGCAGACAAGAAAACGTCTGGCCTACAAGAAACTTGTAAAACCACTGAGAAGGGGTTGACTAGGCTAGAAGAATCTATGGATCGTTCGCAAAACAAGGTGAAACTCGTAAAGACGTCTTGGGTACAGTTGAGTCGTATGTCGCATCGAGTCGCGGAAGTGTCGAGAATCGCCTCGGGCGTGCAAATACCGCTTAGCGGTCGTGTACGGATCTGTGGCAGCATATAATAAACAAAAGCTCTCGTTACCTTTCACTCCTACGTGTCCGTCGGGCTTCTTCTGTCCCGTTTGGAAGTTCGGGGGCGGTTGCAGATAGTTGATGCCGACGATGGTCGCCGCGGGCTCGTAGTGTATCACCCTGGGTCTGTCCTCCTCGGTGCTGACCTCGGTGCTCTGCCAGTAGATGTCGTATATCGAGGCGCTGCACCGAACCTTCAACTTGCCTCCGGCGTTGAAATGGTCGTGCGTAACCAGAAACTGAAGGCCGATCTGGGAGACATGCCATTCGGACTCGTTGGTGTCCAGGGGGCTGTACGTGCGGACGTAGGACTTCTCCGGCTGCACGTGGTCGGATCGCAACAGCGGAAACAGTGGAACAGCGGAACATCATTGCGAGAGGATCGTGTTAACCCTTTTGCCGTCAGCGAGGGCCGATCCATCAGCCCTCGATGCTCATGCGAACACTGCCGTCGGTGCCGACCCACGATCATTCCCAACGCCACATTTTTTCAATACAATAATTTTTTGTTTCTTAATTTAAAGATGCAATTATTAATTTTCTTGGAGATGATCCGAACATGGATCGCAACGTAGAAATTTGATAAATTGCAGAATTGCTTCTAAGTATCAATGTCATCTTTGGTAATATTAAAATTTCATCAAAATCGGAGTACGCAGACACAAGAAAAAATGTGCCAACCCCCTTTCTTTCCATTAAGTCATATGAGTAGAATTAACAAACCGATCAAAATGAGATTTTAGGAGCTTGTTACTTTGGTATCAATTTTTTCTTATCAATTTCCCTGTATTTATTGACACCTATTATGAATATTTATATTGATGAGAACGGCAGTGTTCGCGTAACTCGTCTACCATTCGTCCACGAGAAAAAGGCTTAGAAAAACTTACTTAGAAAAGTTGCTAGCGAGTGATTGGGAAACTATTATAAATTGATTGAAATATTTTCTTTAAAATTCGACATAACTTTCCCCCCAAGCTAACATACAATAAAAGTCCCGGAGATCGTCCGGCGGCTAGTCCTGTCAAATTTTGAACGGTCTCGTGGACGAAGAATATTTGGGGCTGACAGCAAGAGGGTTAAACAGCTGGAATCCCGTTGATCGCGTGGAACGCCTGTTAAAATTCCCCGGCTACCGCTGACACTTTCACCAGGACGCCATGCGCCGACGGCGACTTAATTCCGCTAATTAATTCGGCGAATTAAGCCACCGGCCGCCACGGGCGACGTTTTAAAGGACAAATTTCCACGATTAATCGGACCTATTCTGGTCGCCCAAGCTCCAAGTTCGACGTTTAAGGATTGTTGCTTCAACCCTTTGCGGCCTCCTGCTATTAATCGGACTATGGTGAGATTACGGTTTCTGCAGAGGATTTTTCGATCTCTGTATCGACGAGGACCGCGGTCGATTAATTCGCCGAGGGAATTTCAATCGGTGATATTCGAGTAGTTACGAAACAGATCTCGCGTAGCGGATATAGACCTGTTAATTTCGGAATTGTACGCTCTGAACGCGTTCTTCGTAATCGATCGAAAGGGAGAATGGTAATTTCATACCGATGTACTAAAGTCTGCTGGCCTCTAGTTGTCATAAATATTTTCCGTTTCGTTACATTGCGTTCCGAACACCCAATCTAAATGGAAAAAAATTCTACATATCAGATGCGGTTAATGAATCTCAAGTTTATTCTTGATCGCGATAAAAGTTCTTGATAAAAGTATTTCAATTACATAGAATTTCTTCGAGATAATGTACGATAAATTTCTTACGTAAGAACTTCCGGTGCTACAGTGGGCAATGCTCAATCTAGGCGGAAAAGAAATCGTAATTTTAAAACGTTCCGACAGGCAGGAATTCCTGGTAATTATATAGAAAAGGTCTGCGTGCTCCGATTTTGAGGATTTTTTAATATGTTATAGATTTCGACATTTTGAACAACCTTTTCCTTTTCCAATATAGAGGAGTGGCTTTTAGTTTTCGAGATATTTGCAAAAGACTGTCGCTAATACTGTATTGAATTTTTCGTATTCCTGCACAGTATTAGCGATAGTTTTTTGCAAATATCTGAAAAATTAAAAGCGACCCCGCTATATTGGAAAAGGAAAAAGTTGTTCAAAATGTCAAAACCTATAACATATTAAAATTTCATCAAAATTGGAGTACTCTGACCGTTTCTATATACTTACCGAAGTCCTTCTAAATAGTTTGAACTTAATTTACTTAATGCAATGAAAAATCAAGTTTTACATTGTCAAAGTTGTATGTATTTTTCGACATGACTTTTTTCAACATGGAACGACCACATTCGCGGTACACCGTGCGGCGTTTCATTAACTGCTTCGTATCGTTTCGCCCAGGTGTGTCGCGTGAAAGGAAAAAACGCGGGGACGCGAGCAATATTTGAATAAGTAAAACAAAGTGGAATTTGATTTGGTATTAATTGAAGAGCGTGTTTTCGGTGCGCGCCCTATTCCACGGGGCGCGGCCACCGAACGGTAAGGAATATCCGCGACTAATTGTTGATTCGATTAGAATTTTATCGCGTGCCGCGTCGGCTCTGTTTTTATAGTACGTGTCACCAATTTTTTCTTCTTTCCTTTTTTTGTTGTTGTTCACAGTCCCGCAATTTCGAAACGGATTTATACCGGGTGATCGTACGAACCGGGACGGCAATAACTCTTTGGCCGAACGGGGATAGAAAAAATTGGCGGGCAAACAGAGTTACGTTCGAAATACAATTCTAACGGCGAAAGTTTTTTCTAGACAGGCTTGGAAATTGCAATTGCCTTGGTCCTGGCCCGTCGATTGTCGCGCCGGCCCGGTGAACGCGCGATATATATACGCGACGAAAAAGACGTAAAATCTCATGAAAATGGACCATTTGTTCGTATAAAATTTATCCGCGGCATGACAGCCGGACGGGTCTCGCGTTCGGGGCACACGGTCAGCTCTAATTTTCTAAATAACAGAACGAACGGGCCGGGTCGGTCCGCGCGCGCTCCCCGGCAAATTCAGTCCGCGGAGAGAGGTGAATTAAAGCCGTGCGACGACGCGGCGGAACTTGAAAATATAAAGAGACAAAGGTGCAGGAAACGCGACGGCGATGCAAATATATGTGTTCTCTATACACCGAGAGAAGTATTTTACTTACAAAGGATAACAAACTACCCAGCTAATGTCGGCATTTCCGTGGGACCCGGTTGGAACAATATTTGGACCCGCAAAAGGTTAATGCGTAAGACGGGAAAAATCCTTTCCTCACCTTCACCCGTGGAAAAATCCTCGCATCGAGTATATAACGAGAGCTCGTGGAACGCTTGTTATTCGACTCGCTGTCGCCTTCTGTCGCAGCTAAAGCTTCTCCTCTTTTTTTCAATAACAATGGTGTTTTAAGAGCAAGCTACTTTCCGCGACGCCGCATTATGGCGCGCTTTTATAATCCGCACCTCGGCCCAAGACACACCTGTCCGCGAAACGCGTTTAACGCTCGTCCCTCGAAAAAACAAGACCGCCACCGTTCCGTCGGCCGGAAGGATTGATTAAAAGGTAATTCCGTTGATAGAATGTAATAAAGCGAAGCTTAATCGAAGGAAAGCCGGGGGGACAAGCGTGGATTTTTTACGGTCCGATCGTTGCATAAATTCGACGCGGTTTTCCATTAAGTAGAGAGACAAATTCTCATTCTCGTCCCTGGAAACTTTCGTTCGAAATTAAATTCTTAATACAATGCATAAAGATGAGTTGGCAAATATGGAGTGCACGAGCCGGGTTCAAACTTTTTATATAACGTCGGTAGCGCTACTGCCGCTGTCTACTGCAATTCTTGGTCAACAACCGCGAGAGCTTCCCATCCAGTTAATATTTTTCCGCGGCGGGAATGAATAAGCGACAGTATCAGACTGGCAGAATTAATGCGAAATAGGTAGGACCACCGGACGGAGTTCCACAACAAGTAGAAACACCAGGGAACTAGCCAGACATCCTCGCCAACTGTCATACAGTCGCGCGCTCCATGAATTTGCCCGCACATTCATCTCGACTCTCTTTTGGCACTTCGATACTTTTCACCCATAAATGACTGTTAAATGGTAATAAGAGATTTCCCATTGTTCCCGCAAAAATACTACCCTCCATTACCGCTGCCAACTACAATCTTCGAAACAATTTCACGAGAAATTACTTCGGTTTCTGTCTCTATCTCGCACTTCGATTCAGTTCTTTTGTAGGATATTCCTTTCAGATCATTTGTCTTCCTGTAATGGCTTACTCGATCGTCACAATTAACACGTTCGCTATCTACATACCTGAACACATGTGTAAGAATATACGTGAGCGTACCAGAATATACCGCAATATTTGTGAATGTATTTTCTTTATGAACTGTAACGAACTGAAGGCAAATGAAAATTTATTTTCTGTAATTATATAGAAAAGGTCTGCGTACTTCGATTTTGATGAAATTTTAATATGTTATAGATTTCAATATTTTGAACAACTTTTTCCTTTTTCATTATAGGGGTGTTACTTTTAGTTTTCGAGATATTTGCAAAAGAACAGGCCCCGGAACAGGTTCAACAATACGAAAATTCAATAGAGTATTAGCGATAGTGTTTTGCAAATATCTCGAAAACTAAAAGCGACCGCCCTATATTGTAAACGAAAAAAGTTGTTCAAAATGTCGAAATCTATAACATAGTAAAATTTCATCAAAATCGGAGCACTATTTCTTAAGATAGAAGTATATAAGAGAAAAGTATTTTGAAATTCTTCTATTTTTTATGGTTTTAAATTACACCTACTCATTTTATATGACAAATGCATATAATCCACTTTCTATAGATAATATTATAGGATATGATGTAATATAAAATAAATAACTGCGGGTGTATGAATTTTAAAAACCGTTCAAAAAATGATTGAACTACTTCACTCGACACTGGCACGTTTCCGTATAATTTTCCACATCCGAATGATGCGCTGATTGCCAAAAATGAGATTCATCCTAACTACCACAGAAAACGTAGCCACATTTCACGCGATGCAGTATATCTTCTGCATGAAATATTAAACAGTGCAACAAAAAAATATCATTAACTTTCCAAAATTTACATTTTACGCTACGGTTTTAAGTAATAAGCAACCTGCATTTCTCTATGCAAATTCCCATCTGCATAGATTATTTTACAAAAATCCGCATAAGGGAAAATTCTCGTTTCCTAACAAAAAGGCTAAAGGATAAAAATAAAGTTAATTATTATCAATGCACCGGGTTTCCATATTTTTTTTATCAAGTATACAGATATCGTAAAGCGCGGCATTAACCGAGAAAATTGCTTCTCCGCTGTGTAAAATACAAACGATAACGAATGTGTTAAATAATACCATCGAGTGATTAACCATTTCCGAAAAGAAACCTGCACTACACACTCCATGGAATTAAAGAAACACTAAAGGAACACTCCAACCTCGTGTAAAGAAATCTTGAAATATTCTGCCTGTGATTTCAAAGGGTGAATTCTCTACGTTCACGTCCCCGAAGTCGCTTTCCTCAGAGTCTCTTTTTCGGTATAAAACGGGGGAAGACTGAAGTTACTTTTCCTCTTGAAATTTTACAAATTCAAACGACTGTACAAAGTTTAAACAATCTTCTCCATATTCATTTCAATGTGGCCACTACGAGGGAAGGTCTTGACTTCACAATTACCTCTTGAAAGTTAATCTACCATGTTTTCTTACAATTTGATCGCACTGCTAATAAAAAGTACGTCAGCGGTAGTAGAACTAACCGAGATGCTTTATGATCAAACTTGCACCTACCGTATAATCAATGTTTATGTCTAGTGTGTATGTTCGATGCTTGTCTAGTGTGTGTGCTCAATACGTCTGGAGTGCATGCATGTCTAACTTGCCTGTGAAGTGCGTTTGGGAACCAGAATTATGTCTTCGCTGCCTTCCTGCTGGTAGTAGTCATAGTTAATGCTTGTAGTTAATACAGGTGAAATAAAACTTGTCTATATTAATTGCAAATATTAACCACTGGTAGTAATTATAGTTAATACAGGCAAAACAAAACTTGTCTATATTAATTGCAAATAGCAATAACAAATAATCATTTCTCAGAGTTGTGACCACTACAGCAATATTTTAATATTTCTCAAATACCTGCAGTCTGATTATAAATCCACAAATAGAAAATGGTAGATAAACTTTTCCAGAGGCAATTGTAAAAAATTCAATTGAACATATTTACAAAATTTCTTAAAATTCGAGAGAGACTAATATCGAGTTACCTCTGATAAGGGTCGTCGTTTAGAGTCGACCGACGAAATAAATCTAAGTGCAAGTGCTGTTTCCTCTAATCTTTACGGTTGTCGAGCGAGCGGTGACAGCGTTAATTTTTCGAGGCGGCGTGTTTGTCGTTTTTTCCGAGGATGGGCAGCTCTCTGGTCCCGTTTAACCGTGAGCCGGCATTGCGCAATGGATTAGCCGGCGGTACACCTAAATAGCCTAATAACCAACAGCGAGCAAAGTACGAGCTCCATCATTCCGAGAGTTGTTGAAACGGAGGGGATGGGTTGGAGGATCGGTTGCGTCTTGCGGAAGCCGGCGGAATTCGCAGACTCTGTTCTATGTATACCAAACCCGTACTTGTCGGTCGTTGATGTACCAGGTGAGATTGGCCGCGGGTTTGCTCTGTCCGGATGTGCAGTTCAAACGTAACATATCGCCAATCCGGTATTTCCTCCTTAACCCGTGTATCGACGGCCCTTGAGAGGGTAATTCTGCGGAACAAGAGACGGCCGGGTATATAGGGTATGGGGGGCCGTAAGTATGCGAGGCATGCTCGAAACACCGCTTTGACGTTCGCTGCCCCTGCCCGGTTGTGCACGTATCGCACGAAAAGGGAGGGAAAACTTTTCAAGATTCTCGGATACGCCGACGTACCGATACACTCACTCCTCTCTCTCTCTCTCTCTCTCTCGTTTCCTCTCTACACGCGTCTCTTTATCCCTATCTATCTTTGTACGATTCACTCTCTTTCTCTCTGCGCGCTTGATGAAAAATTCTTCTTTTATGCCTGGCAATTCGCGCTCGCGTTTCGATATCGGAGTAATGTATTCATAAGAGGGACACTATTGTCCCGGATTCTTTCAGCCCGCGAGTCGCGTCTAGCGCCCGCTGCGCCAAATATTTTGCCGATCCGTGTATTCGAACCGTGCGTTTGATATTTTCCACCCCCTCTCTTTTCCATCCTCCCTTCCTCTTTTCGAGCCCCCCCCCCCCCCATGTATCGTTCTTTCTGGGCGTAACGGGCCGCGCGTGTAACTCGTGCATCGGAAGGGAAATTCACGCGCGCACGACCAGCATAGTCAAACGGCCATAGCCAGAACGGAAAGCAGAATCGGGACAGACAAGCTTCTCTGCCCCCGCGAACTTCGTTTTCCCCCTGGAGCCGGATAACGAGAGCGAGATACACCCGTAGGTTTCGGGTAGGAGGATTCTAGCGCCACGCCGTCGTATCCCATCGCTTTTATGATCCGTAAGAGCCTCTTCAAGCTGCCTATTTTCCTTCCTCTTTTTCCCCTCCCGCCATCCCTACTTTCCGTTTTCTCCGCGTTTCTCCTTTCCCTTTCTCCGACCCCCCTAGTTTTCGACTTCTATGTAAAACATCCGAGCGACTACCGCAAGCATTCATCGGAGAACAAACACGGCGAAAAATACAGGAGAGAACCTTTCCCTCTCCTGTAAAAACAAGAAACATCCTACGTTGATAAAACGAGGATACCCTACCCTCCTTCTCTCTCTCTCTCTCTCTCGCGCGCGTTTCATCCCCCATCCACTTGCCGTGTGCACGGACAAGATTATACGACTGTTCTCTCTCCCTCGGAATTTTCGGATTTGTTAAAAGCGGAACAGAATGCGCAAGATCTCGCGAACCGGAGGCCCACCTCTATCCTGTTTCGAGTGTACGCGTTCTTCTTGTTTTTTTGTTTTTTGTTTTGCCGGGGTATTGTGTTCGTTAAAAAACTTGTAGGTGCACGAAACACGCGGCCGTTTTATCAAAATACCGCTCTCCGGCCTGGCGGCGATCGCGGCCGGAGAAACTCCATACTTCTGTCTCCGGGACATTTCGCCGCGTAATTTTTCAACTCCGACTGACCGTAAAAAAGTCGCGGGAATTTCGTAGTCGCGACGGTGTGTAACGGTGTGTACAACGGTGTGCAGGCTTGTTAACGCCGACGTGTTGTAAGTAGTAGAGGTTGCAGTAATTTTTGCCGTTTTCTCTTTAAAAATTTAGAGAATCTCGATTCTCAAGAACCGTTACCGTGACCGATATTCTCGTAAGAGTTACAACTAGACGAAAACTCATTATAATTATTATTAACTTATCATAATTTAATATTAAATTTATTAATGCATTATTGTTTAAAATAATGTAAAAATTATGTAAAAATGACCCCCTATATTGGAAAAGGAAAAAGTTGTTGAGAATGTGTTGCAGCATAACATATTAAAATTTCATCAAAATTGGAGTACGCAGACCTTTAAAAACGGAACGTCAAACGAATGTTTTTGTTCGACTGATTTGTACCACCCGTCCGGCCACACCCTGTGTAACGTTTTCATTAGCCAAAAATTTCTGACAGACTCGAATAGGAAAAATTAAGAATCGCCAATGGAATTCTTTCCCGCGACATGTTACACGCTCCAAAGAATTTTCCATCGGACTTTTCGAATCGAGGATCGCACGAGAAAAGTTTCCCTGTTCCCTTTTCTCGTTCCTCCCGCAGGTTTGATACGCGACGGTCTGATTCGCGCGAACATAAGCGTATTCCCATAACGCGAGACACCGCGCGCAAACCGAGAAATTGGAAACGTTCTGTTGAGAGAGAACGCAGCAGAGGCAAGCAGCGGCGCGTCGCGCGTTATCGTTTCCGCAGCCGTAGTTTAGATTTAAATATCGCGCCGCCTTGTAAAGGAGATTTTTATCCACGCATTCGTTCCCATTCGCGCCTTGCCTCGCGCCCAGGACCTAGCGAATTTATTTTCGAATCTCGTCGAAACGATAAAATCTCGAGCGGAGGTCGCCGGAATTCGCTGAACAGGAAATTCCTGTTGTTCCATCCCCTCGGATAACCTCCTTTCGAATTCGAGCAAATTTATGCGCGGGAAGAATCTGTTTTCCTTGCTGAATCGATCAAATCCTGCGTCAACAGATTTTACTCTATCTTTAAACGAAACGAATGTGTTTGTTGCGAATCGATGGCTCTTCGAGAGAAGTGCAGCAAGCTACACACTTTTTAACACTCACTCGTTCGCCATTTTCTCAGATCAAGTTTTTCATTGGTATTAAAATCTTCCAATTGATTAACCATTTCGTTTATGGAAGACTTGTAAATGAAATTTGGGACTTTCTTTAAGTATCTTGGATTTTTTTTAACTGGACTTAATAAATTTCATTAATAATATTTTTTTAAACACTTATAAATATATATGAATGTCATTGAAATTCATACGCAAGTACAATTTTTTCTATTATATTAATTTAATTAATTAATATGTAATTTTTATTATATATTGCATATTCGATCGAGAAGAATTTTACTTTTATAATTTTTTTCATAAATTGTGTTGATCTGGTACTCTGACTCAACCATTCGCAGCAACACGACGCAAGAACGTTTTTAAAAATTCATTAAAACTTGATCCCATCGTACGGGCATTCGTCACAACTTCTGCACGGAATAATTACACATGAAGAGAATGGAGCAATAACGTAATTCGGATAATCTGTAAGAACACTCGAAATCCGTAAACACAATAAACCAGGGAATTATACGATAAGCCCGGTATCGATTGTAATTGCTAATCCGTATTTAATCTAATTATAGCCCCCCGTACTTAATGTTTTGCGTACAAACCGTTCGCGGGAGTGTTTTGGTAATTTCAGCGAATGGATTCGCAACGAGTCTATCAAATTTCCAGATATCTTGTTTCTCTTAAAATGGTTTGGTATCGTCGCGTGTATCATATTTTATGATCACTGGCTACATTTTCTCTGCATTTTTTATTTAACGGGCCGGGTAATATCAATCTTGATTTTAATAACACGAGCTTTATCACTCTCGTGTATTACGCGGGTTCATATTTTATTGATTTAAAACCCCTCCGCACTTGCCATAAACCAGCGTTTATAGTACATTTATCTTGCCCGCGAAATTACTCGGCGACTTGAAAAATTTGTAAAACTCCGAGTAACATATTTGTAGCTTTCACCGTGTTTGCACCGTATTAATAATGCAGCTTTCCGGTTATCGTAGTATCCGAATTTCTCTCCGGGGACAATTAATTTTCAATTGCTTCGGAAGAAGATTTTCTATAAAACAGAACGATCGAAATAGATATTTCAAACCCGTTGCTATTCTCAGTTTTTGGAGATCACTGTTCGATAGTCAAATCGTCAAGAGAGAAGCTTCAAAATTAATAATTACAATGACTAGACCACAGATCCGTATGCATTTATGGCTTCTATAAATTTGCATAAATTGTTGAAATATAAAACTCTACACAATTTAATGCGATTTTTATTTAATTTAAAAAAGCAATCTTAAATCGAATTTCAAATATTTAAATTAAAAAAGCATCGTTTAAATGTAAGGAATTTTCTTGACTGTTTAATAACTGAAATAATTATTTTTTATTTATTATAATTCTTAATTCTGATATTAGTTTCATGATCAGCAACCCGAAAACCCAGGGAATTCCTATTTCCACCAAAATTGGAGTTGGTCTGGAATATTTGGTAATGTTTTGGCGATTCTGAAGCACTGCGCGATGCGGCGACGTTTCGCGAGGACGGCGCCTATTAACCCGATAATTACGTTCTCCGTCGCGATCTTTATTTAGGAGTCGTCTTGCACGGCGCGACGTGGCCGCGATCCGCGAATATTCCGCGGGCCGGAAAATTTATTGCATAATCCCGTTCCCTTTGTCGCGCAGCTTAACCGAGACAAAGGCGTATCCGAAGACTGTAATGGCGTCATAAAACGATCATTAAACCGGTATCCTACAGTCGGCTAAAATAGCAATTATATAATAGGTGGGCTCCGGGCGGCGGAATGGTAATTCTCACTATTTGTTCGGCCGAGCCGTTCGTCGCTTTCTTTGCTTCCCATTCAACGCGCAACAATGAAACGAGATGGTCCCGAATTTACGGGGTTTACAGGCGGCCGTGTATTTACTATACCAACAGCGTAAACGGGCCGGCGCGACGCGGCGGCAGCGTCGCGGGACCAACAGCGTTGGGAAACTATCTTTAATCCACCTCGGGGCTTTGTTATCCGGCACGGCGCGTCGCGTTTCAGCTTTTCGCGCCATTTGGCCCCGCAATTTGTCATTCCCCGATAAATTAATGAGCAACGGACGAACGGATGACGGACCCCGACGCACCTGCACCGCCCAACACTACCGTCATCCCCTAATCGCCTCGAGCCTATCTCGCACTCGACTATACTGCGGCCAACGAGTCTAATAGAGGTATCGAGTTGTTCGATCCATTCGTGCGATTATTTCACACGTAATATCCTATTATTTTCATAATATCAGCCGTTCAACCTCCTCTCTGTGTAAAACGGAATAATTGTTTACATTAGGGGCTTCCTCACCAATTTTGATGACCTTCATATATGTTGTCAAGGTCGTTATTCTGAACAACTTTTCCCTATACATGTTACCGCCGCTCGGTTTTAGTTTTCGAAATATTTGCAAAAAACTATTGCTAATACTGTATTGAATTTTTCGTATATCAGCTAGGCGATTGCTTAAGGCGTTTCTAACCAAACACAAAATGAATAACACAGCTATACACTATACAACATATATATAAAAGGATTTTCCCCTCCACGACCTAACCACAACTTCAAATTTTCAATGCACTGTACAGAAATCTTTGAAAAATCAATTTTCACGAACTGCTTATGCAGAAAAATTTCGTTTCGTTCATTTCTTAAGTTAGCACATGTAAAATGGTGTACTAGTCTCATGAAACGGTTCACACGTTATGATTCACAGATTGACATAATTATTCTTGCACGGTGCTAAAACTGCAGATACGTGTATACGGCAATTGGTCTATCCAAGTTACAGAGAGAGAGAGAGAGAGAGAGAGAACCTTCAGTGAGCTGAATGATGAACCTCGAGGGTCGACTAAGGCTGAGTTGCCCGAACTGTTGCCGCTGAGTAGTACGATGCGAGCGACGAGTAGAATTATCGTCAGCCGTCTAATCCCAGCGGCACGAATTAATGCAACCACCTAATAAACAAATGCACGTAGAAGCCACTTAAGCGCGATTAGCAATGGGGGCGCACACGTTGATGGCTCGCACCGAGTGGTCCCTGAGTACCTTGGCTACGGCAATCGGACGAAAGAAGACTAGATCAAGGAGAATCTACGGGGTGAAGAAGAAAAACACGGTTAACCTAATTCGACTTCGCCTAAAACAGCTAATTCCCGTTCATTCCGCCGCGTGTACCCGCAGTATTATCTTCGGCTCGGTCCACGGCGATTCAAGTAAGCCCTTAAGTCCACCCAGGCCGTGGCTGGTATTAATTCGCAGTTCGAAACTGCGAGGCTCAAGTTAGAGAGAGCGTGTAAGGTAGAGAGAGAGAGAGCAAGAGAAGAGAGAAGTCTCTGCCCGGGTCGCAGACTCGAACGCGACACGTTTTCGTATCGCTTGCACCGACGCGACGCGAAGCGACGTGAAGTTCCGGTGCAACTTAATAAACACGCTTTGCTTGTTTGCTCGGCTGGTTGGTTGGCTTGATTCTCTTACCGACTACGTTCATGGTGGCGTCAACTATGGCCGTGTGGAAGGAAGGCGCGTCCGCGGACACCTCGCAGCTGTACGCCCCCGCTGCGTCCAGCTCCAGATTCGTCAGGCTCACCTGGGTCGCGTTGCTCTCGGTTTTCTGCAACAAAGCGCCGATCGATTTGTCACTGGCTTCCCAGCAAACGAAACTGGCATAAACAGGGTTAGCATCACCGCACAGCTGCTCTCGGTAATCGCGGTCCAACCGAGACCGTCCTTTCAACATTTCCTCGAAGGACTCACGTTTCGAAAACACTGTCCAACAAATTTCAACTATTTTCATGTTTACATATAACTGTTGGATCGAGCTTCTAGAGTTTTTCGTGCTGATTCCAAATCTGGTCTTAATTTTTCTCTAATGTTTTCTTAAACATGTTTAAACAATTATTAAAGACGGAGATACACCACCTTTGCACACATTTTTGAGGATATTTTTCAATGTATATAAAAAAAATAAGGGACCAGCGGAAAATCGAATTACAGAGTATATTTTTACAGAGTATTTTTAGTATTGCAAGACTTCCTTCCAACTGCAAAAAAGCTTTCCGAAATAACCGCAATTTGTCCGAATTTTTCATGTCCAACATTTATCAGCTTTGATTCGAGTTAAAAAACAAAAAGTACCGAGTTCTGTAGTTAATGTTTCTACATTAATTGATGGCATATCAAACTTTAATTTCGCGTTTGGTTAATGGCCAGGAAAGGGTCTATGGCCATTTTAACCAACGATGGCAGCCTGGCTTCTGACCAGCTCAGTAAAATTTTCTATGGAGCGATTCTCGCCGGTGTATCGTGGACACAGTAGAACCTTGATTATTCGTATAATAGATCTGTAACTTAATTAAATTGCTAGCTTCAAGCTGTATTGATTTGTGTGGTGTATGGATCGCTTCAGAATGAGCTAGTTGATCATCATTAGGGGAGTAGACGATTCAGACGACGCCGGTTCGGTTAATCGAGGTATTGATGTAAATTTCTAATAGAAACATTCTCATAATTTAAATCCTTGCTGGAAAAAGAAGAGAAACGATTCGTTTTCTTCACGGTCTTAAAAGTCGCCGAATTTTCATCCAAGTCATAAAGGATTAAGATCGAGATTATCCAACGATGACCCAACTTTGTCGCCCTTCAAAACAGTAATTTTTTAACAGCCAGAAAGGGAATTGCGAGAAGTTTGATGCTGGGAACTTCGGCGAGCTGTTCTGGTTATGGCTGAAACCGAAATGCAGCTAACCCAGCTGAGAAAAGGTCAGCCTGAACGACTGTTACTGAATTTAAGTAATGGTTAAGAGGTCCTGAGCACCGTGAGGTCAGCTTTTCACCGGGTGAAAAGACGGGGGTCGCATTCATTTACGTGAAACTGTGCTTACGAGCATTATTTGGAAAATATAAAAGCTACTCAAAAACTGCTCGTCGAAGGAGTTTCAACGCTGACTGGGCTCTGCTGACTGAAATTCATGCCTTTCGTTTCGCAACGGTGAAGTTTCGTACGTGTGCCACGGAGAGGCCTCATAAGCAACTTCCTAAGCAACTGTGGACGAAATTAGTGTTCTACAATCTTGCGAACACATTTATCACGGTTAAACGAATTGCCAATTTTTTCTTTTTCCAACATGTTGAAAATCTATTTAAAAATTGATAAAAACGAATTTAGCTTTAATGAAATGAAAAACAGAAAAATTGTTGAAATTATAAAAGAAAATTTAGATTTGTAGAACTTTGAAAACATGATCGTAAAAAACGAAGTCTGGTAAGTGTTGTTTCATGAAAATTTGTGGGATTTCGCCTAAGCTGTTTAAGAACTTTATCGATTCTAATGAAATCCGAGATAATTATATAGAACAGGTCTGCGTACTCCGATTTTGATGACATTTTAATATATTATAGATTTCGACATTTTAAACCACTTTTTCCTTTTTCAATATAGGGGGGTCGCTTTTAGTTTTCGAGTTATTTACAAAAGACTGTCGCTAATACTGTATTGAATTTTTCGTATTCCTGCATGCTCCACGGAAACGTAAACGCGATAGTTTTTTGCAAATATCTCAAAAACTAAAAGCGACCCGCCTATATTGTAAAAGGAAAAAGTTGTTCACAATGTGTAGCTGCATAACATATTAAAATTTTATGCAAATCCGAGTACGCATATCATTTCTATATAATTACGAAATCCGACAACAACATCAATTTAATTACATCACGCCTAACACTAATATCCTCGAGACAATATTTCCCAGGATGATCCGGGTTATCCAGATTATTCCGCCGCTTGGCAAAGCGTCTTTTTCGCAGTCCCTTCGATACGGTTTTGGCGAGGGTGGATTTATGACGTTGTCGCCGCACGGGCTGTCCGAAAAAAAGGAATTGGCGTCGGCGTCGGGATGCCGTGGGTGTGAGAGGAGGAGTGAACAACAACACGCGTGTGGACCGTGTACGTGTGTATACGAAAGGTGGTGTGCTGCGTGGTTAGCGAGCATCGATCAATCGACCGGAAGACAAAGGCCCGCGGCCGATTCGCATTGTTCCGTCGGGCAGCGGAACGGCCGTTGAATAATCCACGGTTGCGAAGACGGCAAACTGGACCAGCGTTCGCCTCTTCGCGATATCGATTTGAAATGACGGCGCGGCGTCGGTGGCGGCCAGTCACTCCGGCCAACAGCGTCGGCGTCGGCTAGTCAGCTAGCCCCCCTGCCAGAGAGCTTCACGCTCACGGAATACGCTGCGCCGCTCCCCCGCACACCCCTCCAACGCAGTTTACGAGCAACATTACGCTTCGTAACGGCGTCCCGTCGGCCAGTTCCGCAGAATTCCGCGACGCATTGCGCGATTTATTCGCTCGCGACTCTCTCGGCACGGAGCCCGCAAAACTGAGCTCGCGGAACTGAACACGGGGATTGCAAAGATGCATCCACGAGATATTTGCCAAAAAATCTACTTCTTTGAGAGGACACGTTCTCGTTATTTTTATAAGGGCATGCGAATTGGTCACTTGCAGTGCTCCGTAAAGCTAGTGTTAAATCTTTCAAGTTGTAATACAGTGTAATTTATGGGTACCATGGGAATGGTCGACACGATTTTCACCGAAAACAATTCACTGACTCCAGATTTGACCGACGGCTACTTTGGCCAACAATGCCTTTAACCGACAACGACTTTGGCCGACACGAATTTTACCAACAACGATTTTAGTTTCGTCGTCGGTTAAAGGCGTTGTTGGCCAAAGTCGTTTTTGGTTAAAGGCGTTATCGGTCAAATCTGGAGTCAGTAAAATGTTGTCGGTGAAACCCGTGTCGGTGATTTCCATGGAACCCATAATTTATACAGAATGTATACACCAGAATTTACAAGAACATATCAGAATGTGCCACAAAATATACTAGAATCTACCAGACTATACAAGCATATACCACAATACACCAGAATCGACCAGAATATACTAGAAAATCCTAGAACGTACCAGAATATAGCAAATTACACCAGAAAACACCAAAATACACCAGAGTATAGGCACACGTAGAATGCAGACACCTTCGTCTCGTAAACTGGAGTAACGTCAATGTGCGACAGTACGAACTCGAGCATAAAATTCCGGGAGAGTGTTTGTAAGGTTCCACGCGTTTAAAAAATACAATTTAAAAAAAATTTTTTTTTGTCCCGTGAATCCTGTCGCGTGCACGCGCTGCCGACCAATAGCGCGCGACTCGGTAAGCAACATCGTTCCGCCGAGGATTTAATGCTAAGCCAGGAAAAGCAATTTTGCGCCCGGTGTTACTTTTCCACGTTGTTGTTCGTCGCCCCTGTATGCGCGTGTGTGTTTTTTTTCGTAATTTTGTAACGGCCCCTTTTTGGATCGCGGGGGTGTCAGGAACCAGGGGGCGCACCCCGCGCAGCAGAGGGAGCGAAAATAACGAGACACTTGCATGGTAAACGAAGGATTATGGAAAGCTTTTGTGGAATATTGCGGCGTGTCCCGGGATATCCGCAGGGGGCGGGGGCGTTGTTACCTGGAAATTCTGGTTTCCGGGGGGATTTTTTTTGTGGTGGAACGGATTGCCCCGAAATTGACGGATTCTATGAGATACGGATTTCGTCGACGCCGATGCACGATGTTTTATTTATCGAGCGAATTTGAGCGAATTTTCGTGTTGATCCGGTGATCTGCTTTATTCTTGAGATGAGTGATTGTTGATCGATCGGAGTCGAATGGAGGCTCGGATCGCCGCACAGTAGGGAAAACGGACGTTTCAGGAGTGAAAAATTCAACATGGAATGTAGACATTTAACCGTTAATGAAAACTGATGTAATACCTATTACAATACTTTCAGTAGTTTATTCAGTATTTTATATTATACTAGCTGTACCCGCGACTTTGTCCACGTGCAATAACAAATCCTGGTTGATTATTAAAGAAATTAAATTTCCAGTCGCCAAGGTGGTATCAGATAGAGATTTTATTTTTAGACAACGAAATTTAACGAAATCAATTAAAAAATACGCTGTGAATTTTTGGTGTGGGTCTGATCGAGTTCCTTAGTATCTCACCAGGAAATTTCTTGTAAAATTATAAACTTGAAGTTTTATAAAAGCGCCGGGAATAGGTGTAACCTTAGCTTGCCCCATAAACTGGAAACTAAATTTAGAAAGTGGAAAATTACGAGCCCGAGAAGAGCAAGTGCTGCTGCTTGAAAGAAGTTCTTGAATATTCGAAGAGAGCCAGTGACATGGTCACAAGGGTGCCGACATAGGTATAATAGCCTTCTTAATAATTTAAAGCACCAAGAAGATCAATATGAAATTCATCAGAGGCGATCAATCAAATTAGTCCCAGGAATCCCACGCAATTACTATAATAATAGTACTACAATAATCACAGTGCAAACGACCAGGGAACAACATCAAATTAGCAAACCGTCAAGAATATTCATTGGACACTTCGGTCCCGTCGTTTAGTTGTCACGGAGTATATTAAACTCGAGTGGTTCTCGCTGTTTCGGTTAGTATTTAATATTGTACGTCAACGTCAGGAAAGATATCGACTCACTCATCATTTAATTCACTTTTCATTTATCTTCCTGTTGAGCAAATTGCATGGCCAGAACCCGATAAATGAAAGTTGAAAAGTTGATATTATTCAAGAAACTTATTTTTTCCGTATATCGCCAGACCCCCGCACGTGACCGACATTTGATTGGCATATGTAGCAGATTAAAAGCATCGCTATTAAATGTCATAAGCAACAGAAATAAGTTCAACCGGTGTTGTACAACCCAACAAGATCCTAAAGGTAATCAGGTTAAAGGTCTTGTTCCACATAATATTTATTTCTAGAAAGGAGGTGTCTCTCCGTTGCAACTGTTCCACGTTGATATTGCGATCTACCTCGGCTGTAATAATAATGGTAATTATATAGAAAAGGTCTGCGTACTCCGGTTTTGATGAAATTTTAATATGTTATGCAGCAACACATTCTGAACAATTTTTTACTTTCCAATATAGTCGGTTCGCTTTTAGTTTTTGAGATATTTGCAAAAAAAAACTATCTCGTTTACGTTGCCGCGGAGCATGCAGGAATACGAAAAATTCAATACATTATTAGCAACAGTCTTTTGCAAATATCTCGAAAACTAAAAATGAACCTATTATATTGTAAAAGGAAAATGTTGTTGAAAATATCGATCTCTATAACATATTAAAATTTCATCGAAATCAGAGTACGCATTTTTTAATAATTACCAAAGAAAGAACAGAAAAAAGTCTTTCTTGTGGAAAGTTATCAAGAACGAAGAAGTTCCAACCACGATGGTCGTAATGAAAATTATACGGCAAGGGTTGGAGAAGAATGTTTACGCTATCGCGAACGATAATGACAGAAGCGTCGCGGTAATCGATTCATCGGCGTCTCAAGGGCGGCTTAAGTTTCCCCTAAACGCGTTCAACCCCTCGTAAAAACGGCTCGAATAATTCTCCGCTTAATCGACACCGGCGGTCCCGCGCTCTGATTTCCGCTCATTAAGACGGCCCCCCGTGCCGGCCCGAGTCTCGCGAAGTTCCTTAGGGAACAAGGGGGGCCGGTATCTGGCCGCCATATTTCAGAAGAAACGTTCGGTTATTGTTCCATCCAACTTCCCAACCCACGATAAATCTCCGGACGTTGGTCTTGCCGCAGCCGGCGGCGTTTTTTCGTGAAAACGTCGGCGTCGGGCCGGCGCACGGTGGAACGAGTAAGAAAAACAACTGGCCATGCCAATTGCCTCCGTTGTTTCGGACTTTATGGCGAAACGGTTCCAGACAAAGCTACATTACTTCGAGGGGTGCATCCGAAGATAGCAGGAGAAACAGATTTGTCAAATTTCAGACAAAAAGAAGATTTTTCATGAAATATTTTGTATTCGAAAATTTTAGAATAGTCGCCGGTAGATATTGTGTTAAAGGTTACATTCGACCAATATAAAGAATGTAAAATCATGTGAACAACAGGTATATTCTTTGCTGATGGATATAGAACTCTTCTTTTTACCCGTTATGAACAATGTTTTTTCAAATCCTGAAATTAAAATATATGAGAACGATTGACAACTTTCTCGTTGAATTGTACAAATTTATTCGGGGTAAAGTATTGATTTCGTCGTCTGTATTTTAATCTGATTGTGGTAGATTTGCCGTGTATCTTTTTGCGGGATTTCGAGGAGATCCGTATATTTTTCTAATATCGTCGTGTTGTCCAAGAAAATAGGTGTCCTGTTCCACTGTGGCGGCGGCGTCGGGACGCCCATTCACGAAAAAGATTCCCGCGGAAGCTCGACCGCTGAGCCACGGGTAGAAAAGATAGGGTGAACCAAGTGCGGGGACGGGTTTTCGAGGGTGGGTTTGCCGCGGCGGCGACGGGGAGGTGGACGAGAGGGACGGAAACTCGATGCTCACCTTCACCGTCAAGTTCCCGATGGGGAAAGTCTTGACGACCGGGGTCTCGTTCGGGGCGTAGCGATAAAACTCTCGACCCCCTTTGTACCACTTGACGGCGTATAAAGGATCCCCCTCGGTGTCATACCAGCAGTTCAGTATCGCCGAGTCACCTTTCTTCACGGCCGTCGGTATCTGGATCCGTACTTCTCGCAAACCGGAGCAAATTCCTGCAACAGACAGGTGTTTCTATTTAGCGGCCAGCCTCCTCGACGCCTCCGACTTTTCAGCCCCCTCGTTCCGCCAGACATAATTGAAAAATCGCGCGAAACGATGCGGGCATGCGTCGAGCACTCTCGCTATCGAGCTCTCGTATTCAAACTGAAAAATAGCACTAACTTTCATAAAATTCTATATCGAACAACCGTTTAAACATCGAGTTAAAATAGCTCCAAGTGCAAATGGTTAACTATTTGCAACTAAAAAAGAAAGGATTAATATTGAAAATTAGTAATAATAATAGTAACCGAGAAATTCTATCCCAGGAGGACGGAAATATTCATCCTGGTTGAAAAATGGATTTTTGCAGTAATTCGCTGCCCCAAATTTGGTTAGGATCTGCAAAATTCAAGCAGATTGGAGGAGTACTTAATATTACACATCTCAACTTCTCTATATATTATTTCATTGAATAAATCACTCCATTTTTATCAAATTTGTTAAATCTGTCCACGCCACAAGTCCGCGTTTTAAATCCAGTCTTTAAAGTGGACATCGTAATTAAAAATTTATTCAACAACTTTAAAAAAAGTCCAGTCGAATTACAACGCTACAAAATTCGACTAAAAAACGCAGCAACTGAAAGCAAAAAATGAATTTGAATTTACGAACACGACTTAAAAACGGAAAAATGAGGAATTCGGTCGAATGAAATAAAAGACATTAGTCGACCCAATATTGAAATGTGCCGCAAAAGGAAAGAACGGAGTAGCGTGCAAACTGTGAGCCAAATCAAAAAGATTTCCCTTCCGGTGATGCTATTTAATTCAGCGAATGTACGAATTCCAAAAGCGTCGTCGCGTTAAAAGGGTTAAAAGCGTTCTATCAGGAATATCCCGTAAAGCGAAAAGAATGTTCGTTAATGCGAATCGTATTAATAACGATTAAATTTCAAACATTTCAGGCCGAGTCTCGCGTAATACCGGAGCAATTATTTCCGTATGAACGCCGCCGCAGCGGAAACACCGCGAGAGATAAAACAAAGTTACAAAGTTGCGAGCGACATTTCTTTTAATGGCGGCCCGTTGTTCGCGGCGCACTAATTATCAGCGGATATTAGGTTACTTGCGCAAAAAACTATTAGTTTAAAGGATATTCAAACTCGAACTTTGCAAAGTTGCGCGCCTCTGTTTACCGAAGTAATTACACGTGCTCTCTCATACGCTGGGGCTAGCCCGTGCAGCGCAAACTTTACGGCAAAATACACCTTTTATGGTAATTGTTTTATTTGCACAAGTATTCATGCTTGTCCCCGGCGAGGATGAAAATCTACGGTATCGCGGAACTCTATTTTGTCCGTGCGTGCTCGCACGCGATGTAATCCGTTGACGCTTTCAAGCTTTTCAACTGTTTACCACGCAATCCGGATCGAACTACAATAGAAAATTGGAAATTCGATGAAATCGCGCGAGAAATTAATTTTATCAGTAACCGGTCTCGTTCAACCAATTTATAGTCGCTTGTCCAAAAAGTTTCATTCCTCTTGCGTATATTTAATATTTCTAAATAACACGAGCACACTCGAATAATCTGTTGTTTCATCGTTTTGGACAATTTATTAATTTTCATTTCATTTTCATTTCAAAAAACTGTTTTGTAATACTTGAAAGTATAGATGGAATACGCCCCTAACTTCCTGCGACCTTATTTTTCACGCGGATGCAGCGTCCAAGTGCAATTGCAATTTCTTCATCATTTTTTTCTACTTAAAAAGAATCACCGCGTATAATTGACTTTCTTTGAAAATACTTTGCACTGTGCGCGTTAATCGAAAACGAAACTAACACTGCAAAATTCAACAATTTTTGTATGACTTTATATCGAATCTTACTGTATTATCGAAGAAAATGCCGGAAACGATATTTTCGAACGAAAAAACGTGAATGTAGCGTTTGAGAATGCTTGAGATAACAGAGATGTGCATAAACAAAGGCTGGCCAATTCAGTTGTCTCCGGCAAAGACCAACAATTCTTGAACAGACTGACCAACTCCTCGGTCCAGACCGTTCTGTTGAACTAGTACACGCTGAGAACCGTTGGGTTCCCTGTGCCCAAAAGTTCGGGTGCTTTTTAGCACCACTCCGGTCGCACTTGAGCCCGCACAAACACCTGCGCAATTTCTTTCAGCGCTATCATTCATACCTATGAAAACTTAAGGGGTTAGTTTTATGTCTTCGCGGGGAAATGGTAAGTTTGGGAGTTCCTCTGGAAGAGAAACGGCCGACGTATTAAAACGGAATCCTTTTCCGACGGTGTGTGTACACTCGTGATTGCGAGCACACCGAGCACGCCCATCAACGCCGAAATAAAGATCCCCGCACTAATTGTACGGGAAATCTACTCCCATAAAAAATCCAACAGATTTTAACAGTATAGATTTTCCACATGATTAGAGCGGGGTTCTTCAACACAGGATAGTTTACAGTGCCGAAGACTTTCTGAGAATAAAAAAACGTCCACCCTCGAGCAGTATCAATGCCCGGGGGGGTGATCGATACTCTCGGGGGAGGCGAGCGATGGGCTGTTTGCGCGAAACGTTCAAGTTTCTTCGATATTGCATAAATTTGTTCAGCCAATAGCTTTCGATAATAAATCAATTATGAATGAGATCCGAATGGTGTATCGAGCTTTGAACGTTCATTAGAAAGTTCGATGGTACCCCGGGTATAATTAACTGGGATTTTTGCAGCGTCGCGACGCGAACCGTGCGCCGCTCAACGTTGCTAATTGTCAAACAATGTCGCCTAGTTGCCTTTTATTGTAGTTTCAATAACACTTTCGCAGATATCTATATAACTCAGGGATTTCTGTTCATTAAAGTTTCCAATTCTCAACTCCGGGAACACTTGAACGAGTCCCGGTAAGTGGTAGTTGTTTTCGAATCTGCTCCGGCATTCAAACGAAACTCGGGGAGAAAGAATTGGACGAGGGAGAAAAGAAGAAATCGTCAACGTTCCTGCTGACGACTTGGACAGCTAAATTGATAGGAGTTCTGTCTGGCAAACAAACGGTTCGACTGTCAATTGCGATTCACCCCACTCCCTTCCATCGGGAGCAAAACCGTTCCCGGAAGACATTTTTGCGATTGCTCCACGCAAAAATATTTTTGCCAAACCCGCCCACTTATGCGATGCCACCGACTGGATTTTTCGCCGCGGTGTTTTCGTTTTATAAATAAAGTATGCCTCATTAATATTAATCACCGAATCGGAAGGGCTGCGATTATGTATTCAGAGAACTGCATTTATTTTGGAAAATGTTCGAGACGATACGGGCTCTCACGCCTCGGTCATATTTTTAGATTTACCACGTTAAAGATGCATGTTTTTATGGATGAAAGAATAGTTTCGGCGAGGTATATTTTTGTGAGCTTTGACGAATTAAAATAATACATGTTTGGCTAAAGAAAAAAGGGAGAGTCAATATTAGATGTAAAATAATAGGATAGATTAGATTAGGTTAATTAAATATTATTTAATTTAGGTATAGGTATTATATTCTTATAGGTAATGTATTTTAGATAATATATTACAGATAAATTAGGTAAAATATAAATTAGGTAAATTTAAAAAAAAAAGAAATTATTATTCATACATGTATGGCTTGTTTTTAATAAAACGTGTGGGTGTTGAATTTGCAATTTTATTAAAAAATCCGCGGAGGAGTTATTAGCAGGAAAAATTAATTAATTCCGCTTGATTTCATATAATAACCAGCTATTCGAATGGAAATGTTTAGCCAGTCATTTCCGATTTCGAACGCGTCCGGGTAATAGTTAAATAAAAGCGCTACCTTATAAATCAATAATGTATACGTTTGCAACCGGTAAACTGCATACTCAGCGCTATGTGCTTTCAATCTTGCAAAAACCGTGACTGAGGCCACTCAAACGGTTCGCGATGTCTATGATGGAGGAACTGTGACTGATAGCTTATTCGCCTGACATCGCTCCATCTGATTACCATTGCCTACATCGTTTAACACTTTGACTGCCAACTCAGCAACTTCGAAAATTCCATCGAATCAAAGTTATTCGTTCGGTGCCCGGAACTCTTTGTGCTTAGCAGACCCTAACCCGAGTATAACATATGTATACGAGCACAAACATTTGAAATCTTTCAATTATAAAATCGATTGGCGATGTCCTAAAATGCTTCTTTAACACCAATTCAACATCGTTGGGCTTGTGGAACGATTGATTAATAATTTGTACTTAGATTGTGGATTTTTATATATTCATTGCAAGATACATATACATTTATTTCTTTTCTTAATCATTTTAATACGTCGGAAATATTACAAGAGCATTTTGTAATTTTTTTAATATTCTCACTGTGTTTTAAATTTGATTCGCAGTCTATTCATCACACAAGCAACTATTGTTTTTATTAGAAAAATGCCACGAATATGATGATCAAAGTCTCATAACCAAAATAATGAAAAATAAAGAAGATTTGTTAAGGATTGTCTCTCATGTGTGTATACAATTAAAGACCAGACATTTGGGACATTTACCGAGAAAACACTGTACTCGTTTCTGTCTTAAATGCATACAATCCGCTATTTACAATTCTAACTCTTTCGTTTCCGCTCGAGAAGAGCGCCACGCTAAAAGGAGCTGAAAACGGTAATTCCTGATGAGAGAAATTTCGGGATTTCAGCGTCCCGGAATGCTGTCTTACAAAACCAGCGGGAGTTATGGAGTAGCGCCAGCGATAATTGAGAAAACGCCGCACCGCGTTCGTTTTCGGCCGGTAGCAGTCGTCTCGGTCGGCGAAAAAAATGAGAGAGAATAAAAGAATCGGCTACTAAATATGCCGTCGCGTCGGAAAAGCTAAAAATGCGTGCGCGACACCGCATTCTTTACGAGTTCCGAAGAGGGAATAACGGGGCTGTCACGGCGTGGAATTTGTGTGCGGTTTTTTGGCTCCCGATGCTGTAATTTTCCGCGCGTATTTCAAACGGCGGTCGTTCGGCAAATTTAAAAGCAACGACGAAAGTCGGCCTCTGTCGGGGGAGGGCCGCGCCGCGTCGGGAATAACTGCGGGCAATCCGAGAAGATTTCGAAAAATTAATCAAACGTTTCGAATGCATCTGCTCGGCGGTGGTCGGAAATCGCCGAAACGTGGCCAAAACCTCGAAACGTAATCCAATCTGGTTAACAGTCGAAGTGTGTCGAATCTGGACACCGAATTTCATGTTTCTGCGAGAGGTATTTCTCGGAAAAATATTTCACACGGCCAGTGTTCGTATTGGAACGGTGAAAATAGCCCTTAAAGTCGGCAATTTTTTCAAAGTTTCACCAGAAAAAAATCGCTCCCAAAAAAATGGTTTGATCCGTCATTTGGCAATGTTAAAAATATGAAGATAAACGATGATTCATGATGACAAGTCTTCCAACTTGTAAAACTTGTTCAAAAAATGTCGAAATCTATAACGTATTAAAATTTCATAAAAATCGGAGTACGCAGACATATGCAGATATATAAACCACATCTGGTGTAAATCATTAAATAAGCACCATTAAATGTTTTGATCCGTACAGTGGAGACTTTTATCTTGCGCGCGTGTTATCCGGCTTTTTCAGCAGAAAGAATACAAAAAGCAAGTCGGAAGCAAGCATGTTGATCGACGTTATGACGCATTATGAGAATAATGAATATTCCAAGTGAAAAACCGACGGGAATTAGTGCAACCCCCTAATATTTCCAAGCGGAACGCGCGCGCGGCGCGGGCCGTGGGTATCGCACGCGCCGAGTAAACTGAATCTGGTTGACCTAGAACGAGACGGGACTTAATATCGTGAAGGCTAGTTAGGTAAAATGCGCTCTAACGATATTTAACTCGGCAGAGACGCGGCGAAATTGGTATGTCTACAAATAACACCGTGTGTGCGCGGCCGCGCGCCTCCGCCTCTTGCAATATCTCGCGAATGTGTACGTTTCCATGTGTTTCTGTGTGCGGAGCGTGTCCCGAGTATACGTGTGCAGCCTTGCGAATGTAGTCGTGTGCCCGATAGAATCGTTTGCGTTCGTGTCTGTACGGTTGTACGTCTCTGTGTAGTGTTGTCTTTTGGTATACAACTTGCCCGTATTGTTAGACCCGCGAATACACTTGTTAATGGCAGTTCAATAGGATCTTACTGTGACCTTCCAGAGTATCAACGAGACTGCTTCGGATCATTTCGAATAGTTCGTATCCAATTAGAAGCAGAAGTAGATACCTCTCCCCCACTACCAAGCCTGTACTTCGACGTGCACACCTCAAATTACACTTGTCGATCTATTCAACGCGCCCTGGCACTCCATTTCGAAACACAATAGCGCGCGATGAACGTAGCTCCGCCGCGACTTCTCATTTTCGCAAAAATCTGACCCTTGAAAGCCAAGGGAAGTGTTAAAAAATGCTCGCTCCATCGTACGAGCTATTTGAAAATCTTGTCGATGCTTGCCTTCACGAGTGCCACTCGGAAAACCCTTTCAGTTGATCAAACGTGAATGCTACTATCGAGTAGTAACTTAACTCGGCTGCACTTGTTTTCGACAATCATGATTTAATATTTTCATGTTCACGTTATTGTTGTTTATATAAAAATATATAAAAAATTTATATATTTGTTACTAAATATATAAAAATATGCGCAATAGAGTGGAGCATTGTTGAATATAGAATAAAAATTTTGGAAATAGATATCCTGCATTAAAAATACGAACAATTACAACGACGATTTGCCCGATCGAGTACCATTCGTGACGTTCCGCGAAAATTTATGCGAGTCTCCCGTTTGATCAGTGAATCCGAGAAGAGCGGGGATCTCCGAGCGACAGCATTGAATTTGTGGAAAAGAAGAAGCAGCTTAAATTAGTATTCTGTCGATACGGAGGCTAGGAAAAGTTGATCGTGGCTGCCTGAGAAATAAGTGGCCAGTCGTTCGCAAAAGAACAAGTGCCATTCCTTGAATCGTCCGGCTAGATATAGAATTTGGAGCGCGGCTTATCAAAGAAACACGCTTTTCCCGTTCTCATTAGTCGAATGACGGGGGAGGAGTGGAGAGTCGGGGGAGGCCGATCGCAAAAATTCGAGGCCATCTTTCCCTGTCACTGAACCAGACGCAGATTGCCTTACAGGAAACCGAAACGCTCCCAAGTAGGCCGCGACCGTATTCTTCTTTATCGGTGGGAAGAAAAGGCATCGCCCCCATTTTATTTACTAGAAACTGCAATTTATTACTTGTTCGCCGTCGTAACAGCGGCTCAGGCTCGTTCTCGTCGGGACAACGACCATTAGCTTTTACAACTGTCTACATTATTCTATGCCAAATACTTATGCCGCGCCGACCCGGCATTGCCCGTCGACTACTTACCGAGGGGGCTGGGCGCAGCCAAATGGTAATTACAGTTACTTGTTCCGCCGTATACCGAACTGTAACAGTGAAGAAGATGGTCCGGGCCCTATAGTCTCTGAGCTGATACGTTGCGGTGGATGAGCCGGGAGCACCACAAGGCTTCCACCCGAAAGCTTTGGCTCTCCTTTATAACTATACGCCTGGGACCCTTTCGCAAATCAGCATGCGGGATATACGAATTTACTCGCTCTTACAAACGCCGGATCAAGGAACATCCATGTCGAGAATCTAACTAACCGCTTATGCTTCAGAGAAACTGTTTGCTCGCTGCCGAAACTACGACTGTCAATTTTTCATTAACGCTCGGACCAACGGACACCAAATCGCTCAAGCGGAAAATTGAACGTATCAAATTTTTAGTAGACCTACCGGCAGATTTGTGGCCGATTCGGAAATAAAAGCGATTACCTACGTTTTAAATTACTAAACGCACAATTTAAAAAAAAATATTTTTTTTGGAATATTGCATTGTTGAATATTGAAGTTAGGTTAAAAACAATTGCAAGATTTGCACCGAATAAACAGATAAGAAAGTGAGCTGATAAAAACGTAGTAAAATAACTGGTTTGTCAATCGATTCTTAAAAGACACGTACATAATGTTTAAAAATTTTTTGGAAATTATATAGAAATGATCTGCGTATCCCGATTTTGATGAAATTTTAATATGTTATGCACCAACACATTCTGAACAACTTTTTCCTTTTCCAATACAGTCGTTTCGCTTTTAGTTTTTAAGTTATTTGCAAAAAACTATTGCGTTTATATTTCCGCGGAGCATGCAGGAATACGAAAAATTCAATACAGTATTAGCGATAGTCTTTTGCAAATATCTCGAAAACTAAAAGCGATCCGCCAAACTGCAAAAGGAAAAAGTTATTCAAAATGTCAAAACCTATAACATATTAAAATTTCATCAAAATCGGATATCATTTCGAGAAAATTTCTGCTAATTTTCCATTCGTCCACTTTTCATTCTCGATTATATCAACGTACAGAATGAAAGAGATTTCCATCGGACTCCTGTCTCGTGCAATTGAAACGAACAACCTTCATCTCGCACAAAGATCTGCAGTCTAGTCATGACGGATAGTAAGCGGCTGTTCATGCGAAAGAAAAATTGTCTACATCCGTTACAAGCACAAGACGCCAAATAAAACTCACTCTCCACTCTCTCCACTGTCTTCTATCATAAGGTTATCTACTCGATTATCAGCTGCAAATACGTAGAATCCACCGATAATACCACAGATTCCACCAATCAGAAAACTCATGTTCGAGAGAAGTGTAAACCGTCGGAAGCAGGAGCGCGTATTTCACGAATTTTCTTATCAAATCCAAAAATCTCGAAGCATCCTAATCCAGAGCAAACACCCACCCGGTACGTAGCCGCAAAGTCAACTTCTAAACCTGCCAGCCGAGTAATCCGCAATTTCCTAGAAATTACTAGGGTATTTTCGAAGGAAGAGCAAACAAGCAGCCCAATAAAATCCTCTACAGAACATCCGACGGCTATTATCGGCTAGCTAGAATTCAAACCGTATTACCATCTTATCAATGAAGAACAGTGGATCGGGGGTGCGCCTTACACGCTCCACCATATCCTCTGCGAAAGAAAAAGAAGAACGCCTGGCCATGAATTCGCCAAAGACACTCGAGCGTGGCAATCTTTCTAGCGGATCTTCGGGGGTGGAACGAATGTTCCTAGGTGGTCGGTCAGTTTGAAATACTCTTCCCAGATAGCCCGGGAGACCCTGGCCGCCTCGTACGTCTAATTTTCACCTCTGCCGATCTCCCGGCTACTTTGGAAGAAGGCTGCCGGCGAAGTGGTTCGACGAGTGGTGGTTGTACGGGTAGGGGTTGGGAGGCGATCGAAAAATCCTGCTCGGGGGGGTTGGAGAGCCGGAGATCGAAGCCCGTGGAACATCTCGTCGGTGAACCGGGCGCTCGGGAAATTAGGTTGTTAAGATTTAATCGGACACAGAGGCATTTTAAGCGTCCGCATTCCCTCCGTTAGCGTCATACGGGAATCGCGGGGGGTGGTTCAACGGCGGTGGGCTGGAAGAAGAAGGAGGGTGGAAAGAGGGGTCGAGATTTAAATTACACGGACTTCCTTGAACCTCGGTCGAAGTAGTCGGCACGCTGTCCGGGCGAGATAGCGGGGATCGTTAAGATTTCTGGCGGATTCCGTTCGCCGGAATTTCATTTGCGACTTCGCCTAGTTCACCTTTGCCAGGCCGTCGTAATTTAATCGTCGATGCAATTGGCAGCAGTGGGCGTAAGGGTTGAAAAGCTGGGGCCCGGTCGTAGGGGGTGGCTTGCAGCCTCCCGTTTAAGAAAAGCCTGGCGAATTCATTACGAGGCGACGACGACGATTAAAGCGAGGACCGAAGCTATTTAGCGGAAACAGCCCCGGCCCGCCGATAGTTGGAAAGGTTTCGTCGATCCGGGACTGGAAAGCTTTCATCCCCCTCTCTCTCTCTCTCTCTTCGTTCCTTCCTCTTCACTACCCCAAACTACTAGCCGGGAACTCCCTTTTACCCGGGGTTGCTCCGCGAAACGGTTCCCGCGGGACTTCGGCGGGGCTCGATTGTCCGTAAGACAAACTGCGGGACAAATTAGCGGGATCGGGAAATCGAGTCGGGACCGAGTTATAGCAGCGAAACGTGCGTGTGCACTAATGAGAGTCGAAAACGTCGAGGCTCTCCGAGGGGTGGCACGAGGCAATTTAGACACCCCCACCCTAAAAGTACGTCGGCTCGTTTCATCTTTACGCGGATCGCTGTGCTCGGTGATTGAGGGGCTCTTTCTCCCTCTTTCGCTGTGGAATATCAGTTTCGACCCCTGACCGACGGAGATTTATTTATGATTTGATATATCGCAACGTTTATTTTGTTGAACGGAACCCACCAATTATTTTATCGCAGCTTGCTGCGAAAATGGTGGCAAACGTGTTTCCAACCGATCTCGGTTGTCATTGGGGTTCGAATTGGGCACAATTCGAAAAACAGGTGCACCCTTTGAAATACTTTTCGAGAAAGAGCTGATTTCACGAAGAAAATTATCAATTTTAACATTAGATTTTAATAACATTAACACTAGATTTACCAGCTATTTAAATATACCTATTTCTATCAAAACCAGTCAGCAGCATTGGTGTATAAGAAAAAATGGTTATTCAAGCTTCCAATCTTTTTTCACTTTTAAAAAATGACAAATAAAACTGTTCGTGCCTCGTACACTTACAAAGTATGTTTCATCAAATTTTATAGCTGCCCAAATGTTGCATTCAATTTTCAATTGAAATTGTACGACCAGTCAAAATGACTGGTCTGGTAAATTAAGTGTTAAATACAAACACGTGTCGCTTTCTCCAACCGCGTTTCACTCTGATCCGTTAATTCGTGTGCGTAGCATCGTTACCACCACGAAAAGAAGCAACGAGATTCCATGACAGTCTTTTTCCAGAAAGTCGTTCTCCGATCCGAATTCTATTTTCGCCTGACGAGACCGTAAAAAGCGTGCGACAATTCCACCCCCTGGGATTAAGATCATTAATCAGTCTCCCAATTACTTGGATCTGCGTGCTCGTCAATCCCGAGTGCAGCGGTGCAAAAGAGCGATCGGCGAACGAATAGCATAGACCGGTAGCGTTTCCTTGCAGGTTCAATCTTTTCAGCAGCCATCAGTAAACAGGACGGGAACGGCCTCCTCGCCAACTACGGCGACGACAACTGTCCACGACGATGTCGTTACGATAAATCTCGCGGCGGTGTTTTGTTAGAGTGAAACAACAGGACGGTGGATTCGGAAGTAATTAAACGTGCCCGGTCGGGCGACGCCCCCCAGCCGCCTCTCGCCGCCCTCCGCAATGGTGCGCCCCCGCAGCTTTTATCGTCCCAAGTGAATAGAAATTCTTTTCGCGTGGCAGCTCGCGGCTGGCAGACAAAATTTTCTCGCCCGACCGACTGTCTCGGGGAATTGCAAAGGTGTGGGGTGCCGTTGCGTAAGCTTTCTTCACCCTCTTCACCCCCGTGGGGTGGAGGCACAAGGGTTGGTCGGCCGTGAATAAATCGGGTCGCTTGCTCGAGAGAATTACTCCATATCCCGTATAAAGAGACGATCCGCATTTAAAGTGCCGGCCTATTCAAACGGGCGGACACTTGCGGGATCCCGGGCAACGCGGCGCTGCATAGAAAAATGACAATCGTACGGACTCGTTAGGAAACGGGGGAGCTGAAAAAGAAACGAGCGTCAGAGTAGAACGAGCGAGCGAGAGAGGGGGTGTCCCTTCCTCCCGAAGAATAGCAGTCAAGGAAGAAACGGCGAAAGAAATAGTAGTAGAGAAAAGAACGACCACCGGGGAGAAGTGGAGGAAAAAAAAAAGAAAGCTGAAAGGGTAACAGAAAAGGAGCCGCGAG
Organism: Lasioglossum vierecki; assembly: GCA_028455595.1. Lineage (NCBI taxonomy): Eukaryota > Metazoa > Arthropoda > Insecta > Hymenoptera > Halictidae > Lasioglossum > Lasioglossum vierecki. The sequence goes on from CM052343.1 coordinate 3,573,684, forward strand.
GAAGAAACTCGTGCACGATGTGCAATTGGGGAGGAGAAAAAAAAGGGTGGGGGTGATGCAGCGATACACTCGGGGCCCTGTCGCATTCTTCATTCGCCGTTGTAAAGTCCGACGACTGGATTGTGCACGTCTATGAGAACGCGACACAAGATGCGCCGGTGTGTGTTTGCACGTGAGGTCGTGATAGGATCAGAAAAAAGAAAGGAGTAGCGGATGTGCAAAAAGACAGCAGAAAAACAATCTCTGGTGCCGGAGAGGAGGGGTTGGAACACGGAGGGAAAGAAGCGTCCCGGTGTCGATGGAGAATCGCTACAATGGAATCGACAGTTCGATACTAGACCAGTCGTATTTCACGTCAGGGGCAGCATCGGCGTGTGTGCGGGGGTGGGTACCACCGTCGGTGCTCGCACGCGTGTCGCCCGATGAAAAGGATGCTCGCGGGAGAATAGGACAATCCGCCTAGACCCCGAGTCTCTCTCTCTCAATCTCTCCTTCTGTTCGCGACTCCGCTTTGCTCCGCTCTGGTTCGCCAAGCCATGGAGTCGTAAAACCGGGGGACGCGTTCGATTACCCGGAGAGATACGGTTTTTCCGCGTCGAGTTTCCTCCTGGACGCCGAGCCAGGAAAGAGCGGAAGCAAAAAATTCAATAAAGCGCCGATGAAATAAGCCGACGGAAAGGCGACGACGGAGGGAACGGCGGCGGCGGTGGGCGTCGAACCAGCCGCGTGATTTGTTGTATCGGGCGAAGTGGAGCGGCAGCCCTCGAAACCGTGCCCGTTCGAGCGGCATTAACGCAATTATCCAGTGACACAATTATTCGTCAAGTTCATTAAATTTCTATTATGAAAACGCTTGTTCGTTTCAGCAGCCGCGAATCCTTCGCCGTCCGTCGCTTCCTCTCTCTTTCTCTCTCTCGCTAGCCACTTCCGCGAGTTCAATGCGCCAATGGATAAGAATCCCTCTTGATTGCGCCCTCAAATTTCCCGCTTCTCACAACCTACTCTCCGTTTCTCCCTACTTCGTTTCTCTCTTCTGTGTGCTTCTCTATTCCCCATCTCTATCGGTCTCAATCTCTCATCCCCATTTTCGACTTTTTTTTTTCGTTCGTCGTTCATTTTCTCTTGTTCGGGTGCACGCGCGAAGTAATTTTTTTCTCGTTCGCCGGCCGGACCGTTGTTTGCCGACGGGATATTCGTTCGCAAACGTATTCGCCAATTGAGCTGTTCAATTCGCGTCGGCAAATAAATAGTTGCGAGGACAAATATTTTAACCGCGCGCATCGGTGACGATCGCGTATCGCTCGGAACGACATCTGACTCTCGCGGTTTCTCTCTCGTTTCGCGCCCGATACCGTGCTGCGAGCTGACTGGGGAAAAAACCAGAACGAAATCAAGAGAGAGAGAGCGGAGAGGACACGGTGGAAAAAGAGGAGCGAAATAGAGAGGACTCCGAGTATAACCGTGGCCCCTATTTAATCTCGTTACAGCGTCACGGGACCCCCGAGCTTCCGCGACGCTCCGTGCAAACAAAGCTGCTTCCGTAAAGCTCCTTGTAATCAGAGCTCCGGCAAGACTGTGCGCCAATACTATAAATATTGAATGGGTTCGATAAGTACCGGCATACTTTATGATTTCGAAACTAACACGAAGCGCACTGACGGATTTCGATTTTACGGCTAGGCCCCTCATGTGGATATCGATTCCTCTTCGGCGGAGGTATTCCGAAACTGTTTTTGAGGTTAGGAGGATAAAGACTGAATCCTGGACTAAAGACAAAATAAGTCAGGATCCAGCGTACATTTTTACAATTGATTATTATCAAGCTAATTTTCCATGAGTAGCTTCATTTCTGTTAAAAATTCACAATTTGTAGGAAAATGTAGCTGTTAAATTATATAAATGTTAACTAAGCAACAGTAAAAAGAATCAGCTGGTTAATCATCATTTTTGATGACCTCGTTATCGGTACATGTTGGAAGGAGGGGACTCTTTAATCAAACCATAAATTTTCTAGGACAAATATTTTTTCGAATAATTTATCTTGAGAATTAGCAAAAAAAACCAATTAGTAATAAATTTTTGAGACTCGTCAAATCGACATATCTTATCCCTGCTACCCCTGTCAACTACCACAATCGAGAATTTTTAAGAGAAAAACTTGGCCGTCTCATCAAAATGAAGCTACTCACGGAAAATCAACAACGAACACGAGGTGATCGTACCGTATGAGGAAACAACGAGCGCGTTTTAAGAGTACAATATCAAACGAGTAAAGTGTGTGGTCTTCTGTGTCGAAGACAAAATCCAAATATTATGGAGACGGGCGGTTGACACGCAATTTTCGTCGCTGTCGCGCGTCGCGCTCCTGCAATGTCCTAAACTGTAACGACGCTCTCGGAATTGCAATTCGCGGGAATTTCTCGAATCCTAAATACTAACCGAGTCCTTTAATTGCTCTTCGAACGGCTTCACCTCCAATTACAAGAAAGCTCGAATATGTTTATCGAATACCGTAAACACCACGGCAGCATCCTGTTTCACAATAATGGCTTCTATCGATATATCAACGTAATTGCTCGTATACTCGCCGCAGATATTTGCCAACACGATTGTCCGGCCGACCGTGCTCTTCATCCACATTATTGCAAACATCGAGCGCAGCATTGATATTTATGTTTTCCGTAGTACACGCACGTAGAACCGCGCGCGGTCGAGTACTTTCCACCCGTCGCCGCTCGGCAATTATGACTCGCCGGGAGCTATAATACGCGCGATCGTAGATAAAACACGTGACGTCCGATCAAATTGAAAGTTATTCACTCGGCCGAGGGACAAGGGCCTGCGCGATTAAACTCGCGCATAAGAGCCAGCGAAACAGGCACCGGCCGTCAAAGGCGACGCATTATCAAGCACCGATAACGGCTCTGAGCAATAACCAATTTTAGCTAGTTTAAATTTAGCTTAGTCAACCAAGATCAGCAAATTGTTATCGCAAAAGGGCTCGCAATTTGGTCCCCGGGACAGAACCCTCGGAATCCGGCACAGTGTGTTCACCCAGCTCTGCGTGCGTTCACTTTTCGTTCCCTTCTTCGCTCCCCTCGTTCTCCTTTTCATCGTTTCCAGCCGGTAATCAAAAGAGTCGCGGTCGATACGCGCCACGTGAAACGAAATTACAAAATTTCACGGAACCAGGCGCGCGCCAGAGTCCGCCGATAATCGACGGGGACCTGGAGCATCCTCCTATAGCTTCATTTCACCTGTTCAATTTTAATTGAACGTCCACCCAGCCAATCCTGCAGATTTCACCGTGTGCCAGCCCTCGACAAACAACTGGCGAGAAGGGGGTGAGAGCAAGAGAGAGGGAGGGAGAGACGTTATCCGTTCACCGATCCCTTCCCGTTTTTCTCAGTTTCCGCCGCGTGGTTCCCTCCCTTAATGCCAGCCACTGAAATATGCAGAACGTCCAGAGCAAAAACGTCCCCCGACTGGAAACGACCTTGTGTACAGGGGTGGGAGGTGGCTGCGAGAAGAAGCTAGTTGCGATTCACGCACAGTTAAATTAAACCATGTTCCCCTCAAAGAGAGAGCTGTCTCAACCCCCTCGTGCACGAGCCGTGCTTAAAATTCAACCCCCGCGATCTCATCTTCGTCCGACACCCTTTTCTCATTATGAAGAATCCCGAAGAAAGGAGCCTCGAGAGACGAGAACGTCCAGTGTGCACACTGCTGAGGATCCTGAGTCCGAGGAGCACGTTTCGACCACGTTGTAACGGTCCAGGGGTTGCAAACCTTTTGGATATCACAGACACAAGGGTTGCGAGACGTTGATCGATGGAGATCTAGACAGGGCCCCGAGGGCAGCGTGTCTAGCAGGACGCAGGAGTCCTGTCTAGGGGCCAAAGAGCACTGAACGGACGCAGGAGTCCCGAGCCTGGATCCGACGGCCAGCGAAAGGAACGCCGCGTGGGGCGACGACGTTTAAAGGAACACGTCCCCCGGAAAATCTTCGCACTCACCCACGATGCAAGCCAGTAGCAGGATTGTCAGTTCCATCGAAGTTCCGGTCTGACAACGGTACAGCACACGTTGCTATCTACCTCTTTCAGTGTGGTGGTCGGTGATCGTCGCGTCGTCGGTGGTCCTGTGTACGCGGCCGGCGCGACGCGTCTTTTCGCATGTTTCGCGGTTTCGCGAGGCCACCGTCCACACACTACGTGTCACCGTGAAACTGCGTGTCAACGTGTCTCGGGTGCGTGCTTCACACACACACACTCACACGTAAGAACCGTCGCGCGACCGTCCCCTTACATAATAACGAGGCGCCGACGGGTGGCCGGTTTAGCTGCGATTGATGCCAAGAACGGAGTACAACGAGGAGACAGGTGTGTTCCGTCGCCGGTGCGGTGTGTGCGCGGTCTGCGGACCCCGGCTCTCGTCTGGCGATGCTCTCGCAGCAGGCTTCCGTCTCGCGCAGAATCAATTTCCTCGCAAAAGGACGTCGAGGAAGGGCGCGAGTGCGCTAACGCATCCCCGACCAGGCGCACGCGCACCGGGACACACACGCTCCGACTGTTCTGTTCTGTTCGGTACCCGTTCGGTTCTGTTCCCGTTCTTCGTCTAGCTCTCCCTCTCTCTCTTTTCTGTGTTGCCTCTCGGCGACCACCGCGCACCGCAAGAGAGAGAGAGGCAGAAGAGTCACGGGGAGGATCGGTCTCTCGTCGCGTGTGCCCGCTAAGCCGGAGACTGTGTCAGTGAAATCTGGCCCACCGATAGATTCCAAGCAACCCTGAGCCGATAGGCCAACCGTCCCCCCACTGCCACAGCGACGAGCTGCCCCTAACTGATGGCGAGGGGTGTCAAGGGGTTCAACGGGGACTTCTCTTCTTCTCTGTCTCCCTCTTTCTCTCTCTATCGGTGTATTCACCGGTAGAACGCATCCCCTTTCTATATGTACTCGGAACGCTGAACTCGCGCGCCGCACGCTTCCTTCTTCTCGACGCGGATGCATCCTTGCCCTTTGTGCACAGGTTCGCTATTGTTCTCGCGAGCTACACCGATACCGGCAAAGGCAATTCCTTCACGATACGCGACCCGCTATACCACGGAAAGAGGGACACCCTCGACAGCAGGATCAAGCGGATGCTAGTCGAAAACCACTACACGCTTCGCGGACGGATTTTATAATGCGGATACGCGACCGTCATGTCTTCTTCTCTTACTACCAAGCAAACTCCTTTCTTGTGGGATATTAAATCAATCCAGGCGCGGGCACGTCGAGGCGTTTCTAACCAAACACAAAATTAATAACGCAGATATACAATATACAACATGTACATAAAAGGATTTTCGTATGCGAAATACGAAAAATTCAATGCAGTATTAGCAATAGTTTTTTGCAAATATCTCGAAAACCAAAACCGATCTGCGGTAACATGTATAGGAAAAAGTTGTTCGGAATGATGACCTTGACAACATATTTAAAGATCATCAAAATCGATGAGGAAACCCCTTAAAATAAATAATTACCAAAACACGTTTCAGAGCTGGTTAAGGCTCCGTTTCCGTGATTTTTGATAAATATTTTGTCACGAAACACCTGTTGGCTCGCACTGTCGCTGTTCCGCGCTTTGAAGGCGAGTAATGAAGTTTATTGATAGCTCGTAGGTAATTTGACGTTGAATTATTCCGCGGCGGACAGGGAATGTCGAGTATCCTTTTGCGTTGGCCTCTGTTCCGCTCCGCTCTGCTCCGCTCCGTGACGTGTTCGCGCTGCAAGGATCACGAAACACTCGACCGTGAATCGGAATTGAACCAAAGGGTTGCGATGGCCCATCCGAACAAAGGACTTTTTACGCGAGCTTTTTGCGACGCGGCTCGGTGATCGCCACGATTCGTGAAACGAACCGCTGTTTACGATTTTTACGTTTGTCACGCGGAATTCATTGGACGGTGCTCCCGGTGAGCATCACGAATTATAATTGTTCCATGCGACGACTTGATATGAGAATTTTCGGCAATGGCATGCAACGATTCAACGCGTACGCAAACAGAGCAGAAACAATAAATATTCCTCTGTTAATTGAAAATTAATAATGCCGCGCCTGTTCAATTCAATCTACTTCTCGGTTCACTGCGTTCCACGAATCTATTTGACGTGTCGTATTAAGTTTGTGATACGTTCGAAAACAATCACTGTCATCTTTCAAGAAACGTTTAAAAATAATTAACGATAGAAGTCATCTTCTTCCATCGGTATTCTCCGAGTAAAAATAACAATAACGAAAATAATCCATTAGCTCAAATTACTATCTTCGAATCAAACTTTTCCCTGGCAACCTATCTTTTGATCCACGGGTTGAATGCGGAAATCTTCAACGGCGACGCGTGACAATATGAACGCGCACGACGCCATTTTCTTTTAGCCTGCAAAGAGACGCGCGAAGCACGGGAAGCAGCGTTCATTCTTCGAAAACTATTATAAATATTTCCATGCGTTTCTCATTCAAATGAAAGTTCAATGCGTCTCGCTGTGAACAAGAAAGTCATTCAACTTCGAGCGTAGTTTTATCAGGAAGGAGAACTCTATCTTCGCTCGGCAAGATGGCGTCGCTCGATCGACGAAACGAGGATATTCTTTTCTATGATAATCCGGTGGTTTGATGGAGAAATTGCGGTCGCGTGGAGAGGAGAGCACGTGTGATTCGCTGGTGACGTCGCTTCGTCATACTTACTTCTGGCAAATTGCACATTTTTCAATAACGTCCCGCGGGAATGATGGATAGGGCGAGGAGACTCCTTAATGCGGTCTCCTCGGTCTCTTGATTCCGATCTAGCCGGATTTTTGTGCCGGTTCTGGCGAATATATATGGCGGTCGTCATTTACGCGCTGCCGAGGATGTAGGTACCACCCCCGCGGGCCGGCGACAATGGGCTCCGAAGTCATTAAATAAGGCGGTAATGGCTTTCGAATTACTCGGCCCGACAACCGATATTTTCCGTGCCGCTCGAACAGAAGACACCCCGGGCCATCCACCCCTTAATCTGCCGCGGTGTATTCATATTGCTCGTTTGCAAGAAGTCCGCCGTGCCGGAAAATTCCTTTCGGAGCCTTCGGACTTCGACGATAAATCCAACGGTGAATGTGAAACCTGTGGCCCTGTAGCCGCGGGAGAAGCTACAACGTCGCGAAAGCCGTGAGGATCGCTGTGCAAGCGACCGTTCGCCAACCTTTCTCACGAACGATCGAGCACCGAGTCCACGAATTTATACGACTTCGTTCGGACGATTACAATACCAAAAAGAGATATTCTTTATTCATTGTCTAGTCGTAACAAAACTTTCGCATTAATTACGAGAAGCAGGAATCAATTGGAATTGATTTATTTGTCAGTGGGTTCGTTGAACTTTATTTTTCGACTATCGAAGTTTTTGTTCGACATTAATTGGAATCGATTTATCTATTCAGTAGTTTCATTGAACTGTGGGAAATGATGGATACAGAGTCGACAACACAGCTGGTGTTCCTAACCAGATCCTGTTCAATGGAACATCGATTTCGCAAAGTAAAGCGAGTCTTTATACGACTTTGTTCGGACGATTATAAAACCGGTCGCCGGTCTTCTCTATTCATTGTCGTCGTCGAAACTAGTCGTGGATAAAAGCTCGCTCTTCGTATATGTACATCGGAGAGACGCAAAATGAAAGCGAGTCCCATAACGGAGATGAAAGGAAGTGGAGGAGGATACGGGGTAAAAGCCCACACGCAATTAAACTCAAGACTATATCAATCGAGCCAATATTTGCGATCGTCGATAGTTTTTAATCAATCGACGTACAGGTCCGCCGTTTCCCGAGAACCGAACAAAAAGAAATATAGAACCGAGCGACACCGCGTCGTCGTATCAAAAATCCGGTTCTCAAGTTTTATCGCGAAATTTCTATTAAAATATTCAAAGGCTCCTCCCTCGTATCTCTTACGTTCAACCCCTTTCGAGTAACTACCTCTATCTCAAACACCGTGCAAATCCACGTGCGTGAACCTTCATATTCTCCGCCCTCCCCATTGTGCCGCCGCGTTCAATATCCATTCGACGAGGGCGCGGGCATCCAGAGAGAAAGAGACGAGGAGAGAAGATAGATTCAATTGACACCTTTATTTGCTACCGTCGACTTACGTAACAGGTAACTTTAATCCGGAGCGGCGGCCGTACCCGACGATTTCAAAACTACCCCTCGTCGATCGAGCAGCGAAATTATTTTCGCAGAGTCGCGTTACGCGTTCCACGAGAGGGGTCGCGACCCTTATCTCCTGCGGATCGACCCCTCTCCGTTGCGAACCCGCCCCCGGTTTCTTCCATTACATGTGTTTATCAGCGCGCACGAATACTCGACGTGCCTCGATCCCGACATTCATCGCGAGCCTACACTCCTGGACAAAATGATACCACGTGCCATCTGCAATTTTAGAGCCATATATTTCGTTTTATTTTGTTGTAATAGTACAGCCTTCGGAAAATATTCAGGCACACTTTCTTCATCGTCTAAGAAATAATGAATGACGAAGAATTCCTAACAACTGTAACCGTAAAGTGGAGCGATCAACTAAGCCAGTCGGTCTCAACGGTAATCCTAAAGCATGAAACCGACTGTTGATTTCTTGACAACTCACGAAACGGTTCGCAATATTACCAGGAAGCTCGAACTCTACCATAATTTCGCCTTCAGGAGGTCTGTTTTTCTTCTGCCTGCTCGGACGGCGAACAAGGGCGAACTTTGTCTGCTAATAGGTTAGTTCTTTCTGTCTCTGTATTGGAGCAAGTACGATATTGTTTGGTAATTATATAATATAAAAGGTATGCGTACTTCGATTTTGATGAAATTTTAATATGTTATAGATTTCGACATTTTGAACAACTTTTTCTGTGTCGGAGAAAATAACAATTAAATATTTACCTTTTCATCCCCCCGTGTACTACGTCGTCGCGTTCAGCGATCCCCACTTCGCTCGACAACCCTCTCTACTTTACTATGCGTGCGCACTCTAACTCGTCCCCACTCCACGGACCCACGTCGCCCCGACGCGCAAACTATCGGTAGTGTAGTACATCATCGCGCGACGATCGTGATCGGTAGTGTGTCATCGCTTTGTGTACCAAGTGAATTTACAGTAAACTTAGTGAGTATACACAGTATTAATAGAGTGATACACGCGTTAACACAAGACTAAAAAGTATAAAATAATTTTTCCTCGTGCCATGCAGATTCCTAACCTCGTACAGATAGTCTTGAAAATTAGTAATTGCGAATTTTGAATAGGTGTGAAAATACTTAAAAAGTATAAAATTATTTTATACTTTTTAGTCCGTTTTAAAAAATGTGGTATTTTTAACAATTTATTTTTATTTAAATAATTTTGTTTGTAAACTCGTTGTGGAGATGAGAACGGAAAGTAAACGCCGCACCGGGACAGGCTTACGTTACCGCGGAGCGTGCAGGAATACGAAAAATTCAATACAGTATCCGCGATAGTTTTTTGCAAATATCTCAAAAACTAAAAGCAACCCAACTATATTGGAAAAGGAAAAAGTTGTTCAGAATGTGTTAGTGCATAACATATTAAAATTTCATCAAGATCGGAGTACTTTTCTATATAATTATCTATTGTTTCCTTCAGAAATGCAATGTTTACGAGAAATTAAAGATAACACGAGCGCGCTATCATTTTGTCCAAGAGTGTACACTACCGGGGCTTACGGTTACCGGCTCGCGTGCATACGCGAGTGAAAATCTGGCCTACCGATAGATTCCGAGCAACCCCTAACCGACGCGACGGTACAACCCTCCGAACTCTTCGACCCTCCAACCATCCAGCAACGACCGTCGCCAGAACCCTGTTTTGCGCCGCGGACGAAACGATAGCGGCCGTTGCGGTGTGTCACGCGAAACTTTCACGCAGCGTACACCCTTTTCCCCTATCTTCGACTTCCTGCTTCACGACATCGTCGCCGCCGGCACCGTCCAACCCCCCCGTCGGCTTCTCCTGCTGCGTTTTATTTGAATCCTTTTTTCCCGCCCTCCTTCTCCGGCCGTCGTCGCCCAAGACATATAATTTGAAAAAGTACGACATCGATCCGACAGGGCTCTCCGTTTATTGTCCGCCCTCGCCCCTTCCGGCTACAGAACATTGAATCTGTTCGGACGTTATTTCTCTAGATCGTCCGGGAATCTTTGTTTTATATCGTCTCACGTCCGCCAGTCGTTTCCAGGTTTAATACTGCAAAAAGGATTCGCTTGTTCGCTCCTAACAAGCCGAATAAAATTCGCGCGAGACAATTTTGGCCGAGCCCCGCAAAGTCGCTGGGTAAATTTGAATTTCCGATAATGCCGCCCGCGGTCTAACAGCCGGATAGTTATTGCGATATCATTCGGCCGCGAGGTAAGCGAGGATTGTTTAAACCGGCGAGACGGAACGGATGAATTCTGCGCGAAAGCTATTATGTACAATTAGCTTGTAACGATTTTTTAAAGTATTTACTCTGGTTCCGATTTTGGAGTATCGATGGACCAAATAACCAATCTCGATGATGTCTCATCTTTTATCTGATCAGTAGACGATTTTTCAGAAAGTCATATGGAATTAATTCTGTCAAAATTTTGATACTCGAGCATTTTTTCAACATTTTCAGATGACATAAATTATTATGCACCAGTGATTTGACAAATTAATAAAGATTTCATTAATTTCTTCCTTTTACAAATCAGGATATAGTTACTTACTTGTAAAATAACTTTGTCTATAGTTTATCGGGAAGTATATATATTTCTGAAGCAGACGTTGGCACACATACAGTATTCTAAATCAATTTTTTCTTAGCGCTCCCATCTTGCCTCGCCCCACAACCTTATCGATTAAAAATATCTCAGCAGTGTTTTACAACGTTCTCCAGCGCGGCAAGACCTTCTTGAGCATCTCGAGATCTAAACTAGCACGCGTGCGATTTTTCACGTTTTCGTAACCGGGATTTACGTCGCCGATACGACCCGACCGGCGCTCGTGTATTTTTATCCACATTCTTCTAGAGTCAGGATCTATGTAGCAGGAATACGAAAAATTCAATAGAGTATAAGCGACAGTCTTTTACAAATATCTCGAAAACTAAAAGCGACCCCCGTACATTGGAAAAGGAAAAAGTTGTCGAAAATATCAAAATCTGTAACATATTAAAATTTCATCAAAATCGAAGTACGCAGACCTATAATTACTCGTATTTTTACTTGTTTCAACCGTCGTCGTTCGAATCTCCAGGCTCGACTTCCTACATTTCGCCGCATTAATTTTCAGCTAGTAGTGAAACACCGATGATAGAATAAAGCGCGAAAATACCCGGAACATGTGGAAGTATAGTCGAGGACGACAACTAGAATTTCGCACGGTTGTACGGGAAACGAACACGATGACGTTCATGACGGAACATCACCGCGTTCCGTCTCTATTCCCCGTTATCCAGTCGTCGTTACCCGACCCGCGAAACTTTCGTTTCGTTTTCACGAAGAAAAACGCGGCGAAGCATCGACACGAAACGATAGAAGCGAACCTGAAACGAAAACCGCCTCGCCGCGCCGCGACGTTACTCGCCCCGGAACTCGGAATTGCCTTTCAGCGTAACGGTGTCGTTGCTGGTCTATTTCGCAGAAAATTTTCTACAAATTCCAAGAGGCCACGTCAGGACTTCCTCCGTTCTCATCGGTGTTCCGGCCGGGCTTCTGTAAAATGATAATTGCCGCGGTTACCGTTGCCCCCTCCCCCGTGCTTTCTTCCTCGAACTTCCGGCTGATCTGCTGCGGGGGTGGCCGGGGTGTATCGTAATTGAAATCTTAGAAATTACGAAATTCGGCCCGAATATATTCTATAAGTGCGGCGATTTAACGAAATTACGTTAAGTCTTTACGGCCCGCTTTTGAACCGGCTTGGCAATCTTAGAGAGACCGTCTCAGCATCGTATAAAACAGAAATTTACAAGGATTCACCGTTGTTCAAAAGAATCTTTTAATAGAATTGGTTTTTTATTGAAATTGTGTGGAAACATTAATTTAGGTTGAAAGATAACCTCTCAAAATTTCTATTCGCTAACTCTTCATATAAGGATTATATCAGGGTAAATACCCGTAATTATATCATTTTTTTTCTCGGTTGTTATGATATTCTGATTAAAAAATTATGAAAATACTCATACTTATGTCCTTTATAACATACATTTTTTCACAATTGTGATCAAATTATTAAGAGTAGAAAAAATTATTTGATTTTTTAGGGGTGAGAATATCATTCCGACCATCTTGCAACTTTTGTATTTATTAGACTGGTAACAGAACATTGTTGTTGAATTTTTTAAAAGTGGTCTCTCGAAGGGTTGTTTGAAATTCCTGTCCCTAAAAAATTAAATAATATTTTTTCTACCCTTAATAATTTGATCACAATTGTGAAAAAAAAAATTTACGAAGGACACAATATAAACAACGAATTCTAATCATCCATTTGTTGCAATATAATTATTAAAAAACGAATAGACAACCGATAGATAAAGCGTTAAATTAAAAAAATTCAATAATCGAATACGATTGAGTCGACGTAAAAGGAAAAATCGATGTGTAGACAGGGTCAGTGCAGAGTCGTCGAAAAATTGGCTTGTTGAGATTGTGGAGGCGCCATTGTGACCCCGACAGACGCTTCGCGAGGTTTGAATGTATTTTTTCCGGGTCCAATATGTTTGAAAGGTCGTTCTACGTCGGCCGAAGGGGTTACTGACGCGACGGTCCCGATCGAAGACGGTCTCGGGCGTCTCTTAGCCCGAGGAACAACGATAAACAAACGCAATTGCACGTATCCGTTGCAATTCCATGGAATCTCATCGGGTGCTGCTCGTTCCACGTTTCGCCATCAACGCGTCAGTGGTTTCGTTTCGCGTTGCGAAACGAGTTTTGTTGTTGTCTCCTTAACGCGGCCTCGCAGACGTCACAGAAATCCCACCGCAGTTCCTCGGGAGCGTAGAAAATTCCCCGAGACACCCGTGGAAGCCAGCAGCGACAACACAGGATCCAGCAAAACTCTCTCTCTCTCTCCTCTCCTCCCATTCTCTCTCTCTCCTCTATGCGTTCCACCATAAACGTCAGAGTTCATTTTGCCCGAGAAATGAGTTTTGTTGACAGATCTTCGGCGCGGCTTGCACACCCCATCGTACCAATCCTAACGCGGCTCCTTGTGAATATTGAACGCACCTAACGCGCGCCGGGATATTATGAACTCCGAACGGGTAACGTGGGCTTCGCTATAAACGTCACAGTTCCTTTCGTATGGGAAACAAGCGCCTTCGTTTTATGCCTTTGTAAAACTTCCAGCCGCTTGGACCCGCGACTATGCACCCCGCGCGACGATACGCGTCGCGAAGAATGTTACGACCGCGGAAAAAGAATTTTTTATCGCTTGTCTCTTTTTTATTCAACTAACGAACGCCGTCCAGAAATCGGCCGAACGGACGCTAGTTCGTGCTATGACGGCGTAATGGTGCCCGTAAACGTGATCCCGTGGTGGAACAATTTGCAATCTCCACGAGAGGTACAACCTCTCTGGTACTACACGCTGCCGTATTTATTTAACGCGCTAAAAACATGTATACTATAACAAGTTAGACAGTGTAGCAATAAAAATATCCTGTAAACAGCAGCCAAGTTCGTTAGCTTAGAAATACCCCTTATAATACTGACAAAAAAACATTTGTAAAAAAATTAGTTTAAAAGGAAGGTATTTAATTTTTCAAGAGCTACATGCAAGGCTAAATTATTCAAACTAAAGCAATGGCTATAGAAGGTGTTAGGTAGTGGTCAAGTTTCATTAATATGTTAGTGAGTAAAGAATGGACATTCAGAGAAATTCTGTAATATTTGTTCGAAGAACAATAACGAATTGTTGAAAGAAATAATTGTCAAGGAAACCCGGCTCGGCACGGAACGTGTCAATACAAAATTTGTTATTTAAATTGCGCGGATAATTTTAATATATTAGATAATATTAGAAATATTATATTAGAAACAGCTTTTGCAAAAATTTAAAAAAAATATTTGTAAAAATTAGTTTAAAAGGACGGTATTTAATTTTTGGTCATAAATGGCCATAAATGGTCAGCGGCCAAGTTTCATTAATATATTAGCGAGTAAGGAAAGGACATTCAGAGAAATTGTTTAATAAATTTGTCCAAGAATAATAACGAATTGTTGAATGAAATAATTGTCAAGGAAAAATGGCTCGGCACGGAACGTGTTAATACAAAATTTGTTATTTAAATTGCGCAGGCATAATATTCAGAGACTGGTTAACGTATTCTGTAAATGGGCGGAGAGATCAATTTGATCTATTTGATCATTGGATACTGAAAGACGCGCAGAACTCCGTCATTTCGTCACGGCGAAATCAAAGTTCGCGACTGCAATCCGATGGGTTTTCGCACGCAGTCGGAACGGTCTCTCGCAGCTCTCTGCGGAGAGTATCAAAGCGGAAGACGTTCCCCGGACGTGCAGAGGACTCAAAGACAGTGGGTATTCATTGGTTGGTTAATCCCGCGAAAAGGCGGCAGGCGAGTCCCGATGGTATTTAGAGGTGCTGACAAGAACCTATAGAGAGGTCGGCAGACAGTCGCCAGTAAAACGTCCAGCAGCAAGAGGTGTCGGCGTTCCGCAGTGGCCGTTAAAGTTCGTTTCGCACGGGAAATGAGCTTGCTCGTAATATTTTTTGCAAACCTGGCAATCCCACGTCGGATATTTCATCGCTGTTTCTTGGACGTATGACAATTACAGCGTTGACGAACGTCCTCCGACCAGAGGATTTCCAGGTCTCACCCCGGGGCACGTACACGTATCGAAGTACAGTATTTTATCCATAAATGTCCCAAAAGTCTGACCTGTAAATGTCCCAGATCTATCCCCACTACTTCGGGGTGTACCCTCTTGAGGAGCCACGAAACTCGAAAAACCTCGGTCGCCGAAAAGTATGACATCATTCGATGAATTTCTAACTGCCTTATTTTTCATTATTTTTTGATGGGACTTCGATGATCACATTTGTGGCATTTTTTAAATAAAAATGGTACCAAATATGATATAATTCCAATGAGATTTACTTGTGTAATAGACAATTAAAGTTTCGGGCGCAACTCTCTGCGTCTCTGTCTTTCCCATACAATATCCTTCCTCGCGCTCGAAATTTTAATTATCTATTACACAAGTAAATATCATCAGAATTATATCATATTTGGTATCATTTTAATTATAAAAATGCCACGAATGTGGTCATCGAAGGCTCATAAAAAAATAATGAATGTCTTTTTGTATGTCAAAAGTCAAATAATACTATCCCTGCCGCATAAATGTCGCTCGGCAGACCCGTGTTGCGGACTTATATGGATAAAATACTATATACGATTATTTGGTCCCCTCAGGGTTTAAAATCCATTTACCAATCTCTCTCTTCTTTCCGCTCTCTCTATCATCTAATTTCAGCCTATTTTAACTTCGGTGATGGAATGAGAACCGGTGCTTTCAACGGGACCACAGTCGTTGGTTTTGGATAAAATACTGTATAGTCGAATTAAATAGATGGTGGAGGAAATAGGAAGAGGAAGAGGTGGCCCCGTCCTCGTCACGCTCCTACAATACAAAGCATAACATACTTTCCTGAAAATATTGGAAATACCTCCCACTGAAACTTTTCCGCGCACGGCCGCGCGTTCCCGACAGAGAGCGGTATCGGAGCGCGCGGGGAAACAAGTTTTCTATCGATACAGCTTTGTCAAAGTTCACGGACTTCTCGCGGAAGTCCCGGTCGCGTCGTCGCCGCGTTCTTTTTAATATATCAAGGCATCCGCCGGGACAGAAACGCTAAACAATAGCGGGTCCGCGTGCCGAAATAAAAAGACGTGGCGCGCGAGCGAGTTCAATGCTCGCGAGTTACGACACCTCGGGCGAGACCATCGCACCTGTGCCGGACAAAGCCGTTCCTATTGGAAAATATCGGCCGATACGCCGACAAAAGGGGGAACTCCATAATTCCGGAACAAGCTCGTGTCTAGTTCTTCGCGGAACCCGGTGCAGTCTACTGGAAACTGAGGACGTATCCCGGGACTCGAAATCCCAGCGATTCTATCGAAAGAATGCCATCTTGGTTCCACTGGCTGGGTTAGAGTCAAATGGAAAATTAAAAAAAAAACCATAAGTGCTTTTTGAATCATATATCGATACAACAAAAAAATGAACGTCGCAATTTTTAATCAATATTTCAATAAAAATTTGCATTATCGACATCATCAACATCCGCTAGTTAATTTATATATGGATAAGCGTATTATTTAAATTTGGACAACGTTTGTCGGGTCAGCTAGTCCTTAATAAAAATAGTGTAAATAGTATTACAAACCAAATAATATTCCTAAAATCCAACGATAAAAGTTTCATTCGATTTGACACATTGAAAATCGTACTTTTCAGCATTGTCTCGAGGCCCGCGCAAGGAGCTTAACAGAGGCCACCATCTTGGTTCCCGTCGGTTAGAATGGCAGACGACTTTGTCGCGGAACGTAGGATGGATACGGTTCCTTCGAACCGTTATAGACTTTCTGTAACCGGGACCAATCGAGGAACGAGGACACCGTGGGAACTCGACATCCAGTAGAGTCAAGCGTCTCCGTTTCGCAAACGGGAGAACCGCGGAGTTTTGTCGTCATTGTCGTGCCAGAGGCAGCCGGAAACCCTGACGCAGCCCTTTCGGCATATACAGGAAAATCTGCCGCCGCAGCAGGAGGAATATCGTCGGTAACAGGACCGCGCCGGTTTCGAAATCGATCTCCGGTGAAATCGCTTTTAACCGGACGAACGGCGGTTCAGAAAAACTTCCGGTTAAGACGCAGTCGTCGCAGATCAGTAATCGGAGCTCCGAGAAATTTAACGCCGCGCGAACTTCAGCCCGGCGCGTCGCGACGTGCGTCAGCCGCTTCTCGCGACGCCGCCGCCGCCGGTCGAGAGGTAATTAACAACCGGGTATTTACGCACGCAGACTCTCCGCTTCTGACTTATAGGAAACGGAATTAAGCCGGATTTTATTTACTCCGCCGTGGTCCCTATTGTCTTTCTAATAACGCATTCGAGATCGTGGGCTTCATTAAAACACGATGTCCGACGAATTTTCCGATGTAATTATCCGACGCTACTCCGGGAAACTACCCCGTAATTAGTTTAAGTAGCTTTCGTGGCGCCGTGCATGCTTTATGAAAAACAGGGAATTTTCATGTCGACCGGTTTCCCTGTTACACGCTGTCTATGTGTTGGGAACTGTAATCCACTGTTTTCGAACACAATGCATATTTCTATACGTCACTGAACTGTAAAGTAGAAGAATATGGCAGCCGTACAATGGCACCCCCTGTTTCGGACTATCGGGTACACTGGGAACTTTCGTGTAATTTTTGCGAAAATGCTTTGAAATTTACAGTTCGATTAAATAATTCGGCTAAACATTAATGTGATTGCAACTACCAATTACAAGTACTCGTAATTGCAATTACTTTGGCTCAACCAGTAATTGTAATTGTGGTCCGCAATTGATTTTGGGACAGGCTTACGTAACCACGGAGCGTGCAGGAATACGAAAAATTCAATATAGTTTCCGCGATAGTTTTTTGCAAATATCTCAAAAACTAAAAGCGAACCCGCTATATTGGCACAGGAAAAAGTTGTTCAGAATGTGTTGCTGCATACCACATTAAAATTTCATTAAAATCGGAGTATGTTTTCTACATAATTACCTAAAATGTTACTAACCACGTTACGTAATCCTGTCCACAACTAAGCAATAGTCTTTCGAAACGTGTCTCTCCACGTTCCTCTTGCCTGCAACGGGGCGGTGCACGTTTACCTTGGTGTTCCGCATGCAATTGCGCAATAATATATAAATTACAAAAATCCAGACAGGGCACACAGTCGATATTCCAAACAGGATCTCGTGTGTCGTCCTCGGGGCCGTTTTCATCGTCGCGGGGAGTGCATGGCGTCTATTTACGAGCGGCCCCGATCGGTGGATCTCTCCGTTGAGACGCGCAGAAATAAAGACAATCAGAGCAGTTCGTCACGCGAGGCCGCTGCTGAAAGAACGAACTTAATTAACGAAACACAGCGTCGGCTGGAGGGCGGCGGCGGGGAAAGGAGGGATTACAAACGCGTTGCGCACTCTGCTTGTTTTTAAAGTAGATTAGACGACGATAGTTGAAAGAGGGGCGCCGACCACCGCCGCGGCCGGCATGGCAGTTTAATTACCTTAAAGCGGCCTCGGTCCGGGCCGAGGTTTTTCATTCGCAGCCGGAAGGAAAGGGAACACACCGGGACGGGCCCCCTTTGTGAGCCTAGCGCAGCGCGGAGTGAGTTGTTCAACGATGGAAAAAAATAATTATTACCATTTCCGTACGAAGTACACGCTTTCCAATACAGATTCGTCGTTGCTTTGATTAAGGGAAAACTTTCAGTGGCCAACCCTCTCTCTCCCACGGCGCTTTTTTTCCGTGGAGGCCAACCCCGGCCAGCTCCGATGCAAAACTTCCACGACTAGCTAGCAGCTCTTATCCCTTCCATCTTCTTCTGTCGTTTCACCCGGTTTTTTCCCGTCCCCCACCCTCGTTCGCCCGCTAGTTTTTCCATTATCCGGTTTTATCTGTTACCGTGCACTTCTTTAGCGGAAAAAGCTAAGCGGCGTTAGATGCAGACGAGGACGGACGAGAACGAAGAAGAAAGCGCTTCAAGGCGAAACGGGAGCTCCATCGAGGATAGAAATGGCCACTCGAACGTCTCGTCGTTCGAGTCCGAAGAAAGTCGACTGACAATTTTTTTTTTTTCAGACCTCATCCCATCGGTCCCTTTTCGCTTCTGAAGTGGGACGGCTGTCACCGGTATTAATTCAATTACAAAATCCCGGGGATAGGACGCGCTTTCCTGCTTAACTCTTCCTCTGGCGAAGTTCGCTTCGTTCACCCCGCTCCCTCCCTGCCCGCAGTCTCCGGATCCCCTGTCTGTGTACCCCTGTCTCGCCGCTGTCGACTGAACCGGGACTACGCTACGGGGCGAGAGGAAAATAATGAAGGACTTTACCGGCCTTTGTTTGAGGCTTCGAAAATGCGATTGTTTAAGCTGCAACGCCCGGCTAATCCGGAGACGTCGCGCTAGCACGCGGACGGATGGACCAACCCCCGTTTTACTATCGTATTATTTAACTGAAATGGATTTGTATAGGGTGTCTACAAATTATATGTCACCATCGCGTCATTCTACACCTACGATTTAGTGGAACTTGACATAAAAAAAACTCCATGCAAAATTTACCTTGACCTTGAAAATCAAGGTAAAAAAAAAAAATTAGTAAGAAAGAAAGTCATAAGGACCAACTTTGTGAAAGAAACCATGGGTCGCATCTCAGCCGTTCTCTTAAAAAATGATGTTGCATTTCTTATGATTTTTTCAACTTTGAAATTTTTACATTCAGCAACGATATTTATGTAAAAATTTTAAAGTTGAAGAAATGATAAGAAATTCAACATCATTTTTTAGGAGAACGGTTGAGATGCGGCCCATGGTTTCTTTTACAAAGTTGGTCCTTATGACTTTCTTCCTTACGAATTTCTATTTTTTTTGGCCTTGATTTTCAAGATCAAGGTCAATTTTGTGGGTAGTTTTTTTTATGTCTATTTTCACTAAATCGTAGGTGTAGAATCACTAATTTTTAGACACCCTGTATTTATTCATTAGGCTCCCCCGAAACCTTCCAGCGTTCCCCTACTGTCAAACTAACGGCGTCTCTTTGGATTCTACTTGCTAATGACTTTTCTGGAGTCGCCCTCTCACCTTCGACCGTGTTTACGCATTTTCAAATCCTCTGATTGCTTGCATTCCCTCCGCGATAGCGATTGTCCTTTTTTTTAGCTTCCTCTCTTTTTTCGTCGAGCTGTTCTCCTTTGGCCGAGGAGCTACGCCGCACCGTGCTCCCGATCTTTTGATGACTGTTTGGTCGGGAAACATTGACCAACGCGATCAATCCCAATGGGAAATAAAACGCGCGGGAAATTGATGATTCCCGGGAACCTTGCCTCGCGCGCAGAATTAATTAGACGGCCCAGTTAGCTCGGAACGCGAAACTACATAAATCGACCGCAGGAAGAAAGTATGTATTACGAATTCTTTGATTCTTAGAAGTGCTTAAGGATCGATCTTTGGAATACCGCTAAGTCGTTTCGAGTTGCGCGGATTCTTTGAAGAGAATCAGAAAATCATTTCGAGTGTTGCGAGGACGAAGTTATACTATTTGAAGAGTCACATGTAACGGTGTAAGAGAAAAAATTTTCAAGGTCATATTTTAATGAGATTTCAAGGCCATCGATGTTTTTTTAAATGGAATGATATATTTCCTTAACAGGATGACATTTATAAGTATATACGAAAGTTCTAATCATTGAAATCGTAAAACAAATCGTGGTGCAAGGGGTTAAAGTAACCGCAAGTTTGCAACATGTTGCGATTTTTTCCGGCAACTCGCGAATGGCTGGACGCGACAAAGGAAGTGTGTAAAAAGAGATGTGTTCCGTTCATTACATCAAGCTCCGGGATTACGGAGGAGGGTAACAACGTGGAAAACGAAATAGCAAGTGAAGTATAGCGACTCGAAGGAGATTACTTAACTAATTACCGCTCGTGTCGCGTGTAATTAATTAATTCGTGGTCGTGCGAGCGTCCGGACGCATCTGAATCTTGGAGAAGCAGATTTTCTTGAAAGTGACGGCAACGTCCAGCATCCGAAACGGTTGACACTCGTCGTCCTCCTCTGGCTGGTTTTTCTTCTCCGACTTTCTTCCCCCTCTTCATTATTGTCGATCACGCTTTGATCACGAGGCGTCCCGTTAATCAAAGCGTGAACGGCGCCGTTTATCACGACCGAGTGGGCCGTTCTCATTTCCAGGTTCAAAGGACTCCCTTTCGCGGGACTTGTTTTCCTTAATACTCGATGTAACACGACCTCTCGCATTCTACGCCCCGTTTCTTTGATCAGAACGAAGACGCAGCCCTCCGCGCCGCGACGCTCGACGCCGAGCGAGCTTGATAACGATAACGAGGTGGGAACCGACTCAAAGGCGCGGAAAACGAACTCCGGGAAATATTTTAGACGGTTGTCTCTCTGTGTTGGGGGGGAAAGTGGCTTGTTCGCGTGTCATGGGTTCCCCCGCGAATGTATTAAAGCTGGTCACGGGAAGAAGCATGATTTCCTTCAGGAAAATCTCCGGGAACTTGGAAAAATAAAAACGCCCTCTCCCTTCGTTCACCTTACCGTCCACGACGTTGGAATAATATTTTAGTTCCTTAACTTCGAGCCCGCTCCGAGGCGAGGATTGATCTTTCCGAGTTCGAGTCGTTTTAGACTACTTCTTCTTACATCGATCGACAGAATTCATCGGGAAAATTGTAATGAATTGGCAATTTGATAAATAGCAAGCGTACCGCGAGAAACGCTCGGATATTGGCAACCTTTGAAAGCTACTCCTTGATAATGTGTAATCAAGTAAATGTTAAAGGATGTCGGTTGTACTAGTGGATGAAGGGGGAGGGGAGAAATGGTTGAGGAAAGTGGAGGATTCGAGAGGAGGATTGGAGTGAATGAGAAGCAACCGGAACAGGAGGTCCCAAATTTGTAAATTTGTATATGTAATATATAAGCTTTGTGCACAGGTCGGTGAGCCATATATGCTCGAGAGAGGATGGGACTAACAGTTTAGAAAAGTAAACAGATAAATATACAGAGAGACAGTTAAACACACAATTAATTGATAATTGACATTGATACGAGCACAAGTTCGAAACAAGTTAGAAACCTTGTGCTGAGATAATATAGGGAAGCACAAACATTTAATTCTTGATTCTCTATATTTTTAGGTTAGTAAAACACGTGGGAAGTACGTAATAATTATTTATTTTGCAATTAATGATAAATCTCTATATTTTTAGGCGAATAGTATAGAACATGTATAGGAAAAAGTTGTTCAGAATGATGACTTTGACAACATATTTCAAGGTCGTCATAATCGGTGAAGAAGTCCCTAAAGTAAATAATTAGCAATGTTGTATAGAAAAAGATTTTGAATTTGACAAATAGCGATTAAATAGATGAACATCGTTTCCGCCATTTATAGATCAAACGATTACGAAACAGACAGCGTTCCTCAGAGTGTCTGAACTTTCCAGCCTAGAGACCTCGAGCTAATTGTTTGTATCGTTTAGGGAAACAAATCCCATTTAACCCCTGCGCAACGTTCGCGACTAATTAGAATAGACAATAGAATGTCTGAGTAATAACGAGGTTAGTTAATGCTTAATTTGAAACATTACGCGTGAATAGACGTCAGAGCGAAATCCCTGAAACAGAATTGCTTAAATAGTTCACTCGTAACTGTGCACGCGGAGAACTGGGTCGGAATAAAGGAGGCTCTGGAGAAACGCGGAAGACACGGTCGGCCGTGCGTGGTGCGTTAAAGAAATATTGAAAAAGAAGTGTTATGCGGTAGACGTTCGGCGCGTGCACAGGACTTGTTGAATTTTGAGCGGGCATCGAATCGCGTGCTCGCCAATTTCAAGGGTTTTCCCTCTCGCTGTCAGGAAATATGTTAACGCTATGCAAATTTGTGTCCCCTTGCGGTATCGGGGAATGGGAGGAGGACCTTTTGTCAATTTTTGTGGACTCGAGAGGCGACCGAACATTCTGGGAATTTTTTTTTGGAAAACTGACAAATTGCATCAACCCCGCACGAGTATGTGTACCAGGGTGGCTCTTATTTACTCTTGAGAGACATTTTTCTCAAAATTTCTTTCATGGCATCCCCCCGAGTCGTTCGAAATCATTCAAAAGAATTCTGCGCAAAGTTTGATGTTCTGATAACCAGAACACGTTCCTCAAATAGATTAAAATCTAAAATAATTGAATTTTCAAATTTCAGAAGAAATTTTCGGATTTTAGTCGAACTTTTGTCTTAATGTTTTTTCGAAAATCGTTTGTTTCACGAGAAAAAAGATTTTACAAGTATTAAATTAATTATTTGAATGTTTTAATGACTGCGGATATTTTTGGAGAATAAAACATGTTCGCGTTGATTGCAGGACACAGGAGCGAAATAAAAATTGTATTCTTCTTGCAATTATCTTATTAAGCTGAAAATAATACGTACGCACACAGATGCTACGAGATATTGTTAACATGTCCACTGCTTTAAATTGTACGTGCGCATTTTTGTGATAAATGCATCAAGCTCCGCAGTCTAGTAATAACAGTAGTCTCGGAACAGCGCGCAGCGTGGCAAATGCCTCGGCAGCATGCAAAAGGTCCGCGATGTCGCCACGCTTCGGCGAATTGCACAGATGCGTTCTCACCTGTCGGCGATCTCGCGAATCGCGAAGAGGTCTTAAGCAAGGGCTGTTTTTCCCCGAAAACAGACCAACGAGAAAAACATAGACTGGAATAAAACGGCGTATCACGTACACTGTCAACGATTATAAATATTCCCCCTAAAATATCTAACAACCAGCAGCCGCAAACCCGTAAACAAAGCATGATACACGTGAACAGCCGCCGGCAAAAAGTTGCCACCCGCAGTATTTCAAAAGGTTGTATTCGCCGTGCAAAAATAAAAAAAAATATACGGAAAAGGGTCGCGCTATTCGCTACCGAATTGGTGTTTTTTTCATTCCCCGAAACGAGCCGGGTTTCACCGAACAACCGTACCGACTTGACGAACAGAATATTAATCCTGTGTCGCTGCGATTCAGACTTAAATCGAATACACGAAGGCGCGGGACCCGGGACAGCGACCAGGAACCATTTTTCCTCGGTGTTTTCAAAATTTTATGGGACATTAATTTTTTACCACGAAACCTTCCGCGCCCTCCTTCGCTCCGTTTAACCCTCGCCCCGGTTCCTCGATTCCAACAGCGGACTTTCGTTTTTAATTATACTCTTTGCCGCGCGGACTGAGAAGTTAAGCTTGTACCAACAGATTTTAAATGGAAATGCCAGCACAGAGTTAAAGTGCGCGTGGGATAAGAATAAATAAGTTCTGCATCAGCAATATTAAATTTCGAGTCGTCAAGGAAAATTTTATGTCAGCTGCGATCCGATCAAATATAGTGACAGCTTCCAAATAGCAATATTAATTTAATAATTAAATTAAAAGAACGCTATGGATGGTTTTGATGCGGTACAATTATTAAATAGCTTATTAATAAAAATGCGGATCTGAAGAGCTATTAAAATTATATTACATACAAAATTATTTTATTTATTTAATATTCAATTCCATACGCGCGAAAGAATCTTACTCAATCAAACCGATTGGGTCTAAACGAAAAGTGTTAATAAGCTTCCCTTGGCTTCTGGTTTATCCACAAGTTTTGTTACAACAAATTCATTCGACCCGATTCGACTCGCGGAGAATAATTACCGCGGGAATGAATGCAAAAATAATGTTAACGGGGATGATAGTATAAAGGTAGAATCGAAAACAACGTTCCGAGAAATAATTGTTGCCGCATAGCGGCAAATTTCTCCGAAAGTACGATAATACCGGGACACCCCTAAGTGAAATATGATAAACAGACCGCGGACATTTACGCATTAGTGACTTACTAAAATTTTCAAAGGAAGCTAGAATATTGCAAAACGAAGAATAATAATAAAATATAAAATATTGAAAAATGCATAAACATCCGGAAATAAATTTTGTTCAATTTTAGACCTGACTTCTAGCGAAACCTGTCACTATGGAGACGTTCGATCAACTAATTACAATTAACTAAAACTAATTAATCGTTGGCGAAATCAGCGTTTCCTTCTATCACCAAGGTAGTGGAAGCTCGTGGCGTTAATTCGTAAATACGTAGCCCCTCGACGTTACGGTGGGGAGGAAAAAAATAAGTGATCACGGGGGTGGTCGCCGGTCGTTGAATACCGTCGAGTAGTTCTATATGTTTTGCCGGGAGCGTAAATCGCCGTCGGAACAATAAGGGCGAACGTTAACAGTAATTACCGGGGGCCTGGCCGTAGCGGTGCAGCACGGGAGATGGGGGTGGCTGCCGTTGGAAATGTCGTTTCGGAAACGCGCTTATCAACTAAACGAAAATAACTCCCGCATCATTTCCAGGACGCAATTACCGCGAATATTCTTGGGCAAACAGCCGGCTAAGAGGCCGGGCAGCAAGCAGCGTGCGTATTCACGGTTGGCGTGCGCCCTTTTCATCGCGGGTCTCATTTCATTAAAGGAGACATCTCTGCCGGGCAAACGATCACGGATTCGAAAAGGACGCCATTAAAACGTTTTCGCGGTGAACCGTGTCACCAATACACGGGCTGGGACCTCTCTGCTTAAGCAATCACATTTTCAACATCTTAATATAGACACGTCATCGCGCCGTTTTCTGCAACCCTTCGCGCCATCCCCCTAACCGCCCCCGCGCTCGTTTACTTCCATATATATCGGCTTTTCTCTCTTTTCATCCCTCCGACTTTCTCCCTGCGGATACTCTCTGTTGGCTCTCCCCCGGTCTCTCCGCGCGGAACCCTGCAACGGCCGAGGCTGAACGCAAAGGGGAGCAAATGCGGAGAACAAGAAACACACAAGGGGGCGAGCAGGACGAGAGGAAGCGAGATGGAGGAACAACGGCGGGCTGCACAAGTTTTCGCGTTGCACGTAAATTACAGACGACATCGATGCATCCCGAACGCTTCCTATATTTGCATCGCTCTCTGCACGGCGAAACAATCGCGCCACGACTTCGATACACCAGCTGAGAGGTCTCTCGGCTGCCTTGGACCCTCGCGAGGAGTCCCTCTTCTTCCTCTTCTGCCGCTCGCTGATTCTAGCCCGGCCCTCCCGTTCGTTGATTTACCCCGGCAACTTTAATCATGATACCCCCGGCTAATTTTATTCCGTAGCGAGCGGCAATCAATTTAATAAGGGAAGTTCGCGAGCCGTCGAGCCAACCGTCTCTCTCCCTCTCTCTTTTGAACTCTAGCTATCTCATTTCTTCCCGTTTCCTCCGAAGCTTTCATCTCCGCGATGCTCCTCTTATTTTCTGATTATATAAGGCTAACGTTTCTGCGAGCGACGCGTTCCGCATAGAACGCATCCCCCGATATCCGACCGTTGCCCACGGACCCCAACGATCTCACCCCTACCCCGAAATAAGTTTCACGCGAAATTGAACTTTACTTTTATATTATTCGCGGTGAAATTGTGAGTTGTGCTTAGACCCGACACCGTTAACGCACCCCCGAACTCTTCAGCACCCACAATCCCACCCCTGAACGCCAGACGTTCGCCAGAATCCCGGTTACTTTTTACAGTGGTATTTGGAACGAAAGTTCATCGGTACACCGGGTGGACCGATTCGGCAAATTATTTCAAGTCTTGAGCACCGTTGTAATTACAGAGTAATCGGTAAGTAATTATAATTATAATTGCAATTACTTTGTGCCCAACTCTGACTTCGTTTTTCGAAACGAGGGGAATGGGAATCACCATTGAGAAGTAGCTTCGGCAGATCACGATCAGACGTATCAGCTGGTATTATTAAATATAACAATAAGCCGACAATATAGAACGGAAATTGTTTCAACAATACTTTGTTTCCAAGATAATCAGCTTTGGAAAGTCGACAAGTCCTCGTACAGCAGGGAAAGTAGATTGGGCAGGTCATGATCAGACGCATCGCTCAATCCTACTTGAGGAATCTGAAAACTCGATTTTCCTCGGGCAAGAAAATTTTATACTACATATCTTCAACTTATTTTTCAATTCATTTGTTCGCATATCAAATCAGACACACTTTGTACAATAATGTCGCTGTAACTGTTTTGTAAAATGATTTTGAGGTGACGTGCATACGATTCTGAAATCCGTTATTTAACTCGGAGACGATGCACATTATCTAATTGCTTTGATAAATTATTTACTCGACGGCCGCAATGTGCGATAGAGTGATTCATGCACACCTTACATTTTATCTTGACAGTAATTTATACGCTTCTGCGATAAATATCAATTTTCATTTTCCTGCAGCAGGAAACACTGCTAACAAGATCGACCTTCATTTATTTCTTACTGAGAACAGTAAACCTTACGTTTAAGGGAGGCAGCTTCGATGAACTTGACCTTGACATATGTTGTCAAGGACAACATTCTGAATAACTTTTGTCATTACAACTACCCGGTGCTCGGTTTTAGTTTGCGAGATAATTGCAAAAAACTATTGCCATCGTCACGGATAATTCAATTTAGTACCAGCAATTGTTTTTTGCAATTATCTCGAAAATTAAAACCAGCACCGGGTAGTTGTAATGACAAAAGTTGTTCGGAATGTTATCCTTGACAACATATGTGAAAATGAAAGTCATCGAAGCTGCCTACCTTCATTTATTCTTACTAGCATCTGCATCACGGTGCACCAGTAACAATTAAATTGCAAACCACAGTGCATCTATGCAGTAACACGAAACAATCAAATTCTATATTCACGCAACAAAAAACATTTAATATAGACATTTTTAGTTAAACTTAAATTCCATTTCGCCCGAGATCTCCCGATTATAAAACTATTTAGCATAAAACCACCGTCGGTGTCTAAACGTTGTCCAATTCCCCATCGAGGCCGATCATTTCTATGGTAAATGAATCGGTCTCCGATAGCCTAATATTTACCGTTGGAACCTTTGAACCGTCGGCATCCCGAAGAAATTCCGAAGCACGATCGGAAATTTCGTGTCTGTAGGAAGGATCTCCGGCCATTCCTGGGTGGCATGGCTGCTACCGGAGACACAGGCGGATTCGCATGACACTGAGGAATCCTAAGGATCCACGGTTACCGAGGATAGGAACGGGGGAGAGTCTCGTGTATCGTTCTTGGTCATTGATCAGCGTCACGAGGGTAAATCTTGATTTTGGACGCGTCACGGTACGCATGGTCAACGAGCTTGATTCAATAGAGTGCTCGGTCATTAAAGTGCCATTAACCGGTGCTTGTCCATCAGGAATATTAATGTTGTAAATCCAGCAGTTTCGAAACGAGGCCAACCACCGAAAGCCACCTACTCTCTAGCCCCCGAGGGTAGTCTGTTTTCTTTCGCCGCTGTCGAATCCAGCCACCTTGAAACGCGGTATCGCGCGTCAACTCTCGAGTAGCACTCGATGGCAGGCGGGGGCCCCCCAAGGGGAAAGTTGCGAATTATGGTCGGCCGCGAAAATTTATCGACGAGTTTCCGCGAGAGAGAAACTCGAAACCCGACGCGCGAGATCGCGAAAAATACTCGGGGAGAAGCAGCCAAGGCTGTGTACGTGCCGGCGTAACGGAAAATCGATATCAGCCAGCAGCACCCTCCCCGCGTTACTTTTATCGTCCTGCTACGATTTGTCTCCGTATGATAACGAGGATGTGAGTCAGACGCGATCCACTTCGTCATCCCAGACCGCCGCGCCGCTGGTGAAAAATCCTCCAGGCTCCGGGACACTGTTCTTCAACGTCCTAAGAAAATTGCACGTCGATGCCTACAACGGCATTACACCGTACGATTCCCTCGTAAAAGGGACGCTGAAATGATATGGAAAATAAAAGCATGTCGAGTAGGTTCTCGCTCCTTGCTCACGGTGTCGAGATGTACTCGGTGTTGACTCTTCGCTCAAGAGGTTGCTGTTCTTTTATGTCTGCCACACTCTCTTTGAACGTATCATATTCAGTTCTGAAAGTGGAATTCTTAGTCGCGGTTTTACGTAACGAAGCCCGTTGCAACTAAGCAGCTAGCCAAGAAATACAATGACTAGCCCCCCTTTCAATCTGTGAACCTAATTATTCAGTCGTAATCGAAAGATAGAAATAATGGAGTGAAGAAACAGAGAAGGAAGTTTGCATTGTAACATTCATGTTTGTTAGACTTTGCTTAAAATCTTCGTCGCGTTTTCCCGACAGTGTCACGATGTATTTTTCATTGTCCTTTCAGCGAACAGGTTGTCGCTCTTTCATTTATCCCACACGTTTCTTTAGAAATGTTTCATTATTTATTTAGATTCATTTGTTCACACATTTATTATACATTAATATAACGTGAACTCAGAACAAGAGCGAATTTTCAAATACTTAAAGCGAAATCTACTTATGGATTAATTAATCCAATGAATTGCATTATTGCAACAATCATGCGCTATTTATAACAGTATTGATTTTTTCATTGAATCTCTGCGAAATTTTATTTTAATTTTCTTTGTAAATAGTTATTTAAAAAGGGCTTCTGTCCATCTATAATTAATAATAATCTTTACTGTATTGAATATTGTAATCTTAGATAGAAGATACAAATTGTTCCGAAGAAGCCTGCTCCAACGTTAGCAAATATTGAAGCACGTGTAGCTCGATCTTTTTTGCACGAAGTCTACATTAAATATGCTTAATGAACGGTGTTAAACATTTGAACAATTAATAAAGTGGTCCCGTGCAAGATATCTCTCGTCCACCTCGTCGAGTTTACATTCGCCGTGTGGTAGAACACAGAATATCAAAGTCGCTCTGCAGTTATTATTGTTGTTACCATTATCATTATTATGTGCTCCATCCTCGTCCTCCATATTTCGAGAGATCTTTCCCGGCGAAGCTCGCGTCGAAATATTGATTAGCTTATATTCGCCGCGCAACTGTCTCTGCGGCACCGGATCTTCGCGTATCACATTCTCAATAATAAAATATCGCTCGGTAAACGCGCCGGTTGCTCCGCGCTCGCAAATATTTATGCAACAACCGTGCAACAACGCGACGTACGAATGACTTTGTTTGCAAAATTTTCCCCGTCGTTCGTCGTCCGCGGAACGCAGGAATGTTCAGCACGAAGTGTGACGCCTACAGAAAACGGAGACACCGGAATTCGTTGCATCGTCAAAGACCGCCATTCCGTGAATTCTTTCGCCGATTGTCCAAGCGGAGATATCGCGCGCGAGCTTCGCATTAATAAACAACGGTTTAATGCGTATTTTCCATCCGATCTCGCGCATCAGAATATCCGAGCAGACGGAGCACGATGAAGGGTCCGGCTTGAACAATGCCCCAGAACTATCTTAAACAATAGTGTATTCAAAAGTTTTTCTGCTCGCTCGAGTGCCACTCGAGTTGCTCGAATTCTCGGACATACGTTTTGCGTGCTCGTTCCGTTAGAAATCTGTAATACGAGCCGAAGTTGGGCAATAACTGATTAAAATTTTAATTACGATTGATTAATTAATGTGTACGGTTAAAGGAAAAAATCGTTGAAAAATCGGAGGTTCGTTCAATCGATTGATGAGGTTAATCGTCGATCGTTGATTAAACGAAGAAATCGACGATTGATTCAATCGATTGTTGAGGTTAATTGTCGATCGTTGATTAAACGAAAAAATCGACGATTGAATCAATCGATTGTTGAGGTTAATTGTCGATCGTTGATTAAACGAAAAAATCGACGATTGAATCAATCGATTGTTGAGGTTAATCGTCGATCGTTGATTAAACGAAAACGATCGGCGATTGATTCAATCGATTGATGAATTTAATCGTCGATCGTTGTTTAAACGAAAAAATCGGCATTTAATTTTTTGCCAAACTGTGATACGAGGTGTGTTGAAAAAAATAAGGAGAGTTTTGTAATTTCACGAGTTGTATTAATCCGATTCACGAAATTGTTGTCGTCGTGTTGGTAAACATATCTGAAATACGATTCGCGAGACTTTTTCATAAAATACGTAAACCGTTGATTTTTCATCGGGAATTACGCTAGTCCGTCGATAATTGTTGTTAAGTCTCCGGAAGCGGATCCCGCGAGATTGATCCCGTGATTTTTTGTTCTCGTTAAATCGCGAACGTACATCCTTTTCGCGAAATAGATGATCCTTTCAGGAGTATCGATGTAACCGAAGAAAGAGTATCATTATGCAAGACGAATCGAAGCTGTCGGAAAGTTTGCGGTAGATTTTGCTCGGCCATGCCGCACTGGCAAAAAACATTTTGATAAACGCGGGGTCAGCGAACTTCTTGTTGCCAAAATAGCCTTTATCAAATTCACCATGAATCATGCATCGCGTCGGCTCGCGTACTTTGCCACGGAGAATCATGGCCGACATTAGATAGATAAATATCGAGATAAATAATTGTTGGACAATATCGAAGGTGTGCAGCGCGGAATGGAATTCCGTGTACAATAGTTTTGGGAGCGATTGGTTATTACGTCGTTATTGATTATAACGATGCCTGTGACAACTAATTAATTATAATAAAGATTTATCGTGTCAAAGGGAAACAAATTGTCGCAAATCAAATAGATACCGGACGCTTATATAATATTTAGATTATCCAGAGCTGAATGACTGTCGCGTATCGATTACCACGATTAATTGTCATCGTTCGAGTATGTCATTACGTAATTACACTGAGCATATTAAATATATTTAATACGCGCCAGTGGTTTATTTATTTGTATATCCTGAGAAGCCTGACCAACGCAGTACATCGTTAAAGAAAATATCTAATGAATTTTTTAACCACAACAATTTATTATGTATTTCATTTTCGATCGAGAAGAATTTTACTTTTATCAAAGGAATTTATCCTTCGACGTTTATTAAATAATGTAAAAATGTATTGTTGGTAAATATCTTGGAAAAAGTTGTTCATATTTCAAGGGCAACCCGATCGGAAGTTGGATCAACTTTTATCAATATTTACCTTATTTTTATCCGGACTAAAAGTAGAATCAATTCAGGCCGAGTTTTGCGAAGAATAAATTCAGATAGTTTTCATTATTTAAAAAATACTAGTTCCAACGTGGAAGCTACCGTATCCTACAAAAAAAAAGATAAAAATTGTTTCGCGGTCTTTGGCGGACTGCGCGCGAGAAAATATGACTATGAACTTTCGGACCGTTGATTTAGAATCATCCTGTACAAAATCATATCTATCCAGGTCACACTATGTCACACATTTGTGCATCAAGCTTACCCCGCTAAGCCACACGTGGGCGCAGAGTTCTGCGTCAAGCGATTTAACCAAACAATCGCTTTTGTCCGGCTTCTGAGCTCAACTGCACAAATATTTGCCTAAAATCTGTTCAGTTATGTTCCTTAATCTCAACGTCTATGTACCTCCGTTTAACCAAGGTTAGCACGCGATTAACGAAACAGTTAACGAACGTTCAATTGACAAGCACTACCTAACGATTAATTTAGTTTCGAAATAATTTCATGTGAAAG
Source organism: Lasioglossum vierecki (assembly GCA_028455595.1). Classification (NCBI taxonomy): domain Eukaryota; kingdom Metazoa; phylum Arthropoda; class Insecta; order Hymenoptera; family Halictidae; genus Lasioglossum; species Lasioglossum vierecki. The sequence continues at coordinate 3,606,059 of CM052343.1, forward strand.
AAACTCACTTTCGTTTTGTTTCAATTTTCACTAGGACCACTATCGTCAAATTCGTTATCGATCAAATTCGTTGTCGGTCAAATCTGAAGTCGAGGAAATCACCGATACAGTTTTTACCGACAACATTTCACCGACTCCAGATTTGACTGACAACGAATTTAACCGACAGCGCCTTTAACTGAGAGCGGATTTGACCGACAACAAATTTGATCGCTAACGAATCTGAAATCGTTGTCGGTCAAATTTTGGAGTCGGTGAATTGTAGTCGGTCAAATGTGGATTCGGTGAATTGTTGTCGGTCAAAGTTGGAGTAAGAGAAATTTATGTCGGTCAATTCTGGAGTCGGGGAAATTTGTGTCGGTCCTTTCCATGGGCCCGCATTAAAAGCTTGTATCAACTCCAGCAATTCTCTGGCACTGCATTTCACAAGGTAAAAAAATTGGTGATTAGGGTGCTGGACGGTTGACATGCCGCGGAGGCAAGCATAAGTCCGGTAGTTGAAGCCCGTCTGAATATTAATTACGTGACAACGGCGCAAGAAACAGGTAGCATTCCACGATCGCCGCGTTACATTCCGTCAGCCACGGTGGCGGAGGCAGAATTATTTACGAGCCTCGTGGAACGGCCTCGAAATCGAAACGGTTTCCGTTTCCTTCAACGGCGTCGGAATTGCCGTCATCAATAGAGCGGTCGGCTGTCTCGCTCCCACCGTTCGGGATCCGTCGAAGAAAGGGCAAGAAGAAATTGGGTCTCCCGATTACATCCCGACGTTGTAAATAAAACATGTCAACCGTGGTCGGAACCAGATGCGATCTGGCCTGATCGCTGATAATAGATTCGCTGCGCAAGCAACCGGAATAAGCTCTTATCTGAAGCTTCTAGGCGTGCGCCAGCTCGCTTTGCGCTCGGCTCTGCTCCGCTCGGCGCACAGTGGTCCGAGAGCATGCTTTTTTCTCGCCAAAACTGTTTAATGGTTATTTCAATGTTTATTGTTACGGTTTGCCCCATGAAACCGTTGGTTTTTCGTTTTTTCTTTCCTTTTTGCTTGTTAAGACGGAAGTAAACTTGAACTATATAATTTACATTGATTAATTTTTACAGACGCAATTATATTAATATAATAATAATAATGGGTGAATTGTTATCCTGGTCTTTTTTATGCAGCTACTATTAATTATACATATATTAACAGATAATTAAAGTCATTAAAAGAGGAAAAGAATTTCTACTTAGTTTCTCTCGTTCGTAATCGATGCAACGAATTTTTATTTTGCATAAAGATCCGCAGTCTAGTTATATTATTATTCTAATTATTTAAAAATTATTATTCCAATAATAATATAACTAGACTGCGGATCTGTATGCATTCATGAAATAATTAATTGGGTGAAATGTAATATAAAACAGTAATAGATTAAACAAATGAAATCAATTTGTATTGTATTCCTGCTTCTCACAATCGTTGCAGAATATATTTATTTTATATACAAATCCACAGTCTATATAGGAGTTAGACCACTGTAATAATTGTTGGCGCGTATAATGTTTAAAAAAATATATACGTAAATCGATGGAAAATGAGTGAAATAAGTTCGACGTTACGCGATCAGGATAATGAAAAATGTCTAGCTGGAAATGGTTGCTCGGGTGCTAGATTATGAACAGAAGGGTTAAACAATCGCGGTGACAGGGGAGTATCTGTTTCATCGTGTGCAGAGTAAAATCGGCTGCGGAGAATGGCCGTCTATCCGAGCGTGGTTACGCAACCCGTTGTTATCAACCGATGCGATGCAGGTTCGTCTCTATTCACCTGTCTCCCTTCCTCTCCCGTTGTATCCGTTGCGCAGCCGGTCGTGTTCATCGGCAATTAAATTTTGTGACGTGCGTTGCTTATCAATTTGTTTATCGTTGGTTTGTCACTTTGCCCGAGAGCCGCTCCATTATGAACGGGGCCCGGGACTTAATCATTTCTATCGAGTTTACGGTCCTCGGAGTGAAAGAAATTTATTGCTGAAAGTGAGAACGATAATGGTAAGGCTCTCTCCGCCACTCCGCCAACCTGGCCTGGCTCGAATACATTACCGCGATAAAGAGTTTTACCGAGCGTAATTGATTAACTAAATATCGGATTTACGATTACAAAATACAATATTTCATCCCCCCGGCTGAGTAATTGTTTGATCGACGAGATTTCGCGTGACCACCATCGCCCGAGGGCTCGGAGGATGTCCAATGCTGTGTAGAAGCACTTAATATTCTCGAATACTGTGTCTATCATTTGTATTAGTTATTCGAGCTCGTATACGGTCGGGAAAATTGGTCCGAAGGACTTGAATCTTTTAGAGATGTTGGACTGACTAGTTGTAATTATATAGAAAAGGTCTGCGTACTCCAATTTTGATGAAATTTTAATATGTTGTAGATTTCGACATTTTGAACAACTTTTTCCTTTTCCAATATTGGGGAGTCGCTTTTAGTTTCCGAGATATTTGCAAAAGACTATGGCTAACACTGTATTGAATTTTTCGTATTCCTACACAGTATTCGCGATAGTTTTTTGCAAATATCTCGAAAACTAAAAGCGATCCCACTATATTGTGAAAGGAAAAAGTTGTTGAAAATATCGAAATCTATAACATATTAAAATTTCATCAAGATCGGAGTACGCAACCTTTTTTATTATATAATTACCAAATGATGTTCTTTCAACTTTTTTATTTGAGCCTGTAACGAATTTTTACCAACATTGGTACGCTAACATTAACCACAGAGGTTTAACAAATATAACCACACTTATTTACGATTTAAGGAAAAACAAATAGTGCTAAAAAAAACACTAGTTATAAATATGTGGATCGAAAGAAGATAATAAAGAGCACGATCGGAGAATAGACATCTGTAATTGTTAATTTCTAAGGCTCTGTTACAGAAAAGTGGAAAATAAACCGTTCTCAATGCTGCACTCATCATTTACGGTCTGCCTTTGAGAAACTATAATAGCACGTCTTCGCCAGAGATTGTAAACAGCCCGCGAACCATTCGCTGTTTGTCATTTCGCTCGGACGTTACTGGATTGCGGATAGCTCGCTTACAATCGGTAGTTACGACAATATAGACTCCGTTGGTATTTCTGGATTACAGGTTTAGGTCTTCGGTAAATAGAACCAGTTAGCGAACAGCCACGGTTCGACATCCAAAGAACGTTTAGAAGTGTTCTCGATTATTATCAACAGCTTCAATTAGGCTTAACTAGACTGCGGATACATTTATAGAAAAAATAAAACTTATCTACATCCATTACAAGAAACTAAACGCGAAACTATTTTCTTTTCAAGTACGTTCAACATGTTAAAAATAATACGTATAATAATTTGCAACAAACTAGATCGAAATTTATTTACTGTCTTAATACATTTAATAGGTTGAATATTACTGAATTATTACATAAAAAAAATTTATATTGAAATTTATATAGAAAATTCAATTGTATAACAACGTTTCTTAATTCTTCTAATGTTTTTACTGTTTTAAATTATACCAACTCGTTTTTTCTTGAATGCATAAAATCCGCTGTCTAGTGATAACAGAAAATCTGGCCGATATAAAAACTTCTCGAAAGAATGTTCGCTCTTGGGTCACGTTGCTGTCTATAAAAAGTATAATTTCGTTGATAATGTTCTCGCTTGCTTCTGTTTATCTTTTATTGTTGCTGAATTCGATCTTTGCTTCTACATTTTACCATCGCAATATCATTCATACATTACAAAGTATGTTTTCAATCACTTCGTCTCGTCGAGTGTCGCGTTGCAGCAACAATCAGCGTTATCGCTAACAATATTTGGTTACCGAATAACGCAGTTTTCTTTGCGCGACGATTGCCGAACGCGCTAACGCGGCATTCGTAATTAAAATATAAATAAGCTTCGGCATATGCAAAACCGACACGAAAACTTACCTCAAGGTGAAACCTTCCGCGGTACAATGAATTTTCTCGCACGATTAAATCGATCGTTCGAAAGTTTACGGTCGCGAACCTAACCGACGAAAATACAAGTGAACGGAAGTCGAGGATATTATTAAATTGTGGCAATTACTTGGATCACGTTGCACATATACAAAGAGAATAATCAAACCTGTGCCGCCTTTAAAACAGCAGGTAAATTACTTTTGTTACTTCGCCAAAATTCTCGTAGACTATTAATCCGGAACCTATTTTCCCATAGAATCCTATTTTCCCATAGCTTTTGAAACTACGTACGTATATCGATACCCGGGAAAAAATATTGGATATCCAATTAAAAAAAAGAACTGAAAGCGATCTCCGTAGCTCGATAAAAATGATGGATAGTTAAAAATTGGAATATCGCATCATATAGTCGCCTTGATACCGTGCAGCTTTATATTCGAAATGCTTTTTCGCGTGGTCGCTAATTTTCGAGTAATTTCAGGATCGTCGCGATAGGTGGGCACCTGTACAACGAATTAGCGTGACAATTGTCGGCATGAAAAATATCCTATTTCTTTAGAACTAGATAAAAACAGAAAAACAAACCCGCTCCACCAGAATCGTCCATTTAATAATGATAACAGCGTCCACTCTGTTGCGGCGCCTCCTCGCCTTTGTGAACGATTGGAACAACGGTTAAAAACAACAGCGAAAAAAACGTGTGTCTGTTTTCGTACAAAGGAAAACCCTGTGGAAAGACATCTACCATTCAATTATTGGACTGGTTCCTGGCTGGCGCAAACAGAAAAATTATCGTGCGTTTGTTTACGGGCCGAGTATGAACAAAAAAAAAGGGAATGAAAGAAAAAAATCGAGGATGACGCCCCATTTCGTGGGACCCTTAATTAGAAGTTCATAAACCGATAAGCGGGTCGTGCCGGGGAAAAGGTAAGTATGAGAGAAGAGGGTGAGGGTAGGTCGACGGAGCATGATCGAAAAGGCTGGCAGACTGCGGAGCTGAATGTCGCGGTGAGGTGAGCATTTCGCTAGCGCAACAGTGACAAGGTCAAGGACGCCGGTGTCTCCTAGATCCGGCATCGGGACGCCGCTTCGTTTAAGGTCGGCTTCGGTCTATATAGTCTTGCAACCTAAACCACGTATGTTCTCTATGGCGCAGCTGCTTCAAAAATTCACAACTCACTTACCAGAAATGCATAAATAAATGAGGCAAACAATGCGCACAGGCTGTCCAACTAAGGGCTCCGGCGAACGTAACCGGTTAGAAGATTTCAATTTTGTTGCTCAAACAAAGAAAGTTTGCTGCGAGCAAAGTATCTGGTTCCGGGACTTTAACGAAAGATGATTTATGTGGAAATGCTGATTCTCTCGAAGAGAAAAATTTCATAAATAAATGAGGAAACGTACAACAACGCTGCGATTTTATTCAATAAACCAACAAGGTTCCTCGAAGTGCAACGTGCCCATAAGGTCCGGTGAGAAAAGCATCTGTAAACGAAAGATGATTTTTATAAAATTTCCCAGAAATGCATAAATGCAGCAAACAATGCACAGGCTGACCAACTACGGGCTCCGGCACACTCGTAATGTTGTTGAAACAATATGTTCGTTAAGATAACGACGTACTCTTCAAAAACGAAAAAACAAACCGTGAAAGTGTCAAAACCATCATTACCGAAGCCACGAGGAAGTGTAATGACTATTTACCTCCGTTACACTAAAATTTGCCAAGAATATCTGACACGCGTTTTCTCAAAATTATGCGGAACGAGTCGGGAACTATATCATCGATCACGCTGTCTCTGAACGTGCACGTAGAACAGGTAGATTGAATTTGGCACGTGGGTTCGTTAAGAAACCGAAACCGTTGAATTTTCTCGTTTCGCAGGAATCCAAGAAGAAGCGGCGTGGATTCCTGATGGGATGGTTTCGTTATTCTTTTTCTGTAAAAAGCACGTTTTTCTACTGAAATATGCACCGACACACTCTAAAAGCTTCGCGAAAATACGGACGTGGAAAAGTTCCGGCGAAAAACATTCCTAAAAACCGCCTTATTTTCAGCATGTTACATGAGTTAGCCCCCACAGTCACGGAAACTAGCCCACTTTGCGCTCTTAATTATTTACGGGATCGCAAAGTTTGCCGGGGCTGGTCGGTTGGCAGGTAAAACTATAAAACATTAACCGTCTAATGCGTTCGGAGATATCGAGAACGGAGGCGTTTTAATTAACCGACGCGCCCGAACGTTATTCCCATAAAGCATCGCTCTTGAAGAACATACAACAAAATGGCAGAACGGCTTAACCCCCTCATCCACACTACGTGATACCCGGGTACCTATTTCAAATTCATTCACATAATATTCAATATTTTTCAATTGATATGTCCTTCATCTTTTGTGACATCTCAAATCTATTTTAGATGAATTAATATCCTTGGAATTAAACAAAAATTTTATACATTTCACAAAAAAAAACTCCCAAACCTTTTTTTTCGCATTCGCTATGATGAGGGTACCCGGGTACCACAAGGCTCAAGTAGGCAAATTAGATCCTATACAATTGTGATTTATAGTACAACTATTTCTCAGTACAAATTTTATTGTTTCAAAATACAATTGAACTACATGTTTATACAAGTAATACATTTCTCCACTTTTTGCGTATGCTGCACACATATTGGTCTTTTAGCGAAGACGTGCCATAAAAAATCTCCAGGTCATGCGGGGCCAGCTACCAAGTATATGCATGAACCTGAGGTAGATGGACCCGTGACGGACCAAGGGCCCTCGCTGGGGCCTGGTAGCGACGATGACGCTACAACAGTGTGCAGCAACCTACATGGGTACCCGGGTACCTCTTCATGCACAATCGTATAAAAAATTACCCGTGTGGATGAGGGTTAAAGAGGCGAAATGAGGATGGTGCGATACGTCTGAGCCGGGCAGGTACAATTCATCCGGCGATTCTGAAACTCGAGGGTAGAGGTAAAGCACTCGAATGTCTCTCGAGGCAGTGTAACGCGTCATTCATAAATTCAAGGCGGCAGCCGAGTGCTCGTTTAAATAACAAAGCTGCGGGGGTAACGAGGAAGACACGTTGAATTTATCTCATTCGATAAATCATCCTCGGCGGGATTCGTCCAGCAGAAAACACCGCGAGCAGCTTTTCCGCGGGCAGCGAAGAGCGGCATCGTCGCTGGTATAAATCCGTTTCGTCCCCAAAGCGGCCATCATCGTCATCATCGATCAGCGCGCGTGGTCCAGGAATTCCAATTCCCGTTACAATTTCCCTATATGGTCGAGGCTCTGGCGTGCGATACGGGGCTGCCTCCAGCGGTGAAATTCTCAACAACGATCCCGGGGGCGACGCGTTTCAAGCACGCCCAACGACGTCCCGCGTCGCGTCGTTCTATATCGAAGCGTCGCGACGCCTGCGCGGGCTCCGCAACGATCAGCTGGCTGGAAAGCGTCGAAGGGACGCGAGGAGTAAGCTCGCCAGCTAGAGAGAGCAAGACACAGGGTAGCTGCTACGAGCTTGAGAGGGACAGTGTTAACGTAGGAACGGTGGGGTCAGTTAGTAGAACAGAGACGGAGGAGCCGCGCGCATCCATCGGCTATCACTAGCGACGTCATGGATAGCCTGGTAGGCAGTTACGCACGTTTTTGGCAACGTTGTTGCGTGCCCTTAGCCGTGGCCATGGTGTTCTTTCTCGGTGTTGCGACGTGTGCGGTGATTTAATTTCGCTCAGTGGTGGTGTGACGGTCGATCGAAGCGCACCTGGGAAACGACGCCGCACTTCCGATTGCAACGATGCCTCGCCGCTACCTCGACAGAATGGTTCTCGGCCAGCTACGTATGCGGAACGTGAGCGCGTCACCGTCTGCCTGCCAGCAGATCCCACAGTGAACCTGTTTATCGATTCTGGCCAACCTAGTCAACTGTCCGACCTGTGTCACAATACCTGGATACAAGCTATAGAACAGCCCGCGGAACCAGCGCCGTGATTGGACGAAAGGATACATCATAGATATCGCACTCTCAGCGAGTATCCCCGAGTGTCATCCGACGGTTCTGCCCATCATAGGCAAGTCCATTCTCTTCACTGTCCTCCGAATCTTTCCGACGAGGATTCGAAGTCCTGCTGCAAGAGGAGCACATACAAGTCTGACAGAGACAAAGTCTACGTTCTCTGTGTACGTCCAGGGTGCGCTATCCTCTTCCGTGAAGCTGGCCGCGGAGCAACGTCGCGGTGGCGTCGGCTGGATTCTTGGAGTTCGCGGGCAGCGATGTGTGAATAAATTCCCGAGGAGGTTCCAGCCGAGTGTTTCTATTGCAGCTGCGTACGAAGAGAATTCGCTCGTCGATAACCCATCCGATATACGTGGGGCGCTCTCTCGAGGCAGCCTTCGAAGGGTAACGCGGTAAGTAGCAAAACAAATCCACTTGACCGGATAAACCGGTTTCTCTCTGTCAATTGTCGTTGGTCTGGATTAGTTTATAATTAACCGGACGCTTGTGAATTTGGCCGCGCGTAGGTGTCCGAGGGGTTCGTTGACTCGACCGTAAAATCGTCCAAGGCTGACACCGGAAAGGGTCGCCGGGTGACAGATATAGACCGTCGCGACGCTCGTGAGAATCGACCACGGAAGGGACCTTCGACTACCAAAACAGGCGTCCCTGGAGCGAGACCCTCCTGTCGGTGTGCAACATCGGCCTAGACACGACTGAAGGCTCTATCCGGAGAGCGATAAGAATTGGACAAACACGGGAGGGTATTACCAATAACCTCGAAACCGATCGTTCGTTCACGTGTGCGCGATAAGGCGACAGCAGCGAAGTCACCGGGATTAGGTTCGGAATCAGTCTATGTAATTGGGCGCCACCGCCGTCTGTGCACTCGAATCGTCGCCAACGTGTGCCCTCTATAAATCTAGGAGGAATAGAGAGCACAGGGAGCAGGAAGGGTTGTAACGAGCCGGGCGACGAGCACCCCCGACGAAGCTAACAGCGGGAGCCACGGACCCTGCAGCTTCCACGTAGCTGGAGGTCCCTTCTGATGGTACAACGAGTGATTCAGAACCGGTGGCGCAGTCCCCGCCGTCAGCATCTCCGGTGTCCACGTGTTACATCGTCATGGCTCCACGTGCAGCCTTCCCGATGATGGTGATCGGCCTGCTGATGCTACCCGCGTGCTGGCCGCAACATGGCCAAGCATTTTCCCCCAGGCTCTACCGCTCGCATAGTAAAGACCCCATCACCATCGGAGATATCGATTCCGTGCTGCAGGCCGGCGACGACCTGGAGTTCCCGAGGGACCTGAGGGATCCGTATCCAGGAAAGAGTTTCGGCCCTATGGGGCCCATAGACGGCTCTCTACCTGACGACGTCTCTTTCCGCAGTCTCTCGGCTGGGAACGACGGCGACGGTCCCGTCGAGTCGCATTTGTCCTCTCAGGTGGGCGAGAACGGTGGGAATGGCTCCAAAAGACCCAAACCCGAGTACCATATCATCGCCGTGGAGTTTCACCGAGTCGAGACTCCCTTCGTCATCGGCATATGGATCTTCTTCGCCAGCATCGCGAAAATAGGTACGGGGACTAGTGGAACTTGACACGATCCAAAGTCGAGCAGCCCTCGCTTCTTCGCTGATGGTTTCGTTGGTATCCGCTGCTGCGGTTAGCTCGAACGTTGTTGCGTCCTGCGAGGTGACGCCAGGCCCCCGCTTGGATTCTCTAGAGCGTTCGAGGTCACTTCCTCCATTCCGTGTCACGCCGGCAACGATTTCTGTTTCGGTGAACGCATTGTTCCCATATCGCTACACCGAATTCTCGGTTCTCTCTCTTTCTCATGGTTTCCGGCGTTGCTATTATTCCTAGTCGCGTGGAAACCTGTTCTTGCAACGATGGATTTTGAAGCCTCGTCCCTGGCTCTGTTGCATTTGAAATTTACCTGTTTGGTTTGTTTGTTTTTTGTTTTTTACATTCCATCGGGCGCGATCAAAGCATGACTAGACTCGCAAGGACGCCGAACGACACGGTGGAGGGGGTGACTAGTCGGACAACCTTGACCGAGCGGAATCGATCTCGATCTAACTATAGCAAACATATTTCAGAATTTTCAATAACGACGTGCTTTTCCGCGGCCACGCGAAACCGCGCGCAACAATGGAACGGCACACGGAAATTCGAGCTACCAGACGCTCCTTTTTATTCCCAATCACGACCTTTTCAGTCGTGACGTTCAGTTGCTGGCGACGGCTACCTTCCAAAATACGTTTCCGTGTTTCTACATTTTCTTTCCATGGACATCCCGGGATAAGTCCTTTTTTTGTCGCGAAAACCGATAGCGACCGTAGGTCACCGGGATAATCGATTCGCTGTGCCGGGGACGCGGACGAAACAATTTCTATGTCCTCGTTAGGGATTTAGACTGAATCTTTTAACATTCGCGAGGATTTTTTGGGATATTTTTACACACCTGATTCGAATGATCGATACGGATGAACGATATCAGAGAATACTTTCGCTTTTGAGAATTTTACCAACATTTTGCACCAACAATTTTTCTATTTGCTATCGACACTTCCAAATAATACTCGTATTAGACCATTATCAACTTCCCAACAATTTGTAAGCAACGAGGTTGTAAACATTTTCTATTTCTTTCCAAAAAAAGCAATCGCTCTGAAAAATTGCAATCGCTTTCAGAATAATGGGATAAAAATTCCTTTCATATCCAATACACGAGATCGCATTTATTTGATAGTTGGTGCGAGCAGGTTGATAGAGTTTCGCGCGGGGGGGTTGGAAATCGGAAAGATTCACGGCGCGGACCGCCAGCAATCGAACGTCCCGAACGAGAACGGTTCCAAGGGAGACCGTTAAGTTACAATTGTACGTGCAGGCTTCCACATGACGCCGAAGCTCAGCAAGATCTTTCCGGAGTCCTGTTTGCTGATCGTTGTCGGCGTCGTCGTTGGTGTCTTACTGTTCCAGGCGAGTAGTGTCCACGTGTCGCCCCTCACCCCCGACACGTTCTTCCTCTACATGCTGCCACCCATTATCCTGGACGCCGGTTATTTCATGCCGAACCGACTGTTCTTCGACCACCTGGGGACGATACTTCTCTTCGCCGTCGTCGGAACTATATTTAACACGCTGTCGATAGGTAGGTGAAACGGATAAAACGGCTACCGGTGTGTCGTTCCCCCGACGTCACGCGACCGGATTTTTCTTCGATCTTTTATTTTCATTTTTTTCCCCGTCCTCTCTTCATCTCCCTCTCTCCTTCTGTCCAGCCAGCTTTAATCCGTTTCGTTTCCTGGATTAACATCGCGCGCGTTGGCCCGTTTACCTGCTGGCTTGCTCTCCTTCCTTTTTTACAGCTGTCCTTTTATTTCCATTCGACGCCTGCGCACGAGGGACAACCTCTGCTAGATTGTTCGGAGCTCGAAGTCGAATTTTAGTTTGCCTATCTTCTTTCATGGTCTCCTCCCTGATTCCTTTAATTGGACGAGTTCGAGCCACGGAGCTTATTTTGACTCGCTGCGGGAATTTCTATGTACTTCGACGTCTTGGACACATTTTATCTTACTTATGATATCGTGGGTCCAAGGGAAATCGCCGACACAGTTTTCACCAGCAACATTTCACCGACATAAGATTTGACCGACAACGAAGTCAACCTACGACGCCTTTAACCGACAGCGGATTTGATCGGCACGAATTCGACCGACAACCAATTTAATCGACAGCGGATTTGACTGACATCGAATTTGACTGACAACGAATTTGACTGACAACGAATTTGACTGACAACGAATTTGACTGACAACTAATTTAAACGACAGTGGATTTGACCGACAACGAATTTATCGACAACTCCTTTAAACGACAGCGGATTTGACCGACAACGATTTTAGATTCGTTGTCGGTCGAACCCCTCGGTTAAAGGCGTTTTCGGTCAAATCTGGAATCGGTGAAAACTGTGTCGGGAAATCTGTGTCGGTGATTTCCATGGGACCCTATATTGTTATTTGGCAATATATTGTTTTTTACCGTACACCATTTTCTTTACAGATGCAACGCTTGAGAACGTCTTTATCCCCAAAAAATGTGGAAGGGAATAAAGAACGGCGTGATATTCGTATTTGTTGAACTTTGTTTAAAATCTTCACGTCGAGTCCGAATCGTTAAAATACAAGAAGGGGTTTGACGTAACCCTCGCGTTCCATTAAAATTCTTATTGTTTGGCAGCGCTTTTGATTGGTCAGCTATACCTAACAACCAACGTGTTTGTTATCGACGCAGGGACGCAGTTACACAAAAATTCGCCAGCCTACATCAAATTTCATTTAACTCGCATGTCAAGGGGCTATTATTTCAGCCGGTTTGTTTTCAATGCATCGCCACGCATTTAGACACGTATAAAAACACAAATGAAATTTGTTTCTCACAGAGTAACGTCCTCTTCACGGTATATACTTATTAAGAGCGACCTCGCAATTTCGAAAAGTACTCTCGACACGTATTTACTGCAACGCGTAATGTCCTACGTAATCAGCAAGTGGAAATTTACAGCCCGAAAACATTATCCATCTCTCTCTCTCTCTCTGTCTCTCGAGGAACATTACGCTGTCAATTTTACTGATCAACGGAGTCGTTTCCAAGCCAATTTACGATCGGGAGGAGGTGGTCAAAAATACACGAGCCCGATGCGCAAAACTATTTCGCGTTCTGCATGCGATCGACTGACGCGCATTCCGAGATTGCGCAAGCTAGCCAGTGCAGCGGGAAGTCGACCGGAACAGAAATATTTCGTGCCTCCAGTCGAAGTTGAAGTTCGATCACCTGTTTCGGCCGAACACGGAAGCAAACACGAGTCGAGTTTCTGCCGCGCTAGCCAAGAAGGAAAACAGTTTGGTCGTTGAATCGCCCACGTGATTTCTGTTTTGCGAAGACGCGTGGTCGTCATCGTTGCGAAACCCGATGACGTTTTCCTCCATACGACGCGAAACCGGCATACGACCGTGAATAATTAAAGACCTGTCGAGAGTTTCGGTGAAACCCGTTATTATTAACGATGAACGTCCGCCGAGAAGCATTTTCTAGGACGCAGGCCGATTTAAAAATCGCCGAGGTCGCGTTCCCGCGACGCTTTACAGTGCGGCATGCAATGGACAAAAATCAAAATAATCATGGTTCTATTCTTATCTAATTATTCAACAAAATCATCAGTCAGTAAGTAAGGAACGTATATGTAAAAAGTAGTATCCAAGAAATTCAATAGGGGATAACAGCCAAGAGTTTATTGTAGTATAAATACTAAAAAGTTAGGTTACTCCATTTTTGATCAGAGACATAATTTTAATTTTTAATTTTATGCATAATTTTAACTGGCAATTTAGGAATTGCGTTTTTTCCTTAAAATGCATCCTATAATTTTGGTTGTTCCGTATCAACAAGATGTTGTAGTATATTGCTATATAATTTTTTTCTGCGATACATTGCAAGACTCGATGTTATTTAGTTTTTGTTAGAGAAATGCATTCGTAATTGTGATTTGGTTGAAGTAAATAATTATGCATTACAGTAGATATAATTAAATTTAGCCATTTTAGAAGTTATGATTTTTGTCTCGGATGTCCATTTACATGCCGCACTGTGCGCTTGTCCAATTTTCATCTTGCGATCATTTTCTTGGAGGATTATTCTATCTCTGACATATTTTTCCTCCTCTTTTTTTTCTTCTCTCCTCTCCGGTCTCTTTGTTCCAGGATATTTCGCTCGATTATCGGAAGCGCACCGGAATGTGTCGATGAACTTTGAAAGAGAATCGACGCATTCACGTTGATATCTTCCTATCAATCGGCGGAGCTTTATTTTACCAAATAATGGCCTATCCTCGATGAGTATCGGAAGCTTTATGTTTGCATTGTTCCGAGCAGTATTGTCGCCGGCCTGGAAAATACTTGCTTTCAATTCCGCCCTCCGATCCTGATCGAACGTTAGACAAATTACCTAAACCCGAAAACCGCCGCCAAGCTGGTGCTCCGTGCTCGTGCTAATTAATCTTGAATCCGTCGCTGATAGCTGTTTACCGATACGCATCTCGAACCACCTCGAACGACGATGAAAAATCTGTGACTTGATCCGAGCTACTCGAAACCAGTTTTCCAAGTCGAATTTAACTGGTACATACTCGAACACCGAGATTAGATTCGTTGATATAATTAAATTACTTGACTAATAATACCCTCAGGTTAGTTACCGATAAAGAGATTCTTCTCTTTTAATCAACCACGGATTATTCGACTTGGATTCCTCTTTTTAACCTTTCCGATTCAATTTCAAGCACGCCATTTACCTCTGGACTGCAGATTTTATATATTTAAGAAATTAAGTAATGAGTAATGAAAATGGTATTTTATATAGTTGAATGATTACAGATCGACGAGTGCTTTTGTTTAGTGGTCAACGTTTATTTTCAGGCGCATCGCTATGGGTGTTGGGGAAAATCGGTCTTTTCGGCTGCGAAACACCGCTCCTGGACATGTTCCTCTTCTCGGCGCTGATCAGTGCCGTGGATCCTGTCGCCGTGTTAGCCGTCTTCGAGGAAATCCACGTGAACGAGATCCTCTACATCGTGGTTTTCGGAGAGAGTCTATTAAACGACGCCGTTACCGTCGTGAGTATCCACTTGTTCTAAAAAGAACGTCGTTCCGAAACACTTGATTCTTATCCGGAGATAACGAGCGATCTCAATCAAAGCCGAGGTACATAATCGCAGATAAAACTACCTTGAGCAACTATAAACTTCAAAACGAGATCGTGTACTAGATTAAATTCCATAGACTCGAACAGGACGAGTATATAAATTTCATTCTCTCATCCGAGCATAAGAAATGAAACGATACCCTAGTAGCACAAAAATATTAAATGGATATTTTTTTCAAATATTGGAAAAATATTTTTTAAGCCACATTTTTTCATATGAGAAAAATATTGGATCTGTATATTGGGAAAAAATATCGTGCAAACCCTAGGGCACCTGACAACATTTGCTACGGGCACCGCGCTGGCTTAATCCGGCCCTGGCAAAAAATATTCGAGTTCAATTCCCCGAGATATATTTGTATCGACTTTCCGGTGGATGGACCATTAATAATGCATCAGCGTGTGAAAGAATGCAAGATCGAAGAAATATTCTCGCTGAAGATAATTAATAAGACGTCCTTGACAAACCCAGTCCGATTTCGCTTCTGGCTTTAGAATCTGGCGTGCAACGATGGACAAATCGCTCGATTAGCCACGCAAGGCGTCACTTTTTAATGATTCGCAGGTGCTATACCATATGTTCGAGGCGTACAGCGAGATGGGACCTTCGAGAATCCTTTACACGGACTTACTGTCGGGCCTGGCTTCGTTCTTCGTCGTGGCCATCGGAGGAACCATAATAGGCGTGATATGGGGCTTCGCGACTGGCTTCGTCACCAGATTCACTCATCAAGTCCGAGTAATCGAGCCAATCTTCATATTCGTTATGGCGTACCTGGCCTACCTGAACGCTGAGATTTTCCACATGTCGAGCATCCTGGCGTGAGTACTATTTGTCCTTCTGTCGTTTGTGTATTTTGCAACGGAAAACATTTTCACGATAACCCAACGACAAAATAAGACAAGCACGAATATGCTGGGTAAAGAATGTGTTCTTCAATCTTGAAATAAAAATTGCTATTTCTATATAATTCTTGGTAATTATATAGAAACGGTTTGCGTACTCCGATTTTAATGAAATTTTAATATGTTATGCA
>CM052343.1:3621935-3726330 GCA_028455595.1 Lasioglossum vierecki
AGTATTAGCAATAGTTTTTTGCGAATATCTCGAAAACTAAAATCGAGCGGCGGTAACATGTATAGGAAAAAGTTGTTCAGAATAATGGCCTTGACTAATGACCTGAATAATTACCCAATTTTACAATAACTATAAATTTTGTCAAGGTTTCGGTCTAGTTTAAGACCATTAACAAGAAAACTTTTTACATATAATTGCGTCTGTAAATAATTAAGACACTGCAAATTACATAGTTCAAGTCAACTTCCGTGTGAAAAAACAAAAAGAAAAACGAAAAAGCAATCTTCGCAAAGAATTTCCTCGTCACTGTTGCAATGCATCAGAGATGATTTTACATTGACAAACGTATGAAAAAGTTGTGACCAACGTACTCGCAGTTGCTTTATTTCTCACAGTCAATTCAAAAGCACAGTTCGACCGAGGGTCCGCGGCAACGTTAAACCTTTTTAAACATTTCCCTTCATCCAGGTTTTTTAAAATCGTAGAGGCTGCAGTGTAATAATTACGTTCAAAGTCGACTCGAGACTCGGGAATCCAAGAATAAAAGAAAGGAAGAAAAAAAACAACAATTTGAATAAAACCGGTGGCACACGGTTTAAAGCGAATATAGACCAGCAGCGGAATGTCAAAGGTTAGCGATGAAAAAGATAAAATAAAGGGCAGCATTGACCGGCGGTGTTTGTCGTAGAAATTTTCTCGAAAGATCAAAGTTTAGTATTATTAAAACTGGCTTAACTTTGATACGTCTCCGCCGGGTCACTAAACCTCGCACAGAGGACGACGACACAGCGCGGCCGCCATGTTGAAGATTGCAGACACAGATATTCTCTCCTCAGTTGAACACCATTATTTGATTGAACATTTGTCTTTGATGTTACATCGGTTCTTTTTTCTCTTCATATTATCTTCCGCGTCGTGTCCTCTAAGGACACCCCCGTGGACTCAAACAGCGAATTCTTTTTGATCTCTCGAGCGCAGAGCGAGAAAGACGCAATGCCGAGGGAAAGTCTTCCCGAGGAATCTGTTTCTACGTAATTTTCTCCGTAAGATTAATAACAGCATTTTCTCTCCGTTCCGTGAATTAATCATAAACAGTGTTTCGATCAATGCTAATTAGCTGGGCAAAACTTATAAAGTAATTCAGTAATAAACGCCAATAAATGGAAAAGTTTTTGTTCGTCAAACTTTCTTCTCGGGTACATTTTCAAATGCGGAAATCGAAGGGAATGAACAATATTTATATTTCTAGTATCAGTGATCTAGTGACAGTTTCCAGGACTTTTCAGAAATAAAATCTTAATGGATTGTATAAATTATGTTTTGGAGAAATCATCGAATTAATAATTCCAATACTTGCAAACTTTGTTTTAGTCAATATAGAAGGCAATAAATGCTAATAAATGGAAAATTCATTTGTTCGTAGCATCAGAACAGACTTCAAACTTCCTTCTCGTGTAAATTTTCAAATGCGGATATCGCCGGAAATTGACAATATTTTTGTTTTCTTTTTATTTTAAAAAATGCTCAATCAATAAATTGTTTTCTTCGGAGTAGGATCAAATAATTTAGTTCAAAAATTGTTATTAATATTATTATATGTTCAAAGTTATTAAATTAATAATTAACAAAAAAATAACTTCAGCCTTTATATATTTATTAGAGGATGCAATTAAAAAATCCCTATAGATCCTCTAAAAATCATCTTAATGGATTGTATAAATTATATATATTTTCAAGAAATCGTCGATTTAATATTTCCAATATTTGCACACAGAAAGGTTGTTTATTAGTCGCACAAAAAGGTTTCGTCCAGCTAGCACCTCGAATAGCAGCGCCGTTCGAGTCGGGAAGTATCGGATCGTTTGATCTTGTTTTTCTCAATCTGTTCTCGAGTACAAGGTCGGCCGCGGTTAGGGATACGACTCGGTGGGTGTTCGGGGAAAACCCCTAATCGCGTCGTTCGAATCAATACAGCCACTCGCGAGGATGTGTAATGCCTCCCGCGCGATTCAGACGAGTTCGACTCGCTAATGGTATTACGGGATAAGGGACTTAAGCTAAACCAATCACCGCTTATCGTGTGTCACTTACCGGTTACGGGATTGTGCCAAGAATATCGTTTCTTATAGTCGGATCTTCTAGCCGCCGACAAGGACGGCTAGCAGCGATAGTTCGAGAAGGATCGTCTTTGGCACGAGGTGCGGGGGATGGGAATGGGACATGTTTTATGCATTTTCGAACGATTTTCGGGCAAATTTTCCGCCAAGATTCACTGTGGGAGGAGCGAATATAGAGTTTATTCGAAGAGGTTCGACTGAGCCTGACTATATATATATATACGTAAATACTAGCTTATCGGCATGCAATATATACGGAATGTCTTCGGATTAATATAAAAACTTGTTTTTAGAGCAGCCCTCCGACTGCGGTTATTGCCAACGGGTAACTCGCGAGGGACTTTGGATCTTATTCGGTATAATGCGATTCTAAAGACGTTTTTTATCGTTCCTTATAAACGTGTCATAAGCATTTATGAGATACAGAACAGACTGGATAATAACACGGCCCAACACCCGAAAATCTTTTCCATTCTCACTATGCGATTTTTGAGAAATTTGAATTTATTGTTATAACATAAGATATTATATTGTTCTTTAGAGTAAAAGATTCTCTAGACTTAGATTCTCTAAACATGTTTAAACAATCATTAAAGACGGAGAGATACCATTTCTGCACACATTTCTGGGGATATTTTTCAATATATATAAGAAAATAAGGGTCCAGTGGAAAATCGTATTATACCACGCGACAGAGCAAACTTTTATCTTGAGAAACCACCCTGTCAAGTTTCGAACGTCGACGTTTTCACCGAATCGGAAAGCAAAATATCATCGCGGAACACAAGACGCCGCCAGTGACGCTCTCCACTAGAGCGGGCGTTCTACGTTCTATATTTTGCTTTCTGGTTCGGTAAAAACGTCGATGTTCGAAACTTGACAGGGTGGTTTCTCAAGATAAAAGTCTCCTCTATCGCGTGGTGTAATTCGTTTTTCCCTGGGCCCATATTTTCTTATATGCATTAAAAAATATCCTCAGAAATGTGTGCAAAAGTGGAGTCTCCCCGTCTTAAGGATTACTATTGCACATCACTGGATTCGGGAAGTCTAGAGAATCTTTTGCTGCAAAGAACAATATAATATATTATATAATAACACATTACAATATTTATTCAAAGTATATTCTGGTACATTCTGGTACAAACGAAGATTAGTATAGTCTAATCCATGTCACTGTCGCGTGAGCACGCCGAAAAGAGACGAGGCTGGTATTCTGATTTTTCCTCGGGAAATTCGTTGAACGTTTCTCGTCGCTGGTATTCACCAGTTGTACGTACCGAAGCGGCGACCGCTATCGGGACACGGAACGGTTTTGGTCAGCGAGGTAGGAGAACAAAGGGACAAAAGATCCTCTGCTTCGCTATTCAAGGCGTTTCGGCGTCTCTTAAGTTACGAAATCTCGGGAGACTTAAAAGGATTCGTCTCTCCTTCCGCAACCATCAGTTCGCATCGCGGATTACTGTCACTGACTTACGGCTTCTCGATTCTACTGACAGTTTACCGGTAAATTGTCCGGCGCGACGCCGACGACGACGATGAGATTTAAAAATTCACGAAGGCCACGTCGTCGGCTAAACGGGGCCAACCCTAACGAAAATCATTAACCGTTGTTGCAGGCGTGATCGTGCTGTCCGCTGTGGCGAACCAGTTCCGTTTGCACAAACTCGAGAAGGTGGAGAAATTCGTGATGTCCTATGGCGGTTTACGGGGCGCCGTCGCTTTCGCACTGGTGCTTTTGATCGACCCGAGGAACGTGCCACTGCAGCCAATGTTCGTCACCACCACCATCGCTGTCATCTACTTCACCGTGTTCTTTCAGGTAACCGAACTTTTCGCTTCTGACAGAGATAACAGGGGCGGGCACCGCGCGGAAGAACAAATATTGTAGCATTATCTCAGCAAACAGCCGGTGTCGCGTTTCCCAAGCTGTCCAGCTGCCAGCGCTATGCTCGTATAAGGGACACCGTAGGGTTAAAGATATGAACCCCCCCTGTCACACGCTTTTCGACCCACGCCATCGAAAGTAACGAAATACTCAACCACCGTTCCATCCTAACCCTTACTTCTCCCCCACGATTTCCCTCGTAAAAATTGTTTTACGCCCTTCATAGATTTTTATGAACGTCCGAAGAGAAACGAATTGATGTTGAAGAGTACAACTGGATATTTATGGATTTATGGGGAAAATAAGTGGGTGTAATCTAAGACAGAAATTATTTAAAAAGTATAAAAAGTATTGAATTGCTATGAAACTTAAAAAAGATGGACTTAAAAAAAATTTTAAGTATGCAATTTCGAGTCTCTAGCTCATCAGAAAATTAGTTTAACATTAATTGCAAAATTTATCACCGAACAGCCAGACAAACAAACAAGAAAGCGAGCTAATAAAAACGTGGTAATATTTTTACGTTGCATTATTTGAAACTAATTGCATAGATTCCGTTCGAAATTATAATTACGAGTCAGATTCGTTTAAGATGAAGCAATCTAAGAAAATCAATGGTTAATGTTGTTAATGGAAGTGGATCGTACAATTCTGTGCTTCGTTATTTCAAGATTCCGGCCGTTTAATTTAATTTTAAATTCATTAAGCTAATACTCTTCCAGTTACGAAGGATCATCTCGAATTTCTGCTTGAATTATCCGAAGAGTCGATTCGCAAATGATATTATTTATTGATTTAATAGAGAGTAAAGATCCGTATGTTTTTGTTTTCCATGTCCACACGAGTGTCGACTAGAATGGGTTTCCTATCGCGAATATAATTTCCCTTCCGAAAACACTCGTGCGCCCCTGCGGGTTAAATGTCGGTATTATAAATTATAATGGTCGAATTAGAATATCGACACATACGGTCGACGGAGCGTTAGCGAACTAAACGCGTTCCAGAGAATAATAGAAGGCTGTGCTCGAAGTAACTGGCCGAAAATTTCCGGGCACGAATGTAGGTACACAGAAGAATAACGATAAAGGTTGTTCGATTTAAAGAGGGTACTATAATAGCAGGAAAATCCCTTTTCTCTAAATCAACATCCCCCGAAGTGTGGCACTCGGCGCACCGCGGCGCTAGGGGTTGCGCAGAGGCAAACTTTCGGAAATGTTGATTTAGACCCGGGAACCATTCAATAAAACCGGCCGAATTGACTGTTATTAAATTTTCGATCCGTCACTGTGAAATCCGCGATCGCTCACCGGGAGATTGTCCCCGCGCTGCTTCATTCCGGAAACCGGAGTTTCGAATCTCTAAATTCTGGCGTTTTTCAAATTTCTACATTCCCGAACTCTCAAACAGTCAAATATTAAACTTGAAAATGCCGATTCAAATGAAAATCATTATTTACGTCCAATAACCAACATTTTCTACGATATTCGATGATGTTTGTCATTTTGTTTGGCATTTCAATGCTCAGCTTTATCTCCAAACAAAAATCTATTTCATTGATGAAAAAACTGAATAAATAACTGTTTATTGAACAAAATAACTACTTCAACGCAAAACAGAGACCTGTAAATATAATATGCAAGTAATGAAAATTGAATAAATTTACGAAATATATTTAATTGATACAGTTCTATGAAACGTGCATGTCGACATTTTCTTAAACCGATAAAACTGAATAAATAACTGTTTATTGAACAAAATAACTACGTCAACGCAAAACGTAATATAAACGCAATAATATGCAATTAATGAAAAGTGAATAAACAGCTGCATCAAAGATCGAACTTCTCGAAACAACCTAGCGAAGAGTTCTCAATTATCTTCTAATCCGAGAGCTCCCCAATTATTGGCTCCCGTATAATTTCGCAATCTTCAAATAATTAAACGTTGTCATCCGGGGGCTGGCTCGCCCGAAACGCCCGAAGTTTCCAGGTCAGGAGCTGCCAAATTTTGACAGGAATTAATGTTCTATTAGGTAGTAGAACGTGGCTCCTCTCGAAGTTTTCTGAAATTTATTATCTATCGTTGCGCGCGGGGGCTATAACTCCGGGGCTTTTCGATTAGATTCCAGCTGGCAGGAGCAGCCGAGCAACATTTTGCATTGGGGAGGGGAGGGGAGGCTGTCTCTGCTTAAGGAAAAGAATGCACCGTTACCGCAATTTGTACGGTTACACGTTTTTCGCCCCCGGTGCGTTGGCGCAGCGACTTTTATTACCGGGCTCAGTCATTTTAGCATCATAGACAAGCAGATGGGGGAGGGGATAAAACTCGAGCTCGGGCATAGGCTTTTATGGGGATGGGAACACGGTCTAGTGGCCGCAAGTATATCTCCCCGTGATATTAACGCCGGATACAACCGACGCGAAAGATTCTTTTCTTCTTTTATACGCGAGGCCGTCGCACTATGGGGTACTTGGCCGGTCTAGCTGGCCAAAATTATTTTTTTCTGCTTAACGCGTTTAAAATGTACCTACTAACTTGTTTATAGTATTTTTTCTTTAAAAAAAATTATAAACAAATAAAAATTAACCATTTTTATTGAAAATATTATTTTTAACTAATTTAACAATACGCGCGAATTACTACAATATATAATAATAACCAATAATATGACTAAATAATAATACGCTTGCAATTTCATTTTTGTGGAAAAAATTAGACGTAACGATTAAATATTTATTTTTAACTTCTTATTGTGTAATTATATATATTGAATATCACAAAGTTATTATCTTGTAGTTCAAATCAGGGGGTACTTAGAATTTTTTATAATATGTAGACAATTTTATTTGAAAAATAAATATAACATGAAATTCACTAATTAAACGAAAGCTTTTTAAATTAATCTATTTTTTAAAGCAAAATATACTCGTGAGTGGCTATCATTGACAATATATTGATGGATTTCGAATTTATTGTACTTTCGTCTCCCAATGTACCTCCAGAACATCCTTTTTCAGGTAACAACTCATTTTTACCTGGGATGAGTTTGACAAAATCGACTTTTGGCCAGCTAGATCGGCCAAGTATCATTTCTCCGTAGACTTTCCTTCCACCCCACTCGCTCTCCGTACGGACAAAATGATCCGCTTTTAATTCTCCAGAAAGTTCCTCCGTTAGAAATTAAAACCGGTCTAAAATAAGAGCGAATCAAATAAAAACGCAATTAGATTGCGAAAGGTTAAGCGTCACGGGGAAGGGTATAGAGCGATCGGTTGAATGGAATAAAACATCCCTCCGCCTGCTTTCATCCTGAAGGCGCGTCCTGTTTGCGATTGGAGTGGGACCAACTCCGTGGTTCCATTAGTTCTAAAAACACCATCGACTTTGTCGGCCAGTCGATCGGAAACTCGATATCGATGGCGGCATTCGGTGCACACCGGTCTCGCGACAACCGCCTAGCTCGATCCTGCATAAATTATTCGCTAAAGAGCTACTCTAGGGGATTCTTTTTTGGTTGCGGAGCTTCGTATTACCACGATAATAGTGCACGGTAATGTGTGTGGAGATTTCTATGTACACGCGCTCAGTGCACGTTACACAGGAACTTTCAACATTTATTTTAATATCCCTTGACTGCTCGGGGACGCACGTCTTTAGTATCATTTCCTCGAGCTTGCTCAACAAAATTTCATTTCTCCGACCTGCCACTCGCGAGTATTTAATGACGAGATTATTCATGTTCAATTACACGAGTACGACCCGATTTTCTGCGCCGCTTTCGTCTTAACTTCTGTTTGAATTATTACTACCGTGGATGACCAATTATTTAGTTTATTGGAAACGGTGACCAAGATATTTTCAACGGCGAACTTCGATAGGGCACTAAATTTGGTTATACAAAATTATTTTCCTTCTTGAACTATGTAGAGGGTTGAATTAAATTCTACTTTTGTGTTTACTATTTTACCACGTTTTTATTAGCTCGCTTTCTTGTTTGTCTGTTTGTTTGTTTGTTTGTTTGTTTGTTTGTTCGGTGGCAAATTTTGCAATTGATTTTAAACTAACTTCCTGATGAGCTAGAGACTTGAAATTGCACACATGGCTCAGAACTGGATGACAATGCATTATTCAAAAAAAATTTTTTTAAAAAGTCTTACCGTTTCGGAGAAAATAACAATTAAATATTTACCTTTTCATCCCCCCGCGAACTACGTCATCGCGTTCAGCGATCCCCACTTCGCTCGACAACCCTCTCTACTTTACTATGCGTGCGCACTCTGACTCGTCCCCACTCCACGGACCCACTTTGCCCCGACGCGCGACGGAGCTTAGTATATGATAAGTATAGATATGATCGGTAGTATAGTACATCATCGCGCGACGATCGGTAGTATAGTATATAATCGCGCGACGATCGGTAATATAGTACATCATCGCGCGAAGATCGGTAGTGTGTCATCGCTTTGTTTACCAAATGGAATTTACAGTGAGCTTAGTGAGTATACAAAGTATTAATAAAGAGTGCTACAAGTATTAACGCAAGACTAAAAAGTAGAAAATAATTATTTAAATAAAAATAAATTTTTAAAAATACCACGTTTTTAAAAACGGACTAAAAAGTATAAAATAATTTTTCCTAGTGCCATACAGATTCCTAACCTCCTACAGGTAGTCCTGAAAATTTGTGATTGTGAATTTTGAATAGCTGTGAAAATACTTGTGGGATTTCAACCGAAAAACGTGGAGCGCAAAATGCATCAATTATCTATCGCATGCGCCCCACGTTTTTCGTTTGAAATCTCACAAGTATTTTCACAGCTATTCAAAATTCACAATCACAAATTTTCAGGACTACCTGTAGGAGGTTAGGAATCTGTATGGCACTAGGAAAAATTATTTTATACTTTTTAGTCCGTTTTTAAAAACGTGGTATTTTTAAAAATTTATTTTAAATTACAAGGGGCCCATGCATGGACAAGCATATTGCGCAACATTATGATTGCGATTGACTGATTAATACAATATTAATTTAGATGTACATCGTGCTGCACGATAATTGTTGTGCAATATGTTTGATCGTGAATATGTTCTTTTAATTAGTCAATCACTGCCATTCACGGTCAATGATGTTGCGCGATCGGCACTGTTGCGCAATATGCTTGACTAATCGCTAAAAAAAAGAACACTTACCTGGTGAAAAAATAAAATTGTATATAACCGAGAGGGGTTCAAATTACATAGTACCGGCGTGGCTTGATAAATTAGGGCACATTTATATCTGTAAAAAAATCAGTCTGGGAACTTTTCGAGCATATATACGCCGAAGTTTGGAAGTTTGTCGCCCACGTATCTTGTCGCAGCTGTTCAAATAAAACGATCTCTGTGAATGAACTGTGGTGGTACGAAACCTGACCAGCCATACCTTTTTCTTTTCCAGGGTATCACGATCAAGCCGCTGGTGAAGATCCTGAACGTGAAGAGAGCCGAGAGGAAGAAGCCGACGATGAACGAGAGGATTCACGAGAGGGTGCGTCGCGTGCTCCTCCTTGTTTCTTTCTTTTAGAAAACAATTCGTTCTAGCGGAACGGGGGATCGATCGGTTAATAAAAATACTAGATGAAGGAAGGAGCGGTGGGAGGGGGAGGAGATGCGAGGAGCCTGGCGGCGTTATAAATTGTAGACAGGCGGCTCCCGGCGCATTCTCGTGTCGTTAATGTAAATATTGAAAAAGAATAGCCGGGCCGCGCGATATAGGGGAATCAATAATCGTTGGCCGTCCGCGTGTGCACCGAGGATCGCATTGATTTTCATGCGGCCCGACCCCCGCGGCGTCCCCGGTTCGCAAATGAACGTGTCAAAACAAGAACAATGGCTCGGTAAATTAACCGAGTCGTTTCGTGGCTGATACTCTTAGCATATATCACGCCAGATAACGGATATAATAAGCGACCACGGTCTGCTCTCTGCACCGTTCGCCGAACGAGCGAAAGCAAAAAAAAAACTAAATGAAAGATACACGAAAACCACGGCAGAGTTAGAGAGGAAATGACGTTTCTGCTTTCAGTTATTGGACCACGTTATGGCTGCCATCGAGGACATTTTGGGGAAGCACGGCAACTACCACGTCCGAGACAAGTACATAGCACTCTCTCATAGTACACAATCTCTTCTAATCGTGAAACCGCGAGAAATCGTTGCGAAACGGTAACAGGTAACGCCGAGCTGTGTGACAGGTACGATAAGCAAGAAAGCAAGCTTCTGTGCCAGTTAAAAAATTTAATGAACCAGAATTTTGCTTCTCGGCGACACCCATTGGAACCGTTTGTCTTCTCGTTGTTACACTTCGAGGCGTTGCATTTCAGCAGTTCGAAATATTAAACCAAAAATCTTAACGAAATTCATTCGGGAAGAAATAGCTTTTCATATACGGATATTTTTTAATTTTTATAAAAATTATAAGTAGAATTAAAATAATTTCTACATCAAAAATTAACAAAATTTAGCCTTGTTCCAAATCTCAATTGCTGTTGCAATAACGGTAACCTTTTCAAGAATCAATTGTTAATTTTGTTAAATTAAAATATAATCCTTCCTCATTTTTCGTAAAATTTATAATGGGACGCTGTTCCATTTTGAAAATTATAATTCTGCGGTTACGAGGTTTGAAATTTCTTTATTCTTTAACAATTTATAAGGAATTTCGAATTTTGAAATGATAAAGCACAAGCTGTGTTGATTTCCGAGCTGCTGAACCCTCATTTGCCGGAAGCGCGCGCTGCGTCGAGCCTCGTTATTTCCTGGCATTGTGATATGTTTTTCCAGGTTCAAACGGTTCGATAACAAGTTCATTCGACCTTATTTGGTGCGGGATCATTACGGCGCAGAGCCGAAAATATTGGAAACGTACTCGAAGCTCGCGATGAAAGACGCGCTGGATTACATTAGGAGGAACGCGTCCACGATTGGTAATATCAGCGGAACGGAGAGCATGTCCGCGATATTCCGGAACTATAGCAACACGGGACACTTCAATGGAAGGTATGATTTCTCCCTTTTCGCTCTCTTCCCGACTTCATTCTCGGCCGAACCCCTCGCCCCCTCACCGCAATCCTTATTCGTGTTCCCGGTTACGATTCAATACGTACCGAACAAGAAGTTATCTCGTTCGTACTTGACCCGCTTATTTTCACAATAACAAATGCTTCGCGGAGTACGCTCCTCTGGAACAACCGGCGGCGCCACCGAACCAGGACAATATTAATTATAACGAAAGTTTCAATCAGGACTGACCGGAGTTTAACAGGATACAGGCTGAGTCACGAAGCGTGATCAGTGGATTTTATGCATCGATGAGAAAAATGAAACGTTCGAAACGTTAGACGAATTGAAAAATACATTTATATTATTCTCGGTAATTATATAGAAAAGGTCTGCGTATTCCGATTTTGATGAAATTTTAATATGTTATAGATTACGACATTTTCAACAACTTTTTCCTTTTACAATATATGGGAGTCGCTTTTAGTTTTCGAGATATTTGCAAAAGACTATCGCTAATACTGTATTCAATGTTTCGTATTCCTGCATGCTCCGCGACAACGTAAACCTGTTCCGGGCTGCGTCTGTTTATTTTTTCTTTGTTTGTTTGTGTTTACAATGAAACATTAAACAGATATGGTCCCAGAACAGGTTTACGTTGTCGCGGAGCATGCAGGAACACGAAAAATTCGATACAGTATTCGCGATAGTTTTTTGCAAATATCTGAAAAACTAAAAGCGACTCCGCTATATTGCAAAAGGAAAAAGTTGTTCAGAATGTGTTGCTGCACAACATATTAAAATTTCATTAAAATCGGTGTACCTTTTCTATATAAGAATCTTGATTTTCTTTAAAAATGTTTTTCTTTTTTCATAGTTATTTACCGTCGCTTTCAACCCTTTGCTAAGGTTATTTCGCCATGAGACCTACACTTTATTAAAGTGTGTTCCGAGCCACATGGAATATTTCCAGTGGAGTCGCTGGCGGGTTTAGAGGAGAGTTTGAACATTGTACAAGATCATGAAGGGCGGCAATAATTTAGCGAGGGTGGACCCGCGAAGTAAAGTCGAGGAGGAGCGTGCGTTTAATTTTCTGAGTCACCGCGGTTTGGCAATTATTGATCAGCCATGTGGTCCGTTGTCGCATCGAAGAAAGGTCCTAACCACGTTATCTCGAGGAGCCGTCACGTCGAATAAGCCCCAGCATCACTGTCCGGGACGTTGATGGCTCCGAAAGTAGTTTAGGGCTGGAAAGTAGAAGTGACTCAGAGAGAGCCGATGTACACGTTGCACGGGAATCGTAGCCGGAGATAAGTCTCTGCATTGTATCTCGATTGAACCGGCGAACCCTCCTCGAGGCACGGTATCGATCTTGAAGTGGCAGCCCGTCATAAAATGCAGTCTCATTCTTTCTCCTTCCAGTCCAAGCTGCAGCCAGCTCGAAGCGGGCTGGAATATTGATCCTCAAGAGGTGGAGTACAACCCTTCCAAGAAGGACCTGACCGACGCCAGGATCCACCATCTATTGGCCGAGGAACTTTGCAAGCCTTACAAGAGGGTAAGACACCCTCCTTGCTGACGACCGATTTACATATATGCTCGCGGCCCTGAAAACTTTGCTGACGGGGGGCATGTTTAGGGGCTGAAAAATTTCAAGCCCTCCCCCGTCGTCCTCTCGTGTCGCGTATTCATAAAAATAACGAAACGAGCGACGCGAGTTTCAACCCTCTGCCTCGGGGATGCAAATCGCGTCCGCGGGAATTTTCAGCTGTCAATATTCGCCAGTGGCTGAAGAGAGTGACAGAGAGGATCCATGCGCAAATGATCGAAAGCGAAAGTTCATACGATATCGATCGCTCGAAGCGAGCCGGAGCGAGATTGACAATTGAGAGTTCCTCGGTAGATCTTTCGCTTCCACTAAAGAGCAAAGGAACCAACCCTCGAGTTCCAAAGATTCCTTCTTTTTTTACCTTTTGTTACCGCTTATACAGGGTGATTCTCAAGTAAGTGGCTGAACTTTTGGGTGCTCGTTCGTGAGAGCGAAAGGGAGAAAGAGAGAGTGAGAGAAAGAGAGAGAGAGTGAGAGAGAGAGTGAGCGAAAAAGAAAAATAAAAACATATAAGACTTGTTGTTGGTACGGTGTTGTGAACGAGGATTTCGCAAGAACCATGCACTCCTAAAGTTTAGCTACCTATTTCAGAACCGCTATATAAAAATAAAGAAAAAAGGGGATGGAAACAAGTTCCTGAGTGATGAAATAAAATTCTCCCAGCACCGACGGTTGAGCTACAGCCGACACGCGGTGAACGATCGCGATCTATCGACCCAAGTCAATTACAAAATGCACATGAACATACGACGGATGATGGGTGAGCACAAGCATCGTCACAAGCGCAGTAAGAAGTTGGTCAAAGTGAGTACCGAAAACGCTATTTTAACCGGATGTTTATTTAATTTAATTGGACGTATATTATTTAATTGGACGTTCTGCTTTCGCCCGACGCTGTTTGACAAAGTCTATACGCCATCTTGATTTACAGTAAACTCTTTTCTTTGATT
This sequence comes from Lasioglossum vierecki, assembly GCA_028455595.1. Classification (NCBI taxonomy): domain Eukaryota; kingdom Metazoa; phylum Arthropoda; class Insecta; order Hymenoptera; family Halictidae; genus Lasioglossum; species Lasioglossum vierecki. The sequence goes on from CM052343.1 coordinate 3,635,535, forward strand.
AGAAAATCATTTTGTGCCAATTGATTAAGAAAATGATCCAAGTTTCCATGGAATACATTTAACGTTAATATTCTCTTCCTTGAAACAAGAAAATCACTTGCACCACTTTCATAATTATATGCACAAACAGTAAATCTTCCTAATCATTTAATAATTTCAATCGTAGACAGAGTCTGGTAATTGAAATTCAAAGAGGATTTCATCCAGCATTCTTTTCGTTAGAAACGGCAGTGTCTCATTTCTATATGAATCTTCCGGTTCGCAATTAAAACTTCCGTTTCTTGTAGGACGGCAAGCAGAATCACGTGAGTTTCCCGGAGTTCCAGCAGAACGGCTCGACGAAGTTGTTCACCCAGGGTAAGTTACGGAAAGACTATTGATGCTCGTTCGCTGCGGCAAAAAATAGATGGGGGCTTGCATGGAAGTTCTCGTTTGAATACGTGAATCTGAATTCGTCGCAGATTACATCAACGGCGTGCTGTACGAACTGGAAAACGGGGATACCTCGAAGCCGTCCAGCAAAGAGGACTGGGAATCCGCGATAACTTTCACGGCTCGTACTTCCGGTAAGAATTCGATATTTTTCCCTGCCCCGCTCTCTCTTTATCTCGCATCCTGTTCCCTCGTCGGGCTGATACGGTCCGAAGTTCCATGTCTCATTAGAGCGACGAAGTTCCCGACGAATTTTACTCGGCTCCTTTGAGGAATCAGTTCCACCATGATTAGTCCCCGTACTCGTTAAAGTCTTCTTTCAATGAGCGCAGAGTTAGGGAACTAATTACACCGATTCACCGGCAAATAACTTATCGCTTGATTTCCATAGACTCGTCCAACGTGAACGCCGAGCACCAACATGGCGTCACCACGACTACCTCGATGGACACCATCAGCACAGAGGACCCGGACATGAAGTTTGGATGCGATGGTACAATTACTTTTATCACCAAATACTCTTCCTTTCTCGTAGTTTCTTCCCCCTTTCATCGAATTATCCAGTATTTGAATCTTCAATTTATAGTTTCCAGCACGCCCCTGACAAAAATTGTTCGATCGAACGATATTCGTTTTGGTAATTACATAGAAAAGGTCTGCGTACTCCGATTTTGATGAAATTTTAATATGTTATAGATCTCGATATTTTCAACCATTTTCTTCTTTTTCAAAAAAGGGGAGTCGCTTTTAGTTTTCGAGATATTTGCAAAAAACTATTGCTGATACTCTATTGAATCGTTCGTATTCCTGCACAGTATTAGCGATAATTTTTTGCAAATATCTCGGAAACTAAAAGCGACCCCCATATATTGGAAAAGGAAAAAGTTGTTCAGAATGTGTTGCTGCATAAGATATTAAAATTTCATCAAAATCGGAGTACGCAGACCTTTTCTATACAATTACCTGAGCGTTCTATTTAGTTATTTTCAACCAGGGGTGGTATACTAAAACTTATTACTAACTCTAGGATGCTTGATTACATATACCGGGTCGTTTGCGAGAAACAGGCCACCTAAATAGCTTCGTTGAAGATGTTCAAAGTAGTACTGTTTCTCGTGAATCACCCGGTATAGCTACAGGTGGCGAAGAGTCTTTTTAGATTGAAATACAAGGAATGACGATGAAATAAATTAATAGAAATAACGATCGTTAATAAAATAAGCAAAAGAGGTTTTGTAAGTGACAAGGTAGGTGTCCTACATCCGCTCTGTGCATCCGGAAGTTAAGTATTACGTACGACAATACGAATATAATTTTCTCTAAACATTTTCTCCTTGGTTTATTTAAAAGACTTCATGGAGTATGCATGCACTCAAAGTTTCCTTATGAATTATTTCGCTTAAAATAATTACAATTTCGTCTTTACCGATTGAAAGTTTGATAGTTATCTCGATTTTCGAATTCTAGAAAGTTACCGGGTGACGACGCCCACCGCTACCGAGACCATGCTACCGTGGAAGAGGGAGGACGACTATGATTCCGGACACCCTCTTAAACAAAACGAATTCCCTGCTTGGTGTTCCAACAAAGAGTATCTACCCTATAGCTCCCCTTCGGCTACCTTCTTAGGTGAGATTACCGGAACAATGGCTAATGTACAACATTCTTGACACTCCATTTGCGGCCGTAGGACCAAATAGCAGCAGAGATAAAGTAGCGACAGTACACTGATTTCATTGGCTGACACGTCATACAGTTAAACGATCTGCACCAGGGATGGGCATTTTTGTCGCAATTCAAATTGCCACTATTCTCCACCATGCTCTACGTTTACATTGGTGGGGGAAGCAGGCGTTTGAGGGGCCCCTTTTTGTGGGAGGAAATGCAGTACGCATGCCACGCCCCTTGGGAGGAGCCGAGATTATGTGGGACTCTCCCTGGGAGGCTAACTCACTAAAACCCCACACCCATCTAAGCTAATATAAGGGGGGATTTCAATCGAACTCAATTGGCCACCCCCTTAGCTAACAAACCTCCCAGGGGGAGTGGTTAGCTCCCCCTACCCTACTCTATAGGACCCGGAGGGTCCCATTCGGTGTCCCCATCAGTGTAGCCATATTAGGGGAGTCACGGTGAAATGATGTACCCCCTCTCTGATGACGGGGAATGAGGGTGGGGCGAATGGGGACCAACTTTGCGCGTGCACACGGTACTGGAATGGAATAGTGGAGGGGTTAAGTTGGGGAGTACATGAGATTCGTTTCGATCTCATTCTGGCTTAACTGGTCCCCATCCCTGGAGCCTTCGAGTAGGGCTTCCAGTAGGTCCCCGGCCACGTTTGAGGGGCCCCTGACATGCCCATCACTGATCTACATCTTCAACACGCTGACTGCCAGAGCGCACGTCCTAAAAATTCGGTAAACTCACCCTGTATAAATTGCGTCAGGCAGTCAACGTGTTACTACACTACAACATTTATACTTTGCAATTCTATTCACCGGTAGAAACCATACATTTTGGTTGTATTAAAAAAAAAGAACAACTATTCGACACTGCTTGTTTTGGTTGAATCTCTCGTTAATTTTTGTATCGGGGGTCGGGTAATTCCTTACACATGAAAATAGAAGGTTTTTGGAACAAGTTACTCAGTCTCTGGTTCGCTACAGCATAATTTGTTTTTGCAACAAATTTCAAAAGCTGTATCGTCGTGTGATAAACTAAAAATGTATCGATTCGATGGCTAGATGTCGAATGGCAGGTACGTGGACGGTGAAAAATCCGCTACTTTGCAGGGGATCCATATTTTTGAAGACGAGGGCAGCTTACGAAGCCGGGGGATACCTTCGGACTGCGATAAACGTCCAGTTCCGGTTGGAGAACATGTAAATGTCACGCATCAGATCTTTCCAGATTTCCTGTCGTTTTTTACGTTTTTCTTTCTTGACGTCTGTATAGGAAATGCGCTCCTCTCTTCGAACTTTGGGTTACCCAATCCCCCTTTTCGCCAGATCTAGCACATACACGCGAGACACACACACATCTACACGCGCACTCGCTCGCCACACACATGAACAACATTGCGAATTCGTTTCGTTTTCTTGCCGTGCTCGAAACTCAGCCTTTGAGAACAGTCACTTCTTCTTCCTGTTTGACCTCTCTTTCTCAAGCACTGCTTTCTCGTTTCCGTGCACCGTGTACAGGGTGTCTTGTTTATTCTCACTCGAATCGACAAGATCAATGAAACATCCTGCAGCGTGATGATTGATACGAAATGGTGACCAATCTTCTGGATCCTCAGGTGGAATCGAGCAGCCGAAGGTTCAGTCAGTGATTGGCCTGTTCCGTCGCGACAGCGTCTGCACCCCCAGCAGTATAGATCGAGATATTTTGGACAACCGTGAAGACTTTCTGTTGACGGAGCAGACAGACTCACCCTCCAGGGCTTCGAGTAAGCATTCTTCATATCGTTGGCAAAACTTTTTATTCTTTTTATTTAATCACATTTTTATGATTTTTATTTTATTCAGAACCTGACGAGGACCCTGATATTGAACACTCTACTTCGTTGTAGCTTTTATAAATTGCTCCACGATTATCCTGGAGACCAAATTACGTTATATCATACTTTTGTAGGTAAAAGATATATTTTCTTTTAGTTTCATACAGTTCTTCATGCTTTTTGCTTTCGATCATGTGCTGATGTTGGTATTACATTTACTAACTACTTATATCATTTTCTTCGCTTGATACTAGCAACAAGAAATTAAGTACGTGACTAAGTAATTAATACAATATTAATTTAGATGTACATCGTGCTGCACGATAATTGTTGCGCAATATGTTTGATCGTGAATGAGCCCTTTTAATTAATCGATCACTACCATTCATGGTCAAGCATATTGCGCAACAGTGCTTATTGCGCAACATTATGATAGTGATTGACTAATTAAATTAATATTTAGATGTACATCGTGCTGCACAATAATTGTTGCGCAATATGCTTGATCGTGAATAGGTTCCTTAAGACTATAAATTAATATATTAACGAGTAAAGAGTGCACATTAAGAGAAATGTTGTAAAACAGTTTTTAGAGAAACATTAACGAATTGTCGAGTGAAATGCAGTAAATGGGTACTCGGTTCACTACACAAGGGTTAAAATATAAGGTTCGCTTAGATGCATGATGAACATCATGCTGCACAATAATTGTTGCGCAACATGCTTGAGCGGAGAACGTTGGTGTTGCAGATAGCAAGAAGGGTCCAACAAGAAGGGTGTCGATGATGGAGCTGGGTTCGATGGAGACGTCTCAGTCGGACAAGATGACGGATGATGGGTCTCATTCGTTGCCGGAGTGTTGGAATCCCCCGCACAAGTACCGCATGAGCTCGTTCCCGTACTCGGCCCAGGTACCGAGCCTGTCGACTGCCCTGATCACGGACTCGTCCGAATCGTCGGAAGACATCGACGAGGAGGAAGAGAAGGCTTGACCCTTGGGGATCGTCGAGGAGCAGACGTCGTCTCACGCGGACGACGAGCGCCGGCTGCGTCGTCCGTGGCGACGGCCACCTCGACGCTCGTTGCTCTCGTCTCTCCTGCGACGACCCAGCGCCCCCGTCTGAAGAGCTTAAGGCTCGCGTTTATTCCAGCGATTTTCTCCTAAACAGTTGCTGAACCCATGTCGATCGGCGCTCCAATTCGAGGACGACCGTTCTAGCACGCGATGAGAGAGGACCAGCCGCCGTCTCGGCTAAATCTGGGCAGCCTCTCCTTTTTGCAGGACCACGACGACGGAAAGTATCTTCGTTGACTACATTGATGCTTTCGTTCGCACGCAGACAAGACGAAAAACAGTACTTCGGGGGCGTAGCTAGTTTTCCATTTTCCAGAGAACGAATATTTTTGTTCCGGGCTCGAGGGGCCGTGTCCGTGCGCAGACGCGGGAAATTCTCACCCCCCGATGATCTCACCCCTAACGAAGAACGACTGCGAGACGTACGAGACTTAGATATTCCACCCGTCGTATTATTTTATTTTTTTCAAACAGAGTCGTAGAGTATACATATTAGACGTCGGTATATTTTCGGAAATTTTCTGAACATAAAGCGTCCCTTTCTGACTCGCCGGACGACAAAAGTCGAGATATTACGTTGCTGTCGACGCCAGGCTATCGGGGACAAATCTCTCGCTGCTTTTCCCGCGTCTACGCTGCGCCCCGTAAATTTTATAGGACGTCGTAAAAGAGTAGAACGTCGTTCGAGTGGAGTCGATCGAGGATGGGAATCTTTCTGGTGTCCCATACCCGTGATCCATTCGGACCATCGATCTTTTCGCTCGAATTAATCGGTGGTAAGACGCGAGAAAGAGAGAGAGAGAGAGAGAGAGAGAGAAGAGTCAGAAAAAGAGAGAAAGCTATTTTTTTAACCGATACCATTTTCTCCACGCGCGACCGATAGGTCGAATTTACGATAGAGACCGGTGGTGGGAGAACGGCTGGTTTTCCGTGGTTCATTTTTCCGAATGCACTTTCTCTGCACTTCGTTCACGCACGGGAGAGCTATTTCTCGATCGATCCTTCAACGCTGTTCCGCTTCTCCGCGTGCTGATAGATCGATCTGCCGGGGGCAGCGCGTGTGCCATTTTCCTAGGGTCCGAATTTTTCCCCCCACTCGGGTGTCGGATCTAAACGACACCGCGTGCACTCCCGCAAGATTCTCGCAAATGATCGCTGACGAGACTTGGTATCGTGGCCTTAAGATTCCTAGAAATATCCTAGCGGCGACCGGTACACAATGCCGGTACGAATGCGAGACGAGACCAGACTGTTTTCCGAATGAATAGCGAGATCACGATCACGTGTTGCCCATCGATGGCGACAATCTACACTCGATGATCGCTCTATGGCGAGCTGTAGGCTACGGTAAGTCCTCGACTCACAATTCTTAGAAGCGAATTAGAAAACTAATTCCAAACTGTGAAATTCTAAGTCGTTTACTTGCCTATCTATGAGTAAACGGCCGATTTTGTGCATTTATAACACAAATAGGTGTAATTTAGAATTGTAAACGTATTAGAAGAATTTATATGGTACTGTTATATTATTTTTAATCTATTAAACATATCGAAAGAACCAAGTAAATTTCAATTTCATTCCAGGTTGTTGAGATTCGGACTGGAGATTCTAGAGATCATTTGAAACAACATTTTCCTTTGCGAAAATAGCGTCCGTGGCTTTGTTAAGGAGTTATTAATGAAAAACACACGACCAATCAGAGCGCGACCTAGACGCGTGTTGGTTTAGTTGAGTTTTTCGTTAATAACTCCTTAACAAAGCCTCGGACGCTATTTTTTCAAAGGAAAATGTTGCTTCAAATGATCTTAGGAATCTCCATCCAAATTTTAAAGGAATTTTGAGAAATTTCATTTATTTCCCATTTATTTCCTTAGCTGGTTTATTTTATCGTTAAACGAGTTAAAGAATTACATCGAGGACTTACTGTATTCTCTTTCCTTTGTTTTCCCTGGCAGACATGTGACACACGGTCACCGACGCGTCACGCCGAAGATCATACAGCGATTTGCTTCGCAGTTCCGTAGATATTTGCGAGTCTAGAATTATATAGACGCGCCGCCGAGATGCGCGACGTTGCAACCCTACGAAAGGAGATCCGAACGCTCCTGTTGCGGGAATGCTAATCTCGTCGAAGATCATCGAGAACTGCTTTTCGACTGATTCATGATGAAAATCTTTATTTTGCACAAAAGATCCGCTGTCTATTTATCATAAATGCATAAAATCTAGCTACAGCTAAACGTGATACGGTAAAATATTATCGGGTTGAAAAGTTTCTAGCTAGGCACAGTTCTTTCTATCCTTCTGGGTACTCCAGAGATGTATTTTCCAAGTTCTCGCACTATGAAATCTGCAAAGAGATTGCATTTCTCGACAACAGGAATTCTTCAACGTCCTCTTTCCGGCGACATAATTTCTCAGTCGTTGAGTTCCTACGGAGACTTTTGTGGAATATTACGGTGAGATAAAATTTCCAATGTATTAATATAAATACTATAAAGCGTATAAAGTGTATATATATATATATATATACACACGGTTGCTATTATCAATGAAATCTGCGTTTATGAGAGATACCTACGAAAATTCGTTGGATTAGATTGATGAACAGAGTCGAGTGAAAGTCTCTACAGGCAACTCAATTTTTCAATGCAACTGGCGTACTCGTCGACGGTCACGTTTTTTCAATGACGATCCTCACCTGACCGTTTCTTAGATCACCCTCGAGAAGGATCTCCAAAAAGAAAATAATAGTCCAGCAGAATGCTTCGTACGAAAACGAGTGTTTCTTGATATCCTTTTGTATAGGGTTTATCCTTGTGAATTCCGTTTGAAACCAAACGATAAATTGATTGCGAAGAGGGTTCTGTGTAAAAGTGATTAATTTTGAGAAATATTGTCGGTGCATATCCATCTTCCATTCCAAAATCTTTATAAGATTATATAAAGATTATATATATCAAAATTATAAATATCTTTATAATTCTCTTTAGCCCCTTGTCGTATCATTTTTCTTTTACATCAGTGTTACAGTAATCGAAACATCTGTATTCCGATAAAAAATGTCGTAGAAGAAAAAATGTCAATATTTTATTTAAAAAAAGAGAATTAACATTCGTTGTTGTCAGACTCGTTTTAGAAAAATTCGGCAAGGGTTTCAATGAATTCTCTTCTCTTCAGCTTTCATAAGGATAAATCCTGTACAAGAAGAAATGACATATTACCGAGGATCGTCGAAGTCCTTACGGCGATAGACAAATGGAAATTGTCGAGGACGCTCCTCTCCTTAAATATGGCCTTAAAACTAAAATAATGATAACGACGATGATACGAGATAAAGAAATAAATGGACTTAAAAATAAAAAAAAACAGTCTCAAGTAGCAAGAAAAAAAAACTAAATAAACCAGCCGCGGAGGAAACAGTCGTAGGCTCAGTACCTAAAGCGATCATTATCAACCGTATGTAAATAAAGGAACTTTTCATAGCGGATAACGTAGCAAGTTATTACGATGACGTATTACTACCATCATTTATTGGACACGGGATTAAGAGACATCGGCGTGTCGAGGTTATGCGACTAAACGGGAGAGGTGTAAAGGGAAATCAGACTTCCAATTTTCATGAGAATTGAGGCCCGTGGCTGTTGGCTAATTTAAGACGATTTACGTGTTGACGCTCGCCGGCGACTGTGTACTTATGGAATTGATCGAAACACCGTTGAGATTTCATTTTTCTTAAGGTAATCGTTGAATAGTATCACTAATTAGAGAGACGGTTTTTTAGGATTCGCCTAGGATTGTCGTTTAGGGAATATATTCCTTTCGCGCGCGGATTCCTCGAGACACGCGCTTTTAACAAAAACAAACAACAAAAAAAGTCAATTCTCGTGAAAATCCCGGAACGAGATCGAAATTTCCCTTCGCGGGATACTCCTGGTGGCCTCTAGTTATCTAGATCGGACAAGCTGTCAGACTAGTCTCTAGACGCTAGTCTTTACGCTGTTGATTTGTTAAAATAAATGTTTATTTCGTAAAAGTACAGTCTGTATCTTTTCACCTCCTCCTCCCGTTCTGAATACAATCCTTCCGAGAATCCTTATCGCTTTCCAACTACACTATGTACTTCTCTATTTTTTTTCTATAATTGTTTCTATTTTTTTCTATAGGTGCACGGTGATGCACCAGCTGAGTTGAGAGGCTTCCGTCGGCACACAAATCTTTTGCGCACAACGAGATGGCGCAAGGACTATTGCACACAGTTCGATTCCGCACACGGTTCTTCTTCGCACAGCAGTATTGTGCACACTATGTCTATTTAAAAAAAAAACAATTATTTTATATGTATATGTATAAATGTTGAATGAATTAATAAATAAAATATAGTAAAATACGTCTGCGAGTATATCAATTCAATTACCTATTCCTTACCTATACCTTCCTTTTTCCGAACTTCCCACTTGCTGCTGAATCGGACTACAGAATTTTCGAAAAATTTTTCGACCGTTGACTTGCCGTTGAGTTGTACTACTGATTTTCTAAAATTTTCGGGCGTCTGACTTGTACTACTTTTCGAAATTTTCTAAGATTTTGTATATTTTTCTACTCCACTAGTACAAGTCAACGATAAGTCAGACGCTCGAAAATTTTTCGACCGTTGACTTTCCGTTGAGTTGTACTACTGATTTTCTAAAATTTTCGACCGTCTGACTTGTCGTTGAGTTGTACTACTGAAATTCGAAAATTTTCGAGCGCCTGACTTATCGTTGACTTGTACTACTTTTCGAAATTTTCTAAGATTTTGTCAATTTTTCTATTCCAGTAGTACAAGTCAACGATAAGTCAGACGGTCGAAAATTTTCGAGCGTCTGACTTGTCGTTGAGTTGTACTACTGAAATTCGAAAATTTTCGAGCGTCTGACTTGCCGTTGACTTGTACTACTGATTTTCTAAAATTTTCGGGCGTCTGACTTATCGCTGACTTGTACTACTTTTCGAAATTTTCTAAGATTTTCTTAATTTTTCTATTCCAGTAGTACAAGTCAACGATAAGTCAGACGGTCGAAAATTTTCGAGCGTCTGACTTATCGTTGACTTGTACTACTAGAATAGAAAATTTGACAAAATCTTAGAAAATTTCGAAAAGTAGTACAAGTCAACGATAAGTCAGGCGCTCGAAAATTTTCGAATTTCAGTAGTACAACTCAACGACAAGTCAGACGGTCGAAAATTAGCGAATATTTTCGAAAACCTCGGAAATTGAACTTTGTATTAGGAGAACATGATACCGAAGGAGGTATCCAAAATTCAGTAGTACAACTCAATGGCAAGTCAGACGGTCGAAAATTAGCGAATATTTTCGAAAACCTCGGAAATTGAACTTTGTATTAGGAGAACATGATACCGAAGGAGGTATCCAAAATTCAGTAGTACAACTCAATGGCAAGTCAGACGTTCGAAAATGTGGGGAGATTGTTAAGATGTCGGGAAAAGATTGGGATTCAACAAATAAGACGGCAAATAGATTTACCACACTCTCTTTATTTATTCATTTCATATTTATACAACAAGTGTTAGTTTTGTACATGTACATATAAATTATATTCTAATTATTTATAACAAGACTGTCGAGTTGCTCCGCGAGACCCGACACACCGGCAGACTTCTAGTACTACACTGCAATACCTTGATTGTGCTGCAGAATTCGATGGATAAATCTGAAACAATAATATATTCTATTAAATAAATGTACAACAAACAAAACTAAAAAGGTCAAGTTGTTAATAAATAAAACTATTGTACTATCATAATTAAAAAAATTATTTTTCATCTCACAACTTTTTACGACCATAGAGAACTTGGCTGCTATTGACAGGATGTTTTTCTTAAGATATAATTAATGAAAGACATTATAATGAAGATAGTATAATGAAAGACACACGAGTACCGCCTGACACAACGCCGACGTCGCGTTAATTAAGTACGAGTTAGTAAAACGATTAGCAGGCCGTTAATTAAATTTGATACTTCGGAAGATCTGTTCGAGGACTTAGAGATTCATCCGAGCAGTGGCACGAGGCTGTAGTGGATCGCGAAACCGTGAGATCGGTAATCCGGATCGAATAATTTCTCGCGAATAGAATGCCAGGCGGAGTCGTGTTTCTTGTTTGCATACCAACTACTAACTACGAGCATGAATTGATCTTCGGCGAACCTTTGAAGAGACCAAGGAGAAATGAGCCGACGGAGAAAGCGGTGGACGTGCCGAAGGTGAACGTCCGTCTCAGAGAAACGAACACGAAAACACAACTTTTGACGCTCGATAATGATGACGACGAGGACGATGCTGCCATTACCAATCACTTCGGAGGCAGAAAGTACCTTCGAGCTCGTGGACGCGACACTTCCGGTCTGCGCGGAAGAAGCCCCGTCTTCGTCTCGATGGAAACGGTATGTTAAAAAAAAAAGCGAACAAAGGCACATACAGGTCGAATTGAGTAACCTCCTTCTTTTTCGAAGTCGGTTAAAAAATACAAAAATACTTTCCAACCCCTGGAAACTTTAACGAATTTTTTGTTGATATTGAAATTCATTTTGTTGATATGGATCATTCCCAAGAGAGACATTTTTGATATATATTAAATGATTTAATAAAATAATTTAATGTACGTTAGAAAAATAATATATATAATATAAATTGAAGAGATGGACGGAATAAAGAATATTATAACATTCGTTTGCAATTAAAAGGTATTTTTTAAATTAAAATTGTTAAAATATTATTAAAATTGAAGACGTCAACTTACGATTTCTCTTCCATTAAAATCGCCAAGGGAAGAAATAGACATCCAATTTGGTTTCCATTCCTTGCAATCGTGGTAGACAATTTTTATTTAGTGTAAAAATCCGCAGTCCATCTGTAATAAAATATCATTTACTGAGCGATGTATGGGGTGATCAAAGGTTCTGGAAGAGTTGCTGAAGAAACTGAAAGTCGAGCACATAGTTTGGTGCAAGGATAAAGAAGACATGTACTACGAGGTAAGAGAAGGAAACAGTTTATCGGCTGCATTATTCCCAGGTGAAATTTCACTTTTCTTAATACGAAGGTGATATTTCCGGTCTCCGCTGGGGAGCCATGCGAAAACTGTCTGCATTGTCTGACGGAAATGGGGATCGGCGTGAAGATGAACTCCATAGTAAGGTGACTTGTCTCAGCGTTGCCTCGAAACAAACCGCGTAATATTGTTTCGAAATGTCTTGATGCATTTTTAAACGTTTCCCAGTGTGATTCCGACGCAGTGCACGTACAGCGGCCTTGGCAGCGTTGCATCCGCCGCCATTAAGGACGATTTGGCACGAAGGTTACCGTCGAAAAATTCATACCACTGGCGGAAACGGCGGATATAGAATTGAAATTTAAAATTTCAGACGGAAAGAGTCGGAGAATAGGAAGAACGCTTGGAAAGGTTTCGTGGAGTCGATACGATCGAAATTGACAGTGAAACAAGTTGTGGATGGCGTTCGCAGCGGGGGAGATTTGTCTTTCGATTATGTGTTATTGGTGGTAACGGCAGAGTAAGAATCAAAAAGCGATCATTGGACTGCTGATGCTTATAGAATTTCCAATTTTTATAAATAAATTTTAAAAAGATGCAATTTAATAAAATCCTAGTTTCAATGGGAACACTCTTTGTAGATCCAAAAGATCAGCAATCTGGTAATCCTTATTGAAATTTATTACAGTTGTCTGGCGGCGCTTGGCCTCATCGAGAATAGCGCGACGAACGTGGTGGCGGCCATGTTGGTATCGCCGTTAATGGTAACATTTCATATCGCACGACTAAAAATCATTTGAAACGAGATTATTCATGTATATAACGCTTTCAAAGGGGCCCGTGATGTCGTTTACCTTCGGTACTATTATAGCCGACAGGAATCTACAATATATCGGAATGAAAAGTTTGTTGCTAGGCATATTTCTTTCTATACTCTTCGGTTTCATATTCGGCCTCATTCTGGGTACTACGGAGATGCCTTGGGGATATGGGGACTGGCCAACCGATGAAATGAAAGCGAGGTAATTTTCAATACCTTTTTTCTCCATAGACTGACGCACGATAGGCATTGTCCGGTGCGTCTGACCATGACCAACCAATTCTACTTCGCGCGAATGATGGAACAGTGAACAGTGGGGTATGCGCCCGATTTGCTCAACATCGAAACTGCTGTAACTTTACTAAAATTTATCCAAATTTGATGAAAAAAGAAAAAAGGAAATGACTTATTGTTGGTTATCTTTAAATATTAATAATTACAAAAACGTATATGGTACAAAAGTGAATTTCTCTTAAAAGTATACCCTATACTTGGGTAAAAAAACAAACTTCTACAAAACAAAAATCGGTTAGTGTATGTAAATGAGGTAAAACTTACTAACAAGTGAATTCGATGAGAAATGAAAGCGGTTCACGAAACTTCAATCTTCCGACTTTCAGTGCTTAATGGATACATGATGGTTGACGCTTAATGGATACAAAACGAATGATGGGAGATTGTTCCTCATATATTCAACTAACTCAAGCCACAAAAATTTTCCAATTTCCATAAAATTAAAAAAATTTATTTTTATTTAAATAATTATTTTCTGCTTTTTAGTCTCGTGTTAATACAAGTATCACTATTTATTAATACTTTGTACACTCACTGAGCTTACTGTAAATTTCACTTGATAAACAAAGCGATGATGCACTACCGGTTGCGATCGTCGCGCGATGATGTGCTACACTACCGATGGTTCACGCGTCGGGGCGAAATGGGTCCGTGGAGTGGGGACGAGTCTGAGTGCGCACGCATAGTAAAGTAGAGAGGGTTGTCGAGCAAAGTGGGGATCGCTGAACGCGATGACGTAGTCGCGGGGGGATGAAAAGGTAAATATTTAATTGTTATTTTTGTAAGACTTTAAAAAAAATTTTTTTAATAATGCATTGTCATCCAGTTCTGAGCCATGTATCGAATTTAAAGTCTCTAGCTCATCAGGAAGTTAGTTTAAAATCAATTGCAAAATTTGTCACCGAATAGACAAACAAGAAAGCGAGCTAATAAAAACGTGGTAAAATCGGACAAATACCCCACTGTGCAGTGTTCGGCACATTTTCCCATACATATAATAATAAACACATTTCCCACAGAGGCAATTACAGGTCACTCTGGATGGGTATTTTATGGGCTCTTCCATCGGGCACTGGTGTGGCCGTGGCTCTATTACAGGGAAGCAATGGACCTCTGATCGGAGTCGCCATATCGGCTTCCTTGCTACCTCCAGTGGTGAATTGCGTGAGTGAAAAAAATAATAAGAGACAGAGGGGTAATAGCGGTAGCAACTAGTTTGAAAAGAGTCGTAAAGATTTTTACAACCGGCACTTGCCGCGGAACGATTGAACTAATTTTCGCAGGGTTTATTCTGGGCGTTGGGTTGCATATGGCTAATCTATCGGCCGATTAAAATGCCGCACATTAAAGGCGAGCCGTACACGGACTACAACACCTCTTACGTCTACGTGTACACGGAGTACTTGCCAGTCGAGTTCTTCTGCAACGGCATAATCAGCGCGTGTTTGACCTTTATCAACGTGATATGTATCTTTATCACCGCGATAATGGTACTGAAGGTGAGTAAGGTCACGACGAATCGACCCGGCCCGCCATCCGTGCCCGCGAGATCGGACAAGATAGCGCAAATTTCTCTACGTAATTTCTCTCGATAAATATAACGGAACCCGGCATCGCCGAGCTACTGCCGGTAATGCTAGACCATAAACGAGCTCAATCTCTGTAATGCTTCTTTTCCATTTCGCACACTGGAATAATGCACAGATTCCTTTCGGCCGATTACCGACTCTCGTGGTTTCCTCGACAGATTAAAGAAGTCGCTGCCCCGTACACGTCCACGCCGGAATTACGTCGATTCTGGGAACACGACATCCGACTGGCCCGCGATAAAAATATTTCACGAGATAACAGCTCGCTGGACTCGAGGTGACTCGAATCAAATTTATTACCGCTTCGAAGGAATTTTATTTTCAGCCAGTTCCAGCTCGACACGACTCCCGCGATTATTTTACAGGCTGTACCAAAATAACCGAGTTTTGCAACGTTACAGTCTAATAAGCTCTTCTAATAATTTTAAAAGAGATTTTAATTGCGCAATTATTTGATTCCCTTATTTAAAAAAAAAATAAAAAAGGAACCGATGTTCTATACAGTTTCTACGATGGACTGAGTAAAACGAAACAACGGGCTCTAGAGAAAACGCTGAACAAAGCAGTCCGCGAAGCCATGAACGACGAAACCTTCCGCAAAGTGCAGAGAATAAGTTACGGTCAACACGGTTCCGAACAGGTAATTACAATTGCTCGCGAGCGTGATAAGGTGAGCAACTACTTTAATCTTATGAACAAAGATTATCAAAAAGACCGGCATTTTAATTGACCATTCAAGAATTCGAGTACATTGTGAAATACTAAAAATCCGGCAGAGCTAAGTAATAAGTTAAATTAACACCAACTGGGTAAATCTTTTATTTTCAACAAAGCGTATACGAAATTAAATCGATATCATGATTCGGTACAGTTTACTCCAAAATTGGGTCTCCAACCGAGCGACGCGGGTAATATTACAAATATCGGACACGCTGAAGGGATCTCGGACAGTTACCGACCACCGGAGAGTTTAGAAAATTCTGGTAACGCGAACGAGGACTTGGCAGCGCTAGATCGACTGGTCACGTATCTCTTGAACCAGCCGAGCGACATTACCACCGGGAACTTGGATACATGGCGGCGTTCCCGCCGAGCGAGTGCTCGCGGTTACAGACAATTACGCAGCACCGGTGCCGCTGCTGAAAATGGCGATGCACGTTCCAACGTAGACACTACGCCACTCTAATGTCTGACTCGTTATGTAACCGATATATTAAAATGAATAAACACAATCACCGAACTAACTTTGTACAATTCTATAGACTCGAGACATAAATGATACCTATACGTACTTGGTATACTCCCGGATCATAACACAAACTTATTTAAAGATAAAAGATACGACTGCGTTCGCTTTGTAACAACGGATCGAGTAACTATAATCAGAGAACTGAAATCATTCGAAGCTTCTTTAATTCTCAATCGCGGATGGCTCAGTTCCGAAGTACCGATCGCCGAAATTGCCGATACCAGGTAACACGTAGAACTTCTCGTTCACCACAGGGTCCAACGCGGACGTGACGATCTTAACGTGCGGGAATGCGTACGCGACCGAATGTACACCCGATTCTGCCATGAGCAACGATACGAGTAACACGTTCTCTTCAGCCACATCGTGGTCCAGTAAAACTCTGATAGCCATGATGGCAGCGGCACCTGTCGCCACTGTCGCGTCCATCAATATTACTTTGTAATCCTTAATATCCTTTGGTAGTCGGAGGTAGTACAGCTGTAAACGTACATGAAAAATTTATAAGAAATCAACGAGAGGAAAAGAAAATGTGAACGCTACCTCTGGTTCCCCAGTTTGCTGGTTCGTTTGTATAAGTATCTTTCCTATTCTGATATCCTTGCAAACATCCCTGACAGCTTGCTCCATGGTCTCGCCAGCTCGCAAAATGGACACACCGCATATTTTATCCGTGGCGCCGCGTTTCCCTTGATACAACACTCCTTGCGGTGTTTCTATTGTTACATCCTTCGAACAGAGAACGCATTTAATTTGGTTATTATTCTCTCGAAAATATTAGGGACTCCTGAGACAATATACGAACCTCGAAGGGCAATAGGGATAACGCGTATTCAATGACTAAACGTATTAAACGCTTCGAATAGAATATAAATTCGTCTCTGTACGTTTCCTTGTTCCTTATAAATGTGTGCAGACCCTTAATCTGTGGTGTATCTGGAAGCATGTAGAGAGAAGATGGCAACGGTTGACCAATATATGAATGAGCTAACTTTTCTCTGAGTTTGAAACCCCTCTAAAATAAGAAGCGATTGTAATTACAATCAGTAGAGCGGTTATTTAGGAAACAACTGATATTTACCAGCTGCAGTTGGGTATGTATATGCTGTACTATCAACTCTATCGCAACCTCGTTCTCTCCGCCACGTGGCACGATAATGTCCGCGTGGACCATCGACGGAGCAATGTAATAGTAAAAAGCTGGTTGCACCATTGTGCTGTACTGCTTCAAGACACCCACTAAATCCCTTCCTCTTTGAGATATATCCCTGCGCAATCGCCTCGCGAGCCTCACGTCGGCATCGGTATCAACGAATACCTTCAGGTCGCACATCTTGACCAATCGAAGAAAGCGGATCAGTAGTAATTTGTGTTCTTTCTGTTTTTCGTACCTTTGCGCGCTCATCACCCCAGTCGTCTCGCTTTCGTGACAATACGATGGCTTACCTTTAAAACGTCGACATCGTAGAATGTCAATATTCCCTCAAATATAATTACGTTGGCACCATACATTGTTTTCTTTGGGACAAGAAGGAATTCAATAGACTCAACCACAGGCACGGTACTAGATCGACCGCGTTCAGAAATATCTACTTACCGTTCTACTTTCCCTAGAATGCGTTACAAAATTATAAACAGGAACTTCCACCATTCTGCCTTCTTTTAAACGTTGCAACGTTGTTTTAAGGAGCTTAAAGTCGAAAGCGTCCGGGTGGTCGAAATTGTACTCGTTACGCTCAGCCATTTCGTGCTGTTTTTCATTCAATACCTGCATCAACATCACAATGTTTATCGGTAGTTAATACTAGTGTATAAGAAACAGCTGTTTTGCATACCTTATAAAATGAATCCATGCTGAGTAACGTTACCCATGGCACGTCCAAGGATTCTATAATTTTCGTCGCGACTGTGGTTTTGCCGGACGCACTGCCTCCACAAATTCCTAAAACGAGGCTACTTATAATTTCAAGCACCACGGATACATATTTCATATACCTGTATTACCAACCTATTACAAAAGGTTCTACTTGCTGTCCCGCTGAATTGTACCATGGTGGTCTACCAGCTGTGTATATTGTCCTTGTTTTACTTCTAAGGATGGATTCGGCGGATGTTTTTTTACTAGACTGAGACAAGCTGGTAGTTCGTGGCCTTCGTGACCTTGGTGAAATTTGAGAACCTGTTGTACAGTTGAATATGTTAACTATAATGTATTCTCCAGTTTACATTAAACGTTCGGACATAGTTAAAGAATGAAAAGCTAGTAGAACAAGAGTTTAAGTCTAACTTAATTCTTACTAACTACGAATCAATTCTGCTACTTCCTTAGCTTACAATCTTATAAATAGACAGCAGATTTTACACATTTCTGAAAACATTAGAAGATTTCCAAAATACTATTATATTATATTTGCTACTTCCTTGTAAGATCTACTGTCTACTTATACATCGTTATTAGACTGCGGATTCTTTATGCATTTATAGCAAAATCTGCAAAATGGATGCAGACAAACTTTTATTTTGCGTAAAGAACCTCAGTCACGATCAGAATGGTAGATACCGTTAATAGGAAAATAAGGATAGCGAAGAAGGATAAAGGTAGCAAGGAATAATACTTTTAGGAATCTTAGATCTCATCCTGAAATTGCACAATGTTTCTATTTCACTCTCCCAAGTGCATCCTCTCTGCCAGACGAAGGTGCTCCAAACTGGTACTGTAAATTCGTGTATCATATGTATACGATTGCAAAGAAACGTATCAACGAAATACCGACATTCGTGAGAGTTTCGAACGTGACATCGGGAATAATATATTCGAAAATTGTTGATGATCGTGGCACGCGATAATTTTACCAGTGGAAGGCGGACGGGGAGACTGCGGCGTAGTTGTGCCGATGTCAGAACGTTTATAGTATTCAGCTTCCTCGCAGAGCTCGTCGACCAGGCTTATCTCACGCTCGTCCAAACAGACCTCGCCGTCTTCGCTAAACGAGAAAGATCCGACAGTTATTCTTTGCGAAAATAAAACAAAAATACAGAGAGACGAGTCGCGTGTTTGTCCGCTCACCTTTCGGAACTCGCTGAACTTGGTGGATCGAAGTAATTCATCTTCGCTGCCATATTACTTCGCCGAATGTGGGAAACCACGACGTGGACCCACGCGACACAGCCTTTTTTTTCGGAGTACTTACTGCTCACACTCGTGCGCCCGATACTGATTCAACGCAAACACCAAAGACAAATGACGAAAACGTGCGAAAACGATGCGTAGTGGCACCTATCGTCCATGTCTCGAACCGATTAATGACGCAGTTGCCGTTCAGTCTAAAATCGCAGATAGATGACGCCGTTATTCGATTTTCCGCGCGCACTTCCGTCATTTTAATTAAATATTTTAATCGTATGTATCTGCCGCGACGTGTTCGTTACTGTTCGAAATGTTACGTTCGCAGATTACGTGGAAAAAAGTCGTGCTTTCCGACTAAGTCGAACAATTATTTCTCCAACTGCATATATTCTAGATTATTTAAGACTAACTTTAATAAATGAATTCCACGTAATGTGTTGAAATAACAAAAGCACTATTAATTTTCGCTCCACTAAAGATGTACAGTGACTCCCATTAATATTCGGACGCTCTAAAAAACGCGATAATCTTTTTAATATTGGACTGCAGGATGTGAAAAGAAATTTTTTCGAAAATTGCAATTGGTCGGAATTGTAGCGAAAATACTGAAAGATCCATTTAACAACTTTTTTATGTGGGCCTATATTGAAAATTTAAAAAATACGTTTTGCAGATCTGTTTCGATTAAACATATTTTGAAAATTTCGTCAAAATCGGTCGACGTTGCAAAATTGCAGATTTTCACGATTTTCGGCGTATAACAGCAGTAAATCTAAGAATTCTTACGTCATTCGATGACTGTCATTTTTCCCCGCATCAACCGATTTCGATGAAACTTTCACAATGCATATAACCCACGCAGATCTACACGAGATATTTTTCAAAATTTCAATATAGGCCCACATAAAAAAGTTATAAAATGGATCTTTTAGTATTTTCGCTACAATTCCGACCAATTGCAATTTTCGAAAAAATTTCTTTTCACATCCTGCAGTCCAATATTAAAGAGATTACCGCGTTTTTTAGAGCGTTCGAATATTAATGGGAGTCACTGTATGTAAACCGAGTCCTATTTCGGAGCTATTAGGCAAAAAATAAATATTAATATTTTTTTAAAATTAATATTTTAAAATAAATAATAACAATTATTAGACAGGGGACCTTAAGAGAATATAATGCATATATAAATTTATATATATGCGAAATAAAAATTGTGAGATGATTGAGAAATAATGTGAGAAAATTGAGAAATGATAACAGTTCGAATGAGACACCGTGTATCGTGGTATCTTATATATAAACTCATTTATACTTGTTGCTAGATGCATCAGAGGTTTCTGCACACATATGTATATATAGGCACATATAAGCGACGATACAACCATACATATATGTAATATCCGACGTGCATCATCGCGCTATATCTAAATGTGGTAAACGATGAATGCCACTCTGAATCGGCGCCTAAAAGTCGCCGTTGCAAGTTGAACTATATAGTATACAGGAATCTGTCGAAGGTACTGTTGCAAAAGAAAAACCAAATAAATTCGTTCTCTATCATTAAACTGCAGATCTTTACGCGCACCAAAAATTGCATCGATTGCAAGAAATCAAATTCTTCCCCTAACGATTTTAAAATCAAACTTTTCCACCAAAACTTTCAACTTCGTCTACTCAATTTTCCCATATAAATGCATGAAGATCCGTAGTCTACTTACTATATCATTGTCGCGTTATTATTGACATAACAATTACGCGAAGAACAAAATGAAAAGCACGTATAGCGTCGCGGCGAACGTCGGACGGTTTTCATTTCGACACGCATCGATACAGAGCAAACAAAGTACAGTTACGTGCATATATATACGTATATGTATATGTACAAGTAGAAATGAACAGTGCGAAATCGATAAAATAAGCAATAACACGGTGCTGATTTATGTATACATTCTGTCTAACATCCGGGTAATTTAAAATCGTTGTTGCAGTGGTGGTGACCTCCCGTGGTAGATGGAATATTTCGGAGCCGGTGTTAGTTTCGCGAAATTGTAACAACGATGAAACGTTCGTAGCAAGAAATCATTGGTTAGACGGTACACACTTTGCGACTGGTTCGAACTCCGTCAGGAGCTGCAAAGTGCAAAGTTACCCTGATGCTTCTGCGTGCTGGTCTGTTTTGTGACGTCGTATTGTCTTTTAATAGTCAGCCCCTGTGACCGGTTTTTCCGTCGTTAAAGAGGCCCCCGTTCGACGTCGAGACGCGCCCTCGTCCGACCTTGAAACCTATAATCGTTCAGAGCGTTCGATGTTCGAAACATCATCGTCTGGAAAAACTGTGAATCGTGCTCCACAGGTTCGACTCGTTTTGTTTTCTTCGGCGTCTCGTTAACGGGGAGCAACAGTGAAATGGCGAAAAAGACGTACGATCTGTTGTTCAAATTATTACTGATCGGTGATTCCGGAGTCGGCAAGACCTGTATATTGTTTAGATTTTCGGACTATGCCTTCTCCACAACGTTCATTTCTACTATAGGTAAGAGAAACAATTTAACAGCGACTCGAGGAGCCGGAAATTTCATTCGGCATAGTAGGTTATGCTGCTAAGATGAAATTGCAATAATATCCTATTTACCAAAACAATGTTAGACGTTAATCGATTCAAATTTTTTTCATTTCGTCGTCTCGGCCAATGGTAACAACTGAAAAATATTTAATTGCCGATCGGTTCGATCGATCGAGGAATTTAATCGGTGATTACTCGTGAATCGCTAATTAAAAACATTGATCGTTAATCGTTCAGTTTTTGAGAGGACTTTCACTGATATTCGGTTGCAATCGTTGCATTGAACATTGCTTAAATAGCAATTTATATAGAGAGTTAAACTCGCTATATAAAAGTATATTTGAAAATTAATTAAAAAGTTTGTATTGAAATGTCACTCTTCTCAAATGAAAATAGATATTGAATTCTGTGTTCTTCTTTATGTAGGTATCGATTTTAAAATCAAGACAGTGGAATTAAGAGGAAAGAAAATCAAATTACAAATATGGTAAGTCGCAGAACGTTAAATATATCTAAACATTGTTTAATCTATATATTTGCAGGGATACAGCCGGTCAAGAAAGATTTCATACTATTACGACATCCTATTACAGGGGAGCGATGGGTATTATGCTTGTTTATGATATTACCAATGAGAAAACATTTGAAAACATCGTGAAATGGTTAAGAAATATCGATGAAGTAAGTGTAATCGAAAATTTGTTGATGTTCGATACAAGTAGACGAAACATGTTCTGTATCATTCTGTTTTCTTTTATTATAGCATGCAAACGAAGATGTAGAAAAGATGATATTAGGGAATAAAAGTGACATGGAGGAGAGACGCGTGGTCAGCACAGAAAGAGGAGAAGCGGTAAGATATTGAAAACTTGGTTGTTAATATTATGAATTATGTTCGGCAACTGAATGTTTGAAATTAGTAAATTTCTGTAACTTTACAGATAGCGAGAGAACACGGTATCAGATTTATGGAAACATCTGCAAAGGCAGACATCAACATCGATCGTGCATTTAGTGAATTAGCAGAAGCAATATTGGAAAAAACACATGGAAAAGAACCCCAAGATGCTCCCGATAGAGTAACAGTCGATCGAAGGGTGGAAAGAAGTTCTAATCTGTGCTGCTAATTTTATATTATTTATTTTAATGGCGCATAATAAACTTATATATCAGCTCGTGCCACTCAAAATAGATTTGTGGATAGATTTAGAGCATAATAGTATAATTAAACTCTTCACATCACTGCCTAAACAAATTCAATTCAACTTATTCGATAACCGTTCAGAGAAAAACGTTTTACTCGAATTACAAAAAGAATCGTTCGTTTGAGAAGGGGGAATTTTTTTAAAACTAGATTTCGGTTTCAAAGGGTGGAACATAAATGCTGTTTGTCACATATATATACAATTGTACTTATGAATATGTTTATTGCATGTATACAAATATTGAAGCTCTATCAGAGTTTTTATAAATACTATAAGAAATCGATAATAAGTACTGCTGATGGAGCTTTGTTTTCCATATGAAACTCCATGCATTGTTGCACGAACAAAGTTAACTAGGAACAATTTATTTGCTATGAGGCTGCAATTTGTTACCATATTGAGAAGAGTGAGAATGAATGTGGGCTTTTAAACTTATAAAAAAAAAGAAATCTATGTGAACATTGAATGCTTTTTCATACCGACATTGCACTATATATGCTTATTTACAAGTTAAAATCTGAAAGCTTGAGATCAAGAGCTTTTATCCTATTTGTGTAAGACTAATTTACTACAAATATAAAAATATTCACAATTTTCAAGTACTCGTTTCCTTATTCCCCACACAATAAATAGAATGTATAGTAATAATTTGTTGTGTATAGAATAGTCACTAGAATTTTTATGCTTTTAGAATAGCGATCATCGGAGAATCTACACGAAAGAACGAAGATTGAGTAATTTGTAATTGTAAATATTGATTTCTACTTTGGAATACTTTTATTGAAATATTATCGATAACATGACATCTATTTCCTAGATACACATAATATGTAAACGTATATATACACTTAGAAGCCAATTTCAGTAGTGTTCTAATTCTAGCGCGTATATAAACATTAAACATCAGCTAAATCAATCGTGTCCTGGATATATAGATGGTACAAAAAATGTATATATCCTGAGAAGATAAACTGTAGGGTACAGGGAAATTTAATGTACACGAATAATACTTCTTGGACTCTATAATATAAAAAAAAAACAAAACAAGGAAGGATAAATACACGTGTTCATAATGCTTTCACATTCATCAGAATCTTAGTCGCAGTATTAACTATAAATAACAATTCCTTTGCCTCTCAAGGTAAGCATAGGAATTATTCTGTTTGACTTACAATGCTAATAATTAGTCAACGTATTTATTTCACTATGCTTTTCTGTGATAGCAATAATTTGAAAAACGTGTAAAAGCTATTATTTCATAGAAATCAACGCTTATAATATGCTGTTGAATTTTTCTTTTTCTGTTTCGACTATCCGTCTGTATGACTCTCTTACTCAAAAAAGGAAAGAGAGTTAGAATAGAATAATAAAATAAAAGCGCGCGTTATAGAGTAATTTAGCAACTGAGAGAAACAATTTCATTATTATATATATATATATATATATATCTCACGTTATATATTTAGTCGTGCGATGCTCCAATAATGGACAATATATAAATGAAAATGTTAACGACATCTAAGTAAAGACTCAACGACGCGAAGATGTACTCTTCCGGAGAAATGCTAAACTTGTGTTTTCCACCGATTATTGTCTGCGTGTCGTAGATCAAGTATATAGAAAACAGCAAAGCCCCGAGCGACGCGTAAACTAATCTTATAGTTGGACCGCTCCAGATCATCGAGATCAATCCAAACAGTAGAAGGACAACGAGAGCAACATAAAGGATACTCCCCATACCAGTGAAATCGATTTTCGTTTGGAATGCAAACAGTGTTAACGCGAAACAAATGGCTGCTGTAATTCCAACGGCTAGCAACACCTGTAAACATTTAAAAATAAATGATACGTTTATTTATTTACAATTTATTTTTCTCTTTTATATTTTACCTCCTCGGAATTATATGTAGAGGCTGCCGTAGCTAACAGAAAACCTTCTGCTATCGTGAACAAGAACAAAAAGATGAAGTTCATCGGAGCTTTTCGTCTGACGCTCGTACAACAGGACATGCATATGATCAGGACAAAAGTGACTGCAAAACAAATCCAAAATATCTCCAGATGATGTTGCACCCAAATCTTAGTGGGCTGGTGGTAAAGGAATAACGCTATCATTCCCACAGTAATCAAAAGCTGACACATCAGTATACTGTACACTTTCCTAAGAGAAGGACACAATGTTACAATTAAGAGATGTTTACCAGGAAGTTTTCAAGGTATCAACATTATATAAACCTGATGAACCCCCTCCTGATTGTTTCATCATTGAAACCAAATCCTTTGATTTCGATCCCCATGGGATCTTCCGCATGATTCGCGTCATACATGGTGGGATGTGCTGAAAATATTGGACCTACTCCCTGCGGCTGTCCTGCTGCAGGAATAAAACCAGGTGCTGCGACAAAATAAAATAGTATTGATTAGACAATTCGTGTGTAGTTATTGTATATGTTATTTATAAATGTTGTTGGAATATAAAGTATATATACCTGGTGGGATTGTCCCGTACGGAGGTGGATATCCTGGATTATACCCGTCCTGAGGTGGTGGATACCCAGGATTTGGTCGTGGATATCCTGCACAATCAACAATTAATACGTGAAACATTATACTAAAATAAATTTTTCTCTTTGATAAGTAGAAGCATCAATGTCCATAAACTTTTGTGATTTAATAACAATCCCTGATTAGTAATCTTTATGCATTTATGAGGCTAGATAGAATATAAAATTTGATAGAATTTTGTACAATTTTCATATGATTTTTCGCTTTCTTAAAATTTGTCAACAAATGTTGTTATTGTTATGTATCATATGATTGTTAAAGCAGATTGTCTCATTATTAACAGTCACACTGGTATATAAATCCCTTTCGTATAAACATGTGAATATTATAAGAGTATTATTAGCTGCTAATGATTGTAAATTACTATTGAAATGTACACACACACACACACACACACACATGTGGATGCATAGATGGCTAAGACCGACGGTTTGCCACTTGACACAATCTCCATGGTGCTTATAGTTTGCTAAACATTCTGTCGCTTTAATATTAGAAACACACATGATGTTGAAAATAGTTTGAACATAAAATATAAACTACTAGAACCTTGTTGTTGTCCTGGATAAAATCCTTCACCGGGTGTACTTTGCCAATTGGCCATCTTGTATTTCCTTCAGCTGAAAAATAATCTAAGATTATAACATGCTACTATAATATAAGGAAACATTGATAGAACGTCAGCGCACGAATGTATCCGCAACCTTTGTTGTGATATAATAATATTTAATGTGCATATAATTCGTTGCTATATTAATCAACCTTAACAATACAGAAAACAAATAGTAATATTTACAAGAGAACAAATAAAAAATTATTAAAAAAATGTTAAAACATTAGAGCTTCTCAAACATTGTTAATCTTTATATAAACACAAAGGTGAAGTACTTTGTTATCTTATCGCAGTATGTTAGTACCTGCTTACATCATTTTAGATAGACACACCTGAAATTATTAGATTCAAATACACTCGTACCCATACCTAACAAATATTTCAGATATAAACTTACTAAAGAGCTTACAACTATAAATATAATACATGTGCAACACGTGTGAATAGTATAAATACGAGTATAAGTTCTGTCAATTTTTCAATAGATTAATACGAGCTGAAAATACATCTAAAGGACACCAATTAATAATTATCTCCTGGTGTATATACATATATATGCATTTGATTCAACGTTTGCTGTTAAAAGACAATATTATCTTTCATTAAAAACACGAATACATTTAGAAAACATTAAAAAAAACAATTAAAGCCATCAAGTTATTATTTCACAATTATTACGTGATCTTATCGAGATGTAATGCGATTCGGCTCAGGATCCACTTTCAATTTAATTGAGTCCAGTATTTATTTTCCCAGCATCGGAATAGTAAAGCATGTAACAAGTAAACCACCACCGTTTATTTAAATTCGTTATTGTTTAAGCAATATGTCAGAACGAGTTTGGCGAACAAATGTGGACGCAGCTTTAGATTAACCTATTTTACTTTCTCGCCGATGAGCAACCGTATTCTTATCTCTTTCTTCAGACGTAATTTCTTGGTAACAGTTAAAAGTCCCGGCTAGCTATCTAACAACATTGCGATAAAGTAAACAATAACGATGCATCAACGTTTCTTCGAAAAATAGCTAAATGTACACCGACGATAGCGGTCGAGGGCGGACATTTTCTGCACAGCGGTGCCATGTTCTGAGAAAACAATTTCTTCCGCAATAACACAGCGAAACGTTATGTTTACAATATGTGTACGATATTTATCATAAGTAGAAATATCTTGCTGTTTGTGCAAGTCAATTTGATGCGTCATGCGCACTTTCCAGAAACAGTTACAATCGATAAACTACATTCGTGCGCCGAGTAAAAAATCAAGGAATTATTTACCTATTCGATAGTGTTTTAAGACGTTGAAGCGACGAGTTGAACGGGTACGCTCGAATGGTAATTACGCGTCGAGTTTGCACTGTTGATTACGTTTATCTATGCAACACGGCTTTGCACCAGAATTGTACAGCTGGGAGTCACACGAAGATGTCACATTCTCCCACTCATCAACCTTCGACTGAAAACTTCAAGCGAGTAACTGATACGAAGTAGGCTGCATGCTGGATAGTCTTATTTCGGTATAATGTGCGCCTGCGCGATCAGAAAAGCGCAGATAATGATTCTGGAACGATAATAACACGATAACCAATGAGACGCTCAAATAAAATTAGTAATCGGTCAACGATTCGATATATACTTTCTCTCGCTAACGATCCTGTACTATATGAGTACAGGTGAATCATATGATTACACCTTATCTCACAGATTATATAATAAACTCAAAATTACAGCAATTTCCTATCAACCCAGTCAGCACGCCTGCTCTGTTTCTGCAGGGCCACTGATCAAGCCTGTGCGCGCAGATCGCTTGCAAAATAACCGAGCCCAGGCCCTGCAGGCCGGGCCCAGAATCTGCACAAATGCGAGGGTACGGTATTAGCGGTGTTATTTGATAATAACACAATCACGGGTTTCTTCAGAAGTCAAAAACGCTAGATAAAAGATCAATCTAGACTACAAGCGCCCTCAAAACTCATATTTTTTCCGTATACAAAACATATAGCTTTGTGCGTTTTTGTATGCTTCCGAATGATACAAATTGCGATTCGTAAACGTAAAAATTAGGAGTTTCGAGAAAGACCGCACTTAGATCGATCTTTCGTCTAGCGTTATTGACTAGCGAAAAATCAAATTATTGTATTATCGAGAAATGAGAATGCTCACATACAATTCTTGGCTCGGTTATTTTGCAAGTGACCTGCGCGCACAGGCCCTGCAGAAACAGAGCAGGCGTGTTGACTGAGAATGTGCGATTTTATCACTTTTTGGAAGCGTTGATAATGTTGGAGCGATGAGAAATGTTGCTAATAACAGATATAGTATATTTTACACGCGGTTTCATTTGATAAATGAATTGCAAATATGTACCGATTATTTCTGTTTATATTGGGGAATTCCCAACGATGTAAGACATAAGATATAAAATAAGTTACCTTGTCAAGAGCTGTTCACGAAAGAAACATGTTAGAAATATATTGTAAGAAGAGACGTACAATTTTCATTGTATTCATATAATCGCTGCGTATGCAGATGAGTCACTATAGTAAGATATATGTATGTTTACTAACGTGATAACGTGCAACATAATCCTTTCCGGTTGTAACACCAGAATAACCATGCAGCGACGTTTTCATTGCTGAGCATCGGGTACCTGTTAATTTACAATTACATAATTGTATTACACGCAACGTTATTGTCTATATATCTTCTACAAAATTTGAAAGTGTATCTTCTCGGGTTATGATTTTATCGATAACTTCAAGGATGTCAAAAATCGAATTCCGAGTACTTTATATACATATATATATAGTTCTTTGAAATACTGGTACCAATATAAAAACACGAAAAGACTCGAGCGCAGGTCCACGTGCGTGACAGTTGTGGTTATGTTTTCTAGTGTGTAAATATAGTTTGTACAATTAGATTAACGACACTGTTGTAAATGATCTTACGAATATAGAAATAAATCATGTCCACCTGTAAAATACACAATATTAGGTTCTATAATTTAGAACCTCGTTCCGTTACTTGTTTGTC
This sequence comes from Lasioglossum vierecki, assembly GCA_028455595.1. Taxonomy (NCBI): domain Eukaryota; kingdom Metazoa; phylum Arthropoda; class Insecta; order Hymenoptera; family Halictidae; genus Lasioglossum; species Lasioglossum vierecki. The sequence goes on from CM052343.1 coordinate 3,664,658, forward strand.
TTATGAATCGAAAACCAGGAAGTTAGCACTCGCGAGGTTAGTTTTTGTGTACACATAAATATGTAGCTGACACTGTAAGTACAATTGTAATAGATGTTTAACTAATCTTTTTTTCTAGAAATGACAATTCCATTGAAGTTTGGAATGTTGGAAATGCACCTTTCGTGGAGTATACGATAGCTGGACGTCAAGAGAACTCCATCGAGAGTATTCTGTGGATCGGTCCAAGATTATTCTCGACGGGTCTCCATGGGATGATAACGGAATATAATTTAACGACGTTGTCTATTAAAAGCGAGGTTGCTGTCACAGGAGGTGCAGCATGGTGCATGGATCTCAATCATAAGAAAACTTGTTTAGCCGTCGGTACGGAGGACGGGTACATCAATACTTTTACCGTGACGAACGATGCTCTGATATACGAAAGAATATTTGACAAACAGAAGGGTAGGATTCTTTGCATCAAATGGGACAACACGGGAGAAATGATTTACACAGGATCCGTAGATACGATTAGGGTTTGGAGCGCTATATCGGGCCATGCGATTCACAAGATGACAACATCTAGAAAAGAGACTAAGAAGGAAACTATTATTTGGTGTTTAGCTGTTACAGACGATAATGTTATAGTTTCTGGAGATTCGCGTGGCTGTTTATCGTTTTGGGATCCTCACATGGGTACCTTAATCGAATCCCACGAAAGCCATACCGCGGACGTATTAGCTGTTACGTTGTCCCATGATATGAACATTGTATATTGCGCCGGCGTCGATCCTGTGGTTAGAAGTTTCTGTAAAATAATTACAAAATCTACCGGCAAACCGCAATGGGTAAAAGGGATCGAAAGGCGGTTGCACGCGCACGACGTGAGAGCTCTGGTAGACGCGGATGGAAAACTATATTCTGCCGGCGTGGATGGATATCTAGCTCAATCGAGTTATCCACCCAAGGTCCTGATTAAGTATCCCCCGTTGCTTCAACTACCGTGCTCTACCGTTTGTAGAAAATCCAGGTGTATTTTATTAAGATACACAAATTTCCTTGAATTGTGGAGGCTCGGTTCTCCTACTAAAGTCTCTCCAGAGTCTGTTCATCCCGGCATGATACATCAGCTGGAAGAGGAGCCGATCAAACTGCTACAATTGAAAACGAAAGGAGATGAAAACATCATTTCCTGCGCCATCAATAAAGACTCGAAAACAATCGTCTACTCGACCGATAGTCACGTCAGAGTTTTCAACTTCGACGTTGTCGAGGGTGACACGCAATTGTCGAAGAACGATTCCGACATTTCCGCAACCAGGATACAGAAAATGTTATTCAGTCCGAACGGTAAATTATTCGTGACGATCAACAATGACGGGAAGAGGAACACTGTGACGCTCTATAAAGTAGAAAAGAAACGTCTGAGGCATCTCGGTTCATTTCACACGAACGAGGAGTCCATCGTAAACGTGGGACTGGTTTGTTTTTCACCTGACAGTAAATATTTCGTTTGCGCCGACCGTCAAGGCGCAATTGCCATCTACAATGTTAGCGAAACTGTGAACACAGACGCGCCTGTGGCGTGGTTGCTGCCCAAGTACAATTGCCCTCCAACGGCGATGGCTGTACAGAAGGATACTCTGAACTTGGTCGTGGTGTACTCTGACCACAAGGTAAGAAAAATAGGATAAACCGTAAAATATTATGGCATTGGAGCGAGGCAACACGGCGTCGTAAAACGATGAGTTAACAGTAATTACAGGAACCCGTAAAAAACGTCTAATCCATCCGCAGCATTTCCTGCCTTCCGCTGAGCTTCCGCTAGATTACTGCTATAACTCCGTTCCAATATCTCACCGCGAGCAAAATTAAAAACCGTAAAACGCCGCCGCGGTTTTATCGGCAATTATCTGTAGCACTCAATCCCCGGATTTCATTTCAGATCGTCGAGTACAACCTTTTGCAGAGGCAGTACACGAAATTCTCCAACAACTTGCAAAGCCGACTGCCGAAACAATGGCTCGCGCGATCGTTCCCCATTACGAACATAATTTTCGACTCGCGGAACGAGAACATTATAATCATGCACGACGACTCGACGGTCTACGTGATCAATAAGTCGAACGAGCTCCCGGACAGAGAGGCGAAAATACCGAAACGCGAGAACGGTGACATCACGGAGGACAGTAGCTCCATACTGAGCTCGCAGTCCCAGCAAACCTTCCAGGTTCTGAAGAAGTACAAGGTAGTTTATCGATTCTTCATCTTCGTTCTAAATCTTGTATAAAACTAAGAGGAAACGTTCTTCGCACTGTTCACAGCACCTGGTTTATCTGGACTGGTTAAACGACGAAGAAATGGTTGCGGTCGAAGTGAACCCGATATCTCTAACGGAAAAGTTACCACCGACTCTCAGAAAGAAGTGGTTCGGCGTGTAAATACCCTACGAAATGAACTTATCATTTTAGAGTGACTAAATATCATGTACAAAGCATATTTTCGATATAAATATTACTCCGACATTTTTCATGTTCTCCAAAACGAGAAAGACTCTCATCGCCATACTGCCTGCAATTACACCCACCTCTATTTTTTAATACACGTGTTACAGTGTACAATGCACTGTATACAGAAAAATAACCATGCAGTCAACAATTCGTACCAATTCCTCGATTGAGCATCTACACTAATTTTACGCGGCATACGAAGAATAAATATTATTTTTGTTAACTGTACACGATTGCGTATCTCAAGATATTTTTAACACTCGCTTTCTATACCTGTTCTTATCGATATCGATAAATCTAGTGTTAACGCTAAGTCAACCGATTGGCAGAGATTGTAGTCCACTATGCTACAGCTTTCATGAAAGTTTAATCTAACGACGTGATTTCATGTCGATTATCTGTATGCGACTCGTTGATCGACGATGCAAAATATGTTTTAACGATCCAGTAATCGCGTACCTTGTATTGCATCTACACGTTAAGAGGGTAATCTCGTTTCCAGAATTGTAAAGGTTTGGGACATATTTTTAAAAATATTAAAAATTCTATAATAATTTGTAAAAATAGCATTATCGAGAAGGGTGCATCCCGCACCCTTAAAATCCTGGAAGAACTGAGTCTACCTCTTTAAATAGCATTCGTACTGCGTTAACCGAGAAAGATGAAGTTTTGTTTTGTAACGCGGAACTCGCCGGATTCCATCGGCGGTTCGATCGTCCATCTTGGAGAAATATACCAGCGGCCGGTGAATTCGAGATTGTATTCCGGGCCGAGCGATCGCAGGCCCACCATCCCGGATGTCGTTCTGGGAATGGCTGGCGACGGTTTTAGGGGAATCGGCGAACGTTTAATCGCATCTTCCGGCGGTTTGCGTTCGAAGGTGTCCGCCGGAAGTCCCTTCTTTCTGCATTCTTCGGCCAGCACCTACGGTCAACGACACCAGGGACACATTAAAATTCGAGTGGTGAATATCGTGGACACTGTACCGTGCATTCCCCTCGAATCTCCTCGTGGTACCTTTTTCAAGAATTCACCGGTCAGGTGTTCGTATTTCGTAGGCCAGGTACGTCGGAAGATTTCGTCCTGCGAAATGACTTCTTTGCTAAAAATTCAAGGATATTATCGATCAAAAGGGACGACTTCGAAGGACTACGTCAGACGAACCGCAATACCAGATCTTGTCGAAAATCACCGCGTTCTTCGAGTGATCTCTTCGTCTTCCATGACTTTTCTCGATCTTCCTGTCCTCGATCTTGTCTTGCCCTTTGTCCGCCATTATCCTCGCAAGAAACCGCAAACAGTTTCGATGCTGCAGCAGCTAACAACGTAAGCGAAGTCTAACAATGTAAGTCGAAGAGCAAACTGCAACCCTCGGCGTTCTTCGCGGTTTGTTCGATATCTTCGTTGCTACAGTGGAAGGAGTTCGACCCGCCGAGCGAAGGACAGAAATCATTCACGATATACGTGTACAGCAGGGTTGACCTTAGGGGTGGACCTTCTTTATACTTGGCGAAAATTATTTTGCAGACTTTTGCTGTGGGACAACCTCTGGAACGGTGCCACTGGATGAAAAAATAATCTGTGCAAAATGGTGCCAAGTCGACATTGAAAATTTGTTAAATTTTATAAATTGTCTTTCTACGCACTATAACAATTATTATACTAATAATGTACAAAATGTTTAAATGGGAACGTTTAAATATTTTCGCTATTTATAAAAATATCAAAAAACAAAAAATTAGATAAAAATTGTACTGTTTAATAAATAAAATATAATAAAAAAGAATTATTCACGATTATTTAAAAAACTTTTCCCGTTACTTTTTTAACCAATGGCCACGAAAAGTGTCATGTAGCGGACAAGTTCGAGTGATAATTAAAAATTAAATAAACGTTCCCTTAAAAAGTATTGCGAGAGGCATTTCTAAGCTGACGAACTTGCCTGTATTTTGTTCGATCTCGAGAGAGAACTTGGCTCCTGTTTACAGGATGTTTTTCTTGGTTAAAGTATTCGTCAAAGGAGCCGTCTTCGAACTTCGATCCGTAAGTGTTTTCGCGGAGCAGCGCGATGTTAATACCGGCCCGGAAGCAAGCTTCTGTCAGGTAGGTCCTTGGACCTTGAAGGCTGAAGTTTCCAGGGCAAGTGTCGGGCAGGATCGGCGTGCTATCGATTTCCAGTAAGAGCTGCATAAAAGGGAGGCGAGTTACCACGGAAAATCCCATCGAGCCACGTAAACCGAGCCTAAAGACCCTGGGCGGGCTATAAACCAAGAAGCGTTTAATCTCCGGCGCAGTTGTAACTCGTGGCTACGAAGGCGTAGACGTCTCGGTTAAAGCCTGCAGGAAATAATCAAAGCGGCGATACCGCAGCGAGTAGAGAGAGTCTGTCGCGCGGCGACGATGCACGTGTACGTGAATTTAGTTGCGTCCTGGAACGTTCGTCTTGGTTCGGCGAGGAAGGTAACGGTTTGGAAACCTTTGTAGTTGTGAGGTCGGCCTGGGAGGTGTGGGGTGCTCGGGGGGTGGAAACGGCTGTAGAGTGCAATGCGCCGAGATTACGACTAATCTGCGCCCGAGACCGGTCGGAAGCGTAGTTTCTGTAACTTACATCGCTTAAAGCGTCAGCTCGTTCAACCCTCAAACTCCGTCGCCACTAGTTCTGTCGGTTTTCTCTCTTCTCACCCTCACTCTTACAAGGAGAGTGCAAGGACGTTGTCACACCGATTTAGTCGAGACTCTGTATACTTATAGATCTCGATCTCCCATTTACGAATATATACCATTATAGACGCTAACACTAAATAGTTTTTGAGATATTCATAAACAAAGTTCTTAAGTGGTATATACGACGAGACTACCACCCGGTGGGCTAGGGTTCGATTCCCGTTCGGTGAAATTTTTTTTTCCATATTTATTTATATTGTTGAAGTTTATATTTGTTGAAGAACAAACGTATTAATAAATTATAAATAAATTTTCCGAAATTAATTCGTTATATATCTCTAAAATAAATATTCGTTGTATAAGTATACAGAGTCTCAACTAAATCGGTGTGACAATGTCCTTGCACTCTCCTCGTTAGCTCCCATTATCTCGCCTCCTTCCGTAACCACTCTTGCATTACCTAGGACCGATTCCTTCGCGAGAATTTCTACAAAATTCGAATCGTTGCTCGACGAAAACGCGTAAACTTTATTCTTCCTCGTACCTGGAAAGTTCGCAAGGAAAAGTGGACAACGGGCTCTTCTCCCTGGCTCCCTCTTCACCTGTCCCCGACACGATAAGCCGATTAGACGGGATCTATTATTTACACGGCGGCGTCCTCTTCCTCGGAAAGCCATCATCGAGGAAACGCGAGCCGGCCGAAGGGATGAAAGGCAACGGAGCGAGGCCGACCGTAGAAAGGAAGAGAGAGAGAGAGATTCAATTGGCTGGAGCCTCCTGGCACCAACAGCTGGAATTAATCACCGAAAGATCGTCGATATACCCGTTCGGGAGATAACGGGGCTAGAGAGCCCACGTACTTTCGGACACGCGAGGGGTTGCGCATCCTCCCTCGCTCTTCCACCCCCTCGTCTCTTCCTCCACCATCCCATGTCGTTATCACGATACCAATATTCGCACTCTCTTCACGCGTGGCCGTGTACACCCGTGTATACCAATTGACGCCTGCTTCCCTTTTCACGTGGCCTATCAGCGATCCCCTCGATCGCGCGCGTACACCGCCGCTGATATCTGAAGTGGCCGCGTCCCGCACGCGAGCTTCATCAACATCGAGGCCCCGGAGAGAGCGTGTTCAGAGCGGAATTCCCGCAGTGATTCGCGTGTTGCCGCGCCACTTCTGTGTGCATCCTCAGCCTCTGAGTGTTCCGTGTCAATCGATCATTCTACCGCGGTGCTCGCGACGCTTACGAGACACCGCCATCCCTTTCGCGAGGATCGCCAGGATCGCGGTAAGGAACGTGTCTGCCGGGTACATATGCACGAAGGTCAAATGGGGTGGCGTGGAAAGAGCCAGGTGAAAGACGGACAAAGGGGAGGGAGGACAGAGAAAGGGAGCGAAAGGGACAGGGGCGACTGCAGAGAGAAATTTGCGGGATCGTAGATGTAGAGACACGGTGGGGCACGCTGTAAATTACAAGCGGAGCGCCAAACCGCTATGGTCTTCTCTCGGTGGCGCAGGGGTGTCTAGACGTATAGATAATGCCGAGTTTGTGCGGGGCAGACGCAAGCTAGACGGTCCCTGGTTCATCCAGCCACCCGAACCAGCCAGCCAACCAGCCAGCCAGCCAGCCAACCAGCCAACCGGGCTAGGCTAGACACATCGACCATGCTCCGTTTCTCTCGGTACCTATCTGTCTCTCCCTCTCTCTCTCTCTCTCTCTCTACCTCAGTCGTCTCTTTCCAGCCAACCTGCTCTGCGAGACTTTCCCTCTCTTTCTAGCCAACGTGCTCCAACTATATCGTTCGCTCTCCTTGTCCCACCTTCGGCCATACCTATACGGTATATACCCAACCGGATTTCCCATCGTTTTCGTCGCTCCGGCTCACGAACCCAAGCTTCCTCTTGCATTCGTCGCGGCAGGCAAGAGATGCAAATCCTCAATAGCATCGCCGCTGGATCCGAGATCCCATTGGCAGCGATCGTGACGTGGATGACGCACGAGTTCTACCCCCCCTTCTTCCTTCTCTCTCTTTCTAATACATTAGGACACCCACCTCTCGCAGCCAACGAGGTGTGTTATCGCGCGACCTTAGAATTGTTCCCTTCCACGCCGTTATATAGGGAGGTACCATCGGGCGTTCTTCTGCATTCACGGAAAATTCTCCGAGACGCGAACTCCGCGCCGCGGTCCCTGGAAATGTTCCGGGAATTTTAATGGAATATGTTCGTTGAACAAAAGACAACGGGAACCGTTGTACCGGCATATTGTCCCGGATTAAGAGGCATGTTCCAGCGATTACGAGGTAGCGCTGCTGCTCGCTGATAATGCGCTATCGGTGATTCACTCGCGACGAATTTGCTCCGGTGAGATAAGGAAACTGCTGGGCTCCGTTCGACGGAGTATGTGAACGGCTCTCTCTCTCTCTGAATCTTTCATTCATTGTTTCGCTAGGGAGAAACTCGGATCGTAGATTCTGCGACGAGTATTAAACCGTTGTGGTATGATTTATGTTACGGTTGCAGTGATTGGAACTAGTTTGTGTTGGAACACCGTTTTATCGAGGAGGATATGTATGCATGTGTTTATTCTATGCCTATAAAATATATTCTTAATTATTCTTAATAATCTATTACATATTCTTAATAATTAATAATTCTATATATGAACTCTTGTGCAGCTCACGATATGTTCGTATAAGATAAAAAAAACATATGCCCATGATTGTATTCAATTTCCCCATATTCCGTTCACGATACCAGAGTCCAAAGCAAGTCTAGAGCCAATTTTAGTTCAGCTACTTAGACCAGATGGCGCCTAGTCAGGACTGCCAACGTGGAATCGTAACAACAAAAAAATATGGGGCTTGATTGCACTCGGATCTATTAATAGCAATAAAGATATGAATAAAAAAAGATAAAAACGTGGAATCATAAAGAAAATTGAAACATTAGATTGATACATATATGTTTTTATGATACGTTTTTCCGCACAGAGGTTGGTAACACTGATAAATTACCCTAGAATAGATATGTCACGTGGTGTGCCCTGACGTGTGTTTCTTATATTCATTTATCTGTTTGTAAAGCGGAAAATAAATTGTATCATTTATTTATTTAAATAGAGAGCGTTATTTTCAATGTAATAAAATGTAATAAAAATTAAAATTGTGATTTCATCACAAGTGAAGTGCAAGCAAGTTTGCAAATTAATTTAACTCAACGTTTCGATCCCTGTATGCGTCATCTTCAAGAGACATATTTTTGCGTCTGAAAAATTAATATGTTTATAATAAAATAGAAATTTTAATAATAGTTAACATGGATTTTGGAGTTTTCGCGAGAAGTATCGCGTCGGTTGTGAACGACCGACGACGTTGGCAGTTGAAACGTCAGGTTCGGAATGAATTCGCGATGGTTAATAAGCGAGGTAAAATGTTTGATAAAATACGGGCGGGCTTATTGTAATGCTTGCAGCAGAAAACTCGTTTTCAACCTGTCGATCCCCGTAATCCCACACTATATCGCACGACCTTTCCCTGCACCTGTCCTCCCCTCTCGGCCGCCGGCGCCGGCCGCCGTAGTGTTTTAATCGGCAGACTGCAATGCATAAATCCCCGTTAAATAATACGGCAGTTAACAGTGCCATTAAGCCGTTCGAGATACCGCAAAACCGGTAGGGCGCTCCTCGCTGTACGCGCGAAGTCCGTATTTATCGGCAGCCGACGCGCCGCCGCCGCCGCCGCCACCGAGAAATATTGTTCTGCATTCGTTTCCCTCCGTTCGGTCACCAAGCGAATACGCAGACCATCGCGCGTCGCGTCGCGTCGCTGCGGGAAAAAAACGTCGGAAAACGGCCGAACAGAGCTACAAAATGCCCGTTCGTCGACCCAACCCCTCCAGACCGACGCGTAATTAATTGTTTCGATGGTAATGAGCGGAATCGTTTTTGCGCGGCGCGAATTGTAACTAGTGACCGGCAGCTCGCTATAAATATGACATTTCGTCGAGATTATTTCACGCCTCGCTAAGCGGACTTAAAAGGAAGGACCGGCGACAAACCATATTCGAATCATTCTGTTTTGATAATTACAGATCAATCGGCGAGAGATACACATACGTGTATTATAGATTGTTAAGCCTTTGAACTCGAAAATCAAACATTTCTTCAGCGACACTGAATAACTCAATTTTATATTAATCTTCTTTGAACAACTTTTTTCTATACATGTTACTGTTTTTGTCTGTGTACTCCGATTCGGATGAAATTTTAATATGTTATGCAGCAACATATTCTGAACAAAATTTTCCTCTTGCAGTATAGGTGGATCGCTTTTAGTTTTCGAGATATTTGCAAAAAACTATCGCGTCTACGTTGCCACGGAGCATGCAGGAATACGAAAAATTCAATACAGTATTAGCAATAGTTTTTTGCAAATATCTCGAAAAGTAAAATCGAGCGGCGGTAACATGTATAGGGAAAAGTTGTTCATAATGATGTCCTTGACAACATGTTTCAAGGTCATGTTTCTTCAAGATCATTTTTCAGGATACCGTAAAAATTACATCGAATGAATTTAGTTTATAACAACGCGACCAGTTTTAATCATTCGGGTCGCGTTCGGGCTGTGAGAAATGGTTGAAATAATCCACACACACGATGAGACGGTCTTCCCGTCCTCGCTTCTGGAGTCACCCTTTTCCTGTCGCTTTTTTTTCATCGGTCAACCCGCGGAGAATGAGAAGGCAGCGAGCGAGTATAAAAGTCGGGCCGGGGAGCGCGCTCGCGCGCGGAGGGGGTTTGGTTTCGTGGCGGCGCGTATTATCGAGCGAACCTGCAATTATTTCGTAACGGTGATCTTATTATAAGGCAGATTTCACAGTGCGACGGGAGCGGAACTCTTCGGCCGAAACGCTGGCCCGCCAGACGAGGACCGGAAACGGCTCAATTCTGTTTCCGATCGATTTAGCCGGGGCGCAGCTGCGTCCCATTCGTGCACAGCCGAACGTGATTTAACGCGTTTCGTTGTTGGTGGTGGGAAATCTTGATTTTTTATCGTTCGACACCGAGTGGATACATACGGTGCCCCGGCGCGTTTTGCCAGCCGTTAGCCGAGCTGTTTGTTTGCCGGCCACGGGGGGAAATAAATCTGTCGATTGAAATGATGAGACGGGGGTAGGGGGTTGTAATTCACGGACCCGCTTTGTTTTTCCGTGGTCTGTACCCCCGCGCCCGCCAGCTCGCCTCCACTCTCCTGTATTTGTTAAAAAAATATTTGACATCGCGGCCCCGCCACTTTTCTACTGGCCATCTTGTTTTCCACGCTTTTATTTGCGGCTGGAATACTTTTATTTCTCGAAACTTGCAACGACCGTGTTACGGTATCGCGCGGACGGCTTCGCGGATTCCGCGGATCCCTATGTTTGACTATACTTTCGGAATTGAGAAATATCGACGGTAGGCCCCAACATTCGTATCGCTATTTTCTTTTTTAAGTAAAAATATATTTTTTTAAAATACCACGTTTTTAAAAACGGACTAAAAAGTATGAAATAATTTTTCCTAGTCGCATACTGATTCCTGAACTCGTACAGACACTGGTGTTTAATTTACAGTTATTTTCAAAATTCAAATTTTGAGTTATTCAAGTTATTCAAAATTCTCTTGAGAAAAATTTTATAAATTGCAAAATTGCTTTGTTCAATATCATGGAATACAGTGACACACAAATCGTTGATAATTTACACATAGCAAGCGCAAAATTCTCTTGGGGAGCATCCAGAATCGGCTCGAGAGGTTCAGAAAAATTTGATAAATTGCAACATTGCTTGAACTGATTTCTCATAAACTAATTTCTATTCGTATCGCTATTTGTTCCGACGATAAAATAAAAAATAACCCGGTTTAATCCGGGAATCGAATTACCACGGTGCATCCGTTGTTCCGTTCGAACGAAAGGGAGGGTGGCTACGTACTTCTAATCGGGGCAAATATAATAAAGAAAATGTTCCCGTTCCACGAACCAATCTAACGGTCGATCAACGCGAGTAATCGAACGAAGACAGTGCAGCGGAGAGGAAATAAAATTGTAATCAGAACGTGGCGTGTCACCCCTTCGACGTTGCTTACAACCAAAGGGTTGCTAAAAAGGGTGGCCGTGTCCGCGACAAGGGGCGCGCCTGAAAGTTAATTCTTTCCCCTCGCGGCTGAAAATCGACCAGACGGCCGATCGAATTTTCTACAATGTCTCGTAATTTTCACGGTCGGGTCTGTAAAGCCGTGACACGTTCCTCCTTGATTGCGTCGACGCCGACGGGGGTTGTTCACGCCAACGAAACGCCAGATGTAGAAACACTTATTTAAACAATTTCATTTCCCACGGACAATTCTCGCTCAACGGTTTGCCAGATATATTCCGTACACGCGGTTACTAATCTTTAAGGGTGTAGTTACAAACATTTAGTAACATCGGTGTATTATTCCCAACTCTAGAAAATTTTTAGAGGAAGCAAGATCTTTTGATTTGTCTCTTGAAACCAATGCATATTATTTCTATCTTTTTATTATATAAATATTATATAAATTAATATTTTAGCAGCTATTATAACATTATAAAATTGCCTGCTTTTTCTCTGTCTGTGACCTTGAATGACCTTGGAATAATTATAGTCACTGAATTGCTAAAGGGAGGACTTTCATTGTAGGTGTTTAAAAAAGGGGAGTTTCATTTTAAAAAGTTAATTTGTATATAAATCTTTTAACCGAGTTTCTGGTCTCGTTATGGGGGAGTTTTCTGTGCTGGTGACGATCTGGAATTGAACACTGTTCAGATGTTCCGGTTGAAGAATCCATTGTCGCGGCGATCAAAGCTGAAATAAACGTCGCCGAGAGAAAAAGAAACGTTCGCGTAGAAAAACAATTGGTCCGACGCCGTTAATACGGAGCCGGTAGCTACGGCGAAGAATACCTTGGACGGCCATTTGTCAAACGTGCTCGTATATCGGGTAGATCGAAATGGACGCCGGCAATATATCTGCCTTGTGCTTTCTTCGATGTGTCCGCCACGGATAAGGATCGTGATGGTAGCCACCCTCTATTACAAGCATTTCCAGCCGGCCTCGTTGCTGCACGAACGGAACAACGGGCAAACCCGATCGTCAACCGATTCCTGACGTACAGAGAGAAACCGAGAGAGGAGCGCACACAGAAACCGGTACGAACAATGCGCCCCGCGATTCGCAAACGATGACGAATGCTTGCTTGTTACCGGTACCTACTATTGCTCGTTACCGTTTCTTTGGCTCGCGCAACACAGGGACGCGCAGAGGTCGTTTGTCAAGTAATGGGGTCACCGCAGTTTCGTGCCCGGTGAAATACGCGAGCCAGAGACGTACATATTTGCGTGTCTTTTCCTGGTTTCCTTCATCTCGACGATATATCTTCTTTATTAACGAGTCCACGCTGTTTTCGCCAAGGGGCGAACAGTTGTCGAAACGTCTCTACCGTAATTAAAGTAATGCTACCAAACCTTCACAAATTTATTACTAAACTTCAATATTCCTCGCCGATTTTGATGACTTCCAAATATGTTGTCAAGACCATCATTCTGCACAACTTTTCTCTATACATGTTACCGCCACTCGGTTTTACTTTTCGAGATATTCGCAAAAAACCATTGCTAATGCTGTATTGATTTTTCTCTTTTTGGATTCTTTTGGATAACCGAACCAAACACAAAATTAATAAAATTAATAATAAAAGGATTTTTTTATACGTGGTCGGCCCTCTCCACCCCTCCACGACCTAACCACAACTCGTTGCGTGCGTGCAGGAATACGAAAAATTCAATACAGTATTAGCAATAGTTTTTTGAAAATATCTCGAGAACTAAAACCGAGCGGCGGTAACGTGCATAGGTAAAAGTTGTTCAGAATGATGTCCTTGATAACATGTTCCAAGGTCATCAAAATCGATCAACCCCTAATGTAAATAATTACCATATATATTACCCCTGGCAGAATATCTTCGATGAAATTTGTAAATGTGATCGTTGAACGAATTATTTCCTCGGTTCATGGAAATGATGCGAGTCTCCAAAATAAAAATCGGGGTAATGAGTCGCGAGGAACGAGGCTAGGATGAATGCACGCGGGTAGGAAAATCCGCAAAACACAACACCGAAATCCTGGCGCCGCCGTCGAGCAAAGACACGAGGTTATTCATTTCAGAGACGGTCTAGCCCCGATCCGCGCGCGTGCACTATACCTCCTCCAAGTTTTTGTTTTGTCTGGCGAACTGGAATGTTTAATGCACCGTCGCCGACCAATTATATCATTATACGCGCGCCGGGATCCGCGGCATGTGGTTTCAGTCGCGCGTGTGCACTCGCGGTACACGTTGATGAAGTGTTCCGAGGTTGTCGCGAGTTAATTGGGTTGTTCGTTTGCTGGCGAAGGTTTCTGCATAGGTAATCCCGAACGCAAGGTGTAGGGTAGCAATCCGAAGAAGTATGGCGGGCCTCTCGACCGCGTCGAACCGAATTTCGGCGCAGGAAAACACGAGTAACGAACCTTTGGAATTGGCGGGTGGACGAATCTCCTCGGAGACCATAGAATCTCACAGACGACACGGCGTGCGCGTGTTTAGTATATGTATAGGAGAGCCAGTGATGCAAAGATAACGAGCATGCGACGTCATAAGATTATTCCTAAGATATCCTGTCGATTCTAACCGTTTACCATAAGCCATCTTTGAAATCTATGACGTCATGTACTACTTTATCTTTGTACTAAATCTTTGAAAGACTTTATACTTTTGATAAACGTATTGATCTATTTTTTTAAATGATCAGCACAATGTATCCAATAAAAAATTGGTTCATGACGTTGATATTTTTCAGTATCCTGCATTGAAACTTCCAGACTCAACTGCTTCTGTCTGTGTACTCCGATTTGGATGAAATTTTAATATGTTATGCAGCAACATATTCTGAACAAATTTTTCCTTTTGCAGTATAGGTGGATCGCTTTTAGTTTTTGAGATATTTGCAAAAAACTATCGCGTCTACGTTGCCACGGAGCATGCAGGAATACGAAAAATTCAATACAGTATTAGCAATAGTTTTTTGCAAATACCACGAAAACTAAAAGCGACCCTCGAATACGGAACAGGAAAAAGTTGTTGAAAATATCGAAATCTATAACATATTAAAATTTCATCAAAATCGGAGTACGCAAACCTATATAATTACCAAAAACATCTACATTTTTTATACGCACCGTATCATGGAGTTAACGATAGAGGAGAGTCCGGGCGAAGAATAAGGCTGCGATTTTGAATATAAGGGAGACTCCGGGCCACCGTGAAATTTTATCAGCCCTATAATTTTGCAGTTTCTCGGTGGCATTACGATTTCCATGAACAAACAAATAATGTCTGCGAGCCGTTGCGAGGGCTCGAACGCTCGTCGGCGTCGGTGAAAAGGACGCCCGCCGCAGAAATTCGTTCGCATTCACGGGAACGTAGGAAATCCACTCAGCCACTTAGCTCGGCGTCGTAATTAGATCGAAATGACGCAGACGCCGCGCTGAGCCGCGCCGCGGAGTCGCGCGACTCGTTCGGAATTCGCTTAATTGAATGATTCACTAGTCTAACTGTTATTTCAATTAACGCTCGTGTGATCTCTCGCGGCCCCGACATTTGCATACAGGCGCACCTGCACTCGCGCGAGGACGCGCGCTATTCGACGCTTCACGCTCGGGCAAGGACGCGTCGCCCAGACATTTGACAATACTCGTACCCGGCCGCGGGAACAATGCCGAGAAATTCCGTGGCCCCTCCCCCCTTGTTTGCAAATTTTCGACGAGCCAAGAATATCAACTTCCCAGCCGGTTTTATGTTTTATTCCAAATAGCTGACTCGACAGACGGTGTCCTGTTCAAATTTCATTTTGATTGTTTCGTGAATTTGTGAAAAGCTATTGGAAATGCGTAGACAAAGTAACAATGCGAAAAAGAAATGTATTTCTGAGTGATCGTTGTACCTATTAACGATTGTGGCCTTGGATTTAATTTAAAAAACAAAAGAAAATAGCCAAATTAGTCCAGCAGTTTTCAAGTGATGTGCATATCAACGAACAGCATTTCATTTTTATTTATATAGGAGAAGAAGAAGAAGAATATAGAAGATAAAAGATTTAAACTGTTCGCAGAACATCAGTCAATTTCACAAATTTTTTACACGAAGAATCATTCCTCCATTCGCAAACAATTGGTCGAAATGTTAAAAAAGAAATGTCGAAAATCGCGTTAAAATGATTGATACGTTCTCAAACGGATAACGCCTCTCGCGCGAGTAAATCGATTTCCCGAAGTTTCAATAGTCCTCGATCCTCGTAAGCGTTTGCGTTCTGTTTTTTTTTTGCGAAATTACGATCGCGTGAGACAACTACCCGTCACTGTAATTTGGTGAAGGGAATTTTAATCGTAGCAAGCTCGCGAGGCATTTCGAGACTTGAATTTCAGTGTTCGACGCAATATGCACTCGAGACGGAATGAATGCCATCAGTATCTGCGGGACAACAGGGGCGAAACACGTTCGATGCCGGTTCGTCTGGTTGCACAGGTGTCCTTCGAGTATCCGCGTTAACGTAGACCTCATGGCACAATAGCCTTTCAGGAGAAAACAGGCTGTCGCAAACAGTTTTTAATGGTCTTAACGTATGAACCGTCACGGAACACGTGGGGCAGGTGAGTGGACGTCGCACGACCGATGTCTGCTCCGATGACGCTGCGTTTCGCGATAATTAAGACGTTCGGCATGATTATGCTGTACCGAGGATTATTACGGTTTTCATTTATCCGATGTTTCGTGGAACGGTTGATATGCGGTTCAATTTCGAATTGAATCGGAAAAGAATAACAGCGTGGGTCCCGGTTAACTTGTCTGCTACAAACGGCTTGAATATCCATTGCAATTACAATCTGTCCTCGTTTATTGCAAACTATAAGTCATAATTTATACGAATTTCATAATTTATACGTATGTATGTCGCTGGTATCTCGATAAAAAAAATCAAAAGTAATGAAACACAAATTGGAGCACTGTGTGTCCACAAGAAACCATGCAGCTTTTAGAAATTTGTTTATGATATCAGTGCACAGGTTTTATTAAAGAATTAACGAAGCAATTTTGCAAATTATAAAATTTTTCTCAACGTAAAAATTTTATAAATTGCAAAATTGCTTCGTTGATTCTTTGATCGAATCTGTGCACTGATATTATAAACTAATTTCTATTAATTTTTATATGACATACATACATATTAATTCTTTGTTGTAAACATTTTTTCATACGACAAATAACTTACTAGTTGTTTGAGATCGTCACGTTACGAGAGTTTATTCACGGTGAGGAACACTCGTAATCTGTTGGCGACAAAACGAATGTATTTCGCCTTGCACCGAATGCGTTTCTGCATTCGAATTCATCGTGAGCCTAAACGAAGGTACTCGGAGTAATAATTGATTGATCTCCCGATTGAAGCAGACGCGATCCGTTATCCGCTCGAGCCCTTAACGAGTTTATACAAAACTCGATAGTGTTCATGCTTCCTGTTTCATCGGAGAAGGGCTTGTTTCCTGTAGTTTGATCGCTCCCTTCGTGGCCTTCTCCAACCCCATTTAAAATCGTTGTCTGAAACGAGCCCTCTGCTACGATAATTTGATTGCTACGCCATCGAGGCCAGACCCCAGCCAGAATTCGTAATCGCAGCTGCAAATTCGTGGCCGTTCCCGATAGCCTGCTGTGCAAACATGTCGCAACGCTATCCGAAAATTCGTATTTCCATTTATATATATATATATATATATATATATATATATAAAAAAAGAAGAAAAATATCCACCCAATTTCCAGGCAGAAATGCATTCTGCGATGCAAGTGGCATGTGACTGCATAATCTTCGTTGGCCGAGAACGAAAATAAAGATATCGTAAGAAATCGCATAAATTTAATTTATACAAACTACTATTCAAATAATGGTTCTGCAAGAAGTACCTTAAAAAATCTATTGAAAATAATTGATGAACAAGTGGGAAAACGAAAACCCTTCAAAAGTCAATTTTAAAAATGATACATAAATCATGAAACTTTTGTTTCTCCAATTAGTTGAAAATGCTAATATTAAAATTTAATATTAACATATAATTAGAATGCTAATAACACGCTTTCCTTTCTCAGTGAATTCACCTGTTTGTAATTTTTCGAGATAGGACTTTTCACCCTTGCAATTCTGGAAACGAGACTACACCCTAATAAGAATGTAAACTCTTCGTTTGAGAAATCTCAAACATTGAAAATAATCGTTCAAAATTGTTCGAAAATAATTCTCTCCTTTGAGAGCCACTCTTCCTTCGGCCACGTGTCTGCCATGAACATATCAAAAGAAACTGCCCCGCCGCAGCCGGGAGGAAACACAGGGAAACAATTACTACCTTCCGGGTGTCGCGTGAGTTACGTTTTACCGTGTCGGCCGCGAGAACGGTTCAGCTGCATTTTATGCCGCACCTACTGTTCCGGTCTGCACCTTACGACTCTTTTATCTCGGCGCAAAAATTTTCGTGCAAGACCAACCGGACTGGGTACTTCCAGATTTTCGAATCCCCTCTCAGGTCATCAAAAAACTCCTGTAAATAATCACCAAATTAATATACACTGATGTCGTTGAATCCTGTTAACCCCTCACCGTTTTAAATTTTACGTGTCCAATTTAATCTACCTATCATTCATCGCTTTGAAAATGGAAATTATACTATCCAAAAAAAAAAAAAAAAAGAAAACTCCCCGCCTAAATATGTCGTCGTCTGAATATGTCCGCGTGAATATTGTTTAAAACAGCCATGGTTTGACATAGAATATTGTAGCATCAAATTGATAATTACTTGATAGGTTTGCAAAAGTGATTTTTCTTTAAACACTTCACCGTGGCATTCGCGTGCCGTTGGAAGTCCGACGCTCCTGTTCATAGTTGATAAGACAAAGTCCTGCGATAGGAGGCAACATCGCGAACAGGGACAGACGGTCTGACCCGGTTGTCGCGTTTACTTTGGACCGCCCACTACTTGGCCATTACACACGCCGGTAGACGACGATGACGACGACGCTGGACGTCGGCGACGGATCGCAGCTGTCTGCGTAGCGAGTTTTCTCGTAAACGGGCTGGATGTGGTTGGATGATTCCCCGTGTAGACGGGCCGGGCCGCGTTTGTACACACGCTGGAAGACACGCCGGGGCGTCGTGCACCGGTGGCGTAGTGCAAAGTCTAGGCTTTTCTGCTCGGTAAATAAAACACACCGTGACGCCGCCGCCTCCGACGCCCCCTTTTTCCCTCCTCGTTCTCCTCCTCCTCCTCTTGTCTCTCTCTCTCCTCGTTCCTCGTCCTTCCTCCGAGCTTCTTTCTCGCTGCGGGCGTAAAAAAGTCCAAGGCGGGCGAGATTGTTTCGCGGTTGCGTAAAATGCGACTGGAAGCAAATGAAGCCGCCGACGACGAGTAATCTCGCGCGAAGAGACGCCTCTGCCAGCGTCCCGGGTTTGCACGCGGAGAGACCGTGTGCGGGATGGAGAGCAAGAGACCAAGAAGCCCGGCGAGACGTTATGAGCCTGGCGACACCCGTTATGGGAGCTGATGGATATTAATAGGGGGTAAGCGGAATTTCATTCATCGCGGTTCCGTCTTTCGCCGCGTTCCTCGTTGATTAACGCACTCGAGTTTCCGCGTTTTCGGGCTGGACGACGCGACGCCGAGTCGGGGGCCGCGCCTCTGGAAAAAGGAATTGCAAGTCCACCCGGGGAGGTGTGTAATGGAGGTTCGTGAAAATCAACCCGTCCAGATAATTTACGGCCGTTTCGGGTCTTGTACTACCAATTAGATAATCATCGGGACGGACGCACAATGTTGCAGAATTTATTGTCCGACTCGTGTAACGTCTACCGAGCTTTACGATTCCGTCGAGGTAAAAATCTTGCTTGTAAAACCATCTTTTTCTTTTAGTGCGCCGTGCGGGTCTTTGTAGCGATGCCACGCGTGGAACGATTCTAACGATTCTTA
The DNA here is from genome assembly GCA_028455595.1 of Lasioglossum vierecki. Taxonomy (NCBI): domain Eukaryota; kingdom Metazoa; phylum Arthropoda; class Insecta; order Hymenoptera; family Halictidae; genus Lasioglossum; species Lasioglossum vierecki. Next base: position 3,683,921 of record CM052343.1, read on the forward strand.
ATTGGAGGATGGTATGAGATGAACACTGTTCTCATTTTTTATGTGCTGGAAATCCTGACAGTTTTAACATTGCCTCTTGACTTTGTAAAAAGTCCTTTCTTGTAATAAAACAAGGGTAACGAAAGAGTTGGATGCCAGATGCAAGATGCTCCTCAGCATGCTCCTCAAAATCAACAATAATTCCCCAACAAGCCCCACTCTCCTTTAATATGTTTATAAGTTTTTGAAAGTGTACCCTATTATCCAGAATAACCCTTCAATATAATATAAAAATATAAATAATATATTCAGTTATTAAATAAAATAATATATTCAATATAAAATTTCTCCATGTGTTATACAGGTTAAAAGGATTCCACCCCCAAGAACTCCAACAGTCAACCCAAGAAAAAACCAAGAAAACAAAAATTGTGACTGTTCTTAGGAGCCTCTCTCTAGGAAACGTTTCTTCCTGTTGTCATAGAAATAAATTCATTTTAATATGCCGTTTCCAATTTTCATTGTCTCAGATAATCGATTCGAACAAACTGAAAAATGTGTCAGCCCGCCCCCGGTCTTCCCTACAGTGTAAAGAATAGTCGAAAGGCCAACCGATTAATAAAAAATGTGTGTATTCAACATCCTCCGAATCCCGTAGAACGCGGGATTCCCATCAATTAGGTTCTCTCAGCGGGGCAACCTTTCCATCGCGGCTGCCGAGAATAATGGGGGCGTCATTTTCCATTCCGGGGGGTTGTCAACGTTCTTCGGGAAAACACGTAAGAGGCGAGATGAGAAATTCCCGGGAATTACGACGGGGCGAACAGATCGCGAATAAAACCTAAAAACGGGGGGTCGTGTGAGGAGAACGAGCGGGGGACGGGGGCGGCAGAGAGTGGGTGAGAGACGGTGGTGGAAATTTACGCAAATGCATCTGTAAATAAGAGAAATGAGGCGCGATGTTAAATTCCTGTTCCACGGGCGCGCGGCGGCGGCGGAGGCGGCGGTGGCGAGGGAAACGGTGATTCATTCTGCGCTGTCGGGCCCGAGAAAAATGTCTGGAAGAAAGCCACCGTTTCCACCGTAATTTGCAGAGAGCACACCCGTCGTCTCGTGACCTCCCCGAGTTTGTCGTAAAAAGTTCCTCGGCCCGGGGTGAGATTGGGTACGCGGCAACGAGATGAGCATTTAACGCGTAGACGCCACGTCAGTTGTCACTCAAATTACAAACGGCGTCTCGTTTTAGTGGCGGCACGGCTAGACGTCCTTGCAAATTATGATTATTAGCGCACAGAGGCGTCTTTACGACGCCTCGTAACGCTGGTCGAGACCAGCACACCATCGAACGGGCCCGATTCGTCGCTTTGTTACAACCCTGCCTGATCGAACAGCTTCGCGCTGTCGAATAATGCGAATTACCTCTCGCAAATACTCAAATCTAGGTGCATGATAGTGCACCAGCCAAGTTCTCGAACTACCTACTTTCACACGAAACAACTTCGCCATTTTTTAGAGTCTGACCGACTGACTAATCTAACTGAATAGTCTGACTGACTGTACTAACTGAGACTGGTCTAACTGAGACTGGTCTAACTGAGACTGGTCTAACTGAGACTGGTCTAACTAAAGTCGTTTCCTCGACACCTCGCAACCCTAAAAACAAATCAGCCCCCTTACCTTCTGTTTCTTCTCGAAAACTAACATTCCACATCACCGCAGTCTAATTAAAACGATTATTATCACCGGTTTATTAATCGACCATTTCATGAATTGGTTTCCGGCGGTGGTAGGAGGGTCGGAATGTCTGGGATAATGAAACATTGATGGTCGGAATTTATGCAAATAAATGGCGTGCAAAATTTCATTTGCCGGACGGCGGCGTACCGACATGGCGCGTCCGAAAAGCGTTCGAAGTCGTTGGGAATTCACAGCATTCCGAACAGCGAAAGGGTTGCGCATCGTTCATCAGCGTTGTCCACGCGAGAGTCCAATTTGCTCGGGAATAATGTAAGCCGAATCGACGCGCGTCAGGGCGCTGTCTTTCACAGCTACACTTACGCGCCGCCATAGAAATGCCGTCCCTCGAAAAATCCCCGCGTAATCACCTGGAGACGGGTTACGGGGGAAAGGGTGCAGATAGAAGGGGTTTGGCGGTGGTGGTGGTGGAAAGGCTCCTGGACTTGCTCTCGCCGAAAAGCGCTTTAATTCCCCGGCCGCTTAATTCCGTGCGTACGAATGCTACACGTGAATATGCATGACCCGCGCCCGGTAGCTATGGCGCTGACTAGAAAGAGAGGCGGCGGAAAGGTACACAGAGAGAAACGAAGAGACACAGCCGAGGGGCGGAGGGAGAAAGAATTATAGAGAAAGAGAGAGGAAGGGAAAGGGTGGCAGAGGAAGAAAGCTGGAAAACGGTCGAGAGAACGCGGCGGGCCGACCTGTCGCGACGCCGATTTATTTTGTTTTGCAACTTTTTCGCTCGAATCCCGCGAACCTATTAAAATGCCGTCCGGCACGACCGCGCCCGTCTGCTCGCTATCTGCTCGTTCCCTTTCTTTTTCCTCTTCCCTCTGCCCGTTTCGTTTCCGTGAAAACTTTTCCCCTTCGTGGGGGCGGCGCGGGGGCCTCGAGCGGCCATGTTAAAGGACCTGGAGAACGACACGGGACGATCGGGCTTTGTGTGCTTCTTAGACCCCCTCGAGGGCCGCGGAGATGGGGCAGGCTGGGGGTGGCAGGATTATTCCTTTAATCAAGGGAAACGAGTCACGAAAAGATTCCGCGCAAAATGGCTGTAAACGCGCTTTATCGTTCCTTCCGCGAGTCTCCATTGGCGGTACCCAATTTCGAGGTTGACTCCAACTTTTAAAGTTATTGTTCCGCGGGACCAACGACGGGTAGACACGATCCTTTCTCTTTCCGGCTTGGACACTGGTATTAATAATTAAAAAGAAGGATGTGTTTCGTCCTGGACCCGTTAGAGGACTCATCGGTAAGGCTATCTAGCGGGCCTTGCCTTATACACGGGATCAGAGTTGTGCTAATTCAATTACATTGTAATTCAATTACGTAGTTGAATTACATTGTATTTCAATCAGATTTATAATTGAAACACAATTTAATTGAAATACAATGTAATTGAAATGCAATTTGTAATTGAATTACAGTATAATTGAAATACAATACAATACATGAAACCAATGTATTTTATAACTGTACTCCATTGCAATTACGAATTACATTGTAATTTAATTGACTGAAGATCTGAATTATAAATTACAACATAATTGAATTACAATGTATTTTATAATTGAGCTCCATTGCAATTACGAATTACATTCTAATTTAATTGACTGAAGATCTGAATTATAAATTACAACATAATTGAATTACAATTTAATTTAAAAGGCAATTTGGAAAACGTATTTATACTGAAAGGTGACATATCAGTAACTAGCGAGAAAGACTTTCTGACGGTTTTGTCCACCTTGAGAACGCTGTTGGAACTAATCGTTGAAACGTTTCTTATTTTAGTCGGGAACGCGTAACGGCCGCTGCGGAGCCAGTAAAAAGGTGGAACATTCCGCGCAGCGTGTATGGTAATTTGTTTGAGCACGAACGCGTCGCGGTATCTTCTGTAATTGAATTCGTGTTCACAGTTTGCCGGTGCTCCCGCGGCGTGGAGGCAGCAACGTCAGCGGCGTCCCGAAACTCCGAAAAATTAGATCAAAGGGGGTTGCGCAGCTTTATGACCGCAGGACGCGGCAATTTCGCCCTACGGAGCGATCGCAATTGGTCCGGCAATTTTCAGGGAAAACTTTTATGCACGAACGAGCCGGCACTCGTTAGAAATCCCATTGACGATGCTTCCAGCCGGCAGCGTAATTTGTCGCGGCGGGCACATACCCCGTCTGCCCCCGAACACGGCCTGCCTCCCCCGTTTTACAACCCACACCGACTGTACACGGTTCCTCACGTACGGTTCATATTTACGTAGGAAAGCCGCGAAAGAAGCGGGAAGAAAAGGGAGCCGGTGACGTGCACGGGGGACGAGAAATCGCCGAGAGGAAGACGAAGCGTCTGAAATAAGGCTCGAAACCTCAAACCTCCCGGAATCTCCGACATCGTGCAAGTATCACGTCTGCCTGCCAGCCTCTCCTCCACCCCCGGCGCTCACCCCTTTACCCTGCCCCCGTCTACGTATTCGCATCCACGTGCTCGTGCGTGCGTACGTCCCGCGTTTATATTTATATATATATATTTATATATGTGTGCTCCAGTGTGTGTGTGTGTGTGTGTGTGTGTGTGTGGCGGCCACCCCTTTCTCCGCCGCGCCGTCGCCGCCGTCGTTTTCATCTCTCCTTTCACCCTGCTCTCGTCTCACCGTGCATCCCCTCGCCGTCCCGCAAGCCCTGTCTCACCCTTCCATTCGACCGACCGCCCGTCTAGCCGCCCTTCCAACCCCTGACGCTGCGCCACCCCCGATCGCGTCGTCCCCACGAACGAAACTCCTCGCCACTCCAGACGACAGAAGCTCTGGTAACGGAGACTCCTTGAAACGTCGAACGAGCCCGTTACGAGACCGTTTTCTCGTAGATGCGATCGACGCCTTGCCTCGTCTTGCCTCGTCTGGTCTCGTCTCGTCTCTGGTCTCTCGTCTGGTCTCGCCCCGTGCTCGATTCGCTCCGAGCGAATCTGCAAGGTCGAGCTCAAGGACTCCCAGGTTTTACGAAATCGATCGCACGCCTCCCGGAGCCACCAGGATCTCTGCAGAGACCGGCCAGGAAATTGCAGCTGGACACACGATGCTTGATGCTCTCTCTCTCTCTCTCTCGACCTTTGATCTTTACCCTGTATGCACGACTTATCGATTCCACTGGCTGTTCACGTGGACACCTGCTAATCGACGGTCGGAATCGTTTCGAATCGATCGGTGCTACATTTACATTGAGTTGAAGGACACGGTTGCTCGCAGCACACCTTGAAAACAAGCGTAACATCGGTTCTCGAAGTTGCACAGCATCGAAGTAATGTTATGACTGGACTGCGGTTGTTTATGCGGTTTGCAATTTTTGTAGATGAATTTGAAGAAAGTATCCCTCTTCAGGTCTAGGGAAAGTAAAAATTGTATGAAATTCTGTTAGATTTTATACTTGAACATTTTTTGAAAATAATAAAAATCACAGTATATATTAATCGCAAGATATAGGAGTCCATTGGAATTTATTTCTCTGTTCAGTGGCTTTGTTAACCTTTTGAAAAGCTATGTCGCAACCCCTAACGCACAACCCGTGTTCCTAACGAAATCCTATCAATGGAATATCGATCTGGAAAAGTAAAGCGAGTGAAATTCCGATAAGGGAGGCCCTGGCAGATAAAGGAATTTCCCAAAGCATGTTTAAGGGAATGGTGTAACCGGGATCCAAAAGTAAGAATTGATCCCCGGTGATTTATAGTCTGCGCATCGCGTTGATATAGGATGATTATGGATGGTGTTAAACGGCAGCTCCGAACGCGGCAGATGTGGTTCGGTCGGTCTACCCCGTATAGCAAAAGGGTGACGGGGAGGAGGGGACCGTCTAAACCTGCGACCGTGACATTGAAACGTTACGTCGGGTATCCCCCTCAACGACGGCCGACGGATGGACAGGCAGACGAATAGATCGAAATCTGCCTTCACAGTACTTCGTCCCTTCTCATGCGATTATCCTTTTTCTTTGATGATCCGGGCTCGGATTCATAGACGATCATTAAGCATCACGACGAATCTAGTCGAACAATCATTACTGGAGAACAAAGCGGTGGCAATTGTTAATATAAATTTTGGTAAATCTTACAATTATGGGAGGCAGCTCAGATGACCTTGACCTTCATATATGTTGTCAAGGACAACATTTTGAACAACTTCTGTCATTGCAACTAATCGATGCTCTTTCAGATGTTGTACAATTGACAAGTTCTAGGATGAACAATAATGTTAAAAAATGATTCATCAAGTAATACATTACTGTTTTAGTAATGTTGCTTAATATTCTTGAATCGTAGGTGTTGCAAGGGGTTAGAAGTCGAGAGAAGCATCATATAAGAAAACATTCATGAAAACCAACCGTCTACGGTTGGTACCGATCGAGAGGACAACGCGTCTGAAGTGCTCGTCGGTTATCTCTCTTCCAGATTTGAAGGTAGGAAGGTGCGGTGCGGTGGTGCGCGCTTTTATGCCCTCGATGTCGGTCGCATGAAAGATTCAGGCGTGAGGTGGGCTTGCGAGCTGCCGGCAGCTCGGGCATTTCGGCGGTGTGCATGGTCGAACACGAAGAAGAAGAAGAAGGAGGAGAAGAAGAAGTATCTGTAGGACGATCGGAAGATCGAAGCTGACGGGTAGCCGAGGCGTTACGTCCCGCGGCGGTTTTCGACCGGACAAGATCGCGTTATATTCCGTCCTGATCGCGGGAATGTTCACTTTCGTATGCGAGAAGGGAAGGGCGGGAGGGAGGGGGGGAACAATGGCGTAAGCGGCATGCACGACCGCACAGACAGACGGACGGCCCTGCGGGAAATTGCATTGCACGCATCGGACGGACACGGAATCGCACCCTCTCTTTCTTGTCGGCAACCGGCTTCGCCTCTCTCCGTCCGATTGTCTGTCGTTCCCTGAGCGCGTCAGGGCCCCGATGTCCTCCTTCCTGCCCACTTACGATCGTCAACCGGCCACCTGTCCCTGCGTATCCTGTCCGTCCGTCTGTCTGTTCCTCCATCCGTTCGCCAAACACCCGATGCTTCACGCTTCCGGGAGACTCGTCGAGCGGCGAGGCTTGTTCCCGGAGAACGCTTCGCTAATAGCCGGTGTCTGGGTTAGGTCGATTCTCCCGAGCCGGAAAGCATCGTTGAGGCAAAGGCGAAGCGTGTCGGAAATTGCGAAAGTCCGTGTTCCACAGCTAAAAATACGGAGGCCATCGAATCGGAGTCGCGTCTTGTTCGGAAGATGGTTGTCGAATACGATGTAGGGGTCAGAACGTAAATGGGAGGTCTACATATAAACACAGCGGGGGCCCAGTTGAATACCAGTTGAATGTCAGTTGAATATCAGTCGAATACTAGTTGAATACTAGTAGAATACCAGTTGCATACCAATTGAATGTCAGTTGAATACCAATTGAATACCAATTGAATACCAATTGAATACCAATTGAATACCAATTGAATACCAATTAAATATCAGTTGAATATCAGTTGAATACCTGTTGAATACCAATTGAATACAACCCAGTTGAACAACGGTAATCCTGGGTGCCCGCAGTAATATCTAGGGACGGCTATTTGGATTTACTTCGTGCAGGATATTGGCCATTCTTATCTTCGGCGAAGGGGATGGTTATCCATAAGGGATTTCCTGCAAATTAAAAAAGAAAATAGGTCAGAACGAGATGCACCGATGGTTTTCGGGGTCACGAGATAACGTCAAGCTTACCCGGCTTCGCCGTTTTATGTAGGACGAACATTCATTTCGAAGGCGCGGATATTTGCTACTAGACTTGGATGAAATTTTCTTGGAACGTCTCCAAAAACGCCCACGCCCGCTGCTTGGATTTTCGCTGTATTTTGCGTAAACTCGACACCGGACATGGCACGAATTACATTTCAATTTCGACGGAAATCGTGGAATCCGAGGGAGCACGTATATGTATGTATCGTAGAGAGCGGATGGAATACGGGGTAAGAATGTTCGAAAAAGTCAAGGCTGAGACCGCGCTGCAGTTGGTCGAAGCAATTTATCTAATATGAAAACGAGGTCCTGAGTGACTCACTCATCAACGCCCGGGCTAAACCCTTGGCCCTGAAATTTTATATAATTTATAGAATTTTATAGAATTTCTATACAAGGGACAAGAAAGGGTATTTTGAAATTCAACTCCTAAAGGGTTAAAAGGGGTTACAACGTTTGTATGAGGAATATATTGTTTGTGGTTGGATTTCCTTAAAACTTGGTCTTAATGCTCTCAGATATAATTAATTCAACACCTATTTCGGCATTTTAAAAAATTCATCCCCTAAATGGGTGGAAAGGGGTTGCAACTTTTGCACAAGGAATATATTGGTTGTGGTCTGATTTTACATCATCCTTGGTCTAAATGTTCATTGATACAATCTGAATCGGGTGAATGAAGAGGTTGAAAGATTTTATGGAGAAACAATGTCAATTTTCAATGGCATTAAACAGTTTCCTGTGCGAAGCTAGTTTGTCATACGAGTGATTCGCAGCGATGTATTTCGCTCGACCTAGACCCCAGGACTGTGCGAAGTCTGCTCGAAAGGGTTGCTCGTTTCCATTTAAGGAAAGACGAATTCGTACGAGGTCAATCGATCGGCGAGAGAGCTCGAACCGTTTTGCTCCGCTTCACTTTGAATAGGTTTCTTGTATTTTTGTCCGCGCTTAGTTCTTGCCTTGGTATGCGGCCAAGACAAGCGTGACAGCTTCCCCCACGACGCCCAGACCCAAAGGCGGCTCTCCTTGTCTCGATCGTCGCTTCCGCGTGGCCGTCGATGTTGTCGGGTCTCCACCGTGGATACCAGGTATCGGAACGACTTTAACGAGGAAAAAGACCATCTCCTTCTATAGGGTGGCAGAAGCCACGTAAGGCGACGGCCGAACAGCGAATCGCGCAGCCACTGTAGGACTTGCCTATAAGGAGGCAGAGAGGATGGCAGACGCCCGCTCGTCTAGAAACCCGGTTTGACTCGACTCAACTCTCAACTCTCGGCAGTCACTCGATAAAAAACAGTCCGCCGCTTTCCTGGCCGTCCGATCCATTGGCGTACCGCGCCGGGGATTTTTCTACGTCTCTACTCGGCGCTTTTCCACCCCCGAACGATCGAACCACGTCAATGCCACCCTCTCGACTGCACTTGCTTTGTGATTTCAAGACTGCTCGATACCGCCGTTGCTATTTTTCTCCACATGGGCCTGCCATCGAGACACAAATCGAATTAACATTTCAGCCGACTGTCTTTTTAAACTGTCGCCTCTAGTCCCGACGTATTGCTTCAACGTATGTTTATCCATCGGTATTATGTTCACTGACAACCGAGCTGCACGTGTTCAATCGAAAAATACGAACTTGCACCATATCGGAATTCAAGCTCAATAAAACGATCAACGCTATGATTGAGCAAGCTCAATTTTATGCTCACCTTTAAACATTCCGAATATTCGTCTAAAACCTTGAATGACCGATGCAAACAAAGCGGAGTATAAAAATGAACAATTATAAAAGAATTGTCATGGCGTCGGACTTGATGAAGGAGAGAGAAGCTCGGTCGAAGGAGCAAACCGTGAAAGGAGCAAGGCAGTAAAATACGAGTGACAAGGGAGCAGACAATGTAAATTCGAGTCTTATTAAGCGTAACGGTTCACATGCGCGAAAGAGGTTGAGGGGGAGCTTGGCGTTAGAGAGGGACGCGGGTATTGGCGCGGGCGCGTCGGACAAAGAGGAGTAGCGCAACGGGAAGTATGATTTATGAAACCGCAGGACAATTACCAACGCGACGTGCGTGCGCGTTCAGCTAATCAGAAACGGGTTGACGCGATCGTAGCCTGCCAGATGGGAATCGAATTCGCAAGGCGTAGACGACCAGCCCACGCCTGGTCGGCTGGCAGCGACATCCTTTTTCGGCGGACGCACGTAATCAGAACACGTGCGGCAGCACGGGGGCGGCTGGCCAGGCTGCCATCGATGCAGGTGCAGCTGAACGGTGCACGCCGAACGGACGTGTACCGTGACCTCTCCGGTAAAGGCCACCCTTGGTCGGGATCGCACCAGGTGCAGTCGGTCCGGGTTGTCGCGCCGATCTGGTTTCGGGCGTCGATCGTTTCCCAGCTCTCGACGCCAATGCAGAAATTACCCCCTACGACCCCCTGGACCGTCTGAGCGGTGTCTAGCCAGCGCCCCCTACCTCGAACTACCGGAGCCTTCGCCCCCGCTGCGCCCTAGCTCCGTCTCTCTCGTCCGCCTCCCTTCTACCCAGACCATCCTTCTCCATTCACCCATCGTTCTCTCCGTCTTTCTTCCGCCAACCTATCCGACTGCCCCACCCATCCTCCCTTACCCGTCTCCATTGCTCCTACCCCCGTCCCACGATCTCCGCCGACCTTCTCCCCGGCTGGCGGGGGTGCAGTCTAGCCAGCCACTATAGTCTCCGCATCGCGGAACGTTATATTGTATAGCCTGGCGACCGGGCGTACCGGTTTCTATGGTACTCGGCGGACTATACACCAGCCAGCCGAAAACCCATCGACGGAGACGTTGTTGTTGGGATCGAGGAGGAAAATTTTTGCCTTTCTCTCTACTACGGTTTCGCGCCGCGCGACCCCCCGACGTAAGTCGAGGGGGGAAGGTGTCGAGGGCCGATTGACAGTCTAGCTGGTGGGACGGAGATCGTCGATCCTCGATATCTTCTACCGTTCCCTGCAGAATCGACGGAGATGTCGAGACTGTCTCGACGAAAATTCGCTAAGGCGAGGACTGTTACGGAAGACCGCCATCCGAAGTTGCTTGAATAATAGATGAAGAGCACAAGGGTTTTGTCTTGTAAAGAAACGAGACTAAATATGCGCCGTTTGCCCGGCGAGTTTCAATGGTTTTTTCAGGGTTCTTTCGAGTACTATTGAACGTATCTACAAAGATGAAAATCCAACGACGGAGTTGGAGAACATGGTGGCTGAGGAATTGGACCATGTGTTCTTGAACGTATGATTGTGAAGCGTACGTGATGAAGTGTGTACGAAAATGAATATACGGAAATGAATATACGAAAATGAATATACGAAAATGAATATACGAAAATGAATATACGAAAATGAATATACGAAATTGAATATACTTTAATAATAATATATAATGAACATACATGTTAGAATACATGTATTTATCATACAATATTATTATACAATGATTTTAATAAGGAAAGCAACTGATTGAACGACTATATAAAAATTTATAAAAATAACTAACTAACAAATCCAACAAAAAATATATTTTAACATGTATTATTCATACATGTTAGAATACATGTATTTATCATATATGTTAGAATACATGTATTTATCATACATGTTAGAATACATGTATTTATCATACAATATTATTATACAATGGTTTTAATAAGGAAAGCAACTGATTCAACGACTACATAAAAATTTATAAAAATAATTAACAAAAAAATATATTCTAACATGTACTATTCGAAAAAAAAAAAGAGACTATTTTATAATATATTTTAGTTCGAACCTCGTGTCTTCTGCACAAATGTCCCAAAATTTTTCGACCCGGACCACCATGCGGCCCCGTTGGCGTGAAACGGGGCTAGGTCACGTGACGCGAGTGTTCCCCGTACACAAGCAGCGAGTGACACGATGTTTGGGGCTTTCTCCGCTCGCTTTTTCACGCGCGGATGCGTCAACCGCGTTTCGCACGCGTTCCATCTTTTGCCCCTCTTTCGCCTTTTCTTTCTTTTTTTCCGCGCTTTTCAATAACTCGTTCGAGCGGGACCCCTGTCGCCCATCGCAGCGCTCCTCCTCTCCTCGCTCCCTTTTTCCATTCCGCTCCATTGGTCCTTCGCGGCAGCGAATGCAACAAAACGATTTCCTTGATAACGCCACTCGTGCGAAGCGACGAAATGTACAGCTGCGGACCACAATAGAACTAGCAACGAGGCGCGCGACCCCCACGTCCCGCCGCGTCGCATCGCGCACGGGAAAAATAAGTTTTTTATCGATCACTAACCTACGACAACCATCTGGCCCCGACCCCAGGCCCTCGACTACCCGCAGACGCGGAATACGGAAGCTCGATTCTAGAATCCGACGACGTGTGCTCGACAGCAAGAAAGGAAATAAAAGCACTGTGTAGCCTTTTTTCCCCTGGCCGCGCGCGGTGGTGCGCGCCGCATGCGGAGAGTTTTTCGAGCACCCTTCGTTCCCGTGGAATATTTGTTTCGGCTTGAAACGCCCGCTTCCCAGCCTCGTTGTCGACGTCTTCGCCGAGCACGATCTTCGGAGATCCTTCTCTCTCCCGCATACGCACACGGTTTCACGATTGAATATTTCTGACCGGCAAGCGAACCCGTCGGACTCCTAAATTCGTATTCATGAGCGTGTCGCGATCGCGGCTCAGCCCCGGGGATTTTCCGTGGATCCGTGGAGCACGGTTCGTTGTTGCCTCGAGCTTACAAGGCGCAAACGGAATACAGAAACTCCGGCGAATGGTAATTACCGGCGAGTTTTTCCTACGAGAGAGACCGTCCACGTTTGAATATCCCTGCACACGACGATATCCAAAATATAGAAAACTGCCCTCGAAAATTGATATTGTTTCTCCGTAAAATCTTTTAACCCCCCATTCACCCCATTCGGATTCTATTAATGAGTATTAAGACCAAGTATGACGTAAATCAGACCACGAACAATATATTCCTCTTAAAAAAAGTTGCTATCCCTTTTCACCCAATTAGGGGATGATTTTTTAAAATGCCGAAATAGGTGCATTAAGACCAAGTTTCAAGGAAATCCAACCACGAACAAAATATTCCTCGTACAAACGTTGCAACCCCTTTTCACCCTCTTAAGGGATGAATTTTTTAAAATGTCGAAATAGGTGTTTGATTAATAATATCAAAGAGCATTAAGATTAAGCTTCAAGGAAATCAGAGCACGAACAAAAATATTTCTTATACAAACGTTTCAACCCCTTTTCACCCCATTAGGGGTTGGATTCACCTCTGTGTAAAATTTCAGCTTTCTAGGACCAAGGTTTTAGTTATATATAGTTAGTTATATAAAGATAATATATATGTATATATATGTATATAGATTACATTTTCTATCGAGAAGAATTTCAGATATCCAGACCATCCCACCCGTCCGGATCTGAAATGATATTCCGGAAAACTTGGTATAGGTATCGGTGGAAATTGCGGCGAAGGTCGAAACGGTCTCTCGAAAAGCCAGCCAATTAAACGGACGAGTGCGGAATCGGTGGGCAAACTGGTGCCTTACCAATATTGGTTTTCGTTGAAACGATTGTGTTTAGCAATGATTATATTTGCCGGCGACATGGCGATACCAAAATGGCAATACATTTCGCGGGGGGTGGGGGGTGTGGCGTAAAATGTATCGATCATCCCGATGGGATTTTCCAACCGATGCTCGACGGTCTCGTTTGCTTTTATGGTGGTCGCCGAAGGGTCGGTCTCCGGAGATCTATCGGAACGGTTTAACGGCAAGAACGTTAATTAACGTAGGTCCCTCCTCGTCACTGACCTTGCTACGCCGCGCTACGGTGGAACGTCCTCGTGGCTGGCTTATTACGTCGTCGACTATACGTTTGGGACCTACCCCAATCAAAGCGAGACTAAACTCCTGAGCTACCGAGCCAGAACCTAATCGCCTTGAGTCACGCGAACGTACGGGGGACGTCTGCGAGAGTGCTGGGGGAGAGCTTTTTGCGCGCGTTCTTCGATCACTCCGAGGAATGCCGCGTGTCCGCGATCCCTACGCATCGGTAACAAAGAATTATTTACGCCAGTCGGCCGGAACCAGAACGATCATGTTCGTTGCGGTGCCGCAGACAGCGTGTACAGGGTGTTAAGAAATGTTTGGTCTCGCAAAGCATAGGCGTATTCTATATCTTCGGATCCATGGAGATCTGTAAAAAAAGTTGCCTCAAAATTGTCTGTGACCTTGAATTTCACAATCAAATTTTCTTTCTATTGTATTCTAGGCATCATGAAGATAAAACGTGTAAAAGGTGGTTTGTTCTTCAAACGTATAACCTTTCTTATTTATCAATTTACACATTCTTCATTTTTTATTAATTTTAATTAATAGACTATAAATTCAATGATTTTGTATGTTCTGTATATTAATGTGATATATTGTGATTCTGTATATTTAATTGGATATGTTATGTATATTCAATGTGATTTTGTATGAATACAATACAATAAAAATATTTGACATTGAAATTCAAGGTGAAAGACAATTTTGCGGCAACTTCTTTTAGAGATCACAATCGAATTCGAAGATGTAGAATACGCCTATGCTTGCCGAGACCAAACACTTCTTAACACCCTGTACAACGCCGCCATTATCTTTTCTTACGAGCGTCGAACTTTTGTACCGTTTGAGACATTGTGACACGAGGTTTTTACTAAAATATATTATAAAGTAATCTCTTTCGAATTATACATGTTAGAATATATTTTTTGTTTGTTTCGTTAGTTAATAAAAAAAAAGATATCCTTTGACACATATGAAACATTTTTTTAATCTGTCATGTATTATATATAATTTCTTATTGGGAAGGGATGCTCCTCATTATACAAGAAATACTAAGAAAAAATATGTAAATTAATGATTATTATATTATATCAATAATTTTGCCTGATGAAATATGCTACTTCCGAAACAGTCAATTTTAAATAATAATAGTAACTAATGTATTTATTAAATTTCATTAATTTCTTCATTTCCGAGGTCCATTCGAAAAGTCGATTTTTTGGTCAAATGTTCCAAAATTTTTCGATCCGGACCACCATGGGTCGGATGTTTTGGACGTTTTCGATTTTCCGTGTTCGCAAAATTCTCATAGCCGTGCGCGCCGCGATGGGCGAGAGGGTTCGAACGAGTTATCGAAAAGCGCGGGCAAAAAAAAGAAAGGCGAAGAGTGGCAAAAGATGGAACGCGTGCGAAACGCGGTTGACGCATCCGCGCGTGAAAAAGCGTGCGGAGAAAGCCCGAAACATCGTGTCACTCGCTGCTTGTGTACACGGGAACCCCCGTGCCGTCACGTGACCTAGCCCAGTTTCCACACCACCGGGGCCGGTGAGACCCGATGTTTTCGATTTTTCGTGTTCGCAAAATTCTCGTGGCCAGTAGTCGCGCGCGGCTGGCACGCTCGTATGATGTAACTCGCGCGTGCACCACGCGGCCCTCCGCGAGGAGAAAACCTCGGAACGAGAAGCGTGCGAGCGAGCGAGCGAGCAAACTCGAACGAACATTCTCGCGCGCGCGCTCGCGCGTTTGAAAGTCGTTCACGCGTCTCCCGGACGTAGCGGAGCGAGCGAGCGTATGCACGCCGCGGACGAAAACACGCCGACGTCCGAAATAACCGGGTATGAGTCAACTGGAGAGTCTAAATAGGAGGTTCGCCGCATTTAGAGCTCGTGTCTGGATTATATACGGTCTACACGCGAAATAACCCAGAAAATACGTGGCTGTCGAAAGAGTTCGATCGTGCCACGCGGTATCCGTAGATCGCGATCGCAGAAGACTCCCTCTGCTCGTTCGCCGAGCGATCTTCTCGCTCGGTTTTTCTCTATTGTTGGTCAAAGATTTTTCACCCCGGTGCACGGTGTTTCAAAAACGGTCGAAACCTCTAAACGTACTTTAAAATCTCTCAGAAATTCGTACTCGAGGGTTTTAGGGGTCGCTGATTATGAGTATGAAGAGGAAATTCCAAAAAACTAAATGACGGATCCAATATGGGGAGATGTACATTACAAAATAAATTGGATCTGCTGGGAAAATTATCTTTACCGGGTTTTCGGGGTCGCTGGTTACGAATATGAAGTTGAAAATTTGAAAAACGAAATTATTGTTGGTCACAGATTTTTCACCCCGGCGCATAGTGGTTCAAAAGCGGTTAAAACATTCTAAATGTACTTTAATATCTTTGAAAAATTCGTACTCGAGGGTTTTCGGGGTAGCTGATTACAAATATGTTGTTGAAATATCAAAAAACTAAATGGCGGATCCAATATGGTGGAGATGTACATTCAAAAATAGTTGGGTCTGCTTGCAAAATCTTTTTGGGGGTAAAAATGTATAAAATCTTGTTGACAGGTAAAAATATATAAATGACAAACAAAATTGCACTTAGTAATAATTAATAATTTCGGAGTTACAAAAACAGATCAAAATTCTACTTACATCCAGGAACAGTATCCATTTTGTAGAATTGAAACTGATGCACTATTTCGACACTTATGCACTTTAGAAGGGGCCGTTAAATTTACTATTACCGCGCGCGACAAATGCTCATCGAACGAAGGTTAACTTTCAACTGACTTCTGTACCGTACCATAAACTGTTTACCTTTTTCCTTGTTGACATTCAACGGTCATATCGTCACTGTACCCAACCCTAAAATTACCTTCCCAGTAGGAGAAAGCTTTTTTTTTAGGTTTTGCCCGCTTTTGGATCACTGTGCGGCGTGGCAGCGATCATGGCAGCGGGTGGCACGGGGCCATCGAGCGGAAAGAGTTAACGGCAATGTTTTATTCAATATAAAATAAATTTTTAATTTCGGCGCAAGCCAACAACAACAAGTAAGTTTGTAAATTAATTTAATTGAACGTTTCGATCCCTGTATCATCTTCAAGAGAGACATTTTTACGTCTTAAAATTAATACATTTATAGTAAAAATAGAAACAAAAAAAGAAAAATTGCAAGACTGCTGTATAAACATATCTTAAACGAAAAAATTATAGAAACATCTACTTGCTGCGTCAAAATAATTTAACTGAACGTTTCGATCCCTGTATGGATCATTTTCAAGAGACACATTTTTGCGTCTGAAAATTAATACGTTTATAATAAAAATAGAAATAAAAAAGAAAAATTGCGACACAGCTGTGTAAACATATTTTAAAGTAAAAAATTATAAAAACATATATTTGCTGCGTCAAAATAATTAAATAAATAAATTATAGTGAGTCACAGTAAAACTGGGCTGTCCATGGTGGCAGATACGTAACCGAAATGTTTTATTCATCCGTTAATCGACAATTAAGGTACACCTGGCCGGCACGTGGAAAGTGTAAAATCAAGTAGGTGCTCTCAACCGTTCCGCGCCGATTTAATTTCTCATCGTCTTCGGTCGCTCGTTAAACGCGACCGCACGCTAAAACCCGCGGCCTGGAGTGTTACTTGATTTTATAGAAAACCATAATAAATATGTACAAAGAGAGGTAGTAGCTCGGGGCGCAGCAATTCCGAGGAGCGGCGGGTGCGGGCCGACGGAACGGGTCGACCCCCCTCGGGGGTTGGAAAGAGAGGGACGGAACAAAAGCTATCGTTCGCAGCGAGCGCTTGTAATTCAAATTTTCTCTTCCGGAGGCGCAAGATGTTTTCGTGCTCGCGGAAACGAAACAGAGGCTCCCGTAATTAGCGGGTTCCGGCGGGCAGGAATCGTTTTTGAGGCCGGGGCAAAGAGCGGAGGGGCTCCCTCTTTATGCTGCGAAAACCGTTTGCGCGCGAAAGTGTTTCCACAAGTAGGTAACACCTCGCTTTCCGGCGGACAAACAAAAAAAGAAAGAGAAGTCGTTTCTACTAAATGTGGTGTGAAAGCGCGAGTCGCGAATATATACAAGGCGTCGGGAAGAGAGGCATTCCCACCCTATACGGCCGGACGGTATTCACCGGACCGCGTGGAAAAAACCCCCATAGAGGCGAGAGAGGCGGGAGAGCCCGGTTACCGAAAATCGCCTGCATTTAACCGGCGTTGAATTATCAACCCGGTCTTATTCCACCATGCGCAAAATCCCGAACTCCTTCTTTCGACACCCTGTAGACGCGACGACGGGTCGAACAATTTTTCAGGGACACGTTTTGATCCCGCCACTCGGGGATTAACCCACCTCCCTGGAATATAACTCCCATACACGTCGAATATAAATATATACACGGTCGCAGAGAGAACCGAAACGAGAGAGACAGGGTGAAAGAGAAAGGGGGAGAGAGACACGCGTAACCCTCGCGAGCTGACCGGCACGTGTCTCGACACGGCGCGGCGGTTAGTTGAAAGCGCAAGATTGAAAGGCAGACAGGAAAGAGAGACGGAGAACAAGAGAATAAAGGGGTTGAGGGGCGGGGACGTTGGTGGTGGGGCACCGGAGGGGAAGGAACCTGGCCGGCGTGGGGGAGGGGGCTAGAATTATACGTGCCCCGAGGAAAACTCAATTCGCGGCCACTTTGACGCACCCTCCATCTGGGTGGATCGTCGGATACGCGCTGATACAAATCCACAAGGTATATTCCTTCTTCCTCCTTCCACCCCCGAGCATCCTGCTCCTTTCGTCTCTCTTTCGCTCCGGTTTCGCCGGCGCGTACTAGGTTCATCCTGCCACGGTGTGGAGCCACACACCAGCCCAGCCACGTGCAGAGACGAACGGCTCGTGCACACACGTGCGTTCACCACACAGACAGAGGCTCGCGCAGACACGTGCGTGGACCGGCAACAATTCCTAACCAAAAAGCCGGAGTCACCCTCGCCTCCCGCCCCCCGTGCCCCTCGCACGGGAGTGTCTGGTTGCGACCGTCATCGGCGTGGCATCGCGATGAGGGGAAGTAAGAGGGGAGAAACCAGCCGGTACGTGGACCAGGGATGGGGCGGGAGGGGCGGTGGGGACGGCAGACCGACAGTGGCTCAAGGGGGGAGGGCTACGTACTCGTGACGTTGCGTCTAGACGCCCCCTCTACCTCAACCCGAAACGACGTCCACACAACGAGCGCGTCGAGGTACCTCTCGGCTTTCTCCGCCCCTCGTCTACGTAAATTGCCGAGGATCGCGCGCGCGCGCTCCCGCCCCCGTCTCCTTCGACCGCCGCTAGATGTCGCCGCCGTTTCATCGGCCGCTGTTGAACCGCGGATTTTCGAATAGCGCGCGCTTTTCCCCGCGCGGAAAAAAGAGAGCAGACCCGTTTCGCGCGGTTCTCTCGTTATTTACGGATGCACCATCGCCGTGGAACTCCTCCGTGTGTCACCTACGCGCATCTGGACGGAATGCGGCTTGACGGATCCAGTTGCGGAATTCGTGCGGAGAGCATGGTGAGTTTTCTGCTGTACACGAGCTGTCTGGAGGTTACTTTGTATACAATCTCTACCAGTGAACGTCCCCGACGATATATTTATCGCGTTATCGCGGCGTTCTCGCCTGATTCACGTTTACCAGCGGCGTTTATCTTTTGGGGACCAAGGCGAAAGCCTGGTCGGTTGAGGAGTGAGAGAGAAGTTAGGTTCTCAGCTCCGGTATACTCGAGTCCCGCGATCTTACGCATGCGTTTAAATTAGGAATGGCATTTAAGGCCATTCGTGAACTTTATTATCGTTAAATCGAGACGCCGTGCTCTCGCACATGCGGACACCGGCCTCGTGCGTATACGTGCGTGCGCCCGGAGAGGCGGACGAATGAGCGAGCAAGAGCACGCACGGAAAAGGGAGACACCGAGAGTAGATGTGCATCGTTGAATTTTTATGGACTGAGGGGGAGCGATGCGAGACAGACGTTTCGTGGCCTTGAAGATCCGCGGGCTGCGATAGGGGGCACACAGTTCTTTTGTGGAAAATAATTTTAGTCGACCTTTCCACCGGCTAATTAAATTTCTACGGATCGGCTAGCCCCGCTTCACGCGGCAAACAGAGGGCCGGACTTCTAAATACCTTTTAATAAGTTTAAGGCTGAACTTCGCTGGTTGATGAAGGGGGAAGGGGTTGGCAAGGGGAACAGGGACCCGGGGGGCCCACCGTGGAACTACTTTGCGACTAAGCGATCTCCTCTGTCGACGTAACTCAAAGCTAATAGCGTTCTGCTGACGACCGTTGTTATTTGTCTTGGTTGGGAAATTTCTTTGGGAAAGTTGCGCTTTATATCGTTCACCGGGAACAGTTTTCTCGGTCTCTCTCTCTCTCTCCATCGCGCTTCGCGGCAAATGAAATTTAATATCGTTGCACACCGCGGAGGGCGTTTCGAAACTGGATTGTAAATTGGAGCCATTGGAACAGCTTATTAAAGCGGCAATTAATCAGTTTACCGCGAGCCTAGCGGAGAGACAGTCATAGGGCTAGCTTGCAGTCGTGAATATCAATTTGTTCGCACGTTCCACTGTTCTGTTGTCGGTTCAGATGTAATTAGGATCTATTGAATAACGAGATAGAGGATTTTTCACTGGGTTCACGAATTTCAAGATCGGATGAAAAATTGCTCGGAGAACTATATATTTAAAATGACCAAGAGGTACAAGTCTATTTTCTATCAGCGTTGTTAACTGTAAAGAAATCGTTAGCGTTGATAGTTATAATAATAAATAATATAAATAGTGCAATAACAACTCTCAAATAATTTTTTACTTAGCAAATATACTGCGCATATATTTGTTGGAAATGGTTTTAAACTAGACCGAAACGTTGATAAAAGTTATATTAATTGGAAACACTGCTTAGTTAGTAAAATAGGATCGAATCTGTGCGCCGTAAACATCAATTTATTTATTTAGAATTGTCGATTGAGATCAAAGGAAAGTTGATAGTTTGTCCGGAAAATTCTGTGGTTGCAAGGAGAAACATCGCGCCAGAATTTCCAAAAATTTCACTTTATCGTGAGAAACAAGTGTCACGAAGAAGAGGAAAATGATTTCTATACAGCTATTTTGTAGGAATTATCCAAACGTTTCGATTGGGATTTGAATCATTAGGTTCGAGACCACGTTGCTTTTAAAAATGTTTTTATAGTGGAGGAAAATAAACGAATGAAAAAATAAAAACATTTTTAATAGCAAACATGGTCGCGAACGTAATGATTCAAATCCGAATCGAAAACATTTGGATAATTCCTAAAAAATAACTATATATATATAGTTTATTTCTTACATTACATTCCATTAATTTTTACATAATTAAGTTACATAACTAAAATTACCTATATAAAAAAATAGCTATGTAGCGTGTACAGTTTGATCGAATAAAATCATTTTCCAGCTTAAAAAAATAATGCAATTTAACTGAGGTACGAAGAATTAGGAATGAAAACTTTAAACGGCAATATATGTCTTCTTCCTTGCAACCAGAGAATTAAGCTCGACTAGAGATAGAGACAGGACGACAATGGTTATGGCTGTCGCAGGATGCGAAAATAAGAGAACTCGAGGACTATGGTTCTACATTCCTCAACTCACGTGCACGGGAATAAAGAGAGCACGACACGGCTTCTGTCGGCGACGATGGTAATAACAATTGAATCCGCGGCGGCGAGCGGTAGCTGCACGTGTTTATGACGATCTCGGTCTGCGCTCGTAAAGAGTGGCTGGCCTCTAAAAGGCCGAGGCATCCGACCGACCCTTGCCTCGTACTCTTTGCTTTAATAAATAAGACGAGGTCGATTGCATTCGCTCCTCTGCTCCCTTCCCCTTAATCTCATTTCGCGCGCTCTTCGGCTTCTTCGCACTGTTCTCCCAGATTTCCCTCGTATCTCGCGACGTAACGCGGCTTGCTCGGAAAATCCGAGTCGCGCGATTGAGAAATCTGAGACGGAACCGAACAACTTATTTCGCGCCTTGGATCGTCCCCTGAATTATGTAAGCTCTACGCTGCTTTTGCCGAATATCTCTTACGTGGAGAATTTCCTCGGAACTTCATTCGAAACAGCATGCTCAGTATTTTTCACCCTTAGCACTCTCGAGCAGTGATTCTGAGGCGCCATTACAAATTGCTGTGCCGTTATTCAAAAAATCATTCGGTACCATTAATCATAATTTAAACTAAACATAGTCACAATATCTTCTTTAGTTTCGATTACATAACAAATGTTTTGGTAATTATATAGAAAAGGCGTCCACCGATTTTGATGAAATTTTAATATGTTACGCAGTAACACATTCTGAACAACTTTTTCCTTTTCCAATATAAGGGGTCGCTTTTAGTTTTCGAGATATTTGCAAAAAAATTAGCTAATACTATATTGAATTTTTCGTATTCCTACAGTATTAATAATAGTCTTTTGCGAACATCTCGAAAACTAAAATCGAAAAAGTTGTTCAGAATGATGACCTTGATAACATATTTCAAGGTCAACAAAATCGGTGAGCCCCTAAATTAAATAATTACCAAAGATTCCATAGAAATTGATATCTACTGGTCGAATAAAAATGAATAAAAAAATAATAATGAGGAAATAGAGCTTTCTTCCAAGTTGAATTTTATCATGTCTTCAGCGAATTCATTTATAGAGTCTAGCTTATATTTGATACAATTTATTAATTATCAAAGGATAAAAGACCCCATAGAAATTGATATCTACCGTACCTCACCGTCCGTTATTCGGCGCGCGGGAGGGCCGAATAAAAATCAGTAAAAAAACAGTAATGAGGAAATAGAGCTTTGTAAATCCGACTGGCAACGTAGGTGTAAACATCGGGAGAGACAATACGCAGGGGCAGGCACGTTCGGGTGCCGCGAAACGGGCTAGCAAGCGTTCGCTCGCATATTTTTACGTGGCCGATGTGCAGCTGCACCGCCGCCGCGAAATATATGCGTGACCTTTAAATAGTTTCCCTCGTGCTTGCTGCAGGAGCCCGCATTTCGAGCGAGTTCGCTTGCGTAAGTTCTGTTTTGCGATCAACGCCGCTCTCGCGCCGCCTACCCTTTTGGAGAACGCTGCTCCTTTTCCCATCTTTCGCGAAATCCGGTTGGGCCCCGTCCACTTCCATAGATTGTCCAGTATTCCCGGTTAACGAACGACCTCGTGCCTCCTCGTCA
The DNA here is from genome assembly GCA_028455595.1 of Lasioglossum vierecki. Lineage (NCBI taxonomy): Eukaryota > Metazoa > Arthropoda > Insecta > Hymenoptera > Halictidae > Lasioglossum > Lasioglossum vierecki. The sequence goes on from CM052343.1 coordinate 3,706,483, forward strand.
ACATTCTCGCCCGTGTCTGCTCTCTCGCTGCCACATCCCTGTCTATCGAGAAAAATATTCGGTGTCATAAACACCACTGTGTGAAAGCTCTCGGGTCGAACTCGAATCTCGAAGTGAACCTAACTGGAACGATATATTGTATCGAGTCAGACCGGATGTAGAATTTCTGAGAGTCAATAATTTATGGTTATATATGAATTGATTTATTTAGAAGTTTAAAACGGGGGTGGCTAAAGTGTAAAATCTAGATAAATTTAGTTTTGGAATTTTTATAAAAGAATATACATTCGATAGATTTTGAAAACGGTGTATGTATTAATTTATTTAAAAGTCTAAAACGGGGGTGGCCGAAGAAAAAAATTTAAATAAATTCAGTCTTGTAATTTTCATAAAAGAATATTGAAACGATAGCGATTCACTTAGAAGTTTAAAACGGGGGTGGCCTGCGTGAAAAATCTAGATAAATTCAGTCTTGTAATTTTTATAAAAAAATATTCATTCGACAGAATTTTTTAACGGTCATTGCAAAGTGGTCCCCATGTAGGGTGTTCCCTCCCCAACGATTGGATTCCCATCACCTTTCCTGTTCGCCCTCTTACGACTCGATTACCTGAGAGAAATCGGCGATTTTCCTTTGGGAACGTCTTGGGACGGTTTTGCGTGAATTTTTGCGTGCCGGTTCGTCGTCGGTATGACGTCCGTCGGTGTCGGAGGAAAAGGATGCAGGACGCGGAGAAATCCAGGGAAGATTCCAGCGGGTAAGGAGAACGAGGACGGCGAGGGCCAGAAAGAGAAACAGACGGTGCGCGAAACGGAGAGAGGGAAAGAGAAACAGTCTCGACGAGTTTCCTCGAGTTGTCGACACGCCGCGCCGGGATACTCGGCTCCTCGGCCCTGGCCGCCATGGTGGGGTTGTTTTGATGATTTCGCGTAAACATATTGCGAAGGAATCCGCCGCTTTAGGGGGTGACGAGTTAACCGCCGCGAGCGGTTACGGGAAACGCGAAACCGCCGCGCGAGGGAGGGGGGTAACACACCGAACGAACAGTTCGGTTATGGGGCGGAGAGAGGGCCGAGAGGCAGCGGGTGCGAAGGAGGGAGCCGTAAAACTCGTCCTTTTTATTTCCACGCTTATATTAGCTTGGCGAGTTGTCGTTGTCGTATGCGTCAAATCTTGAAATCGAATTTTAAACCACTTCCCGATGAGCTAGAAACTTGGAATTTTCAACAATTTTCATCCATCAATATATTGGCAATGAAAGCCATTCGTGAGTATGTTTTGTATTTTAAAAAAATAGATTAATTTAAAAAGCTTTCGTTTAATTAGTGAATTTCATATTATATTTGTTTTTTTTTAAATCTAATTGTCTTCATATTATAAAAAAATTATAAGTGACTTTTTCAAATTATTTTTCCCCATGATTTGAACTTGATAATAACATTGATAAAACAAGATAATAAATTTGTGATATTCAATACATATAATTACGCAATAAAAAGTTAGAAATAAATATTTAAATATATTATTAATGAAAATGAAGATACAAAATTTGCGTAAAATTATGTTCTGATAATAACAAAAACTGTGACAATATTTTTAGATATTAGTGACTATAAATGAAAGCGTGGAGCGCCCACGAAGATTACGTTAATATAGTTTGGCGCTCCACGCTTTTATTTATAGTCACTAATATCAGCCACGTTTCTAAACTCGTCCCCATTCTTAGCTTTCTGTGTACGAGGCACACGCGGCCCCGCCAGCCTAACTGTGTTTCGCGTCCTCCTGAATGGATGGCGAAAACAACGTTTTGATTTAATGCGAATCTCGGCCCGTCGGGAGTCCGGTGTTTGCTCGCCGCCGAAAATGGGGGGCCACCTCGTTGGCTATTTGCTCCCTTTGCATCGCGGATGAACGAAATCGCGAGTGAATTCACGATAAATACATATTGTTGATCGGAGTGGGCCATTGATTGATTGAAATCTTTTGGAGTCGACGGAAATTCGACTTTCACGAGCAAGTCGTCGTAATTCTAACTAGATCTTTATGCAATTATGCAATAATTATATAGAAAAGGTCTGCGTACTCCAATTTTGATGAAATTTTAATATGTTGTGCAGCAACATATTCTGAACAATTTTTTCCTGTTACAATATAGGAGGGTCGCTTTTAGTTTTCGACATATTTGCAAAAAACTATCGCGGAGCGTTGCCGCGGAGCATGCAGGAATACGAAAAATTCAATACTGTATTAGCGATAGTGTTTTGCAAATATCTCGAAAAGTAAAAGCGACACCCCTATATTGCAATAGGAAAAATTTGTTCAAAATGTCGAAATCTATAACGTATTAAAATTTCATAAAAATCAGAGTACGCAGACCTTTTCTAATAAGATATCATTTTATTCGAATAAGATTTCATTGTATTCGAGTCTGTTCAAATTCGTCTACAAACAATTCCAAATTACATAAACATCCGCATCTGCTATACGAAAAACGAAATTACATTCCGAACGTTCTAATAACCAGACTGTGTCTATACCCAAAGAAATAAATACAATTTAAATATTCGAAAGATATGAAGAGATAAATAGTGGCTGGTTCCTGAAGAATTTGAAAAAAAAACCATGTTGTCCCATTTCCGGCAAAGGCGCGCGAAACGCGTCACAGCAATCACACGCAAGAAGCGGGATTCCCACATACGGTGTGCACGCACTCTTAAGATGTTTCCCTTTCGCGGTCTGCGGAGGTCCCCGGCTCTAGGCCAAGAAGCTTATTATCCCTCGCAGCCAGTCATAATAGAAACGAACCGGGAACGCGACCGCCTTCTACCCGCTGATTACAGTACAGAAAAAAAAGTAACCAGATGGTATTTGTTTAGTCTGGAATCGTCGCCCTGCTAACGCAGGTTTTACGATCGTCCATCGAGCGGAAGGGATCGCACCGATAACTTTCTTTTTTACACTGATTAAACTAAAATCTGTAAGAATTAAATCGTAAATATTGTCACGTCCAGTGGTTCTGCCATGAGTAATGATTAATAAACTCAATCATGAAATTTCTAAATTTCTTTTAGTATTTGTTCCATTAATATTGCACGAGAACTATAATGAATTATAACATTAAATATTATAATTAATACTTGGATTATCGTATTTTATACCACATTGCGAGCGTTAGAATTAAGTAAAATCTATTTTCAAAAACAAATGAAATAATTTGAAATATAATATGCGAGCGAATAATTAAATCATATATCCGTTGAAATTGTTCATCACTTAAGAATGTAAAAACAAATAGCAACAGTAGACTGATGACTAATTAGCCAAGAGGATGTATAGAGCTATTCAATCCACTAAGATATAAATGAATCGATATTTAAACATCCGTTCAAAATGCAAACGCGAGGTAGAGATTACTAAGAATCGATGAAGATGCACCCACCCTAAGAAGATTAAGCCTAGAACAATGGATTGGCAAATTTATAAAAGGATGGTTCATCATCAGGACAGTTAGTTAATGAATGTCAGTTAATGAATAATCGTCAAATGAGTTCAGTCATCAGTCAAGTTCAGTAGTTAATCGAAAATTGTCAGTAATTCAGTGGAAAGTTAAAATTCAGATAAAATCAGTGAAGTTCAATTAATAGTTAAAAGACTTCTAGTTCGTTAAAAGTGTAATCTATTGAAATTTAATCAAAAGCGTGTATACCCGCTGGAATATTATTAAAATCATCAACACCAACAATATCATCAGGATCATCAAAAGCGTAACAACTTCAGCCCAAAATTCATCATCATCATAAACAACACCAACACTCTTCAACAACAGCATCGATACCGAATTTGCGAACCAAAGCGAAAACAACCAACGGTAAATAATAAGATTTTGATAAACTCAATGTATCCGAAATTTCAAGTTTAAAATATATCTATTGTTCAATTTTTACTTTAATTCAAATCTCAAATTATTTTAAATACACTGATTTTGACCATCCACGACCATTTCCACGAATAAAGTTACCACCTTAGATCTATAATTAAAAGCAATCCTCAATTACCCGAACCGAAGCCGGTGAAAGCAGGTAGGTTCAAAACTGCGTTATATCTCTTTTATATTAAAATCATTAAATTTCAATTCTTTTTCTAAACGTTCAAATCAGTTCGTAACAGATTTTAAATTTCATGATTGAGTTTATTAATCATTACTCATGGCAGAACCACTGGACGTGACAATATAAATAACACGTCCGTAAACACAACAGTTTAACGTTTAATTCCAAATATATTGAACACAATTAATTAAATTGTCTCATTTAAATCTCCGTCTGAGATCAAACACGTCTTTTCTATTTAATAAAATTATAAAATATGAAGAACGCAAATAAATCAATCAGTAACTTCTCCTTACATATCTTTTGTTTTTAACCGCATAATGTTTGTAAACGTAATTTTCAAAGCGAATATCGATTCTAGAAAATTTCGGACGAGCCGCCTCGCGCGACCGATCTTTGGCGGAAGTGGGGTTGTCGGGAGGACACTCTCCGTCGTAGAAGAAGCAAAGTGAAACGGATGACAAGTCCCGATCTGGCCGCTTTGCCAGCGACAAATGCGAACAATTTCTATTTTCCATAAAGATCCGCGAGCCTCGTGACTCAACGCAATAATTCGCATGAAATGAGACGGGGAGCGTGATCCAGCGGAATTATGCGCGAGCTGGTTCCAACAATAACCGCGGGAATCGCTCTAGACAGTGGATAAATCCGTGGAACGGTAGAAACCGATCTCGGGCGGTAGAAAGCTCGTTTTTCGCGGGCGAATTTTTTCGTGGCGGAGATGGATCGGTTCGTGGAAAGAAAGTCGAACACAGCGAGCGTGTAGGCGCCGTGAGGCAAGCGAGGAGAAAGAGAGAGACAGAGGGGGGAAATAATGCGGGGCCGAACTGCATGCATTCCGGCAAAAAGATTTGTCTTTTTCGCGGCCGGGAGCGAGCCAGGCTCGTTTGTCTGTTGGTCCCGCGTGCTCGCCGAAGAAGAAGCCGTCGGAGAAAGACGGAAAGAGGAAGAGGGATGGGTGTTGCTCTGGAAAGAATCGCCGCGAGCGTGTATCTGGTCCGCGTCTGGAAGCCGCGAGCACAATGGCCGCGTTGGCCCCGGTCGGAATTAAGCAACGAGACGATCGCCGGTCATGAATATACAAAGAGGACGACCGGGACGGTCGCGTTGATCTTCGCATAAAACGCGATTAAAATTAACTCGGCAATAACCAGCCCGCATTAACAATTTATATTCCATCTCGCAAGCAAGGCGTGTTCCGCGTTTTCCGCGTATCGCGGGGTATATCCCAACAATCGCCACCGTCGCTCGTAAACATATTGTTCTCCGAATAATCGGATCGTACGAGGCGTTTTTATCGCGCGGTTTTACGAACGACGCACAGTGCGACATGCAACGGAAAAAAATTTAAATAATCATGGTTCGATTCTAATTTAAATATCCAAAATCATCAGTCTGTAAGGAATGTGTATATCAAAAGTAGTATCCGAGAAAATCAATAGGGGATCTGTAACAGCCAAGAGTTTAGTGTAGCATAAATACTAAAAAGTTAGATGACTCCGTTTTTGACCAGAGGCATAATTTTATTTTTTAATTTTATGCATAATTTTAACTGGCAATTTGGGAATTGCGTTTTTACCTTAAAATGCAATTTACAAAAAAAACTTCATATAAAAAAATTTATATATTGATTTCTTATAGAAAATATAAAAATTCAATATTAACCTGAAATAATATTAAATTTTCTATAACAAATGAATATATAAATATAAATAATTTTAGTAAAAATTATAATATAAATGTTACTTAAAAATGCCAAACATGTCGCACCGTGTACCGACGTGATCCCATTCAGATGTTTATTTTTTCAAAGAGAACATCAAGTAAATAAAATTTAAAATGTCTGATTAATTTCTCTCCATAGTCTTCGAATCTTCCGATTTTTAATATTGTCTCGGTGAATACGAGACGGCAGGTTACCCCGGCTCTTTATCTAGACAATAAGTTCCGGCATCGTTGGCCGTCCAGCTCTAAATCATTGTCGTAGGTCTCGTCAGCCGTGGCTGGTACTTCGGAAAGCAATAAGCTCAGCTTATCCCTGTCGGGTTACAATCTAAACCGACTTCTCACTTCCGAGATTCCCGTCCCGATAATCCGCCTTAATATTTCAAGCCGAGATGATTGTGGCCTCGCGTTTAACAATTACTGGTTGCACAGCGGCGAGACGGTAACGTCAATAATTCCAGCCAGCCATTCTTTGTGACGAACGATCGGCGAAACTGATAAACCGTAAGTCCTGGTAACGAAGGAGCGGCTGTATCGCTCGGGCGAAAGCCAGAGAAAGGAAAAGGGAGAGCGAGAGAAAGAGATCGAGAGAGAGAGAGGGACTGTTAGGTGGCTCGACGAAGAGAGAAAATGACAGAGAATGTGAGAGAAAGAGATAGGGTGGGGGTAGAGAGAGGAGATCCATAGTAACAATGTCTTTGTCAGCCGGTCGTACATTCTTCGTGAGCCCGACAATTACATTCCACGCATCGCTTTGCGCTGTGCCCAACCCGCCGCCGTATTCTGCCCGGCCACACATCGACACGATTTGCTCCTGGAAAATTTCAATACGCTTTACAAGGTGGCGGACACTCGGTATCGAGATCAAAGGGATCCTGCGCGTATCTCGCGTCTCGCTTGTATCGCGAGGCTGTCAGGGAATTTGCCCTTCGCTCGTAGCCCCTCCCCTCCCCCGGCCCATTCGCCTTTGATTCCACAAAAGAAATTTTCGTGCCGGCCTCGAAGCGACGCCACACGCTCGATGCTAGCCGGCTTACGCGTTTCTCACGAGGAAAATTTTATAAGCCCCTCCCGGAAATCCCATACGCGCGAACCGTCGCTCTTTTTTCATCGAACAGGATCAGCCAGCCCTTTCACCGTGTTCAACTCCTTTCGAATCGCGATACACGCTGGACGAACCGTGATCGAACTCGAGCAAATCTGCTCTGCTAATTGCTCGCGATTGCCATCTGGTGACCGATACACCAGGCAAACTCGGTGCTTACCCGTTTTACGCGATATTACGGACCGTTAATCTGTTATAACGAGCTATCCGTGGTTACTGACTTTTCAAATAGAAATGTCAATGATGCAGGATAGAGTGGTGCTTTGGTACGCTGACATCAGTGGTGCACCCAACATTTAATCTTAGGGGGGGTTGATCAAAATGACCTTGTTTTTTTAGAGAGATGTGACAACAAAGTGACACTCCGATCATGGCCAAGAAACAAAAAACTGCTGATACTAGAGCTATATTGTTTGTAAACAGAAAAAATCGACTGCGGGAGCACCGATACTTTTTTTTTTTTTAGAGACGTGTAACCAAAGTGACACTGCGATCTTGGCCAAGAAACAAAACACTGCCGATATTGTTTGTAAACAGAAAAAAAATCACAGACGCACAACAATGGGCAGAATTCAATTCAGTGTTTAGTATCGGCAGCTTTTGCAAATATGTCGAAACCTAAGTGAGTTATTATACATATACGTATAGGGAAAAGTTGTTCAAAATGATTAGTTTTATGTATAATATATCCAAAAATCATCGAAATCTGAGAGGAAGCAAGTATTCTACACTTTAGCTAATTTTTCATAGTTTTTTTTCCTTTTTCTTAGGGGGACACCACTGGCTGATATCAAGAAAATATCTCGAGAAATAACATTAAATTAACACTAAATTTACCGGTTATTTAAATATACCTATTTATACCAAAACCAGTCAGAACGACTGGCGTGTAAGAAAAAAATTCTTATCGAAGCTTCCAGTCTTTATTCACTCTTAAAAAATGACAAACAACACTTGTTCGTGCACTTACGAAGTAATATATACAATAACAAAAAATACATTTCTTATATGAATATATACAAAGTACCATTAACTTCATAAAATGTATTCTCTACATACATCTACCAAAGTTATTACATTCAGTACGAATTTTTAATTGAAATTGTACGACCAGTCAAAATGACCGGTAAATCTAGTATTAAAAGAGAGAATTCCACAAATTGTATTGTTACCTATTTCTGTTAAATCTCACCCGTCCCCCCGTAACCAAACCCAGAGCCACACGATGCAATTTATACTTGTTTCTGATTGTTCATTGTCCCCATTATCGCGTCGCATCAGGCGTCCCTCTTTGAATCGCGCAGCGTTCTGTATTTATTTACGCTGTTCGACCGGCGCAAATAAATACGGAGTAACGCACCGGGTCCGGGCGCGTCGTGTCGCGCGAATCAGCGCGTCTCTATTATTAGTATTCTAACATCATGTTTCTCATTCGAAGCGTCGAGTGGCAAGAGTCGCGTGCACCAGCAGGCCGCTTGTCTTCTTCGGCGAGAGCAGCGCGCGCGGTGCAACTCGAGAGGTCCCCGGTTTTCCGGATAACGCTTCAGTTTTTTCATCATCGTCATCGATGCAGCCAGAGGTCCCTCTCTCCCTTGTTCAAGCCCTCGGTCCTCTTCTTCGTCGCGCCCTTTTTCCGCTTCCACCACCAGCACCGTGTCACCATTGGTCGCGTTGTTCCTGTCGCTCGGTTTTTTGTGCATCCACTCGTTGGTTCGAGCCCGTCGACCGGCTGGAGAAAAGAAAAAGAGAGGACGAGAGAACGGTTAAGAGATTTTGGACGAGTGCATCGGGGAAGGTGTGAAGAGGAAGGGGGCCGTCGGGGGGTGGGTGGCGAGAGTCGGAAAGAGCGAGAGAGAAAGAGAGGAGAACGGGGGTGGGATTGTTACGACATTGGTCGCAACCTGTCTGCTCGCAGTCTGAGTGGTAGTGGTAGTGGCGGCGAGGGTGGTGTGCAACGGGGGGAGGGGCAGAGGATGAGGGGTGGAAGTCGGGGGACTCCCGTCTAGACTAACCCCCGATTCACCCCCGGCAGACAAGCCAACCAAACTGTTCGAGTGAACTGCTCCGCTCCTACTGCTTCGTACACCCCCTTAAAAAGTTAAAATACTCTGTCCTCGCGCCTCCGCCGACCTGTCCTCTGTACCCGACCACCACCAACCGCCTTGACTCGCGACCCTTCAACCCCCTACCCGCGCGACTCCTCCAGATTTTATTATTACCATTTCTAGTAGGCACCTTCTTTCCACCTCGGTTTCTTTTATTCCTACTCGTCCGGGTTCTTCTGGCCATCCCCTTCCTCCGCCACATTCGAGTCCCATACCCTGGAAACTGCTCTCTCCTTTGGCTTTATCCGGGAAAGGCGTCGTTTAAATTGTTTCCGAAGGAAAATGCATCGCTTTCTCTCTTTCTGATCCTTGATTGCTCCGTCCGCGAAACTTCCACTCACCGACCAACGGGGTTGGAAACTTCGCGACCGGTTCTCGGAAAACTTCGCAACCCCCAAAGTGCTGGAGTGTTTGTAACCGGAGAATGGATGAGAGGGTGGCCGGTCAGCGGCGGAGCCCGTTTGTCCACCGTAATCGCCCGCCGCCCGGTCGATTTTTCCCCGGATTATGGGAATGATTAATTGTTCGGGGGCGGGTCGATGCCGCGACCCAGCTCATTGAGGACTGACAATCGTGTTGTACGCGACTGCACCGCGCAGACGGACCCCTATCCCCTTGTTTCGCGTTGGCTTAGCTGAACTGCGCTCCCCCCTATGGCGAAAGGTCGGTCGGGGTTTGATCATCCGAAAATCTGAAGGTAGGTAGGCAGCGGGGCTATTGTCAAAGAATTAATCCTGATCGAACCACTAATTGTAAAGCTGTCGGGCAAATTGATCGAATTGTTGTTGATTGGTCCTCACTGATCAGAAACACGATTTCAATGCATACCCTATTTAGAATCTTGTAGAAACACTTTTCATAATTTGGCATTCGTAGTCTGCCTTTCTTTTTTCTTCCAAGATGGAATTGTCTTCCTCTCATACCGACTAGGTTCACAGGAAAGGGTCCTTTCTTTGATTCACTCCCCTGTGATTCTTTCCGATAGTCGATACTCCTGTTCTTGGCTGTCCAGTTAATCTGCATTCGTCCATATCGGCGATGATATTTTATCTGTTGAGCGCTTCACTTTGCCAGTAGGCCAGTGTCCCCGTCATCGTCCGTGTGCCTAGCTGAGCGAGCGTGTCTCGGTTTAGCATGGAGAACAGTTCCCAACATGAATCATTAAGAGGATTTGAAGCGGTAAGCCCCGCGAACGATCCTATCGAATCGGTGGATGCTCGCCCGGAGAAACGGCTGCCCACTTTTGTGTCCGTATAGGGGCCACACGGGGATCGTGGGGGCCTAAGGGGCCATGGTGGCTATGGGGCGGGGGTAATGGTGCGGAGACCGCGGCGTTGCATTTAAACGACGATAAGTCTCGAAGCTTTGAAGACACCGGTCGGCTCGGATATAAGAGGGGCAAGAGGGGGGTTCAACGACCCGTTGACAGCCAGACAGGCGGACGCAGGCCAGACCAGTGCATCACCCCGGTCGATCGAGAGAGAAAGAAGAAAGGAAGGCAACGGTGCCACAGCCACGCTCAAGAGAGAAAGACGGAGGCGAAAGGGGGCGGGAGAGCGGCGGGGTACAGGGAGGAACGTGGGGTGTGAGGGGGCGAGTATATCGCCGTTATTATCGCCATCGACTTTTATCGCCAGACGATAACTCTCGACTCCTGGCGGTTACCTAGCCGGTCCGACGATGCGTTTTTTTCCCTCTCCTTTCGTTCTCCTTTTTCTCGTTCTCTTCTGCCTCTTGCTAGCCGGCCCTAGCCCCCTTTCCCTTTCACCGCCGACACCCGCACTCCCCTCCTTACGTCTCTCTCTTTCTCTAGGTGGGAGAGAGTTATCCCTCTCTCTCTCTCTCATCATCACAGGCAACGTGGTTAACGCGACGAGAACGACTGGTCCGGCCGCGGCAAATGCCCTTTGACGGCTTATCGCTCTCCAGCGTTTCGCGTAATTTTTCTGTCGCGTCCTCTTTTTTCCCGCCAGCCGGTCGTCCGGTCGGTCGACTCGCCGGCAGCCGCGCCGCCTGGAAACTGCAAATTTTTTCCCATCGGTTTGAAAACAATGCGCGAACCGACGCGCCCGGAGCCTATGATCGCCCCGCGAACGGGTTTGAAAACGCGAGTGGCTCGCAATCATCAGGTTCACTGGAAATTAACCGAATTAATTAAAGTTTTGAGCTTTGCGAACGTTTTTCCGAACTGCTTCGGTCCCGTGAGAAAATCAACAGGGTTCTTCAGGAACCTCTTACGAAAAGCAAGACCTTCGTGCAGTTTTTATTTATTTTATTTATTTGTTGTTTATCTATTTTTATTTATTTATTTGTTTTATTTTTTTTTAACGTAGTTGCATTAACAGCTAGGCCATTAGTGGCCACATAATTTACAATAAAAAGTTCATGACTACAAATATTTATTATTATTTATTTATTATTATACTACAATTATTTATTATTATTTAACACTAATTTATTTAACCAATTCGAGAAACAGTATATCCAAATTTCCGGATGACAAGACCGCAGCTCAGTGAATCTCGGTGTAGTCCGAGCGATATATCTCTCGAAAATATTGAAGCTCGACAGTGAGGGAGAGAGGGAGGTGCCGCCGCGATCAAAGCAATTCCAACGGATCCCGCGTCGCGTCGACGTCTTCGGACACCAATCTGTCGGCGGAATGCGGAATTTTGCAATCACCGGGAAGAATTGGCTGCGGAGCGTGTGTGCCCGTGTCGGGGGTTACGCTGTCGGTGAGAAGGGATGGTGTGGGGTGGTCGAGGGGGTTGTCGGAGGGTACGACGTAGCAGTAACGGCGTTGAACCGATAAAGATGAAGGATGAAGCCCTTTCCGAGCGATTTGATCGGATTCCGTGTTTGATCGCCGATAATCCAATTTACCCTCGACGCCCAGCGAGCTTTCGGTATACGTGTACACGTACAGCGCCAGTGGGGCCCATGTATTTTTCAACGAGCGTGCACCGTCTGCTCCGTACAGACGAATAGATGCCCCCTGTCAGACGTAGAGCCGTTCAATTTTCTGGAATCATGCATACGGTGTGGCGTGGCGGCGGTTCGAGCACAACCGGAGAGGCGGCGCGGGGGTGGGTCCAGGAGTATTTTTGCGGCGTGAAACGTTTTCCGGCTTGATGGGGGAGGAACGGGGGTGGTGAAGAGGGCAAACTCGCGGGGATTCGACGCGTCTCCGCTCGATCTTCCGTCCCCTTTCACCACCCTTCGGGGGTTGATTACGAATTTCTTCTTGCGACTACCCCTCCTCGGCACGTCTTACCACCAGCGACGATCTCCGGCGAAGTTGGGCATCGTTCGAATAAATTTTTATTTGAATAACGAATGCAATTTTCTGAAAGAGTCGCATGACTTTTCGAGGAATCGAGAAGCGGCGGCCTTGCCTCGCTTTGCCTCGCCTCGCCGAGTACCCGGTAATTTCTGCGGCCGTGTATTAAGATGATCATTCAACAGGTGTACCGGCCGCGATACACGAGTAATTGCGTTTCGCGGAAAAGGAGAGAATCAACGGCGAAAAAATCGGGGTGGGAGAACGACGGTCGGACGCCGCTCGAATACAAAGTGACGCGTCGCTCGACAGGGTGGCTGGCGTCGCGCACGCAAACATTCCGGTTATTAGCGGATAACAACGGCGGACGGCCGCGCGCCGCTCGCTCGTAACGCGCGCCCGATCAAAGGGGTCGCTTGTCGTTTAGCTTTTTCGTCGATATCGAACCACGAGCATACGTCGCCTCGTTACGGTTTTGCATCAGCCTCCTCCACCTTGTTTGCATCGCTCCGCTCCGCACCAAAATTAGGATTCGTGTTGGCCTCGCGGCCTTCTAAACGAGTCCCCACCACTTTTTTTGTATTTTCATGACTAGGTAACCTTGGGCGATTTTCACAATCTACAATATTTTTGCAAATCAGTTTTCAAAATCTTTGACGATGGAATATTCAGTGAGTTCTTCGACGAATCCGAAATTCTTGTTATTCCAGGTTTATTTCAAAGATCTCGCTACAGGTAATTATATACTTGAAATATGTTGTCAAGGTCATCATTCTGAACAACTTTTCCCTATACATGTTACCACCGCTCGATTTTAGTTTTCGAGATATTTGTAAAAAGCTATTACTAATAGTATATTGAATTTTTCGTATTCCTGCACGCTCCATGGAAACGGAAGCTTGTATTAGAAATAATTTTTTGCGAATATCTCGGAAACTAAAACCAAATCGGCCTCTAAGTTCAGGTACTTAGTACCTTAAACCCTTACACGTTTAGAGCTTTTCACCCGTGTATATAGTTACAAAAGTGTGTGATACAGATGAGAAAATTGAAGATGGCTGTGGAAACAATCACTAGAAATGGCTTTGGGCCCGATTCTCCATTAGACCCTTTGATCCGGCCCCGTTTAATCGGACATTTCAGGAGGGAATGAAGAAGAGAGAGAGAGAGGAGGTGGAGGGTCCGCTCTGGGCGGCTGATTTCGCATAATCGGCAAGTTCATTGACTTCGAAAGAATAGAACTTGAAGAGACCGAGTGCACGTCTGGTTCTTCGTCACGAGTATATTCCCTTTCGCAGTCGCCGCAGTTTCTCTTTTCGGCTCCCCCTTCGCTCCGGCCGCCCTCTTCATCGTTTTTCTTTTTCCTCCCCCCCGTGGCACCCCTCTCGACCACCCCTCCGCCTGGTCTTTTTCTCTTCTTTTAGCTTTCTTCCGACTCTTTTTCACTCCCGCCACCGTTCTGCTGTTGCGGTACGTACACCGGCTTGCTCCCCGCGTGCGTGAGCGCACGATTCGTATACAAGGCCCGTCCTCATGTTCCACGCATGAAGTACGAAGCAATACGACGTCGTGCGTGACGTTTGCGATCGAGACCGGCAGGTGTAACTGTAAAAAAGAGCCGCAAAAATTTACTGGGGCCCCGCTCTCCGAAGGGCCCAGCTCGAAGTAGGGCCCCTCTTTCCTACTCCTTCCTTTTCGTCCACCGGATTGTGTGTCGTCTTCTTCCTTCTAGCCCGTCCCTTCCACGCCCTTCGTTGCCCCCGGTATTTGATGGAATAATAACAGGACCAGCCGGAAAAAGATTCGTGATGCGCCACGGACCTCGTTTCCAGCACGGTGCAAGCCACCGGACACGCAGCACCGACAGGTTACACGGAACCAGCCTAAACGACGGATCATTAATAAAAGAAACTTTCGCGATACCGTCTTTCGAACTGTTTCTCCGGGGAACGCTCGGATAATTGTTTAATGACCGGCTTCTCGGACGAATAAATCCAGCCCTCGATTTATTATTCATTCGCGCGAACACCACCCAAGCGTTCGCCGATGGGCATCGAGACACCGGGCGATACTAATCCTCGATGCCTCAACCAATTTCTTACGCGGATTCGAATGGTTAACCTGTATTTCAGCGAACTGTTGAATGCATGTCTTCGAACTCTAGAATGAAGTAATTTATTTAAAGTATTTATTCAAGTATATATTATTGAATTAATGGATTAATTAATCCATACGTAGATTTCGCTTTAAGTGTTTGTACGTAAAAATTGATTTGCTCTAGTGAAGAGGAACAATCCACATGATTATTAATTAAATTAAAAATAAAGCTCTGGTCGGATAATTCGGAAATCAATTTTTGTTCGGTGTATACCATGCCTGGAGATATTGTAGTTTGGAAAAATATTCAATTAAAATCTACAATGTTTTTAGCTATACACAGTAGAAAGACAACTTTCTAAACATTTACTTCTCGGAACCAGCATCATCATAGCAATTAGTCGAACACTTGTCGAAAAACTTGAAGAGCTATTTGGGGGATCGTGCGTTGTTGCACGAGTACTGGGAAGAGCTCGCCTTCAGCAACGATGAATGTATTTGGGTAGCTGAAAAACCGTCCTCTGCATCAGGATTCAGTCGACAGGGTGACGGTCCTCCTCGAGTTCTCCAAAATGACGAACTTTCCGAGGATTCTCTGGAATCGTCGTTCTCCGAGGCGGCCCACCGAGTATTCCTGTCACGCGCGGCGATCAAGGTTGTGCCTGTCCATCGCGTTCTTGGACAAGAGCGTGCATTTTGCAGAAAGGCGACGGGCCTGTGGCCTCTGGACGAGCGAAGAGCGTATGGGTCTGGTCTCGGCGTCTTGTGGTATCGCTTTGGTCGGAGCTCCACGTGGCCTGCTGGCAAAAAAAGAAGAAGTCACGCAAACAAGCAAGCAAGCAAGCAAGCAAGCTGGCGAACAAGCAAGCAAGCAAGAGTCCCGATGGTTCTGGTGAATAGGTCGAGACCGCGGCCCGTGAGAAATTGAAAATCACGGACGTTCGTCGGAGCCGGGTGTCTTGCTTTCATTCGTTCGCGCATTAGCCGGCCGTGTTCCCTTTATTATTTATGAGACGAGACGTGGCCAGGGGGGAGAGGCGCGAGATAAGAGCAAGAGAAAAAGAGAGGACCTCCTCGGTCTGTACGAGGGAGCAGAGGCGAACTGGAAAAACAGAAGGAAAAAAAAGGTGGGTGGAAGAAACGAACCGGGAGGAAGCCGGGACACGACGCAAGAAAAGAGACCGGGAAGGAAAGAGAAGAAGGGCAGGCCGCGGCTTGGAAAATGAGAAACGAGAGAGAAAGAGAGAGAGACGTGGCGGTGAATGGCAATGGCCTGGACTGTACCACAAGAGCGAGCCAGAAGAGCCGAGCGGAACAGTGACGCAGGGAGGGAAAGAGAGCAGGCCTGTGCCGCAGGCCATCACAATGTGTTCTGGTTGCTTCGGTCTGTCCGTTCGTCCCTGTGCACGTCCGTACGTCTGTCCGTTGTCTGCCCTGGCACTCCAACCGAGTGCATAGCCGTCTGGCCCCGGTAAAGGGTCTCTGACCGATTATCACTTGGTCTTTATGCTCTTTGAGGTTCTTTTAAACGTCCCCACCCCCTTACCCTCCCCCACCCGCTCCTCGGCCACTCTGCTCCACCTTCTTTTACTGCGCGTTCCTTCTCATCGTTGCTTGCATCTTCTCCGCCTTACTCCACCTCCTTCTTCTTCTGTGGTTCCCTCAGCTTTGTCCCCATTTTTTCTCCTCTCCAGCGTCACGAAATTTTCTACCCGGTTTGCGCCGCTTCTATCAAGATCCTTCGAGGTTCCCTATTTATTTTAGGGTCCCATGGAAATCGCCAACATAGTTTTCTCATCGACAACGATTTTAAATTCGTTGAAGGTCAAATTTGTTGGCGATCAGATTCGTTGAGGGTCAAATTTGTTGTCGGTTCAATTCATTTTCGGTGAAATCTGGAGTCGGTGATTTCCATGGGACATCAATTGTTATAGCTGCCCCAATGTCATTTCATCACAGAATTTCTTCATAGAAACATGCACCAGTAATTTCGACTGCTACTCGTATAATTGTCAATTACAAAAAATATATTTGTCACGAATATAATACAGGGTGAGTCATCTTCATTGTTTCTAAAGATACGTAAAATATGGTAAGAACAAAGTTGAACGGTATAGTTGTTTTTATGTATCTTTTTTTTAAGATATCAAGGTCACCTTCACTATTTTTTAAATGGAACCACCCTTTTTATATTCTATAATTATTCCAAAGTCATTCGAGGTCACAGACAGAGAAAACAAACACATATAAAGTAACATTAAGTTCATAAAATGTACTCTCTCCTTATAGCTACAAAAGTTGTAACATTATTTCAGGAGGGAAATCTGTGTTGGTGATTTCCATGGGACCCTTATTTTCTTTCGGTGCCCATTACTCTTTCCTATCCGCTTCGTTGCGGACATCAACAGGCCCGTTGTTTTCGTCGAGGAGCGACTCGCCCGACCAACGTCGTATCTCGCTCCGACGGGAGGATGCTGCGAAAAACATTCCATCGGTCTCGATAACGGCGGCACGCCTAATCTGACTGCTCGAATGTTTTGGCGAACGATCCAGCGAATACGCCCCCTTCGCGCGATCATTTGCAAACGACCGATCTTCCCCGCGCTAGCTTCTCGAGATCCTAGAGCCCGAGGATTACGCGAGAAAGGGATTTCGTCACGCGTAAAACAACGCGCGACAGGCCGAAGGCTGTTTATTAGCTCCCGGAATGCCGCGGCTACGGTAGCCTCGTTGCGCCGCAGTCTACTTGAAAAGTTTGTAGGAAAACTCCATAATTCATGGACGCTGGTCGGCTTCCCCGAGCCAGGAATATTTTTGAGATTTCGTCAATTATTAATCGGGACGACTTCTTCATCGATAGTTTATATCAACGAGTTTCGCGACCGATAGTTTTAGGCTGGCAGCTCTTCTTAAATTGTTTTAGAGGCAGATTGTGAAGCATTGATAAGGATGTATTAGGCAGAGTTAGAGAAACGACTATAATGGCACAACTAATGACTAAATTCGCAGTCAGAATTTCAGTATGATTAAAAATTAGTTTCAAACCCTTCGAAGAAACATTTGTGTCATTAAATATTTCCTTAAAATAAACAATACAGGTATACTATATACAACATATATATAAAAGGATTTTCGTAGGCGTGGTCGGTCCTCTCCACCCCTCCACGTCCTCCACGAAAAATTCAATACAGTATTAGCAATAGTTTTTTGCTAATATCTCGAAAACTAAAAACGAGAGGGGGTAACATTTATAGATGAAAGTTGTTCAGAATGATGACCTTGACAACATATTTGAAGGTCATCAAAATCAAAGATAAACAACTACCTAAAATTTCATGGATTCTGTAACCGCGACTGTGCTTCAATTGAAGAATCAGTAGCTATTGTCCACCTTGGTGAATTCCACGGCTGAAATCGCCTATAAAACATACCTAGTGGGCAATGCTTAAATACAATCTCGACCCGTTCCAGGGGTTAACCATGAGTTCTCGATTGCAACATGGTTTCTTGGTGGCTGGACGATGCTTGCCACGTAAGTGACGGGCAAAAGGTCGACGGAGGTTGATGGTAACGGTAAACGGGGTACACCAACGGTGTGCCTTTCTTTAAATAGCATAGTTCTCGAGTGACCGTCCCGATTCCACGAACTCGGTGTCCGGTTCCAAGTATGTCCGTGGAATACCGGTGCCCGGAGTCGCCGCCGTAAAACTGCATTTTTGCATTTTTTGCTCCCTCCCCGACTGCTAAGGCGTTCTCTTTCTCTAGCCCGCGAAGGTGTTCTCTCCTCTTCTTCGCTCCCCGCTATCCGTCTGCCACGCGGAACGTATCTGTACACCTATATCGGCCTACACGTTTCGCCTTTCGCCGACGACGTTCGTTCTCGGATCGGCAGCGTGCCCGGTCGATGACAAGCGACCGTGTCTGTCGTCGATCCTTCTCGTTACGCGAACGTTCCGTTAACGATACGGGCGTTCAGGCAAGATCGAAGACCCCTTATCTCCCAGCCAGGGTTTACTGTGCTCGGCTGCTGTGTCGGTAACGGCACCGACCCGAGTGTCGCAGACACTGATGAACACGATGACGCGTCGCGCGTCTCGCCTCGCTTTGGGAGGAATAAACTCGCGGTTTCTTTATCGCAGCGACGATCGTCGAAATCCACGGTTTCATCGGGATCGAGCTAATGTTCGAATAGAAATCGTTTTTAATTGACTCGATTCGTAATGCTGTCGATTCGTAATTTAAAGTTTCAACCTAACAACATTTATAATAATTTGGTTTATAGTACTTTGTGTTTGTGATGTGAGGTAACTGATACACCCGTTATCTTTTAATTACTTAGATCACTTTCATAATTATGAAGACAACAGAAGTCGAGAAGTTGAAGAATTCACAGAATTACTAAATTGATCTTCTCTCTTAATATATTCACTAGGTTGAAAATGATATAGAAATATTTTGAAAATTTGTTTAATATTGTTCATGTTTTAAATTGCACGTACTCATGTTTCTTATAATTGCATAAAATCCGGTGTCTAGTGGTATATCACAGAACGACGACATTAGCTACGAGTTCTAAGGGTGCATCCTTCAATAGGTTGAAATGATCTACGAACATCTTGAAAATTCGTTTAATATTGTTCATGTTTTAAATTACACCTACTAATGCTTCTCATAAATGCATAAAATCCGGTGTCTTTTAATTTATCACTGTACGACATTAACCACCAGTTCCAAGGGTGCATCCGAGTGAGATTTCCAGGAAACCGTGGGAATCACCTCGGTGAGAGGGTAGAGTTCTCGTCCACCGGCATTTTTGTCGTTAGCCGGCGACGACTAGGACAATAAAAGCTGCATTTAGTCCTAGGCCAGTCCATTAAGACGGGCCGCGATCTTTCATCTGTCAGACGTGTTAAGCGCATCGACTGGAAGGCTCGAGTCGACCGGGTGATTAAATCTTAACGATGTTTCAAGTATTTATGGTATAAATGGAACACGGGTATCGGGAGAGCGAGAGAGAGATGGATCGTGTAAGAGCAAAGTTCCAGGTCAGTGCCGGTGCCTGGATCGATACGGTAGCGAAGCCTTCGATAAAATTTCAATCGTTCTGCCGTGCTACCCGCAAAAAAACACGGAGGCATCATAAAATCGTTATGTGGCGAATTATTGAGACCGGTCCACCGACTCCTGCTGGACGGCTCTGACGCTCTGGTTTCTAAAAAGGGAACACGCCGGCTCCGTGACGTCGATAACCGTTTACTCTCCACGCGAAGGTGGAATCGCCGAAAATGTCGAAATTCTACTCAGGAGAAGAGCGATTATTGTCATCGTCGCTTAACTTCTATCCCAAGAAAAACATCCTGTAAACAGGAGCCAAGTTCCTGTGGCCGTAAAAAGGTGTTGCATCAAACAAAATACGGGCAAGTTCG
>CM052343.1:3726430-3915959 GCA_028455595.1 Lasioglossum vierecki
AAAGTTCGTAACACTTTGCCTTTATATTACAGTTACCAAAAGAGAAAGAAAGGAAAGCAAAAATTAGGAAGAAAGATAAGATTCTTAGAATTGTTAGAATTGTAAACCGATTTTTGATTTTGACCAAGAATTGAGTTTAGTTATATAGACTTGTTATTATAACGATGTACATTTTGATGTTAAACGTTAAACATTGTATACTGTAATAGTAAAACTTATTGGAGAATATAAAAAGAATATTTAAAAGTCGCAGCAAATTATATTTCACATATAACCTATAATTGTGAGTAAGTCGAAATATTAGCAATTGTTAAACTAAAAAACTTGTTTATACAGTACATTTTTGAAATTGAAATTATGGAGTAAGAAACTTACAAAAATAATGGTGAATTCAGATTCCTGCACCACTAGGTTAGGTTAGGTTAGGTTTTTTGATATTTGGTCCCCTCAGGGTTTCAAATCCGTTAACCATCTTCTCTCCCGTTCACCATCTCTCCCCCTCTGACCATTCTCTCTCACTAACGCCAAATTTCAGCCTATTTCAGCTTACTTTTCAGCGGGACCTACTTTTTATTAAGGTGGGTTCCGAACCACCTTCCTGCACCACTAATATATTTACTCTTTCTGTGTCTATAATACTGAGTAAGAGTGAGTGAGAGATGAGACGCATGGACGTAGGCATAGACTATAGCCCGCAATCTAGACGTAACCACTAAAACAAAATTTCAGTCAACTAAAAACTATCGACTAAATATTCGATAGTATGCAGTAACTAAATAGTAACTAGTCGATAGTCCAATTTAATCGATGGTGCCCATCACTAGTCGTCACTAGCTCTAAGAAAGCAAACAACCCCGTCCATCAGCATCATCATCATCGCGCTGCAACATTTGCAAGATCAGTTGCAGTCGAGTGCGAAGTAATCAAGTCCGGTTCTGTGATAGGGGGTCTTAGCGTCTTGTGTCTTCCATCGACAAGGGGTTGCGAGGGGTTGGTACGGCGAAGCTGACGACCGAGTATTCGTGTAGCGGCGTATGCTAACGACTACCGGTGATCTGGTTTGTTTTCGCGACTTCGCTGGTTGGAGTATGACTGCTCACGGCGGTCGCGGCGACGACAGCATCCGCGAGTATAGTGGTGTCGAAGAAGTCGGCTGCGGTGGCGGTGGTAAGTTTGTGTCGGTGGTGGTGACAGTGGTGATGGCGGCCTAGATGGAGAGACGCGACGCCGGCCTCGCGTCTGTTGAGCGAAAGAAGGAAAGAGGGTGTTGTACGCGGAAGAAGGGGTTAGAGAACCGCGAAGAGAGAGAGAGAGAGAGAGAGAGAGCTGAGCATAGGAGGAGCAAGGGGGCGGAATCCGAAGAGGTGTAGTAGTATAGACGGTGGAAGGAACGGCGCGCGAGAGAGACGCGGATCGGAGTAGAGAGGCGGCGTGGTGCGGCGTGTGGAGGTAGAGAGAACTCGAGAGGGACGGAAAGGGGCGAAAAGCGACGAGAGCCGCCGAAACGGGACGAGGCGCGACGAGGCGCGACGATGAAGGCCGACGGGGGTCGCGCACCGCGGCGCTGAACGCAGTGCCATCCGATAGGCAGCACCGCTTGCTCCACGGATCTTCGGCTCGCTCGTTTCGAGCTCCGGTCGTTCGCTTGTACGATTCACGCTCGATCCGTTTCACTTCTTCTCCGGCCCCGGCCTGTTTGGCGTGGTGGCTTGCTGCTGCTGCTGGTGGTGGCCGGTGTCCATGCCGGGAAAGGAAATTTCTGCGCCGACACGACCACGGTAGAGAATCGCGCCGCCGGAAAAGACGACGACGGAACGGCGGCCGCGAGAACCGAAGAGACGCGTGCACCTCGTCGTGTGTGTCGTTGCCGCGCGTAGTTTTACGTGTACTGCGTATACGCTGCTCGTGCTCGTGAACAGAGGTGCCCCCTCCCTTCATCCCGAACGGCGAACGCGTGGTGGTCAACACGGTGCGTGTGCTTCTCTCCTTTTCTTTCTTTCTTTCGTTCTTTCTTTTTCTCGCACGCTTTTCATCTCTTTCTAACCCTCTCCTCTTTGTCTCTCATTACTTTCGCCTTGTACCTCTTTGCTCCTACTCTCTCGCTATCTTCCTCTCCGTCTCTCCTTCGCGTGTCCACCGGTCAGCTCTATCTGTATGTGTGCTTCGAGAGGCGGAGAGAGTGTGAGTCCGTCTTGCCTTTTCGTACTCGCGCGACTCCATTCCCCTTCGCGTCTTCTTTTACCGCTCCTTCTTTATTCTCTGTCTTTCTCTACCTCTTGAGTTTTTCTTTTTTTCATTTGGTTTTGTCGCCGACGAATCGTCCGACGCGCTCTTTAATCCTCGCGATCGTAAACACGATCCGATCGGTATCGCGGCGGACAAGAGAGAGCGACGGAAGATCCGTCCGCGCGCGCGGGGGTATCCGCCGCCGCGCGAGTTTCCACCGTGCACGCAAAAGGTACCCATTCTCGGAACGCAACAGAGACCCAGCATGGCCGCCTAGCACGAGACGAGTCAGAGTTCCTCGCCGGTGTCCACACTACACGACGGCACAGCTCTCCGTCTCTTTTTCTCTCTTCATCCCCTTCGCGCTCCGTTTCTGTCCGCCTTCTCACCCCCCTCCCCGCCTCCTCACGGTGTATTCAAAGAGTATACACACTCTCGCGCTCTTTCGCCCCTCCGGTATCTATGCCTCTCTCTCTCTCTCTCTCTCCTCTCGCTCCCTATTCCATCTGTCCCCCTTGGTCTCTCGCATATATACGCATATAGATGCATCGCAATCTGTCTTCGTTTTTGTACAATGCTGTTGCTCTCGCTGCGCGTCGTCTTCTCTCGCTTTCTGCTCCACGCTTTTCCCTCACCGTTCGCTCGTACGTCTTGTTCGCTTATTGCCCTGGTCTTTGTCTCGCTACTACGTTCTCCCGCTTGTTCTCCTCCTTTCTCTTCCTCAATGCTCTTCTTCTTCTTCTTCTTCTTCTCCTTCTCCGCCCGTTCCACCCCTCCTTCGAGCGAGAGCTCGTCCTCTCCCTTTCCGTTCTACCCGGCTCGTTTCTGTCTTTCTCTCTGTCTCTCTGGTTCTTGTCCCCTGATCGCGCCTTTCATTCGAAAATAGAACGTCAGCACGCGTGCCGCGCACATTTTTCCTCATGAAAACAGCGAATTCCCACTCGCTGACACGCGCGCGCGACACCGGCCAAACCAGGGCTGCGAGTGTCGTATCTAACCTCACTTTCCCCGAAAAATTTCCACGCGACCCGTTTTTCTACCCCAACCAATAACCCGAACGAATACCCTGCGACCTATCGAATGTCTTGGGCTTGGTTCTCTTTTTCTCCTGTTTTTTTTTGGCTTCGCTTTGTTTTTTTTCTTTGATTGTTGTCGACGGGATACATAACCGACCAGCCTCATTTTCGGCGAAAAATTTCCAGGCGACCCGTTTTCCTACCCCAACCAATAACCTCAACGAATACCCTGCGACCTATCGAATGTCTTCGGCTTGGTTCTCTTTTTTTCCTGTTTCTTTTGGCTTCGCTTTGTTTTTTTTTCTTTGATCGTTATCGAACGCGACACACAACCGACATGAAGTAATAATTTATTAGTTAATAATAAAAAAATCTTCAACGCCCCATCAACCTGACTTTTGACGAAAAATTTCGACCTGGTTTCCTACCCCAATCAATAACATGATCGAATACCCTGCGACCTATCGAATGTCTTCGGCTTGGTTCTCTTTCTTTCTTAGTTTTCCTATTTTTTTTTCTTGATCGTTATCGAACGCGACACACAACCGACCAGAACCGAAACAGAGCCGCTTTTATTAACAAATCTCTTCGGCTCGATCACCCCCCGCACAGCATGCCCTCTTCCGATTGATCGATTCGATCCCGGGGACCACCGCAGCCGTTTCGAGGAACGCGGTATCTTGCGGCCTTAAATGGCGAAACGGTGGCCCCCGGCGAGCCTATACAGAGGCGTTCAACGCCACCACGAAATACAAATGCGACGTGTCCCGTGGATTGCCAGCGAGTACCAATGCCGTACACACTCTAATTCACCACCCTCTAACGATTATAATGCACAGGGTGTATAAAAATTATATGTCACGACCACCATAGTATGCTCCTACATCTCATGATCGGTGAAGATCTATTAAAAAAAATCTTCCCCCAAAATTGTCCTTGATTGACTGTTTTATGGTTTTGAAGGTCAAATTTATTTAATGATTGAATCGTGTTCTACTCGTCGAGAGAATAATTAAGCAATTAAGAATAACGAGATGCAATTTTTAAAAAATATTTGACCTTCAAAATCTTGAAAAAAAGTCAAAGAAAATTTTTCGGGAACGTTTTTTTTAACAGATCTTCACCGATCATGAGAACCACGCTATGGTGGCCATGATATATAATTTTTATACACCCTGTACTCACCCTTAATCTTCGCAAAATACTGAATTTGTCGAATTTTGCGACTGCTGTTGCACACCTAACAGAGAGAGAGAATATTGTTTAAATAATGCACGTTCCTGTACATCTTCGACAGACTTCTATAACATTGAGCGCACCAAGCATGTCGTTATAGTCCGCAGAAAATGAAGTTTGACGACTACGTAACACGGGGGTGGATACCCCCCTGTGAAACTCGATTACCTCCGCAAAACTGTTAAAAAATCACGGGCGTTGGTCCCTCGATAATGAGTTCTGTTTTGACCTGTACGAAATAAATAAGAATGCTAGACACTGTTGTTACGTTTTATTCCACGTTTCAGTGCAGCTTTTGTCGTTCTCGACGAAAATACCCTTCTCCCGTTTCTTGCGGCACGACGTAACATCGCGATCGAATAACGATAACGATTATCGGCAGGAAATAGTAACACCGTCCAACAACAAAAATTTTTCTATACAACTGTTGGGTGGATCTTACAGAGTTTTTCTCCTACATGCACAGTTTTTGAGAAATTTGAAAAATACGTATTTTTCGAATTTGAATAAATATTGTGTTATAAGATATTGTATTGTCCTTTACAGCAAAAGATTCTCTAGACTTTCACGAATCCAGTGATGTGCAATAGAAATCCGTAAGACAGAGAGACGCCACTTTTGCACACATTTTTGAGGACATTTTTCAATTTATATATAAAAAATAAGGGCCCAGCGGAAAATCGAATTAGCCCACGCGATAGAAGAGACTTTTATCTTGAGAAACCACCCTGTCAAGTTTCGAACATCGATGTTTTCACCGAACCAGAAAGCAAAATATCATCGCGTAGGTCGCCTGCTCTAGAGGAGAGCGTCACTGGCGGCGTCTCGTGCTCCGCGATGATACTTTGCTTTCTGATTCGGTGAAAACGTCGATTTCGAAACTTCACAGGGTGGTTTCTCAAGATAAAAGTCTACTCTATCGCGTGGTATAATTTGATTTTCAGTTGGACCCT
This sequence comes from Lasioglossum vierecki, assembly GCA_028455595.1. Classification (NCBI taxonomy): domain Eukaryota; kingdom Metazoa; phylum Arthropoda; class Insecta; order Hymenoptera; family Halictidae; genus Lasioglossum; species Lasioglossum vierecki. The sequence continues at coordinate 3,731,862 of CM052343.1, forward strand.
TATTTTTTTATATAAATTGAAAAATATCCTCAGAAATGTGTACAACAGTGGCGTATCTTCTTCTTTAATGATATTTCAAACATATTTAAACAATCATAACGTGACATTATTGCACGCCAATGGATTGGGGACAGTCTAGAGAATCTTTTGCTGTAAATATCAACACAATATATAACAACATAGCAATATTTGTTTAAAGTAGAAAAATAAATTTTTCTTTCAAATTCAAATTTCTCAAAAACTGTGCGCGCAGGAGAAAAACTAAGAACAGATTCGGAATCAGCGCGAAAATCATCCAAGATTTCTATGGGAATATGAAAAAAGTTGAAATTTGTTGGACAGTGTAATCGGTTGATCGTGGCCTGGATCGCTTGCGGGGATCGTTCTCGCGCTGTCTCTCGCGTTCACTTGGTCTCCCGGCTTTGTTGCGGTCAGACGGAGGCAGACGTCCGACGATATTCTGGCGGGAGAGACTCGTAAAAATAGTGTCTTCGCCGTTTCCTCCCTTCGACTCGGCGACTATAATTAGCGGGATTCGCGTTTTCTGCGTAAACAAATATTCGCCGGGATCTGTCGTGGCCGCGGTTGCCCGCGTGTGCAGCCACTTTACCGTTGTTCGTGATTTCCTGTTCGATAGAGCACACGCTGAATAAACACCGCGAAACACGGTCTATCCGGCAGTCACGGGTGTCGCGACCGTAGCCAACGTCTATCGATGCTACACGGCTTTTGCATTAGGAGACCGTGGACAGTAGAAACAGACCGGTCTGTCTGTTCGCGTCCGTCTTCCCTTTTCCTCCTGTTCGTCACACAGCCCCGGTACTCTAGTAGAATTTGTCTATAGCTGCGCGCGCGAGAAACAGAGAGAGAGAATGCGCGCGAGGCTGTGTGTCCGTGTCTGCGTGTGTGCACGTGCATGTGTGGTGGGCAGAACTATTCATACCCGACCAGAGAACGTTCATAAAAATAGGATTTTCGCGATTCCCACCGCCGCGACGTCGCGCTTAATGGTGGTTCGCGTGCCTCGCGAATAAATCTCGGCAAAGTTTACCGTGTACTCGCTACGTGGGGTTGACGAACGATTTGTGGAAATATTCACCTTTCGATCGGTTCCTGAATTCTTCATGGCCTACTCGAAGACGCGGCCCGGCTACTTTTAGAGCTCCCTACAACTGGCCATCGCGAACTTTTCAATTGAATCGAGCCACCGAAACAGCTCTCGGCCCTTACAACGCTGTACGGTGAAATGGAATATACTTTCTTTTTGTACCTTTCGGAATGCTATTGAACTTTTAGATCAAGATTATTGAAACAGGAAAAATATTAATGATTTAATAATTTAATTATAATTAATTGGAACTTTCAACGTTCCGAACTTTGTGTGGATGGTTTTCAAGAAAGGAGAAAAACTGCGTTTGAAATTATAACAGTGAAAGATGTTATAATAAAATAAAAAAATATATATAATAAAATTCTTTGTCTATATAAATAAAAATCACTTGAGAACAGCTGGACGGATTGGCTAATTAATTTTTTTTAATGTTCGTAATAGTTCTAATAAGGTTTTCAGGGAAAGAAAATGATGTTGTGTGAAATTTTGATGTAGTGAAATTTTTGTATGAACCCAAGATCATAACTTACGATTGGAACGATTGATAAGCATAATTATTTTTTTGTTTTGTTCGTTATGGTCCTGGGAAAGTTTCTAGAGAAAAAATTCGAGATGATTAGAAAGGGATGTCGAAAAATTTGGATGAACTGTAAAAATCATAATTTTTGAACAAAATTGTCAGAACGATGTCTGTCGGGTTAAAATAAAAACTGATCTTCGTCGATAAGAAATTTCTCTTAAATTATTTATTTCTTTTCACGTGTCTCACAGTTTACCGTTTTTTTCCAATTCATTTTTCACGATCAACGTATTGAAATCCATAGTCTACCCTTAATGAAATTTTAATTAAAAATGAGAATCTTTCGCCGACGATTTGGTGCGGTTTTCATCGCGTGTAAAGCAATGGCGAATGCTCAGTTTCCAGGTGGATTTGATTTCGGCGATGGTACCAACACGGCCGCGCCAGCCGGTTCGACAATCGTCGTCGATCTCGTCGATACGTTATCGTTGTTTTTCATTTAATCAGCCGCATCGGTGAATATCGATCACCGTTTATCTCGAGTATTACCGTCTGTGCAGTCGGAATAATTATTCGTCGCGTACGGCCGTGCGCGTGTGTCCCGCTCGAAGGGGGATATCCCTGGATAAAAGGGTTACAAGGAACGGGAGAACCGGAGGTCGCCGATCCTCGACATAAATAATAAATCCACGCAATGCCGGGTCGAGTTGCCCGAGGACCACTCGAAATCTCGAGTGAGCGTTCCGCGGGGCAACATTTTCAGTTTTTTTTTTCACCGTCGACACCGTGAACCGGCCGCGTCACAGGGGCGAGAGAGCCTAGCCCTCTGTGTCGGACATTAGTTCATTATGTCGTATTGTCATGCACGCACGAGAAACGCGGGGACAATGCGAGTTAGAGAGAGAGGGGGCGGGAAGAGAGCGAGAGAGAGCGAGTGCGAGAGGCCCGGGGAGAAGGGAGGAACGTTGAACGAAACGAATCACTCGAAATCCGTTCGCCAACTATTTCCTGGGGGCTTATATTTTAGGAAGTTGTAGGAAGCATGAGACCATGGACCAGAATAAGACAGCGCATGACTCGCAACACTGTCCCTCTTATTTGCCAGCCTCTCCCCTGTTTGTCAGCCTCGCACTATTCGAGAAACGATTTCTTTGTTGTTGTGCACTGGGAATGATTTATCAAATTATTGCACGAGCGTTTTCTTTTGTTTTACCCGCTAGCTCTCTTTTCAGCAGTTGCCGGAGAAGGGATGTAAATTGGGTGATTATATAGAAAAGGTACTCCGATTTTGATGAAATTTTAACATGTTGTGCAGCAATATATTTTGAACACCTTTTTCCTTTACAATATACGGGGATCGCTTTTAGTTTTCGAGATATTTACAAAAAACTATTGGTAATACTGTATTGAATTTTCGTATTCCTGCATGCTCCGTGAAAACGTAAACCTGTTCCGGGACCGCATCTATTTAATTTTTCATTGTAAACACAAACAAACAATTAAGAATAAACAGATACGGCCCCGCAACAGGTTTACGTTGCATGCGGGAATACGAAAAATTCAATACGGTACTAGCACTCGTTTTTTGCAAATATCTCGAAAACTAAAAGCGACCCCCCTATATTGGTAAAAGAAAAAGTTGTTCAGAATGTCGAAATCTATAACATATTGAAATTTTATAAAAATCGGAGTACAGAGAGCTCTTCTATATAATTACCAAGGATCTGGTGTTCAATCTTGAAATGAACATTGTAATGCAACTGTTGGAAAACCTATTCAAAGTACGCACGCGCATGTGGAACATTCCAGCATGCACCATGCGTTGGGGCCTTTGCGGCCGGCGCGCGCTCTCGTGCGCTCGTTTACGATCCGTCCACGTGACACGTTGTAGAGCTCTCGCGCAGATATATAGATGTGGTCTCTCTCTCTCAGCGATGTATTCAAATATATTTATAGTTATCTAAGGTACTTCAAACTGTGCATTGCCCTCCTCCTTAAACCTAATTCAACAGCAACCAATCCTATTTTATACACTTAAAAGGAAACGAGAATCGAAACTATGAATTTGAATGGAATACATTTTCACGATAACCCAACCAGAAAATAAGACAAACACACATTCTATTTTATTTCTATTTTATTTTATTTTTATCTATTTTTTCTATTTTGTATTTCGTTTTCTTTGTAATTATGTTGAAATAAATCTCATATGAGATATTCTAATAAAAAAAACACGAATGTGCTGGGTAAAGAATCTGTTCTTCAACCTTGAAATAATAACGTTCTTGTTCACTGTTTCATTTCTACATTTTCAGGGATTTGTTGAAATTCTTCAAAATTTTCAATTACGTAATTAACTACATTTATAGGAATAACGAGCAGAACCAATTTAAAGCGTAAATTATTGACCATATCAGCAGTCCATAGATCGCGTTAGTATTGTTCTTGGAATGCGTAAAATGGTGAACCATTTTCGATTCGGGTCAAGCTGTCGATGCGCGAGACCGAACAATATCTGTTTAATCTGCCTGCAGCCCGATACCGGATTACTATTCATTCATATCGGCAGTTTTCACACGTGCGCGATAGATCTAGCTTTTCGACGAAACGATATTATCTAATAATGCTTGTCTTTTCGACATGGCAAAAGAGACTGCAGCACACCGGATTAAGTACGCTCAACAGAATCAAACTAAATGATTAATGGTGATTATATCATCGGTCGTTCGTGTCTCGCGGCAAATAAATCACTCTGGTTTCTTCGTGTCGAAACGAATCGAAATGTTCCATGAAGTTGAACTACGAAAAGAATAGAAGGATGAACAGACAATACATTCTGGTCGGATATGTCTTATATTTCTCTTTTTTTGTAAACGCTTATGCAAAAGGGCTTCAGTTCGTCTATAATAATAAATGAATAAATAAATAATAATAATAATAAATGTTTAGTAATTGCTTAGATATTATGGCTTCCAAAAATGTTCAAACAATTCTACTTATGGATTAGTTAACACAATGAACTGCATTATTGCAAAATCATGCACTATTTATAATCATATTGATTTTTTAATTGAATCTTTGCAAAATTTTCAAATGTTTCAAACTACAAACAATTATACGATAATAGTTATATTATTTATTTATTATATATTTATTATATTAGATATAAGATTACAGTAAAACAGTATCAATTGTTTAGACATCGATATGAGAAAGTTAATTTCTTGGTAATTAAATGTCATTAACATCGTGGATCAAATTATCCATTTCTACAAAATTCTTTTAAAATACTTTATGAATTTTAATTTTACATCAATTTTAAATTTTGTTGCAGACGGAATCGAGTCAGTGGGAATTCAGTTGATCGTGAGGTGATCGTGAGGTGATCTCGGTCCTTATTCGAAGAGAACAGCGCGCGCGAGTGATCGTCGTAGGATGCGAGGCCGGGTGGTGTTGGCGTTTGCGAGCGCGTCGGATCGCTCGTCGATCGGGTTCGATCTGGATCACCAGCGTTCGCGATGATGTCGGAAGAGGGTCGCGTAGCATCGGTTTCGGAGGAGCTCTGTGGAAAGTTGGTGGACGCGACGGGATAAATGCGAGACCGAAACTTGGTCGGTGGTGGACCAGTTGTCGCGACGACGAAGAGGAAGAAGAAGAAGAAGAGACACCTGGAATCGGGTCGGAAGAAGCGTCTAATCCATCCAGGGTGGCGGTGTGCGAGATCAGGTTCGCCGGCGAAGCTCGGCACCAGGAGATTGAATGTAGAACAGGAAGAGAACGACGAAGAGGAGTCGGAGGAGGAGTGGTCGGAGGATTGGTTCGATATCAGCCGCGGCGAAGCTAGAGGGTGGACTCTGGTAATTGAGCTGGAGGTCAAGGGAAGAAGAACGGGTCGAGTCGTCCCGGGGTACCATCATCGACAGGTTCGGCCTAGAACCAGCTGGACTGGACGGCCTCGCGGGTTTTCGTGGTAAGGCCGAGGGTTGTGGGGGCCACCACGGGGGCGGGGGTGGGTTTGCCCCTGCTTCTTCTCGTCGTCGGTGTCCTCGGCAATCAAACGCGCACGACGACGGCTGCGCCGGTGGTGTCCGATACGTACGTGTCCCTCGACGCTACGCCTCCTCGTCTTCTACCTCGATTACCGGACCGTTCGTCCCCGGAGTCTACCAGCCGGAGAACGACGCGCCGGTTTTCCAATCTTCACCCAGGGAATCCTTCCGTAGTCGATCCACCGTCAAGCGGAGCGCTGGATCACCACGAGGTGTCTCCGTTAGAACTTGGTCTCGACGGGGTTTCGCCCCAGGATCCAACGGGGAGGAAGATCGACACCGACGCCGGAACGAAGGATCCTACTTCTTCTTCGCCGGGGGAAGAAGCAGGGAGAGGAGGAAGAGGAGGAGGAGGTCTGGCTCACGAGAGGACCGAGTCGAAACGGCGGCAGCTTGTAGCTAGCTTGCCAGATGAACATCGGGGGTCAACCACGTCCCTGAGTAACCGCCCTTTGGAGGAACCTCTGTCGACCTTGGTCGAGACCGGCGTTGGTAGATCCTCGGATCACGAGGATTATTCTGTTAGAAGGAGGGACGCTTCGTCGACAACGGCACCGGTGATCGCCAGGAGCACCGTACCCTATCGTCCGGTAGCACGGACTGTGCCGCGGGTGTTCGAGGACGAGGGGAAGGACATACGCAACAGGAAGGACGAGCGAAGAGGTGTCGCGGGTAAACACGGGGGGAGGTTCGTGGTCGCGGGGAACGGTAGTGGTGAGGTCATAGGTGGTGGTGGTGGTGGTGGTGGTGTCGTCGAGTGGACCACGACAACAGTCGCCGGGCCGATGTCATCGTGGTCGTATCATCCTGAAGATGAGGAGCCGGGAGCTGGAAGCGTAAGGACACGACCGAGCCCGGAGGAGGAGGTGGTGGCGACCGAGGACGAAGACGCCGACGGTGCAGAGGATCAGGTCAAGGTCATCGTAGCACAGACGACCAAAGGCTCGACCGCTTCGACGACAACGCGACCGACCACGACGCAGTTACCACCACCGAGTCAAGACACCTCTATGGAAGCACGTGAGTACCAGCAAAAAACGATTATCCCTACCGACGACCTAATCCGATCGACTTCGTCCTCACCGCATCCTTCTTCTTCTTCTTCTTCTATATACCCTAACGGCCGCGCGCGTGTCTTCTCCGTGTGCCAGATACGCGGCCCGGCTCGGGAACATCTCTTGCTCCTTTTGCCATGCCTCTCCCCGCGGGAGTGTTTACAGGAACCGAAGCTCCACGCAGGACCCTTGGCCAGGTTATTTTTAACTATTCCTACCATGCTGCCACTTTCGCCTGACTTCTTCTTCGTCTTCTTCTTCTTCTTTTTCCCTCCCTGCCACCCTACCAGCCCTCCCGGATAGGGTCCTTACAGCTTCTGTGTCCGAATCTGACACAAGAGCCTGCTGAAATTACTCCCGGTGATCTATTGACTAAGGATCGCTACGCCCCCGCAGCAGTTAGCGTTTATTCTTCTAGCGAATATAGATGTGATATTCTATAGGGATGCATTGCTCTTATGTTTTTACTGGAGCGAAATTGAAGGGGACACGTTTGTTGGAAGCATTGTTCCGAGTGATCCGTCGACCGAACGTTTAATTTAGAATACAGTTTGTTAAAATATTATTGGGAAAAATACCCAGTACCCCACATATATCTTTTCACATAAAAATAGGTAATCACGTGGTCACCAATTTAGAGGATCTATAGGGATTTTTTAATTGTATCCTCTAATAAGTATATAAAGGCTGAAGTTATTTTTTTGTTAATTAATAATTTAATAACTTTGAAAATATAATAATATTAATAATTCAAGTTTAAAACATTCTTGAACTTCTGGAACATTTTCTAAAAAGGCAGGTTTTAACCAATCCATATTAATTGTGGTAGGAACACCTTTATAATTAATTTTGTACAGAAAATCTGATATTCTATAATTTGATAAGGACCTTCATATGGAAGTTGAAGAGATGTTTTTTCGATTTGTCTACTGTAACAAAAACATATGTGCAATCTTCTAATTTCTTCTTTATCCGAATTCCTTAAAACGTAGAACAAGTTTCGATTTGTTCGGAAAGCCTCCATGACAAATATAAGTATAAAACAGAAAATTAAACGCGTAAACTTTGAATTTCGAAAAGTCGACTTTTGGTCGAATGTCCCTGAATTTTTCGATCCGGACCACTGTGCTTTCTCGATCGTTTCGCGTCACTATATTCAGCCACGAAATTCCGCATCGAAATCGCAGGAATGCGTGTTCCTTCGAGTTCCGTTCGCGGAAGGAGGAAAGAATACTTGTAGAAAAGCGTGTGCGGATCAAAGGGGGCTGAGAAGGGGCGGGAGGGCGAAGGAATGGAGGAGAAGGGAAGCTCGCCGTGAAACGTGTGCATCTCGTGTGTTTTCGATTACGCTTGCACGGCCGTACGCCGGCTGCGTACGATGTACGGCTCGTGACTTCGCGTATGAATCAGCCGGCTATTCTTTTCGCGCACTGGCCGACCGCCGACTCCTCTTTCTCTATGCGTCTCTCTTCTCCTCTTTCCCTCTCTCCCTCTCTCTGTTCCTCCTTGGCCGTTTCATTCGGTTGCTCCGTCGCACTCGCTGTTCCGCTTTTGCTCCGTCCACGTCCCGCGCGCGCGAATCAACCGAGCGAAGACGGCCGAATACACGCGAGCGATTTCGCGAGCAATTTTACGAGCAAAACCCTGCCACTACCGCAAAGACTCTATCCGCGGCCTTTTTTCGATCCCGGTTCCTTGCCGATCCATCTCGCAAGCCTCAACTTTCATTCGCCTCTCTGATCTGCTTTTACGTTTCGGTACTGGAAACCGTTCCTCCGCTGAGCACCAAATTTTCGAAGTGTGGAGCTTCCACGATCTCGCCGGATCAAGGGACTCCAGAGATCTTTGAGCTCTCGTCGTCGAAGACGACCCTCGAACGCGATACGTTTCGCGTCGCGCGCTACAGAACCTCGCGAATCGATGCGCCGTAAAATCGAGATTTATATGGAGATCGGTGCGAGGGAAGACTGGATCGACAAAATACTTTTTCCGAAAATGTTCTACATTGGATAAGTTGTGGTTCGACGACTTAATGACGCCTGGAGATTTGGGAAAAATATCGAGACTTTTTAGATTATCGAAACCGAAGTGTATTATTGTTATTATTTTTTACAGTTATATTTACAAGGAATAATATATTTACTAGGAAAAGAAAAAAAGAGTAATACTGGTACAATCGATAAGTATTATGATATAATCCTGCCTAGTTGCATTTGAAAATTTTGTACAGATTCAATGAAAAAATCAATAATGTTATAAGTAGTGCATGATTGTTGCAATAATGTGATTCATTGAATTAATTAATCCATACGTAGATTTCGCTTTAAGTGTTTGTACATAAAAATTGATTTGCAGAAGTAGAGAAGAACAATCAATATGATTATTAATTAAATTAAAAATAAGTTCCAGGCTGATTGTAATCATTATTCGTCATGATTAAAGAATGACATATTCTGTTATAGAATATATCATGTAATTTTTCATATTCAACTAAGGTAGCTACAAAAAATGAAGCGAATTCTATTCGACGATGGATCGAGTTAATGTACCATTAATTGCGTAGCCATTCCGGAGCGGACATTTTCGGGCACGCAATTCTTCGAGTTACGTTCCCCAGCTATTGTCTTCGCGCTCGATGTTCGGCTTGTTAAACACTAGTCTTTATGAGAAACTTAAATGGTGGTGGTCTGCGAGCCTGGAACACCGAGTTCAGCTTGAAATTGCGCGTTAGGTAATTCATTGAGTTTCATTACCGCGGCAAACAGTGCCGCCATAACAATACAATGTATGGTTTAATAACGAGCGTAAACGTTGACCTTCCCCGATAACGTTCATTCATAACTTTCGGTCAGTGAAATCTGCCTTTTAATACCGTTGTCCGTGGACCGGGACGGTTGTCAGCGGTGTATAAACAAAGTGCTCGCTGCACAATAGCCGAGATATTCATTTTTACGTTTGCATACCTGATTCTCAAGTCACCAATCATGTATCAACCCTTAACACAGAGTGGTGACTCGGAGACGCCATTAAAAATTGCTGTACCATTATTAAAAATATTATTTAGTCCAATTTAATTTATGCTTGCTATACAAATGCTATTACCAATGAAAACACGATTTAGCTTGATCCAATTTTCTGAAAATTTTTCTAAAAAACATAAAAATTGTTAAACATCCTCAATCAATCACTAAAATTTCGATCTTGTCACACCTCCGGTAGAAATACTGTGAAATTGATATGAGAGAATTCGACTTACACGAATTAGCTTTCGAACCTTCATAAATCTGTCAAGTTTCGTTTCCGGTGGTTCTAGCTTTAAACTAACAATTGATGCTGGGTAAAATCCCACGGGACGAAATCAAACATTGAACACCACCGAGGTTACAAATTTTTTTAGATAGCTAGTTGGCAGTCCGAGTATTAATATTCGAACATATTTCGGGGATGGATATATTTCCGTTTGCGGGAATTAATGTTCGTTAACGTCGTTGCATCGGGGCCGATGATAGTTATTACGCTTGTTGTAACCGGTCGGGCTCGCGGCGCGGCGGGTGAAAACGCTCGCGGTATCTTGACGAGCTTGAACGGGGCGAGAATAGCGGCGAACGTTTAAAATAAAGTCGCGGCGGCGGTAAATTTATCGTTCCCGAACGCGAAAATCTGTTTACCGTCCCTTGGGATTCGGCGCGTTGCGATGAAAACCACTAAAATACCGGCTGGAATTCGTACGCGGCCCGGGGGCCCCGCAAAAACTATCTGCCCTCCTTGTCACTCACGTGTCACTTCTGTATAGCGGTGAAAATAAGGCCGGGTTTTGGAATACCTGACCGGTTAGTCAGACCATTTAGTCATTCCTCTTATACCGGGTACCCGGTATCGCCGCAGTCACCAGAACTACTCGCCTTTGGGAACCATCCAGATCACGAATTAGCTCGTAAAAAAAGCATCGAGGGTTACAGAAGCTCACCGAAATAAACACGTTAAGTAACAACATCGGAATACATCTTGTTCGCGTGACGATCGACAAGGAACGACCGCCGGAAGCATCCTGCGATCCCTTATCACTCGTATCTATCGATCCTCCCTAGACGATGCTGGCCACCCTTTCCAGAAAATCCCCGGAGACTTCCTCTTAACACCTGTCGAAAATAGGATCTTCATCATCTACGCCGCGTCTAAAAGAACCTGGAAAAATATTCTTTTCGCTAATTCTTTCATTCACTAATTTTCTTTCAACCCAAGAAACAACTACTAGGCAAAAATCTGTAATATACATATTTATTAATATATAAATTATTTAATGCTTCACCATTTATCTTGAATAATAATAATAAATATGTGATCGATCTAAATATATACATTAATATATACATAAATATATTTATTAATATATAAATTATTTAATGCTTAATCATTTATCTTGAATAATAATAATAAATGTGTGATCGATCTAAATATGTACATAATAATTTTTATCTATATATCCAGATATCTATCAGATTAACTCATATATATATATATATACATATATAATTATTATACATAATTATTTTTATACATATAAATTATTTATATGATTGAAAGATGACATTGAAAAAAGGATATTAGTACTTACTTACTGTGTATAAACTAAATTGTGTAAATTTCATTAAAAACTGATTTAATTTGTACTAGTCTGAACATAGTGATTGAGATTCTTGAAATCAATATAATTAAGCACATTTATTTTAATCGTTTAGTCATTTCCATCGTCGCTGAATCGCTCGAAATAATTTTCAATTTCTCAAGAGATAATATTGTTACCAGAGAGACCCGTCTATCACGATCTCCAAAGAGATTTTCATAAAATATTGTAACGGAAGCGTTGGTCCAGAAGCGAATCGAAGGAGGCAATAATTAACAGGAAGTAGAGAGGGCGCGTAGTAGAAAAGTGCAGAGAAAAAATGTTGCGAGAGAGAGAGAGCGTGGTGGGTCGTGACGGGGCGAGAGGCACGAGAGAAGAAAAGAAGAAAGAGGGGCGGCCAGAATCCGGGAATGCGAAAATTTTTGGCGCGCTGCCAATCCGCGGTTATCTTATTATGATCAAGCAGAATTAACGAGCTATTTATCGAGATTACACGGGACGATACGCAACGTTATAATCTAAAATAAACCGCGGTCTGTTCCGCGGGTTTTATCAGGCTTTTAGAGCACCGTTCGCCAAACATGCGATACAGATATCGGTGTTATTGCAAACAATAGTCGTTAAACAGAAATCCGCGGCTCCTCCGTGTCTTCTTTGTCTCGCGGCTTTTTAATCGATCTATACTTAGCACACGAGGCGTCAATTAGATTCGATCATTACACTCGAATAAAATCGACACTTCTATCTTTTTTATTTTTTTAAAACCTGGTGGGGGAATCCTCTTATAGACACCCCCCTAGTAGTACAAAAATATTGGATAAATATCTTTTTCAAATATTCGATAAATACTTTTTAAGCCAACCTTTTTCATATGAGATAAATATTGGATCTAACTATTGCACGCATGTTTAAAAAATGTAAATATTCAGAGAATATAAACTAGATATTTAAAAAATATAAAGTTAATATTACGAAGAATGTGAAATCAATATTTGAAAAATATAGATTCAATATTTAAATAACATTCAATTAAAAAGAAGAAGTTGGAAAAACTATCTACACTTCTACACTTTTATTTGCAATTGCAAACTTTTAACCGTGATTTCTCGCAAGCAACTTCTACATTTGTTATTCTTTCGGTTGCTCGAGGCTTTGTTTGTTTGATTCGGTGTTTGTCTTATCTACTGGGGGGGGGCTCGAGATGCTTTAACAAGTTGACTTCCATTTGACGCGTACGCAGAGTCGTGCAATTATTTACACGCAGTTCAAACATTTATTATCGCGACAATGTACGCGGTTTCTGTGCTGCGTGTTTGAAATTCGAAATCGGTGGATCGCAAATTCGAGGTATCAATCACTTTTATCGTCTAGATGGTTTCTGGCAATAGTAGGAATTACGGAGGATGATATAATAACTTTTACAACTGTGTATCAGCGTCTCGCATCAATGGCCAGTCACGGTCGTTTAAATATCCAGGTTTAGAGACTATCTCTTCAAGAATACAGACGATTCTGAAATCTTTATGAGCCCTCCAGCTTTAGACCCTCGTACGAGTCAGACTCGTGACGAAGATTTCGGACAGAAATCTTTTAGTAAAATCTTTTTCTGGAACATGATCAACGTCTAAAGTTCTAATCGTAGCGCGGCTGGTTAAAAAGGCATTACTACGATGGTACGTGCAGCACAAGTTCGATAAAGTTCTTTCACGGATAGACAAAACCAAATAAAATTAAAATCTTGCCGTGTTTTAACTAGTCATACTCAATGTGAAAATTTTAAACACCTAAGTTAAGTTACTTTTTTTTGATCAAATCAAAGATTCGTTTTTAAATCATTAGACTGCGAATCTTTATGCATATTTATGTATATTTATGAAGAAATTGATCAATCAATGCTAAACATTTTTATTTTGTGCAAAGATCTAGCAATCGATATTCATGCGTTGAAATAAACGTAGATAGAAAAGGTCTGCGTACTCCGATTTCGATGAGATTTTAATATGTTATGCAGCAACATATTTTGAACAATTTTTTCCTGTTACAAAATAGGGGGTTCGCTTTTAGTTTCTGAGATATTTGCAAAAAACTATCGCGGTTACGTTTCCGCGGAGATTGCAGGAATACGAAAAATTCAATACAGTATTAGCAATAGTCTTTTGCAAATATCTCGAAAACTAAAAACGATCACCCTATATTGCAAAATGAAAAAGTAGTTCTAAATATCAAAATCTATAACATATTAAAATATCATCAAAATCGGAGCACGCAAACCTTTTCTATATATATAATAAATTTTCTTCTCTCATCTATGACCTTTATTCGTGATAATCCGGGATTCGTAAACAAAATAACGTTGTGATTCGACGAAAAGTCTCGATTTTCCGCGGGCAGGGATAAATTTCGAAGCGTAAAGTTTAATCGAACGGAAGAATGACGGTGTCAGTGGCATGACGAGCCGGGCTCGTCACCCCAAGCGTGATTTAAGACCTTCAACCGGGACCGGGCCGCAGAAGGGGTTAAAACAGGGGAACGAGACAACGAGAGAGGGAGCGTACGAGCGAAAGAGAGCAGGATAATCGGGCCAGAAGCTATTACGTGTGCGGCCTAGGTTTTAAGATCAACTCGAATAATAGTACGGAGGTACCCCACGCCAGTGAAACAATGGCCTGGGCGAAGCCGGGTAGACGCAATGATTATCTTTACGACTTTATAATAATATAATAGCGTGTTATTAGGCGAACAAATTGGTCCTAATAATTATAACGTCGCCGGTTTCTTCCCACGGAGGGCGAGGGCAACGGCGTCCACGGTCACGCGAAAATATGCAAACTGTCCCAGAAATTTCGAGTTCGACCCCCGTCGACCGTGCACCAGCGCCGCCTTTTTCCCGCCCATCGAGCCAGATTCATTTGCGCCTTAGCTCCTACGTAATTAATTACCGGTCCATGCCTCCTCCGTGGAATACGTTAACACGCTGGTTAAAATATACCGCGGTAAAATATAACGCCTTGATCATCCATTGTCTCTTCGATTCGCATTTCCAGCTTTTTGACTCCTAATCTCTGTGGGACTCTGTGGAACATTTATAGTGATGGGCATCATCGATTAAAACTATCGAATAAATCGATAGTATCCCACTACTATTTTCAGTTGACTGATTTTTTGAACTATCGACTAAATTGGTTGAATTTATCGAATAATTCGTTCAATAAGCATGCGTATGTAGCATAAATAACAATTATTATACTAGAAATATTATACAATTATTAAATAACAATACTTATATATTGTACTTATGGGAATAAAATTTTAATCATAATCTAAAAAGAAAATAGTATTTTATAATTATATCTGTCAATATCAGATATTTTTCTAAAAGGTTCATTAATAAATAATAATTCATATACTATAGCCCACAATCTAGACGTAACCACTAAAACAAAATTTCAATCAAATTAAAAAAATCATATAAAATCGAAATATTTCCTCAAAGTATATGAATTATATCTTTAAGTGAACATACATGATAGAAATTTTATTATAGATTACTATATTTTCGCGTTCTAATATAAAAAAAAATAAATAACTAAACATTTCCGATTTTATACAAACTGAAAATAATAAACGAGTACTAGTACATCTGTATCAGGCTGCATAAACGGAGTCTACATTCGCAGGTACATTTAAATATCGTAAAACGTTGTTTCCGAAAGCGACGCGAGAGTAAACCGCGGAGTAAGGCGAGCCGAGAAAGGCGAACATCGGGGGAAGCTAAAAAGTAAAAAAATATGGCTCGCGGAACCGCGAAAAGTGGAATACAGAAGCCGTACGCCGCGTGACATCAGACATGCAACGTCGGCGCAAAAAAAAAGGAGGTGAGAGCCGCGGAATCGTAAATCGAGAATTAAGTATGACGCCGGGCGGTAAGACGTATATAAATTTTCCTCGCCGATGAATAATAAATGCCGGAACCTGAAACAAGGGGGAGACAGTACGAAGTGGAATCGCGCTCGAGTCTCTCGGAGCGAGAAAGGGCACGGGGAAAGAGGAACGGAGATAGCGAGAGAGCATCGTGCGAAGGAAATAAAGTGAGAAAGGGATAGCGGTTCGCGGAGGAGAGAGCGACGAGGAAAGGGTGCGCGCGAGAGACTCTGAGGAAAAGAGAGAGAGGGAGAGCAAGGAGCGTACGAAAGGACGTTAACCCTTTTCTTGTTTCTCTCCGGCCCATCTCTCCGTTCCTTCTCATCGCAGGAGTGCTCCTTTCCGCAGGAGAGTTACCTTCTCTCTTTCACTCGCTCCTCCGTCACTTTTTCCA
This sequence comes from Lasioglossum vierecki, assembly GCA_028455595.1. NCBI lineage: Eukaryota > Metazoa > Arthropoda > Insecta > Hymenoptera > Halictidae > Lasioglossum > Lasioglossum vierecki. Next base: position 3,747,536 of record CM052343.1, read on the forward strand.
CCTCGCAATCTTCTCCCTTTCCAACGTTCTGCCCTGTTCGTTGTACCGAGTCCCTCTGTGCCACCCGCTTCTCTCCCCCTTTCTCTCTCCCTTCACCTCTCTCGCCGTCTTTCTCACTTATTCTTTCCTTCTCCCTTCAGTCCCTGTCCGCTTTCTTGCTCCCTCGTTTCTCGGCCGAGGGGAGAACAAAAATTACGAATCCGCGAGGCATTCGTCGAGAGCCACGAGAAGCTCTCTCTCTCTCTCTCACTGCAACCCACGACGCTCCTGAGCGAACCACCGTGGAAATGTTTAACCCTTCGCGATACCTCGACGCATCTTAGCGGATTGTCAGCGAGACAGCGAGCAACGTGCCTCGATTGCAGTAAAATTCAAGCCCGTGCTGTGACTCGCTGCGATGAACCAATTAACCCTTGCACAGAACAATCTCTACGATGTTTAGTTGAAATTAATAAAACTTGCGAAGTGCATAGTGTGAAGAAATTGCAGATTCCACCTGGAGAATGTAGGTCCGGTTGTCTCAAATTAAACGTTGTATCACAAAAATAAATTTATTTGTAATTTCTAATGGAAGCATCTCTATAATTTCAATAATTAAGAAACCTAACCTAACCATACCGGGTGTATATTGTTTTATAAATATCACAAAACTGAATTTATTTATGATTTCTAATGGAAGCAGTCTATAATTTCAATAATTAAGAAATAATTTTAATAATTCACCGCAGGCGTCTTCAAGAGTCCTGTTCTTATGTTTACCCGGTAGAATATTAATTTATATAAATATAACAGAAATTACACTACCTAAATGTAAAACTAGGACTCTTTCTTGTGCGACTGTGGCCTAGATTGATTTTTTATCCAGCGCTTTTCCTCACTGAAAACCCTATCTTTGCATTATGCACCCTTAGAATCCTGGAAACGAGACAACCCCGTTAAAGTCACGCCACCTGTACCCGGGTTTCTCTGCTCCCAATCGAACGTCTTCCATTCGGTTACCGAGCCGTTGAATTTATCGCGCAGTGCAAAGGGTTAACCATGAGCTTCTCCGCCCCCATAAGCCTCGAGACCCTTCGACGAAAGATCCTCCACCGACCTAGCAAGATACACTGGCCCCGTACAGTCTCTTTCTCGTTCAGGTTTCTGGCCGTCTCGTCTGCTGATTTATTTTATTAGGGGTGGTAATACTTCCTTCGACGTCGACGTTGCGTGCCTTTGAATTTGTCTAATAGATTTAGGGCAGCCGGGGATATCTAAGGGTGGCGTCGTTCTAGGTATAGGTCAACGACAGTGGTAGGAGAGTGGCGAGGGGTGGTTTGAAGAGGGGGTGCGCGGGGGTTTAGTCGCGCGAAAGGGCTTCGTCGCTATGGAAACCCTGGCACACCGTTGACTGTGGGGTGCCTCAAGTTTTTTATGGCCTGGACGATTGTCGGAGGGTCGAGGCTCTAAAAATCGTTACACAGACCTAGATACTCGGCTCTCCTCGACGCCCTCCCGCGGAGAACACCCTGGCTCTACTCTCCGCCACCCTTCCGCACTGCAAACTTTACACAATTACGCTTCTGACTCGCCGCTCGAACGAATTACTCCGCTACGGCGCACGCTATTCGATCAGCGAATGATTTTATAGCCGGACAACCCCTACCCCCGAGCAAGATCGAGGATCGAGTGGAGGATGAAGTCACTGGGGCAGAGACGCACAGGAAAAACTTTCAGCGTCGTTTAAAAATCAATATTCACATTGACTGCCGGATGTCAAGTCCAAAACTTTTCCTGCAGGGTATGTTGACCCGTATGAGATGACAATGACGATCGATTGGTAGTAACATTGTGAATTAGAAAGAATACAGGTGCACTTTTTTAGAGACTTTTAACTCGTAACTAGAGGCAGATGGAGAGATGTAATTTCGTAATTATAGGACCTCAAAAACCGACAAATTTCTCACTTTTCAAACCAATGACCAAGTATGAATAATTTAGCCCTCCATGCAACTTTCTAAAAATTAAATAGCGCTCTTTTTGGTAATTATATAGAAAAGGTTACGCAGCAACACATTCTGAACAACTTTTTCCTTTTCCACTATATGGTGGCGCTTTTAGTTTTTCAGATATTTGCAAAAAACTATCGCGTGTACGTTCCCGCATAGCATGCAGGAATACGAAAAATTTTGCAAATGTCTTTTGCAAATATCTCGAAAACTAAAAGCGATCACCCTACATCGCAAAAGGAAAAAGTTGTTCAAAATATCCAAATCTATAACATATTAAAATTTCATGAAAATCGGAGTACGCAGACCTTCAATATAATTACCCTAATTTTTACAAACGCTTTCTCATCAGTATTCCAAGAGTTATTTCTAAGCTAACGAACTTGCCCGTACTTCCTTTGATCTCCCAACTTTCTCCGACCATAGAGAAGCTCCTGTTTACAGGATATTTTTCTTAGGATTGCTTGAGAGAAAATGATTAATACCCTTCATAGAATCAGCATCGAATGGTGGAATCCGGCATGGCTCCAGGTATCCGGGTAGCTCGATTGATCAGACGGAGTCGTCTGGCGATTGGAAAGGTTCCGGGTTCGAGTCACGGTCCGGCGAGCGATGATTCTGGGTTGGCAAGTATCGCGGCGCGAAGCTTAGGGAAATAAGCCGGTGGCGTGGGTGGTGTTCAGCGGGGGCGTCGTCGGGTTCGAGATTAAAGGGAGCGCGAAGGGGGATGAAGGCTGGTCGTAGGATCGTAGGATAGAGGCGGCGATGGTGTTCTAGGCCTCTCGTCTTGCTGTCACGGCCGGGAAAGTAGCGGAGTTACGGCCGACACGCAACGACGACGACGACGCAGCTCTTTCCCGTTTTATTCGCGGGGTGGCGAATGCTCTCTCTCCAACCCTGTGCTCGAGAGTTGGTAGCTCTCGCGCTGCAAATTCGCAGCCCTTCATCGCTTTACGTCTACTGCCGTTCCCTCCGGGGAGCTAGGGATACACGGAATATTGCGAGCTACCGGAGACCGATGGGAGATCGTAGAAACCGTCGCTCGTATTTGCCCCCAGTGCTGAAAGAAAGGACGAGAGGAAAAAGGACGGCCGGGGTTTGGTACCCTCCACGGCTCTCTAACGTTGGATCGTGGGGTGTCGAACGGGAGTAGAAAAGAGAGAGGGCCGGAGGGCGCGAGAGGGAAAGATGGAGAAATGGGTGGCACAGTCAGAGGGAGAGCGAGAGAGAGAACGGAGCAGCACTGGCCGGGAGAAAGATGGCTGGAAGTTGGTTCGTGCTATAAAGTATTGACTGACTGTTGTACAGCGAACTATATGTACCCCCGGCCCTATAATACCGGCAGAGCGGAGCTCGGCCCTCGCCTCCAGCCAGGAGGAATAATGCGACTTCCGGAACCGAGGAAATACCTTTTAGCTTTTTAAGAGCCCCACGCCGGAGCGGGGAATCCGGGCCGAAAGGAAAAATAAAAGAGGTAACGGGAGTTCTAGCTGTTCTGGCTCGTTAATGTATGAAATCTCTTTCGGATACGGGAGGATCCTGCCGCTGGCTGCGCTGCTCCGGTGACTCCGCGGTCGACATCCTCGCCGGGGTTAGTTTCACAGAGCCTCGGGGGCCGCACGAATTTTCATTCGACTCTTTTTCGAATCTTCCGCGGGGAAACACGCGCTCAACTTTTCTAGACGGATAGACTGCTGCGCTTTATGGCCTGGAAATCATGTGTAATCATTTTTACTGACCAAGGGGTAGATAATAAACCGTGTTTACTTGCGACATCGTTTCCGGATGTTTGTTGTATTTTCACTAATACTCTGCTCGGAGTTCCAGTAATATGAAATTTGTATACGTTATTGCGTACCTTGATGGGTCTGTTTCGGTGGAGTTATAGAAGTAATATAGTTAACAACAATTGTTGGTGTGCAAGGATTGTTACTTTTTGAAACTGTAGGTTTAAGGGGTGGTTTACAGTCCTCATAAGCGACCCTTGTAGGAAAAAGTCAGTTTTAAGGAAATTAAACTATTGAACGCATTGAACTATTCACATTTTAATTAAATAATTATCTTCTTCTTCCATATATATATAAATAAAGTCCTGGCTGACACACACTCATCAACGCCCACGCTAAACCCTTGGCCCTAGACAGCTGAAATTTTGCACAGAGGTTTCCTCATTGATCTATACAAGGGATAAGAAAGGATATTTCGAAATTCAACTCCTAAGGGGGTGTAAAAGGGTTGCAACGTTTGAGGAATATTTTATTTGTGGTCAGATTTCCTTGAAACTTGGTCTTAATGCTCTGTGATATAATTAATCGAACACCTATTTCGGAATTTTTAAAAATTCAACCCCTAAGGGGGTGGAAGTAAAATTCTCGCAAAAAATAAAAATCCAAATCCCAACGCATTTTCTTATTAAAAAGAAACGTTTGAAAGAGAGAGGGCTACTCGATGGTGTTTGTTCGGTGGCTGTCGAGAGCGAAGAAGGCATCGGGCGGTTGTTTTAATTCAAAAAGTCACCGAATACACGCGATCCCGTTCATTGTCGAGCTCAATTATCGGCGGGAGGTTCGGCGGGACGCGGCGAGCTGGAAATTTAAATCCCGTTGCCATTAATTGGCGATGTAAATGTTAATTACCGCGGTAAATCGCGTGCGACTGGAAAAAAAATAAAAGAGAAGTGGAAAAGGTTTGCGAGCCGGTGTGCGCAGGTGATCGCGCGCCGTGGCATGGCGCGCAGAGCGCGGAGCGGAGCGGTCGATTTAATGGCCTATGTACGTGAGAGTGCGTTCACGCTCGCTTGCGCGCGCTCACCCGCTCGCGGAGCGTTCACTCGCGTAGAGAAACGGGATGTTCGGCCTAATTACCGCGTTTTATCAATAGGGATTCTTCCGCGCGCGCGGCCTGCCCGTCTAATGGAGCGTCTACGCTCTCTGTAATCTGTAGTGGGAAGCACGTGACACAATTTCGATGCCGGGTTCGTCGACCCACGTCCACGTTGCGCCATTGTCGCTGACATTTTACACGGCGGAACGATGTGTCACTGTCTCTGTCTTCGAATTTATGACACCGACGCCGATCCTCTACGGCGTCGCACCGCGGGGTTCGCTCGCACGCGCGCGCGCACGTTCCTCGCCAGACTTTAAACCTCGTTTCGCGGCAATAATTGGCTGGAATGTTTTGGTCCACGGAACCGCGGACCAGAGACGTTGGGAAACTAGGTTGTCGCCGTGTCTGCGCTCTTTTGACGTCAATCTCCTCTCCGAGACGGACTTCGGATACCCACCCAAAGGAATTCGACACTGTCTGCCGCGTCATTCACACATACATACACTGTCGGCCACCAAATTATTACCCCGAATTTAGACATCGAGATTTTTATTGATATTTTTTTATAAATCAAATACGTTATTAATATTTCTTAGTTATTTATTAGTATTATTAGTATTCAAAGACATAATATAGAAAATTTAATATTGTTGGGAATTATATTGAATTGTTATATAAAAAATTGTACGTTATCCATTCGATATTGATCGTTCGATCGACCTATTTGATTTCGTGGAATTTTTTCATTTTCCGAGTCGGCCATCAACGTGTTCATTAAAATAAATACAAATACATTATTAGTATTTATATAGAAAATTTAATATTGTCGGGAATTATATTGAATTATTATATACAAGAATTTTATGGTATCCACTCGATATTGATCGTTCGATCGACTACATTGATTTCGTGGAATTTTGTCATTTTCATGGTAGACTATCAACGTGTTCATGAATATAAAAAAATATTTGCATTGGTTGTAAGACAGGGGAATCAAGCAAAATATTTCTATTAAACTTGATTTTCTTATTTAGCCAAAATTAATACCACGATGTCTTTAAATGAGTAATACACAAAATAGTCCAAGGCCATATATTTTCAATGTCCTTAAATCTTTTTAATATGTTCACTGTTTTAAAATGTACGTACCCTTTGTTGTCATTAATGCATTAAATCCGCTGTTTATTAATGAGTTTCAGCGGTACGTTCATATTATTCGTTTGATTTTTTGACTAGGTTAGGATTCGACACTATGATTTTTAAAAAACGTTGAAATCGAGCGGTAGAATTTAACGAACACCCAGTACATTCGACACCATCGCTGCTTCGGACCCTCTACCCTTTGATTTAATCCGTTCTCCCTTTTCCCTCTTTATCCCTCCGGAACACGCGGGGCGAAAAAGGGAAGGAGAGCGATAGAGAGAGGGTGCGATGGGTAGGGTAGGAAAATGGTGCCAAGTGCACAGCACTGGGGCATCGACCAGCCGTCGTTCGCGGTTGTCGTTGGTCCGATACTCTTGGCCATTTTCCACCGTGAAATATCCTCGATGTCTTTAAAAATCGAATCACCACTTCGAATTTTCTCTGAAAAACCATCATACTATACCTTTACAAATGATATCAATGTTTTAGCAGCTGTTTCAAGCGTCTTGCATATAATCATTTATTAAATTAAAAGCAAATAGAGCTTTTTTGTTACATCATTGGAACAAAAACCAAATAAGGAAATATTTTATTAAGTTATTTTAATAAATTATTTTATTTCAATTTTATTTCAATTTAAAAATTGAATTTCATTGAATTAATCTTTTGAATAAAAAATTACTGTTAAGTTAAGCTAAGTAATGTATTTTAAAGCACTAAATAAATAATAATAATAAAGCCACGGAGTAAGAAAAATGTTATTATGCTCGACCAGATTCAACTGGAAAGAAAATCTTTGAAAAATAGGTTTGTTCCGGACATTTTCTAAAAAGTGATCGACTCGAATCGCCGAACACGAAATGATTAAAACCAGCGTCTGCATCAGGTTCAAAGGCACCGGCCTCTAACTTTATTTCGCCCACCGTGTATAAAGTGCCATTAGCGTAGTCGGTAGCTTTAGCTCCTCTGGAAACATTTCACAAAGGCAGCCTCTAGCCAGGCTGCTACGAATGGAACCTTGCAGAACCCATTGAAGAATATTTTGCCAGCAACTTGATGGCGGTTAGCTGTCGGCCATATTAACGAGCCGTGAAAATCCTGCTTTAAAGAGAGAGGGAGGAGGAAAAATTCAATAGGGAAACATGAATTATACAAGCACGGTCATTGCTTTATCTTGCGGCTGATTTTAATATCTCGCCAACGGTAATGGACACTTGAATTCATCGATCGAATACATTTCTGACGATCGTTACTATCTTCAGAATCGTTTGTGCAATTATAATTTGGAAAACCACCGAAATCACGTTTTGCATGACGAACCTGCAGCAGCCTGCCCGAGAATTAAGTCAATGCTTCCTAATGAGCACTTCGCAATCGCTCGTAACGCTAGACCCTGTCATTCGCCCCGTAATCACGATCATTCGCCGTGATCTTTGTTCTTCGTTGTCCCCCAGGTCTCTTGCCACTAGGAAACAATGACGCGGCCATCTTGCTACTTCGCTGCTACCATTGTGCCCGTTTGTGTCTGTCTTTCTCGTTCAACTTTACACAAATCCTTCAAACGCGTTGACTGCCGTAGCGTAATCTTAAAAATCGAATAAATTTAATTAATCGAAGCAAAACTGTTAATAAAAAAATTTTACATCCTTTTTATAATCCAATTTAATTCACTCGACTATCTTTAATTCCTGCAACACATTGATTGCCAGATCGAAATGCTAAAAATCAAATGAATTTAATTAATCGAATCAAAACTATTAATCACAAAATTCTACATCATTATAAACATTATATAAACATTTATACAAAACATTCTCCATCATTATTAAAATATAATCCAATTTAATTCAATCGTGTACAACATAAATAAAATTAATTATTTAAATTTGGTGAAGAACAGAATGTTTGTAAACAGCGTTGAAATGCAAGCGGTTGCGAATGTGTAAAAATGAATAAGTCTGAAATTCATACGTTTTTGGTCGCGAGAGACCCGCTTTAAACAATTCAAATTCTGCTTGGTCCCGACGAGATAAATTCCGGGTCGCGATATTGTAAGCACCCTCTATACCTGCGGGTCGAATATAGTTCAAGAGGGATGCACGAACGGGCGGGCAGACTAAACAAAAATAACCTCTCTCGCGGCGTGCGCGTTCCCGTGGTGGCAGCCACCGCGAAAAGAGAGTGACATAAGTATATTTCTAGTGCGAGGAAATCTAACATATTGCCTTCGAACGACCGACGAGAGCCTGAGTCCGAGGTCATTCCGTTACGCCTTATCGCCGGTTTGCTCGCCCTTCCTTCCATATCATCGGCCATTCCGGCGAATCCGCTGGCTCTGGGCTCCCCTAACTTCCTTCGTACTACTCCTGAACTCATTTCCTCTCCGTCCGTGGATCTTATTCAAATCTTGCCAATTTTCTGATCAAATATTCAAATATGATAATATTCCCAAGATTGGAGGAACTGGAACAGAATGGCGCGATGTGTGCAGATTTTCGGAGCAAAGAATGTGTTTCCCCCAGCTAATGTTCTGTGCTCACAGAGAGGCACCGTGTATATTTCGTACGGATCAATGAAATTGAAATAATGCTAACATTTTAAACGAATGTTAACACGTGTTCTCTTGGTTTTTCCAAACTCCTGTAGTGGTCCTGAATGAATGTGCTCACATGAATGAATGTGCTCATGCACTAGCACAAATGTGCTCATGAATAAATCAATGAAATTGTAATAATGCTAACATTTTAAACGAATGTTAACATGTTTCCTCTTGCTTTTTTCAAACTCCTGTGGTGGTCCTGAATGATGTGCTCACATGAATTAATGTGCTCACGAACTCGCACTAATGTGCTCACGAACTAGCACAAGTGTGCTCATGCACTAGCACAAATGTGCCGATAGAGAGACAGATGTGCATTCAATAAATCAATGAAGTTGAAATAATGCTAACATTTTAAACTAATGCTAACATGTTTCCTCTTGCTTTTTTCAAACTCCTGTGGTGGTCCTGAAGGATGTGCTCACATGAATGAGTGTGCTCATGTACTAGCACAAATGTGCCGATAGAGAGACAGTTGTGCATTGAATAAATCAATGAAGATGAAATAATGCTAACATTTTAAACGAATATTAACATGTTTTCTCTTGCTTTTTTCAAACTCCTGTGGTGGTCCTGAATGATGTGCTCACATGAATGAATGTGCTCATTCTAAATAAATGTGCTCGTTCAAAAATACGATTGTATTTCGATTCGCAAACCGCTTAAAAGCAACTACTGTTATAAACTGATGGTAAATTGTTCAAAATTGAATTTTGGCCAGCTTTTTGGTTAAAATGCCCCACTGTGGGTCGTCGCAGTAGAATCGGGCAACCAAGCGACAGGCAAACCAATTCCATCGGTCGTCCACCGCAAGAATCAACGTCCTAAGACTCGGCTAGCACGAGGACCAGCGCGAGAAGGCAGTATCAACGAACTCGAAAGGCGGGTTCATTCAAGAAAACCGCAGGTCGCTTTAAAAAAAGAAAATTCCGATGAGTCAGCGTCTCGGGACCGGTTCCGGTGGCACGGAAACGGCATCGGGCTTGTCGTTAACTAATTTAGCCAGCGTTACGTTTTCCGTGGCGACGAGAGTTTTGGCCACTGTCAAGCAAGCCGGTGGCCAAAGAATTCGATTGCGTCTTCGCATCGTCTGTCAACGGATCGCGGGTCTGCGGCGGGCTGTGGAGAACGGGTCTCTCTCTCTCTTTCCGATATCCGGCTGTTTTGCGTCAATGCGAATGCCACGGATGTCTCCGGTGCAAAACCCCTCCTCCCCCGTGGTTGTCTGTTTCCTTTACACGCTCAGCGGGTTTGTGTACACTGGCGAAGCGCAAAGCCGAGCGGTGCGGCGCGTGGCCCGGCAAAATGCCCGTTTGCCGAATGTCTGGCCAACGTCTGGCCGGGATCCTTGAATGAACACCTATTTTTAAAAGGGCGCACAAACGGATAAACAACCGGCTGCTGCGGTGATCTTGGTCCGGCGTCGCGACGCTCCATCGATCGTCGATTGCGCCTCTCCCGGGCGACTGCCGACGCACTTCCACGCCGCCTCCCGCTCGATAATAGTTCGCCGGCCGACGGTGCTCGCTAATTGCTAGCCACGCTCGTAGTCTTCCCCCACCTTTTTTTTAAATTAAACGATCTGTATTTTAATGCCTGACTCGGTCCACCGAAATTATGTTCGGATATTGTTTCCCTTGCTGCACTAAGATTCTTCGATCTGGAAATTAAAGGCGAATTTACACTTCTCTATATCTTTTCTTGTTTAAAAGCGATGGGGGAATCGTCTAATGGACATCCTCCCCTTCTATGACGATTAGGGAGGGTATATTATCCCCCCAACGATTATAATTTATTTTTATCTACCATGATTTCAGAAACACCCTGTATCGCCAACGGATTCCTTCGTCGTCGAATTTTCGTTGTCTGACCGGCGATGTCTGATTCTACTTGTGACTTGTAGCATATGTTCAGGTTTTTGGAGAGTAGTATTCTAGTTACCAATTCGTAAAACGTCTGTTTCGCCTAGTCTGTCTATAGCATGCTGTTTCTTCTTCGAATTATTGACAGCAGTCCCGAGACGTTTGATTTATATCCACTCTAATATGAAGTAGGTTGTCCGAAGTTATTCTTAAACAGATGTGCCTAGCGTATCCTAAGTAGAAACAGCCTGTGGTGATCAGACAGGCCATTCCACTTACGTCTTCCGTTCTATATTGTAATAAGCAGACAAAAGATTTTAGGTGTTTATAAAGAAGACATTTGAAGAACTTCGATACGTGACTACATAATTTCTTAATTGTTAATGTTATCGAAGGAAGAAGTATATTTTTATTTCAACTTCTCTTTGTTGGTTTTGTTCGACAGTTCGAAATTCAAGATGTCGATATATGATTTCTCTATTAAAATCATTAATCGGAGAGATTACATTCGATTTAGTTTTTGATTAGTTTTGTTCACCCGCATGCTGGAAGTCCCCGGCACATCCATTCAGCGCCATCTTTCTCGCGTGCGGAGCACGAGCGTAAAAACTGTGCTCGCGGGCTCGTTCGAAAAATGAAACGAGCAAAACCATCGATTCCGTCGAATGAATGAATAAAACCGCGAGCGTCGGTCGTAACGATGCGTCGCAGATAACCCGCCGTGTCGCCGACATTAATAGCGTGTCTGTTTATCGATACGTGCGCGCGGCGGTTCGCAGACACCGACTAGACAGAAAAATCGCGCGACGCGACCAGACGCGACACGTCGCGACGCGTCACGTTGCACGCGGCCGATAAATGCTGCCAAGGTGTTCACGTGTCTAGCTGCCGCTTGGTTTTTTTCCCCGCCGAGCAAACTTTTCTACAATATAGCACAGCGACGCAGCTAGATACACCGGCATTATTATCCTCGTTAAGACAAGGTGATTTCAATGTTGCACGGCTCGAGGTATGAGACAAGAACAATTCGCGATTTCGCAGCTCGCAACGCGGCCACGTTGCGTCAGAAGGTCGTCTACCGATCCAAGGAAATTGCGGAATTACCAATACGAATTATTTGGTGTGTCAGGAAAAACTATAGTACACGATAGGATTATTACAGTATTTTATAGTAGAGGATTTATTGTTAGGAAATGGGTTTAAAAAATTATTAAAATTCTGGAGAATTAGTTTCTTAAAAAGCGTGGTAATTGCGGAACCACCAATACGAATTCTGTGGCTGACAGGAAAAACTATAGCATACGATTTATTGTTAGGAAATGGTCTTAGAAAATTACTAAAATGCTGGAGAATTAACTTTATTTAATTATTTTGACTCGAAGTGATGAAAGAATAAAGAATGTTGTAGGGGCGGAAGAGTAAATCAGTTGCCCCCTTGACTTCAAGGAAAAACCTCAGACTGCATAGTTTAAGGCCCAGGCCCATGGGTTCGATGACATCTGGTCTATTATTCCACGCTAAAGAAACTGCAGCGTTTCCCATGGACAACGAAATTAATTATCCTTACTAATAATCCACCATTTACGTATTTACCAGAAAGGAAGCCATAAATTCGAAAGGCAAAAGTAATGCAATTTAATTGATGTCCCATGTCGGAGCATTAGCGATGAAAACTTTAAGTGGCAATATCGCGAAAGTGAAAGTACGTGACACGCGGCATTCTTCCTGACAACCACGGAATTAAAATCGCGTTATTATCCCCGGCGATCGAAAGCAACGACCGATATACGAGCTACGTCATCGACCCGGCCGTTTAATCGCGGAGAAAACCTACCCAACCCTCGTTACCGGGATTTTTCACCCTCGGACGCGTCCTTAAGGGAGCGACGCTCCGGTACTCGTTGCCAAGTCGCTGGTATATCGGGTTTCTTGGAATACGTCCGACTCGAATACAAAATTCTCTCTCGACGGTGCAGTCCGTCCGATTTTCCCGGAAATTGTGTTCGGAGTGGGTGGATACATCTTGTTCGAAAATAACGACGAGATCGTCGAAATGTTTAGCGTTATCGTGAGAATACGTGCGCGAGATGAACGTTTTCCGCGTGAGCGTTTACAGGGAAAATGGGCTGAGAACTTGAAATAAAATGTTTCTCGATCGGAGGAGAAGTTACGAGTTCCCATGGTAAGTAGAAACGGCGAGTAATGAACGGACACGTCTGCGGTGGCGTTGCTCGGTGATTTGTTGTTTCGATGGGAATAAATGTATAAAAATCTGTAGCACAATCGATAAATTCGATTATTAACAAAAAAACTTGTTATTGCATCATTGATATCACGGACGGAATGCACGATGTCGTACGATGCATTTGAATAATTTATTCGGTGTCGAAATCTGTAAATTATGAATTGTGTAGTAGGTACATTGGTTATTTATTTAAATTATGAATTTATAATCACTGTTTGCTCGAGTACAGTAATTCCTCTATTTACTTCAACTTACTTCAACTTACTTAAACTTACTTCAACTTATCTCGAATTACTTCCAGTTACATCAACTTTTTTCCACTTACCTCAACTTACATCAACTTACTTCTACTTACCTCGAATTACTTTAACTTACTTCGACTTCTACTTCAAGTTACCTCGAATTACTTCAACTTATTTCAACTTACTGCGACTTCTACTTCAACTTACCTCGAATTACTTCAACTTACATCAACTTAGTTCAACTTATTGTTGAATCTCAACGCGATTCAACAATAAGTTGATTCTCACGCGATTAATAAAATGTGGCAAAGTTTTGGCCAAGCAATTTGCGAGCAGCTGAACGTGTACACTAACGAAACGGGACGTTGATTCGTGCCCACGGTAATTCCATATTGTTAGCGCACGCGACCCGGTGTTAATGTCGTCACACCGAGTTCGTCCATCGATTACTCGGTCATCGACAAATAAATCTGGCTTAAGTAACGCGACCGCAGTCAAGTTGCGCCGCAACATTCTTGCATCTGGTTTCGCGCGGCCCGCGGGGCTGCATAATCGGCGATAATATTCCCGGCTGTATAATATATGTATATACAGGAATGTCCGAGCAGGAAGAACGAGCAAAAAGTTCAACCGGTTGAAATTATGAGTCGACAATTATCTTTCTCTTTTACGCGGCATTATGCCGACGCATTCTAATCTCGCACTCCTACAAACTACAATATCTCCAGGCATGGTATACACCGAACAAAAATTGATTTCCGAATTATCCGACCAGAGCTTCATTTCTAATTTAATTAATAATCATGTGGATTGTTCCTCTCTATTTGTGCAAATCAATTTTTATGTACCGGAACGTGAACTGAGAAAAAGAGCAGGTTTTCAAGCACTTAAAGCGAAATCTAATTATTAGTTAATTAATCCATTAAATCTCATTATTGCAAATTCTTGCACTATTTATAATCTTGTTGATATTTTTTACCAATTCTTTACTAAATTTTACCATGTCGAATGTTCATGTCCCTTCTTTGTTGTTGTTAAAGAGTTGTCTGAGTTCTTTGTTATTGTTAACAAAAACAAAGTTAAAATTATTATCAAGTATGAAAAAAAACAATTTTTCCAATTTGAACAAATATTATGATGTTATTATATAAGATATTGTATTGTTCTTTACAGCAAAAGATTGTCTAGACTTTCCCGAATCCAGCTTTATTTCGATATGCGTCAATTGAAAATCTTTCGATATCTTATCGAACAATAACTCGATATATCTATTCGCTGTTCTAATTACTCACGAGTGCGTTTAATCTTCCGGCGGAGACTGCCGCTCGCTGTGCATGAACATAACGATTGTTTCGTTATCGGAGGCCGATACGAACAATTGTTAGTTAATGCGTGTAATCGCATGTTAAACGAGACAGACGAGGCTTCCGTACACTTGTTAAATTAATTGTCGAGCATCGTAGCTCGCACCAGATATGGTGTACGAGAGCTCGATCGTTCGAAACGTCTCGCGATTGAAATGTGATTTACAGGCAGCGAGCGCTGTTCGAAATCCTTGGATCTTTCTTTTATTCTCAATTGTACATGCATAGATTGAGTCACGGTAGCCGAGGCACACGCGACATTGTAGCTTATACGGACTCAGGGTTCCCGGCGACCACTTATCAGCAGCTGGCGATAGTCGATGTATCGAGGAGGCACCGTATCTTATTATTACGTGCAACTACGCACGTGCGATATCGCTGCACGTCGTCGCTCGGTCACGAATAATTTATATTCCGCTGTCAGACCGTGCGGCTTCTCTTCATGACTCTGTTACGCGTGCACGTGTCCTCTCAGCAGGCCTGTCGGGAGCAACAGATAATCTCGGTTCGCCCATCCTGCAAGACATTCCTCGACCGAGGCTGTCCGTTCCCCTGGAAATCACGCGGCCGATGATTTCGTTTATCATTACGATCCCGTCGCTGCTCGAAACGCGAACCATAATACTCCGCGAACGTTCCGCCGAACAAATAAACCCACAGCTGCTTGTAAACTGTCCGGCCACGCTGCGAAGCCTCTTTCGCGATCGAATTTCGCGCGTCACGCTGCAATTCTTATTCGAGTACCGATCACTCTTCCATTGCCGAGCTAGTAAATAAAAGAAAAATCTAAATAAAATCTTTAAACTAAACTTTATTGCCAATGAATACGACGAATAAAAAATTGGGAATTATATAGAAGAGATCTGTGTACTCCGATTTTGATGAGATTTTAATATGTTATAGGTTTTGATATATTGAACAACTTTTTCCTTTTGCAATATAAGAGTATCGCTTTTAGTTTTCAAGATATTTACGAAAAACTATCGCTAATACAGCTTGCAGGAATACGAAAAATTCAATACAGTATCAGCGATAGTCTTTTGCAAATATCTCGAAAACTAAAAGCGCCACCCTATATTGGAACAGGAAAGAGTTATTCAGAATATGTTGCTGCACAACATATTAAAATTTCATGAAAATCGGAGTACGCAGAACTTTTCTATATAATTACAAAAAAGTCATTGCTCTATCTGATTTCTATCGGAAGTTCTTTCGGTTTACCTGACTGTGCGTCGGTGTAAAGTGTGGTAGGTCTGTTGCCGCGTAGCATACTAAAGCTCGTGGAGTTGTAGATAGAGATTAGAGGTAGAAGATCCGAAAGAGTTCAACAATTGTGTCTGCGCGACTCGCAGAAATTGAATTCACCGGAGCGCTACCCTATTCATGGGCCCTGCCCGGTTGTAATCGAAAAGTTGCTAGCCCCACAGTGGGTCGAGGAGAATGTATATTGTAAGTGCAATTAGCCGGGAGACCAATTTGGAGCGAGCCGCGCGACACTGATCGCGAGCAGAGCCCAAAAGGGGATTGTTTTTAATAGCTCATTAAACCCGCGGCGTTTCTCTGTGAGTTTATGAGCTGCTGTAATTCCCCTTTGAGGATCGCGCATATTAATGTTACCATCTATTTTCTTTTACGCCGGCAGGTATTACATTTCAGGTCGGTATTACTTTTTTCACCGTTGCCACGCTTAGAACTCGGTAATCATTTCTTAGTTGCGCAAGGAGATTTATGTTCAGCCGGCATTTAATTTAAAAAACCGCCGTGAATCGAACAGTGAAATTTGTTGGAATAAAAACAGGTTCTGGGAAAACGCTGTTGTTACAATGTGACGTAGAATTGTGGAAAACAAAATTAAAATATGTATTGTGCATAGAGATTCGTCGTCTGTATCAAGTTCGACCTAAATTGTAGTGCTGCTTTTTATTCTGCTCACGAAGAGACTGTTTAGGCATGTGTACAGTTATTTATAATTATATAGAAAAGGTTTGCGTACTCCGATTTTGATGAAATTTTAATATGTTATGCAGCAACATATTCTGAACAACTTTTTCCTTTTGCAGTATAGGTGGATCGCTTTTAGTTTTAGAGATATTTGAAAAAAACTATCGCGAATACTGTATTGAATTTTTCGTATTCCTGCACGCTGCAGTATTAGCAATAGATTTTTGCAAATATCTCGAAAACTAAAAGCGATCCCTCTATATTGCAAACGGAAAAAGTTGTTCAAAATGTCGAAATCTATAACATATTAAAATTTCATCAAAATCAGAGTACGCAAACCTTTTCTATATACATACATACATAAAATATAAGAATAAAATTTATTAAATGATTCCTGTCGAAAGTTCTTTGATTTTGACGGAAGATTCTTCCTTTTTATTGTCTCGTCGGCGAATTACAGAAACGTCTCCGTTATCGAACGATTTATTAATCCGAGGGAACGAAATTCCTCATGAGAAAATCTCGATTTTCTGTTGTGGAGGTTGTCGATCGAGGCTGTTGATTTCTCCGACGATTTTCCCATCGTTGACGGGGTCGGTCCGAGCGAAAGAAAAGAAAATGGAGGGAGATAGTTCGCGGAGCATGGCGAATGCGTTGTCGGGCAACCGGACGAATGCGCCGCGATTATGCAGGAATGGAGCCGCAAGGAGAGAGGGCCTGGACGTCTACGACGGTAGACAGGAGGCTAGCCGGAGCACCGAGAAAACTCGTTCCGCGGATTTTTCTAGGATTCTAGGCGAGGCCGGTTGAATATCCATGCCTCCCAGGCCATTAGTTGTAATCCTCGTAGTTGCGTGTAGCTATTAATAATGCGCATTTGCCACAAAGAGGACGTCGCACTCGGCTGCGTTCAGCTCGATTACTTTTCTTGCCGCGCGTCTACTCGCGCACGGTATAAATAAAGGAATTTTACGAGGGTGCAGGCACCGTTCCTTGCGAATTACCACTCCGGGACCACCGATTCCTGCATACCGGGCGACGCAGAATTAAACACCTGCCATACCCACCGTCGCATACAAAAGATCAGGATCAAATAGTTCTACTCACACATTTCGAGATATTTCAAGGAAAAGGATCACCTCAGGACAAATCTAGAAGACAATATTAGAAACGTCCTCCTCTTTTTCAAATTCATTGATTTGTATAAACTATTATAAATTCACCTTTGTATAAAACACTTTTCATTGTAAATTATGTGGTCACTAATGACCTAGCTGTTAATGCGACCACATTAAAATAAACTATAAATAAATAAATAATAATTGACTTTCATATAATTGTTTAAATATAAAACATTTTTGATAAACATAAACATTTTTCAGAATATCGTAAAGATTACAGTCGCTATTACAGTACCACCAAAAACTGCAAATATGTTTCTTGAAATTCTTCGAAACGTGTAGAGTTTTCCTTCTTACTTGGTACGCAACGATGGAAAAGCAATCATTTCTACAATACCTAAAACCGACGAATTCTCGTTCGTAGAGGATGGACGAAATAAATTTTCCGTGAAAGAAGTATTACACGAGAGAATCGCTACGATATGCCACTGTCGCTTCCGGCAGCAACAATGGCCAATACATTTCAGCAGAGTCAATCGGATAGTGTAATTTATTTGAAAGATGCAACTATGTACTGAAAAGTTGAACTGCCTGATCGATGCATCATCGGGAACAAGTTGCATGTTTTTCTCGATTGCCTGTCGAGTTCGGATTTTATGCTATCAAAGATAGATGATTATAGAAAGTTGTTCGCGTTGCCACGGCCAATAATTAATAACCGACGTCGGTAGGCGACTTTTCATTCGAACCGTATCTTCTCTTTTTCTTTTGGAAATGCAAATTCTGCGACGCGGTAGCGTTTCGACGTGCGCTGCACAGTAGGGTATTCGCCCGATATCAGCGGCCACAGTCGACTCTTTGTTCAATATTGAAACTGCTGTAACTTTGCTAAAAATTTTTTATAGAAAATTTGGACGATAATCAATATTTTAACGTTATTCGTCTATGTTATGTCCACTTTCGACAAGTATAATCATTTACAATTAAAATATCTCTTTAGAATTGTTATTACGAAGACTAATCAATATTTTTAGTTATCTTTAAATATTATAATATTATCGTTATATATATTATTATAAATTTTATCGTTATTCATCTTTAAATATTAATAATTACGAAAATATATATGGTACAAAAGTGAATTTTTCTTAAAAGTAAAAATTTTACAATTTATACATTTATAATAATAAATAATGATACATATATATTTAAAATAATATAAATTTTAAAAATTGAATTTTGATCGCTGAAATCGGACAAATACCCCACTGTGCGCAGTGGTGATTTTTTTTCAACGATCTTGGTGCTCGCGAAGGAAGCGGCTCGTTCTCATCGCTTCTATTCAGACCGAATCATGTATGACCTCGTTACGGCGACGGTGCTGGAGGCTGTTGCTACGTCAATGACGTATTAATCAGCGTTAGGTGATGCTATCGCTATTCTGCGGACGTGAAATGACGCCGGGGCGCCCATATGCATTTGAATGAGGGACGCAGCTAGGTGCTTCGACGATAAGGATTATCGCGCGCCGCGGGACACGAAAGGTGTTGGCGAAGTTGTTGGCGAAAGCGATTCGGTATTTTGCATTGTGATCTCTCGTTGCAAATTCGAATTCCGTTGCTAGAACTTTGCTCGTTGTCTAGCAACAATCTCCGTGGATGGCAGTGGCGCAGCCAATTGGGGAAGGGGGCCAGAGGGCCAAGTCCCTCCCCAAGAAAAAGGAAAAAATTTATACATCGATTTTTTATAGAAAATTTATATTTCTATTTAATTGGAAATATTATTTTTTTTTATTTCTACAATCACTTCTATATTAATTATATTTTTAATCTTAAATCAATCAATTTTTCAGAAATTTTCAAAATTATCAAAAAGAATTTAAATTAAAGCATTGAATATAATGTAACATTTGAGAAGATTTTAGTTATACCGTCATAGATCGCATAAATGACTCGTTAAAACGGAAGACCCGAGCGCGCTACTCTGTCAAAGAACATCACGTATTCCTGCTTAATTACAAGATCAAAGAGGAATTCTTTCTTCTTTCGTTAAAAGCCTCGGAAATATTTTACAATCCAAGATCCGAAATCTCCCGCAAGACTCGGCATTGTTCTTTCATTCGCGTCGGACTAGCCTCTTTGGGACTCTTAGCCTCTTTCAGACTCCACGAGGCAACTGGAGATTTCAGAAAAATCTCCTTTGCCGAGGCTGCTCAATTCAACGCTGGAATCTTGAATTCTAACAATGTATTCTCCTTTAGGCCCGTCGAAACTCGAGCTTCAGTCTACGTCTTCCGCGTGTCTCATCTATTCTTGCTTTAAATAAAGAAATCGTGTATGGACATACTCGCGTTTATAATTATCAATACCCATTTCCATTATACGTTGCGAGGGTCTTATGAGACCCTTCCCAAAGTGTATTAAAAATCTCAAAAAACTTCATCTCGCACCTACCGGTACCTTTCAAGAGACTTCGCTAGCAAGAATCTTCGAGAACAAGCAACACTTGATTTCCCTAGCAAGTTTCTCGTTTAGCGGTTTCGCAAAAGAAACTTCATTCCAGTCAGCTAGACTCCTGCCGGCAGTTTCTCTATCCGAGTAGCCGGGGGTTGTTGGAATTTCCGCGAGGAGACCGCGGTTGATTTTTTCCACATTTTCCGCGGCGATTTCGCAACGCTACGTCCCTCAACAGTCCCCGTTACCAGTATCGTTGTCTACCGGTGAATCTGGCTGGGATCTCCTTGAAGAAACGATAGGCGATTTTTCCTCTGTTTCCCTGGGCGTTTCGCAAACCGAGGCCGAGAGAGACGGTCTCTCTGGCCGAGTCTCGGAAAGCGTACACCGTCCACACACGCCCCGTGTCAAGACTCGGGCTGAGAAAGAGGCAGAGAAAGAGAGGAAACGACGTCGGGTGGGTTGGAATGGCAGAGCGGTGGTGGCGGTGGCGACGCATACGCGCATAGTAGACCTTGAGCCACTATTACCGACTGTTTATGCCGTGATGTAATCGTATCCTAGCCTATCCGAACTGGCCTAGACTGCACCTAGAGAGAACCCGGCGTCGTAAATAATACGCTTGGTACATTCGACGCTCTAGGTACATTGAAATAATTTACGGCTGACCACGTTCCGCCGCGCGGACGCCTCGCGTCCCTGCTTTCTGCATAACGTGCATACATGCACACCCGTTGCACCACCCGTGCTTCCCTGCGTGTCCGTGTACATATTTACAAGCGCTCGCTGCGAAGCCTCCGCGAATACGTGGAACGTCGCAGTTAAAACTGTCAACCGCCTTCCGGGTGCAATAGCTGTCCCTTTGCGAAATCGTTCCACCCAGGCCTCCTATTTAACGACGTTTCTGCCACCCGGATCATCCTGTCACGTCCTCTGATCCACTCCAACGACGTCCTTACATCTCATTATCTCGCGAAACCGTCGTCTCCTCTCTGATCGTTCGAACGATCCAGCAACGATCACCTGGGTGGAGAACTATCAGGATACTATACGATGTATAACACAGAAGGGTTTAAAGTGTTTAAAAGATTAAAAGAAAAGGTCTGCGTACTCCGATTTTGATGAAATTTTAGTATGTTATGCGGCAACATATTCTGAACAACTTTTTCCTTTTGCAATATAGGGGGGTCGCTTTTAGTTTTTCAGATATTTGTAAAAGACTATTGCTAATACTGTATTTAATTGTTCGTATTCCTGCATGCTTCCGCGACAACGTAAACCTGTTCCGAGGACGCATCTGTTTATTTTCTGTTTATTTGTTTGTGTTTACAATGAAAAACTAAACAGACACGACCCCGAAACAGGTTTACGTTGTCGCAGAGCATGCAGGAATACAAAAACTGCAATACAGTACCAGCACTCGTTTTTTGCAAATATCTTGAAAACTAAAAGCGAACCCACTATATTGCAACAGGAAAAAGTTGTTAAAAATACCAAAACCTATAACATATTAAAATTTCATCAAAATCGGAGTACTGATGAAACTATAGAACATAATTGGAGGGCTCGTTCGATTGGAAAGGGACTGGCGGTCGCAGCTGGAAGAATCTGACCCTTTTCGCCGTAGGAATCTGAGCTCGTGAAAGTCTCTAGGATCTAGGAACGCGGTTTTTCCTCCTTTCTCACAGCGATCCAGCCGCTCGCCTCCGCCTCGCGTTTCATGCTCGGGCTTGCTCGTGGGATAATTAGGTATCCGCGAGGCTGTGCCGTGCGCGACGGGTCCACGAGGGAGGAATAACGATCCATTCTGCGGAACACCACCGTTCTCTCTGTGTCGGGGCGCCTCGAGTCTTCTGGATGCCCCTTTTCCTTCAATTAGACTTATTAGACCGTTCCGGATACTGCTCCCTCGCCGAAAATGTTTTTATCGGAAACAAGAAATAAACAAGAGCATAATTATAGTCGCACGCATAAAGCAGGAAGCAAAAAATTGATCAAAATTTTTTTAAATGCCAACGGATAAAAATCGTCGAAACGATCGAGGACGTTGGAATGATCTTTTTCCGCGCAGGATTTTATGCCCAACGATTGGGCCCCGTTTTACTGCGCCCTCGGCCTTTGGACCCAACATTCACGGCGCACGTAGGAATAAAATTTTATTTCTTCGGAGACGCGATCGAATCGGACGTTATCGACCGTTCCGCGGAATGCCGATGCTCCCCACCGTTGTATTTTAATGCCGCGTTCCGCTTTGCCGATGGAATCGCAACCGGCCGTAAGTTATTCATAATTGTTCTACTTATCAGGTGTAACACGGACCGCCGGGGTTTCTCGAATTATTGGAAAGAGACGCGCAACCACGGAATCCCAATCTCGTCTGCCAATTAGTCGGCGATCTCGTAAAATGCCCGACGCATCTCGGCCTCGCGAAACTTTCAAGAGATTTTACCACGTTCTTTTTATTATGAAGATTCCACGATAAATTAGAAGATACATGCTTGAGTTTGAATGATTTTGCTTCGAGGCTGCATCAGTGAATTTGTCCACCGTGAGCGTAAACTATGTATGATTACAATCTTCATAGGGTAACCAGTGAATAAACGAGTACATAATTATTATTATTAATAAATATCAATAATAATAATTATTACCAATAATTACTAGAATGTTGTGTTCATTGACTGGTATTTTTTATATTTTTGAATTTAACGTTTAATAAAGAGAAATAATAATAGTTTCATTTTATTTGCGTTCATTTATTTTTGACTGATTTTTGTTTTTAATAAAATATCTTCCTGAACAATTTCTTAAATGTTCATTCACTGGTGCAGTTAGGGTAATTACACCGTGCAATGTTTGAAAATGAATTTATTATTAATTTTTCTTTATTCATATTTTATATTCATATTTCTGTTGTTGTTGGTCAAGGAATTTTTCTTTTCTTCGAAACAATGAGAATGTGGATAGTGAAAAGAATATGGCGGGTGCACGGGCCGCGTCCACGCGTTTTCACATCGTTTGGTCCACCACGTGTCCGTTTCGTGACGACCATTCACGAGTACACGATATTATTCACGAGGCGTTTAGAATTGAATGCCTGCGAAGAACTTAAAAGGGGCCGAGAGGGGCAACGTCGATGTAATGCAATGCAATTGGCCTTGCGAGGTGAACGTACTCCGCGGATGATTCGATGCATATTGCACGACCACCGGTACAGGACGAAATCGTACTCGGCGAGGTCTTCGATCCCGTGTCCCTCCCAAACGCTCGGCCCGAGACCGCTGTCCCTGACGCCCGAAGTGTTTCCGATCTGCTGCATCATCCCAAACATTTCGTCGGTTCGCCATCCATGTCCGTATTCCCTCTGAACACATCTGCTAATTTCCCTAGCACGTTCATCGTCGCACAGCATACAGAATGCTCAATCTAGATGAAAAAGAAATGCTGCACATTAAATCTAATAAAGGCTAATTACGTTAATTTTTGGAGGTAGATATTTAGAGGATCTATAGTGATTTTTTAATTGTATCCTCTAATAAATGTATAAAGGCAGAAGTATTTTTTTGTTAATTAATAATTTAATAACTTTGAATATATAGTAATATTAATAACAATTTCTGAAATAAATTATTTAATCCTACTTCGAAGAAAACAATTTATTTATGAAACATTTTTAAAATAAAAAGAAAAGTTCACATTGGAAAAGATCCAGAATCAATTATCAATTAACCCAGTGTTAACCATGTGCCTGGAAGAGGAGTTGGTAACAACTTTTTAATTTTTAATAGACGAACACAGCAAGAAACGAGAACAACACAAAATTTATTATATATTTCATTTTCGATTGAAAAGAATTTTACTTTTAAGAGGACAAATTCTGGTTCAGCGGACAGGGCAGTGGACCTACAATTCTGTCCAGCTACAATGTCCGCTTAGGTGAAGGTACATTCGAAATCCTCGCGTTTCTAGTTCGATTCCATCCCGACAAACGTGTAATTAACTTTATACCAGCCAGCAACAGGAAACATTGCGTGAAAAGCGGATGTACGTTCGACGAGCGTAATCCCATGTAAATCCTGCGTAATCCTAATGCGTACACGCATCCCTTGTTTGTTATTTTCCGCATCCGAAGGGTAGAAGGTAGCTAGCATGTATCGCGATTGAACTGAAAATCGAATCGTGTAGTGTTTCGAAAAAATTTCACACGGCATACGTATTCTTCTGTAACGGTTGATACCTGTTGATGCATGAATATAATAGTTCACCTAAATCGCTAAAAAGTTTATTGCACCGCAAATGGTATATATTATTATTATTACTATTATTATCTTGCTCTCCACGTTTTTCGTTTTAAATCTTACAAGTATTTTCACAGCTATTCAAAATTCACAATTACAAATTTTTAGGAGTATCCGTACGGAATTATATAGCAAATGCGTACTCCGATTTCGATGAAATTTTAATATGTTATGCAGCAATATATTCTGAACAACTTTTTCCTTTTCCAATATAGTGGGTTCGCTTTCAGTTTTCGAGATATTTGCAAAAAACTATCGCTTTACATTACCCCGGAGCATGCAGGAATACGAAAAATTCAATACACTATTAGCAATAGTCTTTTGCAAATATCTCGAAAACTAAAATCGACCCACCTATACTGCAAAAGGAAAAAGTTTGTTAAAATATCAAAACCTATAACATATTAAAATTTCATCAAAATCGGAGTACGCAGTCCTTTTCTATATGATCACCACATTAATTTATACTTCTCAGTCCGTTATTTTAGCCGCTATTCTGTAAGGAATATATGAATCGACAACGAAGAAGATGTTAATTATTGTCTGCACATTTCCGACTACATTGTCCAATGAAGGAGGGTGGGATATGAACGAGCAGGGTCCCAGGTGTCGCATAGCGATGCAGATTTGGATCCCCGTGGACCACGACGTGTTCCTCGATCATGGGGGATGATTCACCGGGCATCGTCGACACGGTTGCTCCGCAATTGCCTTATGTAAAACCGCTCTATATAACTGTAGATCCAGCGGTCCGTCGTCCGTCCAAGGACGCGCTCCTTAACAACGGATTAACACGTAACACTTAGCGCGATAACGTTACACGCGGCAACACGCGTGGGTTACCGTCGCGCCGGTGTCTGGACTCGTTTCCTCGCCGGTATCGAGGCAAGAAACGAGACGTTCCCGGAAATTGCGATCAATTTCGCGGTACCACCGCTGCGATTTTACGTAACCGGCCACGACGACACGCGTCCCTCTATCAATGACGTCTCAAGTCTCTCCACGATAATTATTCTTGCTCCGAATTAACCCTTCATCCTGCTAATTACTTGACAGTTCGTTGTGCTGCACTTTGCACTTGGCAATTTAGATTTCTTCGAATGAAATATAAGAATCTTCTACTTGGAATCAATGTCTCCGGCTTTCCCGATTTTCCGTAACATTTTCCGCAGCTGTATTAATATTTTTTAAATAAAATATGAAAATTTCACGCGATAGATAAACGAACAAAATGTTCTTTTTATTTTGCTTTAGGAATTAACCTCTTTCGGGGTTAGGGTAGAAATAATATTATTATTATTTATAATAAACGGACAGAAGCCCTTTTTACATAAATATTTACAAAGAAAAAAAAGAAAGTTACTAGACTACTTATATAATAAGAAAGAAGAAAAATAATAATATTCTGTTTGGTTTATATAATATTTTATACAGAAATTATTCATTGTTCACAGAGCTTGTGATCCATGCTCTCGTAAATGTTATTTAAAATTGTAACAAAAAAACACTATTGAGTATTGACTTGCAAAAGCAATATTAAGAAGGAGAAACAACTACGAGTAACGAAATAGGATCAATTAGAAAATCCTTTGCCCGTTCGTTGAAGAATAACTCTAAATCATTTTCACGAGAAAGGTCTGCTTTATCTTTCTTTAACCTAATAGTAGAAGAATTGCACCCGCTGTCTGTCAGATTTCCTTTGCCGGGCCAGCACTGTGGAGCTACAAAGGTCCTCATTAAGTTGACACGTTGGGCAAACCGGAGGAACAAAGACGCCGCCCCCGCAGTCAAGGAAAATGAGTTTGGTAAACATTTTTTTGAGAACGATTCGTTAGCGGGTAGGATTGAAAAGTTGGCGCAAAAGTGCACTGGCGCACAGGGTGCGCCAGCACCAAGGTGTTTCAGTGCACCAGCACCAGAGCGTGGAATTGCGAGCAACGTAGTTACAATGACGAGAAGAGAAAAAAGCACGGGCAGACACAGAGACGCTCGTTCGACGAGACGCTAGTCACGGTGCCAAGAGGAGCGAGGGTCTCGTCGGCGTTGCCGTTGCACACGCGGCGAGTGTTTGTTTGAAAATGCGAGTGCAATCGAGCTTTACGTAATGCCGTGGACGTACGACGAAACGCGACGACGAGTTGAGATCCGATGACCCGATTCTGGAACGTCGAACGAACCCCACTCCCCTCGAATCCTATTTGAAACACTAATTTCACCGATACCGACTCATTCGCTTGTCGAAATCGCCTTGACCAGTTTCTCCATTAATCATTTTCAACCCTGATTCATCCCCTAATCTTCTCCCTTGGTGTTGAATTAATCAGATTTTTGCTGGAAAATTAATATCGAAACGAATTACTACGAACAGGAAGATAGGAACTAAATAAATTATCCCTCCATTTATGCGAGTTGCCACATCGTTCACAAACAGCAACGTATTAAATTAATTATATATATAATAATAATAATTATATATATTATTATTATTATTATTATTATCTTGCTCTCCACGTTTTTCGATTTAAATCTTGCAAGTGTTTTCACAACTATTCAAAATTCACAATCACAAATTTTTAGGACTATCTGTACGGGGTTAAGAATTTGTATGTCACTAGGAAACATTATTGGTAATTATATAGGTCAGCGTACTCCGATTTTGATGAAATTTTAATATGTTATAGATTTCGACATTTTGAACAACTTTTTCCTTTTACAATATCGGGGAGTCGTTTTTAGTTTTCGAGATATTTGCAAAAGACTATTGCTAATACTGTATTCAATTTTTCATGTTCCTGCATGCTCCGAAAAATTCAATACAGTATTAGCGATAGTCTTTTGCAAATATCTCGATAAGTAAAAGCGATACCCCTATATTGTAAAAGGAAAAAGTTGTTCAAAATGTCAAAATCTATAACATTTTCTATATAATTACCAGATCTTGATTTAGACAACAAGATTCTACTTGATTCCACTTTCTTAAAGATTCACTACAAGCTGTCTAGTAATAACAAATGAAAGCAATGCCGTTTCTAAACTGTTTAAACGTAACTAGAGAAAATTGTTGCTCGCGCGGAAAACCGTATTCCACAGTTGAACCTCGGCAGCAGCGGAGCGTACGGAAAGGTGATTCGACTGAAAATGAATTTTAATCGTCGGGACACGGTCGTAATTTTTACGTCTCGGTCGTCTAGCAGCGGTTCCGTAGGAAAAATTTCTCGGTATTCTTAATCAGTATCGCCGGCAGCGTGCACAAAAGGTCATCGAACCTCGAAAGCCAGACACTCGCCAGTTTCGCGGGACGTTCTCGAGACGTTTCCCAGCCGCCTGTGTCCGGACGTCGCGACGCGGTGCGCCGTTAATGGTGCAAGAAGCAGCTTTAATCCGGTAAACAAGCGTGTAGCGCGACGCTCGCCGTAGATGGGGCCGCAATCGCGATTAGCTGATTTACTTAAACCTTCTCTCCAGGTGGACGGTGGCCTTTTCCGCAACTAGGCTAAGGCCATACGGCGACGATGCGTCCTGGAATCCCAGCGTATCTTTAGCAGAAGACGTTCTTCTGCGACTCACGTACCACGATTGTTCCATTTAACGAGAGTTCTCTCTTCCTCTCCTCTCTCTCTCTGTCCGTGGCCATCCATCTTCGCCATCCGTCGCGCGTTTTTCAATTGCTCGTCACCAGGCCTTTTGTTTCGACCGCGACAGTCGCTCGATTAGGCTTCGCCTTCGGCTGAGCTCCTCTAAACAGCGAGCTGGAATCCCGAGCGCGCCCCAGATCGCAGATAAAACCGCGTTTGCATATTTATGAACCTACCGACTCGATCGAATCTATATAATTGGGAGACACTCTCTGACGTAACGATCGCAGATTGAAAACACTGAGTGGGCCGCGCGCGGCTCAACCTGCCCCTGCTGCGACGGCCTCCAGGTGCTTCCTGTCGAGATCCTTGTGCAGCAGTGAATGAACATTTAAGAAGTTGTTCAAGAAAATATTTTATTTAAAAAAAATATGTGAATTAAAGGAATTTCATATTTGCCAAATGACTTCAAATGATTATTTTTCTTTATTGAACGTTAAATAAAAAATATTTAAAAGATACCAGTCAATGAAGGCTACATTCTAGTAGTTATTGGTAATAATTATTATTATTGATATTTATTAATAATAATTATTGAATAAAGTTCATTTACTGGTGCAGTTACCCTACTACGAATCTTTCATTGAAAACATTTGAACATTGAAAATATCGTCATTGTTGAACGCAACCTCGAAAAGACGGAAGAGAGAAAGAGACCGCCAAGGTTAAGGAAAAAAGAGCTTTGCACTTCGAGGATCGGTGAAAAAAGTGATTATTCCATAGTGCACGGGTGAACCACGTGTCCACGGTTTCGGTATCCTTCAAGGCTCGTAGATTTTTCTGGAATCGACGGCGCAGCGTTTCTTCGGACAGGTCGGCCAGAGAAATATTAACATAAACGTTCGTCTAGCGATCAAGGTTCCACGGTGTGCGGCTAGAGCGACGCGTGGCCAGCTCGACCGAGCGGCGGAGCACAGGAGAAATTCCAAAATCGTCTGGAGCAGACAACAGGGAGTCTCGCTCAGAGTGGGAGCGTATAACGGTGGACTCCCCCGTTGAAGCGGCCGCCTAGACACTTGACAGACTTGTGCTTTGCACAATAGTAGGAAGCGCTAAAAATAAGCCGGCTCGGTTCCACGACGTTCTGGCCTTGGCCAGCCTCGGTCCTCGCAACCTGGTGGTACCACCTTCCCCCTCCCCTTGGCCCCCTATCCCCCCGTGCATAGCTCTTCATCCGACACGTTCCTTCTCCTCCTCCTCCTCTTTTTCTTCTTCTTCCTCTTCTCGGTGTTCGAACGTCTCTCCGTTGTTCCTCTCCCAGCGACCGACCTACCTTTTTCCTCCCGGCGTTCTCTACGCGCACAGAACGTCCACCCACGCGCGCCGTCAGGCCTCGCGTGGGCACAGCATTTTTCCAGCGACTCCTCCCTTTTTGCCGCAACGATCCTACGGTTCCGCGTCCGAGACCCTGCTTGCCCAAGCTCATCTGCTTCCTAAGGGATTGCCTAAGGGATCCTCCAGAGAAATTGGACACTCGATCCTGAACCTCTCTCTTCCGGTACAACGTTTTCTTCATTTTTCCAATCTCCAACGCTTTCGGATCCTTTTTCCTCCGAGCTAGCTTCTCCACCAGACTCGTCTTCGCAACCCCATGAGACGTGTTCTTGTCCTATACGCGTCTTCTTCTTGTTTTTATTTCGGTCAGACTCTTCAGGGTTTCTTCCTTCCAGACCCTGCAGAGATTCCATTTCGGGTTGCACCTCGTTATTATCTGCTGCAGATTCTTCGAGGTTCTTCGGAAATTCTTATTGATTCGTATTGGAAGTTTAGGTAATTATTTATAGTAGGGGATTCCTCAACGATTTTGATGACCCTCAAATATGTTGTCAAGGTCTTCATTCTGAACAACTTTTCACTAGACATGTTATCGCTGATCGGTTTTAGTTTTCGAGATAATTGTAAAATACTGTTGCTAATACTGTGTTCAAGTTTCTCTCTTGCATTTTCGTATGCCAGCATTGGCGATTTTTTAATGGCGTTTCTAACCAAACAAAAAATTAATAACGCAGGTATACAATATACAACATATATGTAAAAGGATTTTCGTATGCACCACAACTCATTCTATTAGTATGATTTTTCCATTACTAGTTCAAATTCTAACCAAACACAAAATGAATAATAAAAATTAATAAATAAATAATACAGGTATACAATATACAACATATATATAACTTCCGGATGACAGCAGCAATGCAAAAGTTATGCGATCAGAATGGGTTGTGGTTAGGTTGTGAAATGGGCGGACCACGAATACGAAAAATTGAATATAGTATTAGCAATAGTTTTTTGCAATTATTTCGAAAACTAAAATCAAGTGGGGTAACATGTATAGGGAAAAGATGTTCAGAATGATGACCTTGACAACATATTTCATGGTCATGAAGATCGGTGAGGAAGCCCCTAATGTAAATAATTACCGACTTCGAAATTCCTGTTAAACGAGTAGCGAGAACAACGATACGGTCAGATGTTCTCTTTCTTCTATAGAACTTTTGTTTGACTTCTATGCGATTGTTGAACACGCAAATAATGCTTGTTTTCCTAACAGTACATTATTTACGCAGAGTGTTTCACTTTCGTTTGTGTTTGCTCAGACTTCGGTATGTCTGTTGACGGCGACTAGGGGATTCGGACATTCTTGGTCAGACGCAGGTGAAACTCTCCGCAACATTGTTCCTGACATTCCCGTCTACACTATCCCTTATCACTGTCAAATTGAGAACTAGCTATCATGATTTATCATAAATTTTATTTTATTTTATTATTGAATCAACTTGGAAGACGGAAATTGTCTGGCCAAAATAAAATATATACAATTCTGTATAAAAACGAAACGACCAATATTTTTGACAATGTAGTTTGGGAAATAATGGATTAGAAAAATTTTAAAAAGTTTATTATAGTTTATTATATTTATTATTATTATAAAAAGTTTTTCTTGATAATGGTTCTTAAATTAGACCTAAACGTTTAAAAAGTTATAGTTGTTTTTAACGTAACGAAGTCATCAAGGGATGAAATCAATGTTTATTTTTTTTCCTGCTTCCCAGGATCAATGCAGAATATTTTTATTTTGGTGAACGCAGTTTAAAATAGTAGAAATATGAAATCGACCTATAACATCCATAATATTATTTTAAATTAATTACAATTGTTAAGTACAATTCTAAATAGCGAAGAAAATTGTTACGTTGCACAAAGAATCCGTAGGCTAATGAACCGAGCTACTTGAAATTGTTCTTTTTAAAGAGAATAAAAAAAATAAAAGATAAGAGAAGCATAATGCTTCGGTAGGATGGAAAGGGCGCGTATCGTGACGATCGATCAGAGTTTCAAGTTCCACGGTCGTTCTCGATCAAGGATCTAATTAGCCAGTGGGACTATCCGGGAAGAAACCGACGACGTCTCCCGGTATCTGTTGACAGCCAGGCTGTACTACCGTACATCGATCGCGGTTGCGGAAACGCCGGGAACGTCAGACGTTCCCTCCGCAGCCACGGGGAACGCGGATGACGCGCGTCGTCGAAATGACAGCAACCACCGGCGACGGGTCACGCAGTCATCCTCGGTGCATTCTGCAACGCTCGGTTGCACCGAGATCCTTATCAAACCCATTGTTACCTTTTTTTCCGTCTGGTTTCCTTCTCTTTGTTCTCCGCGCCTCGTCGAACACCGGCGACGCACTTAACAAATAGATAATTACGTTGCAGAAAGCGCTCGCATTGTCCGCGGTTTATTTTTAAACGCGACTTCGAGACTTTTCCCCCTCCCTCTCTGATTTCGCCGACCAGACCCTCCATTAGGATCGAAAAACTTCGTTTGATCTTTCAATTACGCAACGTCTTCTCTCGCCAGGAGACCGATCTCGGACCACCAGTTTCTATTACACTGCGGAACTTCGTGAGAACTCGTGTTTTCGTGGCGACGCGCTATGGAACAAACGAAAGAATTCGTGAGCGATGAAATTTTTGTTAAATGAAAGCTGAAACTTGGAGGTATGTGAAATAATTATAGAGATTGTGGTACGAATGCTTTTAGATCTTGAAAAAATTCATTAAACTTGTACAGGTTTAAGAAAATTGTGGTTTTCCCAATACTACAAAGATATCACCTAATCCGAATTTCTAACTTCCTTATTTCTCATTATTTTTTATAGAACTTTCACCAAAATATTCATAACATTTTTCTAATTAAAATGATACCAAATATGATACAATTCCGATGATATTTACTTATATAATAGACAATTAAAGTTTCGGTCGCAAGGAAGTCATCATTCCTCACACCTGAAACTTTAATTGTCCATTACACAAGTAAATATCATCGAAATTATATCATACTTGGTATCATTTTAATTAGAAAAATGTCACGAATATGGTCATCGAAGTCCCATAAAAAAATAATGAAGTTGGTTCAGCAAATGTTAAAGAATGTGAAAGAATCCCTCTGCAGACCCGTGCTGGGGACTTATATGGATAAAATACTGTATGTCCATATGAGGTAGTTGATTTTTTAACGGAGTCCTTGAATTAGCGTTTGAACGTTTTCGCGCGACGAACGTTCGCAGTTTAATAGTATAAACCGGCTCGTGGAGGTTGAATAATAGATTGCAGGTAGGTTCCGGGTGGTTGTCGAGACTCATCGGCGAATCAAAGGACAAAAGGATGCTGTTCGGTCGGCCGGTGGTAGTCGTGACGCGAAGTTCCTGTTCGTGGAAGGAAGGAATCGTGTCGCGGCAGGCGGCGTTGCATCGTTTCCTCGTTAATACGATCGCGAACGGGTTGGACACGGTTGAAGAGGGAGCGAGAATCGCGGGCAAAGGTGGGCAAGATGAAAACCGTGGTAGCGCACTGTCGTTTGCACGAGAACGAACCAAGAGGCAGGCTGAGCACGCGTCGCATAGAGGCTGGACGACCGCGTCGTGGCTCTCTCTCCTATTGTCCCCGGGTGCACGGCTCCTCGTTAGGGGATCCTTAACGATCGCTCTTCACCGACGGGTCGTGGTTGTCGTCGAAATCGTCGTATCGTCGATCTTAACGAGACTCCTAGTTTATCTCCCACCCCGTCCAGCCCCGGGAATGAGCTTAGCAGCACCTCGTTTTATCGTCCCCGATGCCAGGCCCCGTTCAACACAGAGAGAGAGAGAGAGGAGCGGCTTCTTGTCGAACGGCGTCACGCGAGAAACGAGAGACCCGAGCAACCGGCGATGATTAATATAACCCTGTTCCGGCTACGATCCACCATTACTCCGGAAACTTATTTCTCCGATTCCGACCAAACCCCCGACAGCCAATTACCGCGCAACAGCGATTTTATCGCCGAAACTTGCCAATTCTTCTGGAAGCTGATTAATACTCCAAAAATTTCATTCTTAAAGGAATTATTATTTTTCTCTCTGAATTTTCGGAATTGTTGGAGACACTCTGATGAAC
Source organism: Lasioglossum vierecki (assembly GCA_028455595.1). Lineage (NCBI taxonomy): Eukaryota > Metazoa > Arthropoda > Insecta > Hymenoptera > Halictidae > Lasioglossum > Lasioglossum vierecki. The sequence goes on from CM052343.1 coordinate 3,780,688, forward strand.
GCTAAAAATTTTACTCGTTCATTAGGAAGTGATTTACAATAGACAATTATCGTTGTTGCAACTGGAAGAGCATTGTTATCGCTGAAACTTGCAGATTCTTCGAGATTCTGATTAACAAAAATTTGTTTCTTGAATTTTTCCAACAATTATTATTGCTCGAATTTTCGAAGAAATTTTGGAATTGTTGGAGACACTCTGATCGACGCTAAAAATTTGACTCGTTCATTAGGAATTGATTTACGATAGACAATTATCGTTGTTGCAACTGGAAGTGCATTTTTATCGCTGAAGCTTGCAGATTCTTCGAGATGCTGATTAACAAAAATTTGTTTCTTGAATTTTTCCAACAATTATTATTGCTCGAATTTTCGAAGAAATTTTGGAATTGTTGGAGACACTCTGATCGACGCTAAAAATTTGACTCGTTCATTGGGAATTGATTTACAATAGACAATTATCGTTGTTGCAACCGGAAGTGCATTTTTATCGCTGATACTTGCGGATTCTTCGAGACGCTGATTAGTAATCGATAGATTGCGGATCTTTCTGTGAAATAAATATGTTCTGATTTTATTATGGGAAAGGGGGATAAGATAAAAATTTATTTCAACCCTTAATTGCTTCCTTATATTTCACTCAATTTCTCAGTTTTCTAACACTAAACGTTGATTAATTTTGTTCGTCCCGACGGTAACGAGACAGAATATTTGTAGAGCTCGTTCCAATTACCGAAGCGGAGTCTCGGAAGTTTTAAAATTGCATAAACCATCCAGAGTCTGCACTTTATTAAATTCATCGTAATAGATCCAAAAATGGAGGGTGAGAATCCGGATTCATAATACGAGATTGTCGGAGGGTAAATTAATGAGAACATCCCGACAAAGAAGAGACTGAAGAATTCGCAGCCTCGTATATTTGCTGCAATTTTAGAATAGAAATGAACAATTCAGATTGAATTACGCTTCTTCAATATCGAATTATTAATCCTGCGAAGAATCTAGAAACGTCCGATAAATATTATTCATGTATAGTGAAGAATGGTATCTGAATGTCATGAACATTTCACCCTTAACACTTTAAAGACTATAATTTAAAATACCGTTTGTATTATTAAATATGTCGCTGTCTAACCGATCGCTAAACATTTCAGTACTGTATAAGGTATTAAATCAATTTCATATTCACGAAAATTATCATACACAATGGAATTATTTTAGAATTGAAGAGATGTTTCATTTTCGAGTTAAAACAGCTCCGCCTGCAAGGGGTTAAGAAACATAATGCGTTCTTGAAATTGTACAAGTTTAACGAATTTTATCGAGGTTAAAAAACGTTCATATCATAATTGGTAATTGTATAAAAAAAGGTATGTGTACTTCGATTTTGACGAAATTTTAATATGTTATACAGCAACGCATTCTGAACAACTTTTTCCTTTTGCAATATAGGGTGGCGCTTTTAGTTTTTGAGATATTTGCAAAAACCTATTGCTTTACATTGCCGCGGAGCATGCAGGAATACGAAAAATTCAAGACAGTATCAACAATAGTCTTTTACAAATATCTCGAAAACTAAAAGCATCCCCCTATACTGGAAAAGGAAAAAGTTGTTCAGAATCTCTAAATCTATAACATATTACAATTTCATCAAAATCGAAGTACGCAGACCTTTTCTATACAATTATATTCTACAAAGTTTCATCTTCAATTTAATAAAAATTTCATCTCTCAATCTCATTTCTATCGAAAGTTCTTCGATGTCGAAAGAAATTTCGTTCGAACCAGAAGTGTATTCGTATAGGCAGCGAAGAGGATCGAGTAGGTGTAATCTCCATCGCGGTTCCGCGTACCGAGCGGAGACGATCGGGTTCCGCGTCTAATTGATGTTCGTTCCCGTTAAACGGTGCCCGAGGGAGGAGAGACAGAGAGAGGGCATCGTGTTTGCTGCGAGGGAACGCTCGTGAAAAATGGAGGAAACCGACGAAGGAGAAGACGACGAAAGGAGGGGGGGAACGACGGCGGCGGTGCACGCGTCGTTGATTTCGAGGTTAACCTTTCGGCCCACGAACCGTTGGTGTACGCGCGGCTGGGCTGCTGGTGCACGAGACCTAACGGACCAAGGACGACTTTCCGTCTCGCTTGGTACCGATGGAATTCGTGGATTTCAACGGCGCGTGGGCACAACCGCGGACACGTAGCTCCCGACACGGAACTCCTGTGTTGTCCCCTGTTCGCCGTGAAATGCGACGAAAAACGGGGGCTCGTCCATCTGCGTCGCACACTTGCAGCCAACTAGCCGTCGCTTCGTGCGAACTCTTCTTTTCAAAGTCGAGCGGAAAAAATTACTGACGCAAGTCTTCTTGCCCACCCGTCGCGCGCGACGATTTTTCGAGAGCCCTACCACTAGTTCCACACCGTCGCTGATCCGCTCCTAACGCTAGATTTACGGAACTCGTCGATTCCATCAGACTCTTCGGCGAACTTGTCGAAACGTCGCGGATCTTCATGATTTTCATGAAATTGAAATGTCTTATAAATAGGGGGTCTCTTTTATTTTTTGGTGGAATATAATTATGAGAAAATTCGAGGGGAAGAGCTTGAACATTGGTGAAGTTTATCTGCAACATCTGAGAAAGAACTTTGTTGAGCTTGACATATGTTGTCAAGGACAACATTCTGAACAACTTTTGTCATTACAACTACCATGTGCTCGGTCTTAGTTTTCGAGATAATTGCAAAAAACTATTGCTAGTACTAAATTGAGTTTTCGTTAGGTTAGGTACAATATGTCGAAATCTATAACATATTTAAATTTGTAAAATATCTGTCTCAAAATAGGAATTTCATTCAGTATTTAAATGGTCCAATGGATACATAGAATACGGAAAATTCAATTTAGTACTAGCAATAGTTTTTTGCAATTATCTCGACAACTAAGTCCGAGCACCGATTAATTGTAATGACAAAAGTTGTTCAGAATATCATCCTTGACAACATATGTGAAGGTCAAAGTCATCGGAGCTGCCTCCCGTAAGGTATACCGAACTTTGCCTTAAATAATAATTTTACCGAGATATCCTTGTACGCCTCGACGTAAATTTTATATTTCGATCTGGCCACGACTCTAAAATGACTGGAAGCATCCACTTAGCAGGGGTTGGAAAGAAGCCATTGTCTTTTCATAAAAAATAGACGAATGAAGACGATGCTTGAAACAAAGGACGGAGCAACCGTGTCCTCGAGAGAGAGAGATCGTGTTCGTCAACCAGGTTCTCGTAAAAGAGCACAATTATTCTCTTTTTTCCGAAATCAGCGGCGTCCGAGCCCGCAATCAGGTACAAAGGATCTCTGGCTTGGCGAAGAACGATTTCCAGCGAACACGCACGCTCGTTCGAGAGATAAGTCAGCCGGATAAATCTCGCGGGGCGAATGCGGGAGGAGATCAAGCGGTTTGACTGAAATACCGCTTGCTCTCTCTCTCTTCCTCTCTCTCCGTCGCTCTTTCACTTCCAGTTCGTGTGCATCCTATATCGCGAAGGCCCGTAAACACGCGAGTATGAGCACCGCTAACAATGTGCGCGCACTTAGCGCGCTATCGCTACTTGTTTCCCGGGGTCCTTGCGACGCTGACAAAGGCGGGACAGAATTACGATCGACGGTAAAACGCGGATGAGGCGAGCGCGGTAAAGATCCCGCTGACGAGATAACACGCGGAAAGACGAGAGCCCCGGTTTACGCCGCTCCCGCGACATTATACCCGGCGTTCCGAAGGATTTCTTGCGCGGAACCCGCGTCCTTTGAAGCGGGCGCAAGGTCCGTGACAAGCGTGGGCGCCGACTGAAAGGACCCGAGATATCATCCTTCTCGCTGCACTATAGCCGACGGCTAATTTTCATCTAAATATTAATCGCTCCCGTTAACCCTTGCACGAAACTCCCAGAACTACGCCAAGGATACGGCTGGGTAAGTGTCCCGGTCTTTCCAGCCAGGATTTACTGTTGAAAAATTCAAGAAAATTCACCGAGCTGCAGTTTCGTAGCAGCAATTTGTCAGATTTTATCCACAATTTTCGTGTATCATTGTGTAGAGAATTTCCAAGGTTAACATCGCGTAGGTGTTTCGTCTTTGCAGCTGGAACTTTTATTTGAATAAATTACGGAGAATTTTTTTTCGTGGACTTAAATAGAAGATGGAGGTTCGCACTTTATAGATGCATGTTCATTTAAAAATATATACCAGATCGTGTGGAATAATTAAGAAAACTCAATCAACAATTCGGATGATATTGAGTCGGTTTTGAAATTTGCTTTCTTAAGAATTTTAAAGGAGAAAGGATTTTGTTTATTGATAGGGACATACAAAGTCTCATTGAAACACCGACAAAAACCGTCCAGGATAGCTAGCTTGGCCGAATGAATCGATTTTAAAGAGAATCTTCAGAACTTCGTCGAAATTGCACTCGGAATTTCCACTTCCATCTCGATTCCCACTGAAATTTCTAATATTCAAGAGTTTCGAGAACCTAATTATCCGGAAGTGGGTCTTAAAGCGAGAGCACATTACGGATCTTTTATTCGCGGCAGTCTTATTTCTTTGACACTGCGAACAAGTTCCAATTACTCGGCTATCCAAGACAATTGAACCTTCTTATTCCACCTTGTTGCTCTCTATTAATTGCATTTCTTTTATCGGCTCGGTGCATCGATCGCAAAGCGTGCAATTGGTTGGCTGCGAACGATTGATCGAAGGACAGTGAATTAGAACAAAAAAAAAGACGCATCAAGTACATTTCATTTCAAGTGTTTGTACATAAAAATTAATTTGCGCAAGTAGAGAAGAACAATGAATATGATTATTAATTAAATAAAAAATAAAGCTCTGGTCAGATATTATTCTTCTTTGCAGATAATGGTTCTAGGTTCATTCTAGTTATTATTGCGGAGTAATCTTGATTAAAGAATGACATTGGATTATTTAATTTGTACGAACAAAACCTGAGAAATTTATTCTGCATTCTCGAGCAGCATGATTTCATACTAAGAGACACTATTAGGGTACCCAATCCAATAATTAAGACATACCTAGTTGAAAATTGATTTTTAAGGTTTTGGCCAGGTTTTCGGGCTTTCGGGACCAATGTGGCGATCGTCGACTCTGGAAACGTGTTCCCGAGGCGACAATTCTGTCCCTTGCATAATTCATCCGCGGTTTCTGCATTACGCACAATTTCGCGGGTGCAACGTTTATGATCTAAATGAAGAGCTATTTCAGCGCGGTATCGCGAAGACATCGGGGCCAATTAATCTGGCCGTATCGCTGACGTGATCTGGAATATAATGCTTTCGGCCGTGCCGGCGTAATTGTAAGCGGCCAGCGTTTGTTCCGCGTCGTCTGTACGAAATTGAAACTATGGACGCCACAGTTAACCGGTCGAAATTGCAAATTTCGCCGAGCGACGAGCCACCGCTCGTTCGATCCGAGATAATGAGACCATTCGATGAATATTTCGACGGCTGGACTCGGAGACAGCATCGAAAACCGACGTCCCCTCTCTCTTTCCTCTGTCCTCTTTCGACTGCGAGCATAAATTACCGTCCACGAATTAATATTTCCTCTCGCACCCGATGGCGACTTCCTGGCGTCACGTTTTTTAGAAACTCGTCCCCGCAATTTCAGAAATTCTTTACATCCTGTGAAAGCGTGCGATGCTATTTTAAACGCACAATGCAGATTCTTCTAAAAATAGCAGATTCAGTTTCTTCCCCTTTGCTTATAAATAGGCTTCGGATGTTTATGCGGAATAAAAATTGTGAAATCTCCGTCTTCGATCGTTTCAGTGGAAATAAAGATATTATCATTTGTTATAGATGGGCAGAAGCCCTTTTTACATAAGTATTTACAAAGAAAAAAAGAGAAGGATGCAAGACTACTTATCTAATAAGAAAGAAGGTACATGCGCACGAAGACAAAGAGAAAAAAAACAATATAATACTGGTATTCTTCCAAATTCTCTACAAATTAATTTTTCTTATAAATTTATGAAATCCTTTTATACAAATTTTCGTTGACACTTCGAGACACGTACCTTAAACCTGTCAGTCAGTTAAGCTCATCCTAGTGAAAACGATGAGTCTTGCGGTGTTCTACGACTCACCCCTGCCATAACAATAAACCGCAATTATGATCCGCAATACGGTCCATAAAGAGTGTTACTGTTGCCGAACAAATTAGAGGCTAATAAAAGGAATCATCGGGAAGTAGATTCTGTTTGATTGGTCCCTAATGATTAGATTGTGGACGTTTATGACTTTTCCAATTTTTCTAGACAAATCTTAAGAAATTGGTATTTCTAATGAGTACATAAAAGAAATAATTCATGGTTCACTCCATGTGCCATCTGATACTGTGGTGCCCAAGGTGGTTCAGAACCTACCTTAATAAACTATAGGTTCCTTTTCGAAATAACCTTAGCAAAGAGTTGAAAGCGACATTAAATAAATATAAAAAGAAAAACTTTATGGTTCTAGCCTTTGTTGGACATTTTCATAATAGTCCAAAATTTCCTAAAGCTTGTTCTGGTTTTTGCTTATTACTCAAAAACTGTAGGTCCTAAGAACTTTTCTTTCATTTTCGGAAAGAGTATTCGGTCGAACGTATTTTTTTACTGAATATGCAACGAGATAAATGCACGAACATCCGCAGTCTGCTAATGACTATCGTTTCGAACGCCCTGCAAAAGGAATACGGAGAAATCGTGCGTAGCAATGGCGGACGGTTTCGCGCGAAATAATTCATTTGTTTCCGCGAAACAGCCATGGATGGATGGCTTGCGTTAATTTCCCCAAGGCTGCGAGCCTGTTCCCGCGGAGAAGCTCGCGAGGAAAAAGAACAAGCGAAAGTTTCAGGAAGATCGGGGACTGCTACCTAGAACCGCGTCTTTCTTTCCCAGTACATGACCTGGACTCCGATTCTCCTCTCTTCCTCTCTCCCTGCATCTTGATCGTCCGATCTATTCTCCTACGCAGCTGGTTCCAGTGCTCTTTGTCCTCTGACCCAGATAGGAAAGTCGCATTGGAGAGCGTGGAACCCGGAGAACGTTACAGATGAAGAAGATCGGCGCCTCTCTCTCCTACGTCCTGCAATCTCGTAGGAGATAGTGGTTCGCTCGCAATTAATCTAGTTACCGCATGCAAAAAAGTCCGGAGTGGACCTCGTTTGTTGTAACGACAGGAAACTGCTTTTGTTAACCAGCTGGAGACCCAAGCATTCAAACAAAAATGATCTACATATGATTCTTTTTTATTAAGAAAATCTTATAAATGATTTATTGCAACGTTTGGCAATAATACATTAACAAACACTTACACCTTTTAAAACAACTTTTCGCAAAATTCTACCCAACAGCTTGAATATATTTTTTTAAGACGTTAGAAGGATCAGTTTATTAGTTAATGTTGTAAATAATTTTTAGTTTTAATTGTTAACTCACGTACACTAACAATTCACCCATTTTTATCTGACACGTTAAATCAACACATTATGTTTTACGTATAGTGTCACGTTTTAAAGAAATACATCTCACGAACGTAGACACACAAGGATGAATAATTTTACACTCTGTGAAAATATGGATGAATTTTCACCCTGAGGAACCTACGAAGGTTAATAATCGCAATTGCAAAGGAGATAGGGAAGGTTAGAGCGCGTGGAAATTCTAGAATTGAAATCACGACTAGGAGACTGGAGATTTCTTATTCTGTGCATTCTTCAGGGGTCGTGCACAAAGGTCCCGAGGAATTTCCACGCCTAACAGCAGGGTTAGACACGTGTTTGACCCGACGAAGTGGACGTGTGGCCACCCGAACGAAGAGCACAGGCGAATCAAGTTGAAATGGAAACCGAATTACAGCTGAACGCGTCGCGTCGCGAAAAAAGTCGAGGGAAAATGGACACCACCTGGAATATCATAACGCGATACATTATATCCTCCTGCAAAAACCAGATGATTTTATTTGGTTTGAATTGAAGTTTTGTTTTCCGTAACTCCTCAAAATATTCCATCAATTATTTTCCCTGTTGTTACAGCAAGTACGTGTGTTAAATTTTGATTATTATTAAAAGAAAATTATTATTGTTTAAATAAAATGAAAAGAAAATTAAAATTATTAAAAGAAAATCGAACGAAAATTAAAATTATTATTACTATTAAAATTTTTTTTCTTTTTTTCATTCTCTTTACACGGCTGTGTTGCAATATTTTTTAATTCATATTATATTTTCATTCAATGATCCATATAGAGATCGAAACGTTGAGATGAATGTTTAAATAATTGCAAATTTGTTGTTTTCCATAATTGATCGAACTGTGCGCCGAAAGCAGAAAATTTATTATATGATTTTATTTCGATGGGGTTGCCGTATGCTGTAGAGAAATCTGCAAGCATGATTGGACTGTTTCCCTTCTGCGTTTCGAGTGCTCGATGGTTCCGCGATCGATATTGCGCAGTCACGAGTTAAAATGTGTCGATGTCTTACGACCCGTATACGCCGGGACCATCTGTCGATGACATCAGTAGCCCGCATGTACATATGTACATCGTTTTTCTTTCTCCGCACGTGACCGTCTAGTTTTATATAACAAATAATGGCCAATTTGCGTCGCATGTTAGAACAGTCGCGACCGTCAGGTAACACTCGGACGATCAGTCGATCCCTCGGTCACGCTCCTATTCGCCTGGTGACAATTAACTCGTCAGCGTTTTTAAACACACTAATTAATACGTCCTCTGTCCACAATCACCTTCTGTCTCGAGCAGATTTACTTAGAATTTGTTAGCCTTTCGAACCGCATTGTGTACCGTGTCTTCGTATAATATTATATAACTAGACTTCAGATTTTATAAGAACAAATGCTTCAACCCCTTTCTTTGGCTCGTTTGATACTTTCAACCCTCTAATGACTACTGTGTTGTTCCTATTTTGTTCCGACATTTTCCTCTTAATTTTCTTTACTTCTTCCCATGTTGCGCCGTTCTCATTCTTTGCTTTGCCTCCCTCTCACTGCTTTGCCTCTTTCTCTATTCTCTCTTCAACCTTTTCTAAGACTTCCCCCATGAATTCCATCTTTGCTTTCTCCCTTCTCCTCCATTTTCCATCCTCCAGTTTCCTCCATGTTCGGCACAAATAAAGCAAATTATTATTATTAGGAACAAACGAGTAGGTGCGATTTAAAACAGTGAAAAAGTTACAATGATTTAATAATCCCAATTAAATGTTTTCAGATTGTTAAAATAATTAAAGTAAGAATTAAATGTCTATCTGGCTCCAGTCTTTTGGACAATGGTGCAGACACCACTTTTCTTTTCCTCTACTATTAAACATTTTTAATAGCAAATGTGGTCTCAAATAATTCAAATCCGAATTGAAATGTTTGGGTATTCTTACAAATTATTATTCTTACAAACTATTATTCTTACAAATTATTATAATGTGTAGTTTGATCGAACCGTACGCCGATAAAATGAATTCCAATTATCCTAATATTTCGATCGACATAAAATTGATTATTTGTAAAAAGGATTTATAGATATGTTCAGAGACCTGGGTCTCGCAAAGATCTCCAGGCAGAAGCTCGAGTGTGAATCAGGCGATTTCCGTTTGCGGATCCGGCAGCGATCCCGCGAAGTAGAGAATCAGGGTTCGCCAACAACCAATCCTGTCATTAATTTCCCATAATGCGGCGCATAATGGCGCGACGATGTTCGACAGAGCCGCCTGCGTCGAGCGTACACGGCAACTTTCCAGGAAACAGAAATTAATTTTCCCTGGGTCTGGCTACAAGCTTCTTTATAAATTATTAAAACTTTCGCGCCGGTCCCCTCTCCCGCCCGGATATCCACCTTTGTCGGTGAGGCTCTCATGAATATGTACCCGGACTGTAAACCGGGCGTCGGCAGTTTTTCTTTTAAGCCAACGCGAACTTCGTTAATCCGCGATCCGGAGACCGTTTTGCATTTTGATATCAACGCCGAACAGATACACAAGTCCCGCGAGCATCGAGCGGAGAGAACGCTCCGAGCTTGTTCCGAGTCGAGCGGACTCTCGAGGGAACAGTGGATTTCGTTACTTTTCAACTGGGTGTCCAAACATTGTTCTTCGCCGTTTGTCAACTTGCAGCTCAAGTATTTACGGGGACTATTTTTGTATTCTACTAGCTTTTCCCCCGCGGCTTCGTTCGCACAGAAAACTGTTTAATGCTCTCGAAATTCATATTGTTTCTCCATAAAAATCTTTTAACATCCCATTCACTCCGTTCAGATTGTATCAATGAGGATTAAGAACAAGTACGATGCAAATCAGACCACGAACGATATGTTCCACACACAAACGTTGCAATCCCTTTTCATCCCTGTAGGGGATGAATTTTTTAAATACTTTAAAATACTTTTTCCAAAATTCTTGAACGACATTGAAAGTGCATAAAAACAAGTGTTTCCTATAATTAAAAATCCATTTAACAGCACGTGCTTCTATTATTCCTGATCTTGTCCAGTATTCATCCCTTTCAGCTTAAAAATTTGAAATACTTTTTCCAAAATTCTTGAACGACATTGAAAGTGCATAAAAACAAGTCTTTCTAATTATTGAAAATCTATTTAACAACATTTGCTTCTACTATTCCTGATCTTGTCTAGCATTCATCCCTTTCAGCTTAAAATTTTGAAATACTTTTTCCAAAATTCTTAAACGACATTGAAAGTGCATAAAAACAAGTCTTTCGAATAATTAAAAATCCATTTAACAACACATGCTTCTATTCTTCCTGATCTTGTCCAGCATTCATCCTTTTCAGCTTAAACATTTGAAATATTTTTTCTAAAATTCTTGAACGACATTGAAAGTGCATAAAAACAAGTCTTTCCAATAATTAAAAATCCATTTACCAGCACGTGCTTCTATTCTTCCTGATCTCGTCCAGTATTCAACCGCTACAGCTTCGCTCAAAAATCAAAAATATTTCTCCCACAATAAACGACGTCGACCGTACATAAAACGAGACTTTTTCATGAGGCATCGTCGCGTACAAGCAATGTTTAAAAGATCGTACACGCCAAAAAGTGCAGCGTCACTGGATCTTTAAAAAGAACTCATTAAAACAATCGCTCTTGACCTTCGCGATAACAGAGGCGATTCGAATGCGACAGTAACGAATAGCTGCAGCGTGTGCTGAAGACGATCGAAATTCTAATTAACCATCCATTAAATTCTCGGTTAGAAACGCAAAGACGCGGAGAGAAGTTCGCGTTGTATTTATCGTGGCGGTGCCGTCATCGGCGGCATGCAAATGGATAGATTACAACGGCCGGTTAATTGCGAACTATTTTCCGTCCGGGGAAACGCGAAGTTTGCGCGACGCGGCAGACAGCGGCTGGGAACAGATAGAGAAAGAAAAATAGTGGGATATATCAAAGGTCGTACCTGCACGTGCGTCTCGATTACGTCGGCGCGACGAACACGTTGTCCGCCTGCACGGCCGTCGGAAATCCGGAACGGAGTGACGAGGATTGCGTAATAGTCGGGATGACAGCAAATTACTAGCCGCGCCGCGTTCGCTCGGCGTCCACGGTGTTCCGAGAATCGAATTCGTTTGCTAATTGGAGTTCATCCGCAGTCGAATATTCGCCGATATTCCGGCTCGCTGTGCCGAGCGATACGCTCTGTGTTGCGAATTCCCGGCGAAAACGCGTCTCTGAGCCCGCGAGAAATTGCCGAGGAACTCTTACACTCTCGCGATCGCGAGTTTCTAGATGTTTATTCGTTTGTTCGATACCGGCTAATGCTAATTAACTCTCGCGTTGCGAAAGGTGTGTGCCGCGCACGCCCTCATACGGGTATTAACCTTCCGATACCGATGCACTATGGGGCAAATGGAAGAATTCTGTGTAAAAACCGAACAACTTTCTATAGAAACTTTTTTAAACCAAAGCTGAAAGTTGGCAGAATATGAAATAATTATAGAGATTGTGGTCTGAACGATTTTTGACCTGGAAAAAATTCGTTGAACTTGCACAAGTTCAAGAAAATTGTGATTTTTCCGGGATGTTCTCGTTAATTTACCCTCCGACAATCTCGTATTATTAATCCGAATTCTCGCCCTCAATTTTTAGATCTATTACGATGAATTTAATAAAGTGCAGACTCTGGATGGTTTATGCAATTTTCAATTTCAAGGATTCAATTCAATCTGAACAATTGTAAACCACTTGTATAAGAAAGTACGTACCGATTGCTCCTGTAAAAATCAGAAGTAAAAACATAGTGCGAAACCATAGTGGCAAGATCGTTGAGGATTCGAGCACAGGAATCGTCATAGCACTGCAACAGCAGTGGCAACAGCACAGGCAGCATTGCATAGCAGAGAGAGAGAGGTCCTTGGGTATGCATGATTTCCCCGTGGCTGTTGTACGGTGACTGGAAATCGACGTGACACGGGTCCGTCGGGACGACACGGTCGGCAGGTGCACACGGAGATGTTGCGCATCTTCCGCGGAAGGCTCGCAGCCTCCGCCTGCTGTTTGGCTCGCGGCGATCATAAGCACGCTGGGACGGCCTCCGGCGAGCGTGTGCATAGTCTGCAACGAGTCGGCGTCCTCCTATAGCCGTTGCACACACGTTGCTTCTGCACGCTGCATACGCCGCACTATGAGGCGAACAATTCTGTGTCAAAATCAAACAACTTTCGACAGATATCAGATTGAACGATGTGAAATTATTTTTTAATTTAAAGCTGGAACATTGTGGAACATGGGAAAATAGGTAGCTTATGGTACGAATGTTTTTTAACCTTGAAAAAATAAAAGTTTAACTGTTTAACTATAATACGATTTGAAAAAATACAATTTCCCACGTGGTATTGGAGAAATCACAATTTTCTTGAACTTCGGCAAGTTTAACGAATTATTTGAAGGTTAAAAAACGTTTGTAACATAATCTGTCTATTTTCCCACATCTTGGAATATTTCTGCTTTAATTTAAAATAAAAATCATCGCTCTATCTAATGTCTATAGAAAGTTCATAAATTTCGACACAAGTTTATCATTTTAGACGTAAATCAAAAAATATCATGTCGCCGGTCAACACCTCGTATTCATTTAAAATGAATATCGAATTTCTTCAATCGTTTAGAGAATTAAGTTGCTAGGCTAGGAATCCTCCTAGTACGGTGCAAAGTCCATCCGAAACAATATCGCCATGCACGCTGCATAATTCTAACGCAATCAGCGTTTTAACTTTGTACATTCATATCTCGCCGATAGCTTATGCAGAACAAAAATATTCCATTGTCCTGAAACCGTACCAGTGGCGTGACTTAATTAAAAAACTAGGTTACCGCGACAAAATTTCAATCGTAATGTGTACAGACGTTTGCCAAGGTCACCGTAACGCCAAACAAGGTAGTAAATTCGAAAAATTGACTTTGTGCCAGAGAAAAAGCGGATCTCCAGGCCACTGTGCACTGTGCCGCTGCAACGCTTCGGACCGGTGCAGTGGACGCGGTGCATTGTGGTGCAGCGAAGACGAAAGGGGCTGAGGGAGGAAAGAAAGCTGGAGGAGGCGGAGGAGGAGAATGACGGCAGCAACGGGCGGTGGTGCAAGGGGGACATGGCACGGTGCAGCGCATGCACTGCACCAGACAAAAAACGATGAGCTGCGGTGGGGGCCAGACGGGGGGCAAAAACACGCGACGGGCCCCAAACCCTGCGCTCTGACTGGCCCCTCCTGCGCCGCAACCGACTCTCCCTTACGTACACGACGCGCCGGTGATGCTGCCGAAAGAAACCGGGGATGGGATCAGGTTCGATACATCCTCGGAAATTTTTGCTCGGACGATGGCCAACGCCGCTCGCTATACCTTCGAACCATGCTATAACAACATCCCTTCGCGCACCAGCTTACTTTCTCGATCGAAAACGCCGATTTTGCTCGAAAGATTCGCACGCAATCGTGCACGGAAGCGTCGAAGCTCCTGGTTCAGACCTCTGTGTCCCAAACAGGCTCAAAAACATATGTGTATGTATGTTTTTATAATATTTTACAGACTACTTGACTCCATTTTTAAAAATTTTCTAAAGGTGACGTGAATTTAAACATACATACAGACACACACACACACACACACAAATACGATTTTATTATATTTAAAGTTATACATACTGCATCAATTTGTAAGAGAGATGGCAGAGAGTGAAGCGGAGGGTAAAATACGACAAGGGTGAATAAAAATCGTAATTGTATAGGTCTGCATACTCCGATTTTGATGAAATTTTAATATGTTATGTAGCAACTCATTCTGAACAACTTCTTTCTGTTCCAATATGCGTTGGTCGCTTTTAGTTTTCGAGATATTTGCAAAAAACTATCGCTAATACTGTCTTCAATTTTTCGTATTCCTGCACGCTCGTAAGCCTATGCCGGTGCGGCATTTCTTTACATTTTGACGCTGTAGAGATGAGAGAATTAACTTTTTCCTTACCTTCTCTTACAAAACGATGTTGAAGCTAATTTTGACCTTGATTCATTGAGTTCAAGGTTGATTGTCAGATCCATTTCTTTATGATAGCCTCGGTCCTTTGGTTGGAATATATTCTACAGTGTCAAACTATTATAAAATATATTTCTTAGTGCATTAAATCAATTCATCAATTCATTAAATCGAATTAAAGGTGTAGGATCCCAATACAATGGTTGTAAGATATAATTATTTCTACACCCTGTACAAAAAGCAAGAAAACCGCTCAGACAAAGCGGCGTTCGCGGAAGGTGCAAGGACCTTCGTCCTTTCGGGCATCCTCGGCCCGTGTCCAGGCGCCCAGACATCCTAAACGCTCCGTCAAATATTGACACGAGAAATGTTTGGCGACCTGCACTCCGGTTCGCCCACTTCGACGACCGCTCCCTCCTCGAGTCTGCAAAACTGAACTTGCCAGGACGATCTCGCCCTCCTCCCTTCGAGCTATTCGCTCCGAGGCGAAGAAAGCCTCCGCGGACTGTCCCGCGACGCTCAAACACCGGCCAGGCTAATCACGCTAATGCTGCTGCGACCCGTCGTGCAGAGAATATCGCAGACCGAATAAATTACTGGCTGAGAGTTTTGGCAGTGAGCTGGAATCGTCGAAGACTGCGCCAGTTCGGCTCGAAGACTCTTGAATGTCTTCAAGGTACAGGATCTTTGCGATTTTCACTATTAGACTCGGCTCTTGTGGCAGAAGTTTATTAACTTGGGAAAAATGTTTGTCATGTAGAATGTTATTAATGTACTTTGCCAGGTTCCTCGATGTTGGAACAAATTCCAGGATCCTCTACCTTTTTTTATTATTTAACGTCGCTTATAATGAAAATATCTCCTAAACTAATGATTTTTTTACATATTTGTGTAAATATTTAGATTAATCTATTTAGATTAATACTTTTTTGTAAAGAATATGAAGGAGCATTAGCTGATGCAATAAAAAATATATGACTCCATTTATAAAAACATTAATGACCTTCATATGTCCTTTACACGTCCACCTACAAAAAAATGTACCATCAAAAAGGTAGATGGCTAAGTAGATGGTAAATGTTTAGTAATTAATACCGACATATCTGATAATGTAAAAAATATTTTAAATACTAGTACAGGAATTTTTAGTGACGCTCAAGAGGCGCCACTCGAGTGCTAAGGGTTAATTCCACGAGTGTAGTGGAGTTCAAGAAACAATTGGTACATGTTTCAGGTGCTTCCAGAATATTCATTCCTCTGAACAGTAAAATTTATTTTCAACGCGGACAGTTCTGTATCATGAATTTCAGAAATTTTATGGCCGATAAAGTCCAGTAGCCACGAGATATCAAGCATTTTTCCAGCGCCAACAAAACGGGAGAGATTCTAAAAGTGGACAGTCGGCATTACTACCGTTAAATCATGTATAACGCGGAACGGCTAAAATTGAAATTAAAACGCTGCCATTTTTAAAAATCATTGCCAGTTGAGCGATCCACTCGATGATATTTAACTCTAAAAGTAGGCAGTCGTAACTACCGCTTGGTATTATTATTTCAAGGAATATATTCGCTGCGGACAGCAAAACGTAAGACGTCTGCCGGAAACATGCTGACGATAAAAATGGTTAGATCAATGTTTCAATCATGTATAACGCGGAACGGCTAAAATTGAAATTAAAACGCTGCCGTTTGGAATAATCGTTGCTGAAAGTACACTCGACATTATTATTTCAAGGAAATTCGCTGAAGACAGCAAAACGTAAGACGTCTGCCGGAAACATGGTGACGGTAAAAATGGTCAGCTGAGCGATGACTTGAAATATTTAGAGCGGCGCCGTGTCGGTGAGCATTTTCGAAACGTCGGGCTGTACCACCCGTCAGGATAACAACGTAAATCCAGTCGTGCGTCCTTAACGCGCCGATTCATCCAGCCGATCGTGGAGCCTGCGGTTTTGTCGAAACGGCCGGTTCCGATGGTCAATTTGAATAGATTTTCGGTCGCGACGCGACGGCCGCATCGATTGGGAACGGTTACGAGCCCGGCGCGCTCTAATTTTTATTGGCCGGTGAACGAACGCGGAATTGGCCTCTCGCGCTGCCATGTCGGCCAGATCGAGGCTATGGCATGCGATTTCCGTGCCGTGGGATCGCGATCGGGTTTCCACCAGGACCCATTCGGCCGCTATCTTCGTTCGACACGCGGCCATCGTTGAATAGAAATGATCCGACGCGAGGCGACATCTCCATCGACATTAAGGGCGCCGGTATGAACTGACTTTACGACTCGACCACGCTTTACCTATGTATCTTTACAATTTTGTTCAATATGTACGCTGCTGTTCGTGTCGCGCCACCCGGTATATATTGTTCATGAGTAAATATATAGAAAAGGTCTGCGTGGTTCGATTTCGATGAAATCTTAATATGTTATAGATTTTGATATTTTGAACAACTTTTTCATTTTCCAATTAAGGGGGTCGCTTTTCGTTTTCGAGATATTTGCAAAAAACGACTGCTAGTACTGTATTGAATGTTTCGTATTCCTGCATGCTCCGCGGCAACGTAAGCATGTTCCCGGGTCGCATCTGTTTAGTTTTTCATTGTAAACATAAACAAATAATAAACAGATGCGGCCTCGGAACAAATTTACGTTGCCACCGAGCATGCAGGAATACGAAAAATTCAATACAGCATTAGCAATAGTCTTTTGCAAATATCTCGGAAACTAAAAGCGACCCACCTATACTGCAAAAGGAAAAAGTTTGTTAAAATATCAAAATCTGTCAAGGTCAATTTTGCGATGCATATTCAAATAGTCCAGCTGTGGTGGTTCTGGCGTATAATTTTTATACAGCCAGTACAATGTTCTGGCGAAGCTTGACATTGTACAGATCTGCATTGAGACAATTACTGGAGGCAACCAGAGGAGAGAGAGAGAGGAGAGTAGCGGCGATTGGCGAGGGTCGTTCACTTCCGTCTCTCAAGGAGGAACGCTCTTGGCATTCCGGTCGACCACGCGATCAAAGGCGAGCACGGTTTTTTCCTGGCCGGCGAGATTTCCCTGAAGAGGTTTCCAAGGGACGGCCTTCATGACTCTGCGCGAGCCAACTGTCGGCGCTCGCCGGATCGTATATGCCGGCCACGGCTCCAGCGAAGAAGGTCCGGCACACACCGCTCCATATAGCAGGATCACAGCATATTATCCTGATCCCTGAGGCGGCGTTCCTCTTTTCCCTCCTCTTTTTGCCTCTGCTCCTAGCGGCCGACGCGAAACACCGTCAGGTAGCTCCGAGACTTGGAACTGCGAGGCTGGCTCTGGAACCTGGCTTCCAGTCTACTCCTGGCTTCCAGGTCCTTTGACATTAATCAATGAATTAAAAGGGGGGTGTAGACGGAAATGGAAGAAACACAATTTTTGACGTTGGAACTTTGTTCGGACTACTTAGGAAGTAAATATACTAAAAGTCCCCACTCCTAGGTGGTGAGCTGGTTGCAGGGGGCACGTAGAAAGTCCCATTTTTCGGGGTTTCGCTTGCATCTCGGAAACTATGCGTCCTAACGATACAATCATTACATATAAAATTAAAGCTGATAAAGTGGGCCACAAGATTGAGTCTATTCAGTTTTTTTCTAGCTCGCATAGTTTCCGAGATATCCGCGCTCAAAATTCACTAATTTTGCAACAAAACATCTTATCTCAAAAATTTTATATTTGTAAATTTATAAATATATTTTATAATTGCATATTTATATTTATATTACTCTTACGATTGGGGACTGTTAATATGTTACTTCTTGAGTAGTCCGAACAAAATCCCAAAGTCAAAAATTGTGTTCCTTCCATTTCCCTCTCCAACTTCTCCTCGACTGGACTACACGGCGACAGAACCGATCACAACGGTGATCCTCTTCCACGGGCACGATTTATGGATTACTTTCGAAAGCTGATGCTCGAATAAATGGCGGCGCAGAGATTCAAGGCGTCGTCATCGTCGCGAGACCCAACGTCCAGAAGAGGATTTCACGTTCTCGAGGATATGCTACCTCTTCGAGGATAGAGCCGCGTTTTCAGTTAGTCTGGTCAGAACCGATGGCAGTATCGATTTTAAGATGCGGCGTGGCCGATGGGTCGCCGTTCAGTTAGGGATCCTTTGAAATCCTCCCGGTCTTCGTGGTCTGCGGCTAAAACCTGGATTCTAATGAAAGGACATATTGTGCCGCCCGATGCAGCGTCGTAAGGGTTTAGTCCGAAGGACAAACGATCTTCTAGACATTCAAGGACTGCTTCGTAGTGTTTCCGCAAAGTCCGGATATTCTGTTGGAAGGGTGGATTGCATCACTAGATGAATAGATGATTATCTAAATTGGATCGAGTATTGTCATAAAAGTTTGCGCAAAATTGTATAGGATCTTCCACAGTCAACGAAAAGTCCTGTTTTTTACGTTTACGAGGCGTAATTTGCATTATTAATAACTTTTATAATTTGAATAACTTTTTGGTAAACCTTACGTTTAGGAGAGGCAGCTCTGATGGCCTTGATCTTGACACACGTTGTCAACGCCAACATTCTGAACAAATTTTGTCATTACAACTACCCTGTGCTCGGTCTTAGTTTTCGAGATAATTGCAAAAAACTATTGCTAGTACTAAATTGAATTTTTGTTACGTTAGGTCCAAAATGTTGAAATCTATAACATATTTAAATTTGTAAAATATCTATCTCAAAATGAGAATTTCATTCAGTATTTAAATGGTGCAATGGATACACTGAATTCATTATTTCGAAACTATAGCAGCCTTACGTTGCCACGGAGTGTGCTAGAATACGGGAAATTCAATTTAGCGCTAGCACTAGTTTTTTGCAATTATCTCGAAAACTATAACCAAGCACCGAGTAGTTGTAATGACAAAAGTTGTTTGAAATGTTGTCCTTTCCAACACATGCTAAGGACATTTTCTGATTACGCATTTGATTACTGAAAATCCCCATCTTTGTCAAGAAAGGAGAAGTAGAATCTCGCACCCTTGGAATCCTGGAAACTTGCGAGTCTACCTTAATGGTTTATTGTCGTTGATCCCCGGCTAGCACGGACGGTGATCAATTCTGGGAAGCGGTCCATTCACCTGCAACTAGTCCGCGGTAACGAGACCGACAGAGACCGAGCTCCGTTCCACCGAATTTCCAGCGTCTGGACACAAAGTCCTTTGTCCACGTCGTCGGCGTCGCGTCGGGTTCGGACGGTACGCGACCGTTTCGCAGAAGTTTCAGCACCGTAGGGTCATGGACCTCTTTTCGCCCTTTCCTGTCTCTGCTTTTTTTTTCGTTGGCGTCGCTGTTAGCGTCTCGACGTGACCACGGGGCCACAGGGTGTACCGTCGTCGCGACTCGTACGGCGTTTAACGAGCGCTGGGTGACGAGCGGTTCAAACCGTTGAACCGGCGATGATGAACGTTGATAAGGTTTTATGGTCGTGTCTCATCCTGTCCCACCAATCGTGGGCTCGCGGTCGCACACACATGCACACGCGCGCGTCCGCATCTACACTACCTTGCTCACCTCTTCGAGCACACGGTTACGCTGACGACGACGACGGTCTTCGAAGTGCCCTTATTTTTTCCCCATATAATCTATGGGATCACGAGATTCCAATTTTAGGTCCTGCATTCCTGATGCTGATAGCTTGGGAATGTCCTTATTGTATTTAATTGCAGTTTGAAGGGATGGGATGCACCTTCTTCTTATTCCTTACTTATTTTATATATATAAATAAGAAAGAAAATAAAGAAATAAATAATAAAATAATAAGAAATAAAAAAAGAAATATATATATATATATCGAAAAATGCTCAATTTTAAGCAACCATAAATTCAGAATCATTGATCCTAGAGGATTGAAATTTCGACTGTATTCCCGCTGGGTACAACTCTACTGAATTACATACCAAATATATGATAATTCATTCGAGAAAACCCGAAATTTTGAGTCCATCAAGTTTACCCGAAATTGATATTCTCAATTAATATGTACGATAGGTTGAAAATAGTATAATACTATTTTTAACATCATTTAAATAAAATTACATTAATTTCCGTCATAAATGCACAGAATCCTGTGCCAATTAATTAAATACCAACACGAAAAATTCAGTTTCAGCAAATTGTCACTGAATTTACCCAAAATTGATATCCTCTCTTAATATATACAATAGGTTGAAAATAATATAATAGTATTTTTAACATCATTTAAATAAAATTACATTAATCTCCATCATAAATGCACAGAACCCTGTGTCAACTAATTAGATACCAACACGATAAAATTAATTTCCATCAAATTGTCACTGAATTTCTCGATCGGCGTCATCGTTGTCGTCCTCAGCTTGATCGAACCTTGCGTTTCCCGTCGCCGGCTAAAGACAGGTGCATAATATCCGAATTACAGAGAGGTCTTCGTTCCGATGCAATTTTCGGCTGGAATCATTTGCACAAAGGGAGGACATCAAAGAGAGCGGATTTCCTTTCACCCGAAAAAAAAAAGAAAAGAGAGCGGATAATATTCCGTTTGATAATCTAACGGCGCGACGCGTTGCCGGAGGAAAGATTTCACGGGACGCGCGTCGCGGCGCGCAATTTTGCAAAATTTCGAAGACGAGGCTGGCGGTTGCTCTCCGAGACGTTAGGCGAACGACGCCGAGCGTGACTATAAGAAATTTTCCAGTCTCGTACACTTTCTGAATGAGGTGGAGACGCGGAGAGCGAGAGACTTCTGTGAGAGCGAGAGAGAGAGAACCTCCGGATCCCCCGGCGCTGCGAGGAGGGAAACTCGGGCCAGAAGTTCGTGCCTTGAGTCTCTTTCACGCATCACGTACGAAATTGACTGGAAGCGGGAAGTTAGTCGATACTTTCGTACATCGGCGGCGCGAGCGACGCCGTGAAAAGCGTCCCGGAACCACCGTTTACAGGCAGGAACCCGTCCGTTCGTCGCGACGCCTTTTTCGCCGGGCGAAAAATGAAAAGCTTAGCGACGACGAAAAATCGGGAACGGCGAGAATGCGAGGCGAAAATTTTTTCGACGGAGAGAAGCGAAAAATGCAATTCGAACCTGCCGGAGAAACGGACAGTATAGAGCGCGGATTAAAAAGCGAAAAATGTAGAACGGTGCCGACAGCAAAAAAAAAACGAGAATAAAAAAAGAGTACACTGTAGAATGTACAGTAAAAAGCTTACAATGTATAGGCCGGCTGGCAGCAGCGAAAAACGCTGACCGGTGGGGGAATGAGGCGAAAAATGTAGCATGAAACGGTAAAAAAGGGAATAACGTGGTAGGTTGCACCGCGGGAAGCAAAAAATTGTAGAGCGCCCGGCAGAAAACGAGCCGCGGGGAACGCAAAGAAACGAAGGGAAAAATGTAGAACGATCGGTAGAAGGAGAAAAAATATATAGGGCGAGCAATAAAAATCGAACGACGAAGTATAACACGCACGGCTCTTCGGACCTTCGAGGATTTTTGGTAGATCCCTCGGGATCTTGGTCCCTTGGGATCTCGGAGGCTTCGTGTTTGACTTCGCAGGTTCAAAAATGTTGATGTTCCTTCTGAAAAAGTCTCTCGTGCGCCAGCCACATTCTTACCTAATCGCAGTCTCGCAAACTTGTTTCTCATTTTGCGCTTAGTCGCGATGAGAAGAAAGCTAGGGGAAACGGAATGTTTCTTGATTGGAAAGAGAAAGTATAATCTAGTCATTTTTTGTATGCACTGCCTTTCTGATTGTTCAAGAAATTGTTTGCGTAGAGCAATGGACGTGTCCGTTGACTTTCTTTAAAATTTTCGGTAGCCCTGAGCAATTATTTTTTCATAAATGATTGGGAAAAATTTTGGGACATTTGTGTAGAACTTTTGTGCCATTTGAGATATTCACAGATGAGGTTTAAATTAAAATATATTATAAAATAATCTCTTTCGAATAATACATGTTGGAATATATTTTTTGTGTAATTTGTTAGATAGTTATTTTTATAAATTTTTTGTAGTTGTTGAATCAGTTGCTTACATTATTAAAACCATTGTATAATAATATTCCAGGAGGATATGCCAAAAAATTTTGATTCAATGTAACGTGATTCGACCCATTTTGTTTTTAATTTCTAATACCGTTTGTTTAAACTGTCCTTCGGTTTGTTAAAATATTCTGGTGAAATAGCCAATACCTCAAATATATTTTCAAATAAAAAAAGGTAATCACGTAAAGTCTTTATCCGAGTTCCTTAGAATGAAAAACAAGTCTTGATTTGTTTTGAAAGCCTCGAATTTCGAAAAATCGACTTTTTTGTCGATTGTCCCTATTTTTTTTGGACCGCTGTGCGGCGTTCCATGAATTCTCTGTAGCGAAGGTCGTCTTCGAATGCGCACCGGTACCCTAGAGTCGTAGTTATCAGAAGCAATATTTAACCGAACGTCTAGATCCTCAGGAAATGGTTTGCGAAGGAATGTTCCGCAAAAAAGCGCTATCACTTATCACTGTCATACAGATTACGGCGTGGCGTGCCGCGTTTCGCTCTCAACACAGTATTCGTTGTAGTGCTCGTTTCGAGCCCATGGAAACGGAGTGGTAATTCTTGAAGAGCCTGTATAAAATATCACTGTAACACTGAAAAACGTATACATAAGCAATGTCGGTAGAAAAATCAATATTCCAATGTTTAGTTCACACTCGAAGCGAAACGGAAGCGAATAGAGCACAAGAATAATATTTTCCCGCTGTCAGAAGCTGTTAATATGACAAGTTGCTTTACGGTTGGATAACAGGACGATAGATTCTTAGCAGACCGATTCCCAGCGTTGATCTTTCTAACGAAACCCGTCGATTTGTTGACAGTGAGCGCAAGCAGCTACATAGTGTCAGTGGTGCTCGTCCTGGTAGTCGGAGCACTGGTGGGTGTCCTGGCGACGGTATCGCATCATCTTCATCATCGTCGGTTGCTGCTGCACGAGCCGGCCTCCGCCTCGATCTTGCATCACCATCGGCACCATCATCATCGTCATCACCGCGAGGAACTGCCGGCGTCGCATCAACGACGTCTCCTGCTGCAAGATCACCGTCGTCATCCTGGCACACCGGTGAGTCTTTTATTGCTTTTCAACGGGGAACTCGAACGCATTTATCAACCAGCATCGGCTACAACCGGTTCACTTCTTTCCAACAAATACAGAACAATAATTAACAACTACAAACTGTTGGAATTTATGGAAGTAACAAAAATAATCTACTCCTACTTAGTAGGTTATGCTATTGCTTTACTTTCGAGAAGGCTCAAAAGATACATTGATTAATAATAATAATAATTAATAATTTATAATATCATGCAAATGTTTCTGATATCGTCATTCGTTTTTCACAACGATTCTCGTCCATAAAATTCAATTTATAGTTTATTTCAAAAATTCCTTTGCAAAAACTGCGTCCGCGGTTTTGTTAACCCCTTAACCTACAACTACGGGCATAGCCCGTGTACGATGATTGTGCCAAACGTAAATATTACGGGCATAGCCCGTGTACGATGATCGGGCCTAACGTAAATATTACGGGTTGCGCGAACTTGTTTACGTTTCTTCGTCACGTTTCCGATCCAAAGTTCTCGAACGTAAATCGTAGGTTAAGGGGTTAAGGAGTTCTTAACGAAAAACACGGACCAATCAGAGCGCGACCTAGACGCGTGTTGGTACAGTTGAGTTTTTCTTTGATAACTCCTTAACAAAGCCGCAGACGTCATTTTCGCAAAGGAAAATGTTGCTTCAAATGAACTCAAGAACCAATTTCCGGATGTTGAAGGAATTTTTAGACATCTTGCATATCACGTATTGTATTGTACCATACATATACTACCTTACATTGAAGTAGAGAAAAAGACGAAGCTGTGCTCATCGATCCACGGTCCGTACGGACAGGATATCTTAGGAATGATCTTGTGACGTCACATGTTCCAGTTGTCGTTGAGTTTGTATTGTCTTCGCGTCTGTAGACACTTTTACAAGTTCGTAGAATGAGATCAGACTCGGCAAAGGTGCATTGTTCTCCATTCGAAGCTAAGAATGTCACTCGAAACTTCGATAGAACTTCTAAATCAATGTGTAGAGAAGAAAGCAAGTAAACTTGGCGGTTCTGTTCGAGGTGTTAACAATTACGAGAAAAGCCTTATCACGAGCAGACTGCAATCACAGACGGTGTTGCATGAAAAACAAAATAGACGTGAGAGAGCGGAGTCGGCTGCGTTTTCCGCGTTCCTTAGCCGACGCAAATCGTGATCACCGATAGCGTGCACGATCTCTCGTGTCTCTCGCTATTGGATCGTAGGAGTGGAGACACGAACAGAGGGGAATAGAGGATGGGGAACGGAAGCGCGATTTCCTATCCGACGGAGGTAGTTGCGGGCAGCGTCGTCGACCTTCGGACGAGATTATTACGCGATTCGTAGAACGTCGAAGGCTGTCTGGAAAAAGCTGCTGATATCTAATCTCGGCCGGGATGGTAGCGCAGCTGCGCCTATCTAGCCCACATGTTTTCCTCCTCGGCCTCCGTCTGGAAAACCAGACCGCGAGGCCTCCTGCGCCCACATTCCATCCGTTCGCTTCTTCTTCTTCTTCGGCTTCTCACTTTCGAACGCTTTCCCGTCGCGAACAGGTGTGCCACCGTATCGAATAACCACGGAATCGCACCGTTAAGGGGCCGACTCGTTTCTGGAATTGCAAGTTTGCAGGATGCGCTTTCTTATTTCTCGGGAACGCATGCGAGACAGAGTTTTTCAGTAGTCGAAAGCGCTAGATAAGAGATCAAACACCATCGCCCTCGAAAGTTCTTTTTTTATTGGTAAATATTTACATTACCTTCAAATATGTTGTCAAGGTCATCGTTCTGAACGAGTCTTTGAATCTCATTCGAACGTACATTGACAATATATTTCAAGGTCATCAAAAACGGTGAGGAAGCCCCTAACGTAAATAATTAGCGCTGCTTTGTATTTCAGTTTTCTACGAACATTCTACAATTTGAAAACCATTCGAACGTATATACACGGAAACCGCTGCTACGAATTCACCGCGTAACTCGAGAACATTTCTTCGCGAAGAGTCTCGGAAACTTGTAATTTCTAACGACACGGCGAAACGAATAGAATAACGAAAGCTTGGGGAAGCAATTGCGAGGATCAACCCCATTCGTATTGAAATGTCTGCGTGCCACACAACTTCGGATTCAGCAGCGTTTGTACAGGGTGTATAAAAATTATATGTCACGACCACCATAGATTGATTCTATACCTAATGATCGGTGAAGATCTGTTAAAAAAAACTTCCCTCAAAATTGTCCTTGACTGACCTTTTCAAGGTTTCGAAGGTAAACATTTTTTGTGATCACATCGTTTTCTACTCAGGCTAAAAAGGATAACAAGTTCCAATCTGTGGTTCCTCTGACATTTTTTATTCTTTCGATCAGTGGAAAACGATGCAATCATAAAAAATTTGACCTTCAAGATCTTAAAGAAGTCAGTCGAGGACAATTCTGCGGGATGCTTTTTTTAACAGATCTTCACATATAATTTTTATACACCCCGTACATTCCACTATGAACTTGACAGGTATAAAAATGTCGAGGCTGGAGTGCGAATCCTTCGGAGCACTTTGTCGCAGCAATATCTATCGTTTCGGTGAGATAGGATGACTCGGTTGCCTTGGCGGGATCGGTTTCGCGCAATGAAAGAAACCCGCGTGCCAGTCGCGAACACCGACAGGACTTTTCCCGCTGCAACGTGGCTGTTTCTAGTGCGATCTCGCGCAACCTTGCCCAGAAGTCGAAGAGAAAGCAAAAGGATATATCTCGGGGCCGGTCGTCGATATCGGCCGACAGCCGGCAATGACAGAAACATATCCCGTTCGAGGACTTTATCTTCCGGCTCGCGCGGCTTGTTCGCTTCCCAGATGGACGACGTTCCATCACGGCTACCAGGGAAGTTAAGGGTTCCCCGTCCGTGTATCCGGGCCATCGATACCACACCCCCGCAGAACTCATCCCCTCGGCATCGCGGCAGTTCCGGTGGTACGTGGAAAATGGAATTTTCGAGTGTTCGTCTCGTACGTGACGCGAATTCAACCGATCACCCGCCACGAGATTCTCTTGTTTCCGGCCGTGCACGAGCGTCTCCGCGAGAGGATGCCCGACACGTGCAAGTGAAAGGTCGGATTTCGCAGGAGGCGAACGCTCCGGAGAAAAACCGCCGATACCGAGCCGGCTCCTCTTCCTATCCTTGTCCCCCTTTCTTGGACATACCCGCGAGTCTGACAACATGATCTTCGCTGTTCTCGTTCTCCTGGCCACGACACCTATTCTTCTGCCCACCTACGGATCTTTTTCGCCAAAGCTTTAAACCACTCGCAAACCCCCTCTTTCTACCTTCTATTCACTGGGATTCGATGTGTCTCGTGGTCGAATCGATTCCGATTCTTGTAAAAATTAATTGCAGTTACAATTACTTACCAATTACTGTAATTTGTTATTAAAGAAATAACAATTACAATTCCATTTAATCGTAATTGGTAATTGCAAGTACTTTTCGAATCAATGTAATTGTAATTGCGTGGTTTGCAATTACAATTACTAGTTGAGTCAAAATAATTACAATTACAATTACTAGTTGAGTCAAAGTAACTGCAATTACAATTACAATTACTTACCAATTACTGTAATTTGTAATTGCAGAAATAAAATTACAATTCATGTAATCGTAATTGGTAATTGTAATTACTTTTCGAATCACTGTAATTGTAATTGCGTGGTCTGCAATTACAATTAGTGGTTGATTCAAAGTAATTGCCATTACAATTACAATTACATGTCATTGTACTTGTATTTCTACAATTATAAGTAAATGTAATTGGTAGTTGCAATTACTTAGAGCCAAAATGGCACTGCACACAAATATTAAATGCTATCTAATATTATTTATATTATATTTATATTGTAAGATTATAATATCTTATATTATAAGATTATATTAGATAGTATCTAATATTTTTTTAGTGCCATTTTTGCGTTCAGTAATTGCAACGGTCAACTACAATTACTTGTAATTGCAGAAATAAAAGTACAATGACATGTAATTGTAATTGCAATTACTTTGGCTCAACCAGTAATTGCAATTACCAAAAAAGCTGATTAGAAACTGAATAAAAAAAGTAAAAGCAGCATTTAAACAGGATTGAAAGGTAAAATTGAACACGTTGGCCTGTCAGGCGAAACGAATGGGACGATAGTGTCCGAGTCTACAGACGTTAAGATCAGAAAGAAATATTCGAGAACATTTTAATTCCGGCGTCTTCCGCAGTCCGGCTGGCTCCTTTCGATACAGCGGTGTACCGAGGCGAGCTAATAGGGTGAATCTAGTATTGCTTGCCACTCGAGTGATCAATAAGATCCCCCGATAGTGACAAACCACTCTAATTCCCGTACACGTGAAAATCCGCCGACTAATTTCCATTTGCGCGACAGGCGGTCGGCGCGCGTGCTGAATCGTCCGCGAGTGCTGCGAGAAAGGGAGAGAGAGAGGTTGCGGATCGATAGGCGTCTGCGAGGATCTCGCCAGGCGAACAATACGTCCCGTGTTCCGGAAGTCCGACGTCAGGGCCATAAGCGCGTCGTACCAGCGAGACAAATCGAATCAGAGGCATTCCGTGTCTCTATCCGTTCCGTCTTCCCGTTTCCCTCGGTTCCGTGTCTACGGTGCTGATGTTATCGCGGTCTTGTCGCGTCCGCTGGAAATAAATCTTTTGTGGAAGCGACGCGAAGGATCGTCGTCGAGGATGGAGATCGCGGGAAAAAGAAAACCCTCTCGTAGCGGTTGCGAGCTCAGTTCGAACAGAGAACAAAACAGCCGAGTAATCTACCAAGAATTTCCTGAAACTCGCAATTGCTTCTGGAACTTCCTCATTCGCCCGAAACTTCTAATACTTGGATCTTTCCGCGTTTCTTTCGAAATTCGAATGATCAAAGAGAAAGAAATAAAAAGGTAATTATTTACATTAAATATAAAAACAACTTTTCCCTATACATGTTACCACCGCTCGGTTTTAGTTTTCGAGATATTCGTAAAAAACTTTTGCTAATACTTTATTGAATTTTCACCAGAAATCCAGAAGTAGTCTTCCAAAATTGAAAGCTTACCCTATGTATGTATGACCAGAGTGAGACCCTGTTATCTCTCTCATCTCCACAACGTGTTCAGATGCAAAATGTGAAGGACTACGAGCGTGCAGGAATACGAAAACTTCCATACAGTATTAGCAATAGTTTTTCGCAAATATCTCGAAAACCAAAACCGAGCGGCGGTAACATGTATAGAGAAAAATTGTTCAGAATGATGACCTTGACAACATATTTCAAGATCATCAAACCTTAACGTTCGAAAAATATCTATTCGACCAAAATGCAATTGAATTTGAAACCGAATATTGTAATACAGTATTTTATCGATAATTGTCCCCAACACGAGTCTGCCCAGGGACAATTATTCGCCAGGGATACTGTTTTTTGCTACGAATGCCATGAATATGTCGGTGAGGTCCAAAAAAAAATATATAATGAAATAATGAAAAATAAAGACGTTTTGTAATTGGATAAGTTATGTTGCCACTTCTCGGCGACCGAGGCCTCTTGAGCTTCAGGACATTTATGAATAAAATACTATACTACCTAATAGCGTCCGACCGCAGTGAATAGAACATACTGTATCGGTTGCAAGCGGTTTGGACCGAGGCGGAAAGAATCCAAGGACAAAACCGAGTGGCTTGTGAACCGTGTGGTACAAGTACGCGAATCCTGGAGAGTAACGAAGCGGAGAGGTCTGGTCGAATGTAGCGGCGCTTTATCAGCGCTTCGGTGGCACGGCTGGCTCTCGGGTCGAAAGTTTCGTTGACATGCTAAGCTCCTGCGGGGTAGCCGGCGACGGGCGTAAAACCAGTCCAGCGGGTCCGGCAAGGGCACGCATAGATTACGAGTTAAATGGTTTTAGGGGTAAGGGCATCGACGCGGCGTCGCGACGACGCGCCCAAAAGGAACGCGGCGAGCCAGACGGCCGCGTCCCCAGAAAAATCAGCCGGACGGTCATTACTTGCCGCGACACGCCTTTTTTATCGGCGATATCGTTACGCGTCGGGTAATTGGAAGCCATTTCAAGTTCTCCTGCTTTCTCTCTCTCTCTTTCCTTCTCTCTTCTTCCCTCCGGTTCGTCCCTCGCCGTCTGTCCTCCGTCTCTGTCCCCCTTTTCCCGTCTGCCTCTTTACGTCCGGATGTCTGGCCGTCTCGCCTGACCACGGCGTAACGCGCGACGTGAAATTAAATCGGGTCAATTAAGAACGCGTATTAATTTTGCTCATTAATCACCGAGCTGCCGCGCGCGCGCGAGCTCGCGTTCGCGCGAGTACATCGATTATTTATTCGTAAATCAAATTTAATTACTGACCGGTACGACCCGGCCGGGATTTACCCGGCGAAATAAATCAACGATTGTCCGGTGCCCCGGCGAGAATAAGCAATGAGCTTCACTTCGCCCCGGACCTGAAGTCTGCCAACTTCCACGAAGTTC
This sequence comes from Lasioglossum vierecki, assembly GCA_028455595.1. Lineage (NCBI taxonomy): Eukaryota > Metazoa > Arthropoda > Insecta > Hymenoptera > Halictidae > Lasioglossum > Lasioglossum vierecki. Next base: position 3,810,861 of record CM052343.1, read on the forward strand.
CGAGGCACCATAGAACGCCTGCCATTCATGGTACCCGAAGCCCTTCCAACGGAACTTCTTGTCCCTTCGAAATTTTCTTCAGCCGACGGAGGTTTCATGTTAACGTTTGTCGCTTCGTTTAATTGCATTCGAGACGGCTTTCCGATGCGATTGCATTCAACAGTCCGAACCCTTGGTTTGGATTCGTGGAACCAGTGTTGTTGGATCTTGAAATGTTTTTAATGGTCTGTTGGATTCTTGTATGAATTCGCACAGGATCATACTGAATGGATCGTATAGGATGATTTTTTTTGTTTTCATTCGTTATGGTCCTGGAAACGTTTTCAAGAAAAAATTTGTATAATTATATAGGAAAGGTACTCCGATTTTGATGAACTTTTAATATGTTATGGAGTAACACATTCTGAACAACTTTTTTCTTTTCCAATACAGAGGAATTGCTTTTAGTTTTTCGAATATTTGCAAAAAACTATCGCTAATACTGTATTGAATTTTTCGTATTCCTGCATGCAACGTAAACTTGTTGCGGGGTCGCAATATATAATAATCCCCCGCGTATGAGCGAGTCGTATGTGCACTTCAGACCTTCGAGCCGACCTTCCCGATCCAAGATGGCCGCCAGTCGCAGGTGGTCGACCGGGGGGCAGGTGGGCAGGAGTAAATATTATGTCTAGCGCTATAGCGGGAGTCTCCGGTTACGGCAACTGCGATTGTTTTTTCTCTACCTGCCCTTCTTCTCGTTCGATTCGCGAAAAATCTGTGCCGGAACATTCCGGGTGCCTCGTTTACCCATCGTGCACCGAAACTCGGATAGCCAAATATTGGAAATGGCTGCCACAATCCCACCGAATCACTCAATTCATACTGTTGAATTCTGAAAAACAAAGGAACACATCAACGAGCAAACTAACAAAACATGTAAATTAGAACAGTCCATTTGATGCAATATATCTTTCTATATGTTTTAGGAGTTTATCAATATGTTATCAAATTAGTTGACTATAAATTAATCTATAGACCTGCTTTAGGCGTGTATCCTCGAGCAGAGAAATATTTGTTCACGGTATTAATTGTGTTCAAGTTCAAAATTTAGATGCTGTCGAATAAGGTTTAATATGAACTATTTCTTCGGACCCAGAATAATCCGTTTAGATCCCAACATATTTAATAATAAATATTTCGTTTCGTCGATCGTACGAATTAATAGAAATTAAATTAAATTAAAACAAAGCAATTTTGCAATTTATAAAATTTTTCTCAACCTTTCGATTCTGGATCCTTTTCAAGGATCTTATTTAATAATATTTTTAACATTAATACAGCAACTTAAAAATAATAATATCAATCCATCCGCTGATAATAACTTCTCCAATAAATCCTTCTTTCACCGTTCATCGAATTAGATGATTCCACGAAACGAGGTTCGCCAGTCAACATATAAAACCGATCCGAAATTCCTTTACATAAGACTGGTCCGCCTAACAACGGAACCACACTGGTCCGAAAAAGTCTCATCTATCAAGCAACTGTTTCATCAAAGCAAACATTCTCCCTCGCGGAGCGGATCGTCTCGAGCAATGAATTTCCGAATCGAAGGAACCACTCCGGAAGAACATCCACGGTGTCCTCTGCTTAAGGATTCCGGCTCGGCGACCGAGAAAAGATTTTCCCCGCATCATCCGGCGTTTGTCGGATCGTTGATCACGATTTCTCGAGGAACTTTTCCTCCTCGCAGTCTCCTCGTGTCATTCTTTTTTTCTCCCGGCGATGTTTTTAGGAATAATAATACGGGCCCGCGAGTCTCCAAAGAAACGAAGAAGAGGAGACGTCGAGGAGAAAGGAGAGTCACGTAGAACGTCGCTCGTCTCACCTTCGGGGAAACCTTTCTTCGTCGCGACTACGTGGCGTCGTCGTCTCGTGAACGCGTTTTTACCAAGATTCCGCGTTTCCTTGGGCAGAGTGCGCGTTTCCCGGCGCGTCTTCTGCTCGCTCGTGACTCTGCCACGCCGTGTCTTTCCACGTGGACGCACCCTGGAGCACCCATCTGTCCCGTCCTCCTTTGCCACCACCGGGCTCCATCTTTCTTGCCCCGCGCTCGCCAAACCCTCCTTTGTCCCGGCGCATTCAACGATAAGATTTTCTTACGGAGTTTTTCCGCCTCGTCCTCTTCAATGGCCCTCGCATCCATCCGCGAAATACTCCTCGTCGTCGAACGGGTCTATTCTATCTGGTTCCTACGACAGCGCCGACGATCCCTCCACGTTTACCTTTTCACTGGCAGCAAAATCCAGTAGAACCCTTTTTCTTAGCAGAAGCAGATATTATCGGGAAATATTTTATCAAGGATTCCTTGGATTTTCCTCTGACGCCCGATATTCCCAGATTCTTCGTATCGGATTCCTCAAGACAGATTTTCTGATTCCAAGTCAAGATTCCATTGGCAATTGTCCTGCTTCATAGGAACGACATTGTGCAGCGATTTCTGTTGGACATCATCTGTTCCTTCTATCCATTTCGTACAGTTTTGTAGGCAAATTTTTAACGAAACTTCGTGAGTTTTATTTTCTTTTTCGAGTATAGGAAAGGTCTGCATACTCCGATTTTGATGAAATTTTAATATGTTATACAGCAACATATTCTGAACAACTTTTTCCTTTTCCAATATACTGTGTTCGCTTTTAGTTTTTGAGATATTTGCAAAAAACTATCGCTAATACCGTATTGAATTTTTCACATTCCTGCATGCTCCGTAAAATTATAATAGCGATAGTTTTTTGCAAATATCTCGAAAACTAAAAGCGACCACGTTATATTGGAAAAGGAAAAAGTTGTTCAAAATATCGAAATCTGTAACATACTAAAATTTCATCAAAATCGGAGTGCGCAGACCTTTTTTAAAAGTCAACTCATCTTTTTGACTAAAATAACATTGAAAACCTTCTCTATCCACAAGTACACATCGTAGAAGGGAAAAGAAAATTTATATTGTTTGTATAGCTGGATTTATTTGAATGCTTAAATAGTCGTTACAAACATTCATATTTGTTTCATCCGTCAAATTGAATAGTTAGAAATTATTTAAAGAACGAAACAACAATATGATGGAACGTATTTTGATTGTTTGCGAATAATCAATCAAGTTCAAGAGGAAACGAGAGTGGAAATCAAGTTGCACAGCTAATAATTAAATTCTCCGAATCATAAGATAAAATTACACCTGCATTCGAATCTGCTTACGTCACAACGTGATACTTCACCTTATCTCTCGAATGTGTCATTCAACTAATTTTTCCCGTCTACCGTACACACTTTACGTTCGCAGTTTCCAGTCAAAACATTTCGCGAACTGTTTATACGGCACGCGGATGAGTTGTCTGCCGATGTTATTTTTCAATGTGCAGCGATGTCGTGCGTTTCGATAGTAAATCGCGAGACATGCACTCGCGGCGCGAGCACGTTGCATTCGTCCATATTTACGGAAGATTAGCGTGACTCATCGACGGGCTGGGGTCATAAATATTAAATTTCATATCAACGATCGCGACGACGAGCACGATCATTTCCATCAGGGCAGAATGGTACTTGGAATAGAAAATAGTTTATTTGAATTTTTAAAGCATACCCGTTATCATGCAAATAAATTATTTTATTTATAAGAACAAGTTTTGCAGGTGCTGTTTAAAAGTAGTATCTTATTTAATAAATATTAAAAATAGTAAGACTCATTTGGAAGGACTGTACAATAGTATTTCAAAGGATTAATAGTAACTTTTCTAATTTGTTATTACGAACCTTATTTTCATTCTAAGGAAATATTTGGAATACATTAAAATATTTTATTTTACGTATCTGGTTATCAAAATAAAATTATTTTTTTTGTAGAAATATTTCGTTCTATTTCAAGTAGTATTTTATTTGAATCACATTAAAGTATATTATTTAAACTAGTGTTTTAAGTATTTTTTTATTGAAATTTTCTGTCCAAGTCTGATTTCCATGCAGCCATTTCAGAGGTCCGTCTGCACACGCCTCCCGCGAATTTCGAAATGTTTTCGCAGCACTTTGTTGTTTCGCTACCTCCTCCTTCTTCTCCTTGTGACGTTTCGCGTCGTCGTTTCGCGACTGCGTTTTTCCGACGCGGAGAATTACTATTCCGCTGAACGATGGACTTATCTCCGAGACGGCGGGCAAATGTTTTCCTTATTACGAAATCGGCCGCGCATAGAGCTCTAAATCGCGCTCGACTACACACGCGGCCGATCCCGAGGACTTAACGATTTTCATGCACTTCCTTCTTCGGTCGGCGAAAATATTTACACTGCGGTTCTACCTATCGAAGAACTTTCGATTTATCATTCTAATCGAATGGTACGGCTACGGCTCTGTTTTTCTTCGATCCTTTACTGTCATCGTTTACGAAGACACGATCGTTGTCCGGAAATACAAGCTTCTGCAAAAGTTGTAGAAATTCGTCAACTCGTACGAAATAATCTGAAATCCAATGCAAATTTATTTTATCAGTTTTAGAAATATCAGTTTACTAGACAATGGCAAAAGAATTGTTTCAAGGATGTTCTGGAGGTATATAAAAATGCAAGAGAATTTTTGAAGATTTGACAAGTAAGATTCATACTAAATTTTAATATTTATTTATTTTTATTTAATATTTATTTTATATTTATAGTAACTTAAAGTTTGCACATTTTAATATTTCCACTTCAAAAAGTCACTTACAATTTTTTTATAATAAGATTTATATCACTTACAATTTTTTATAATTTTTTATATAAAGTATTATTATTACGTATGATATTATCGAATTATTAAAAGTAAATGTACACAATTTCGCAAAGACGTAAGTTTTGTCTGAGAATTATCTATATTCACGAGGAGACGAACAAGTATTGGATAATCGAGCGATAAGCTGCTGAAAAAATCGCGAAAATTGCTTAGCTGAAAGATAGTTCGACTGGGAGTCACGCTTATAAATTTTTTTATGAAAACTCGCATACACTAGTCGTCTACGGTCGCGTAAGGTTAACATGTTTAGTCTTCCGTAGATATGATCATGCACACAAGATTCCTATTCATCGAATACGAACGGATGACTCCAACTCCACCACTTCGATATGCGAATATTTCACAGAAAGAGAATAAGGGGGCAGAAGAATGTATTGTCATTTTTCTCCAATATCGTGCATGTACCCTGTTATGTCTATCTTTAGACAGCAAAATCAGCGGCCATAAAAAAAATCAAATAAATCAGGAACGATTAATTTAATAAAGAGCTACTCTTTACACTGAATACAGACCACTAAAAAAAATAACTTAATAAATTTCATTATCACGGTCTTTATTAAAAACCTTAGAAGGTCTATACATATTGTATAAATTCAATCTTCTTACTTTCACAACATACAGTAATTATTTAATATTATTATTATTTATTATAAACGGACTGAAATTGATATCCTCTCTTAATATATACAATAGGTTGAAAATAGTATAATAGTATTTTTAACATCATTTAAATGAAATTATATTAATTTCTCTATCTAAGTAATTACTAAACATTTACGTCTTGTCTGAGGTATTATATCAACTTCATATCTACCAAATTTCAATGTAATAATGTAGCAGGAGAGCACTACAAATTATAATTAAAATATCTCTAAACTAATGATTTTTCACACTAATAAATTAATACTTTTCTGTAAAGAATATGAAGGAGCATCAGCTGATGCAATAAAAAAATATATTATTCGTCCACCTACAAAAGAAATGTACCATCAGAATGTGCCCCTCTCAAAACCATTCAACTTCATCTGAAACATTGTTTGCTATGCGTAATAATAATGACGTAAATCTAGATGGCAAAATGTGGCGCCCCACCCTGTATCTACCAAATTTAAAAGATCGCAGAGAATGGAAATATTCTAGGTCGGCAGAAACGTTTGATTTTCGAGTTAACATAGCTCAGAGTGCAAAGGGTTAATAGTGGAGGAAAAGAAAGGTGTTGTTTCTTCCTGAAGAAGAAGCGTATGCATCATTCGAGTACATCAATTCGTGTAAATTCGTGTGCGAAGAATTCGTGGACGGTTTCGCCGGGACACGTTCTGCGGGGGTAGTAGAACGCGTCCAGTGCCCTAACAAATCAATTGCACCGGTGGTAATGGTCAATCTAGCTGAAATCGAGTCGCATCGTTTCGTTTCTCACGTCAGTTCCGCCAATCGTGACTTGGACGATCATCTCGCCTGCGAAGCGGCTGATGAACGCGCGTGCACAGGATATGCGGGGTCAGGGTGCAACAGAGGGAGACAGAACGACAGCGAGATAGAAAGATAAACACACGCACGGAGAGAAAGAGAGAGGGACAGTGGAACAACGATCGAGGGAGAAGGGTTCGCGTGAAATCTGAACACGTTGTTGGTCGAGCGCGAACGAAAAGGGGGGTTCGCTTTCACGCTGCGGGCTCGACGCATGGTGTCGCGTCGTGTCGCGTCGGGTCGCGTCGCGCCGCATCACGCTAAGTGCAAAGAGAAGCAATGACCTGATTTGAAATTTATTGCGTTTGGGCGACGTCCAAGTGCGGTGCATCGGCTGCCAAAAGCAAACGGCCCGCCCCGGCCCGCGTCGAACCAGAAAACAAAAAAGACTGCCCCTCCCCCCTCTCGCGGAAGGAACGAAAAACCGTGGATAATCGTGCAAGCGTTCTCGCTCCTCGAATTCTTTAGCGTCGGAAAAAAGAAAGAACGCGCGGCGTTGCTCGCAGAGATATGACACGCGAGGACTTCCCAAGTCGGGCCACGCGGAAAAACTGACGCGCTCCGCTGCGCGGGGTTGAATGTCCTTTCCGTCCGTCGTTCAAACGCGGTTAGAGATGAGATCTGGGGGCTCGCTGCTCGGAAACCACATTCTCTACGTTCTCAACGAGGAAAGTGTATTACAGAAATTAATTCGCGAACCTATATCTTTGGAAATTTAACCCTTCAATTTGAATGGAACAATCTTCTTCGAATTCTTCTTCCAATAGGGGAGAGAAATCTCCTGTTTATTTATTATAAATAGACAGTGGGGTTTATGCGTTTATGAGAAAAAATAACAGGTGTGATTTGTAACTGTGAAAACGTTAGAAGAATTTTTAAATACTCTTATAATATTGTCAAGCTATATATCTATATATACAAATCCACTCAAATTTTATATAAATTTAATATTTTATTGTAAAATTTAAATAAAAGCGGAGTTCTGACTCACTCACTCATCAACGCTCATAAACCCTTGGTCCAAGAAAGCTGAAATTTTGTAGAGGTTCTCTTTACGATCTATACAAGGGATAAGAAAGAATATTTCGAAATTTAATTCCTAATGGGGTGAAAAGGGTTGCAACGTTTGTATGTGGAATATTTTGTTCGTGGTTGGATTTGCATGAAACTTGGTCTTAATACTCCCTGATACAATTCATTTACTATTTCAACATTTTAAAAAATTCAACCCCTAAATACCCCGAAAATAAATGTTTATTTCACTGTATGTAAATTTCACCGAGTGCAACATTCCTTTTTCAAAACCATCCACTGTATACACTAGCAAAAAAATTCCACGTAAACACATCGCACATTCTCACCGACAGAAGACAGACATAGAATTGCTTCTCAGTTTCTCAGCGACTACGCAACAACCATTACTCAACACCTCTGTTCGGGCAATCGTTGTTGGAGCGCGCGATTCATCGGAACACGGTGGTCTCGGACGTCAGGTAGTGAGGAGGGGTGGGGTGTAGCCAATGAAGATCGAAGAGCACGAAACAGGAAGACCGTGGAAGGCGGTGAAAAATATCGGCGCCGGCGCGAGCTGCGGGCATTGTAAATAATCCGGGCAGGAATCCTCTTATTCGCAGCCTAGATGGACGAAGGCTGATGGTGTTGCCGGTGTCTCGCTGCGGCTTATCCACGTGCGTGACTTTTGCTAAGTAGCCTTGAGGCTGTCTAAAGCGGATTACCGATGATCGCGACCGTGCCGTTCCCGCGTAGCAGGCGGTTACGTGTCGCCGGTTTCGCGGCCGATCTATCGCTCGAGACCAGGCTTGTGCGAGAACCCGAAATCTCGGGAAACCCGACTCTCGGGTCGGGTATTTTCGGTCGAGAATAGTCGGGTTCCCGAAAGTGAGGTACGTTTCGGGTCCCAAAAGTATCCGGCTGCCTATGTACGTTTCGGGTCCCGAAAGTATCCGGCTGCCTATGTACGTTTCGGGTCCCGAAACGTATCTCACTTTCGGTTACCCGACTATTCCCGACCGAAAATTCCCGACCCGACCCAAACCCGAGATTTCGGGTTCTCGCACAAGCCTGCTCGAAACTCCTTGGTCGCTTGCTCCTCTCTTCGATCAGCTTTCCACCGGCACAATAGCGATCGCGAGAATTCAGGTCATCGTCGAGGAGCCACGATTTACCTGGGCCGTTCACCGAGTCGACGTTTAGAAGCCAGACACCGTCGTTCGCTCGATGCCACCGGTGTTACGTCACCCAGACTACGACAACGACGACACGAACCGCGGGGGTGACGTCAGCGGGAACATACCCAGGTTGACGTAAATGCCTCGCACGAGACCTCCTGCGGCTGCCTTTATTGCTTTTTCCGGAAATATACACCGTCTAGACGAGAGACTCTATCGCGACACGTCCCTGTGAATCATCCAGGCGAGAATTCAACGGCGAGGATCAGCCTAGCCTGCCAACCAGCTTAGGAACCCTATCAGCCTCTTATGCAGACGCTCTGTCGTCTGGCGATAGTCGCGCAAGACACTCCGAGACAGACGGAGTGGGGAGGGTTGTTTAAGGGGAAGGCTTCTTTACAATGTACCCAAGTGTAGGATTGATGCGTGTATCGTGTGTGCGTATAACATTCTATATGAATGAATTAATTATTAATTATTAATAGAGAATCGAAAATAACAGTAGATTAATAGAACTACACGATCCTGTATTCTAAGAAGACGATCGGATCGAAACTTGTCATTACTGCTTTTATAAATAAATAAATAGAGGTAGCTCCGATGAACTTGAGCTTCACGTATGTTGTCAAGGATAATATTCTGAACAACTTTTGTGATTATAACTACCCGGTGCTCAATCTTAGTTTTCGAAAAAATTGCAAAAAACTATTGCTAGTACTACATTGAATTTTCTGTATTCGCGCACGCTCCGTGACAACGAAAGACTGCCATAGTTTCAAAATAATGAATTCTATGTATCCATTAGACCATTTAAATACTGAATAAAATTCTCATTTTGAGATAAATATTTTACAAATTTAAATACGTTATAGATTTCGACATTTTGAACCTAACCTAACGAAAATTCAATTTAGCACTAGCAATAGTTTTTTGCAATTATCTCGAAAAATAAAACCGAGCATCGGGTAGTTCTAATGACAAGAGTTGTTCACAATATTGTCTTTGACAACATATGTGAAGGTCAAGTTAATCGGATATTCCTTACAATACGTATTTAGAAAAAAGAGGAAGCGAGATGAGTGCTCAGAAATTCTAAAGAATCTATATCAAAGATTTTAATTTTTTTAATTGAAGTACTTACAGAAAGGTCTAATCGAACATTTGATCTCATACCGTGTAATAATCGTTCCCGATTTCTTCCTGGAAATCTTGAACGGTTAAACTTGCCGAATGACCGCGTCAAAGGAAAAACTGGCAATTTTCAGTGGAATCAGAGTCATCGCATCGGTGTCCCCATAATTGGATTATGGGTCTGGTTTAATCAGTTCCGCTGAACTTTCCGAAAAGCTCCGGCGCATCGGTTCAATACGTTTCTCGACGGGAATAGCGGAGTCTCTAAAATTCAGTAGCTCCAGGGGGTCGGGCGTTACGAACAGAAAATTCTCCGGACTACTTACTGCGGAATATCGAGCTCGTGACCACGGTAAAAGCGCCCTCGCCGTTGCCGATTTTCTCTCTCGCAGAGAGAGCCCGGCCATTTGAAAGCTCGGGTCCGTTAAAGCGATCGTTGCCTCTCGAAAAGACGACCCCGCAAGGCCGCAAAAGCACTGGCCGCACTCTTTTTCTCTTCTGTAACCGAGTTCCCTTACCTCCTTGCCGCCGTGAAATCGATTCCGAATTCCGAGCTACGCCGAGGCATCAGCGTTTTTCCGGATCGCCGGGTTCCCCTTTCACCGGATCCTCGAACGCAACCTCCGCTCTGCCGGTCTCTCTACGCCCCGCTAAAAACCGTCGGGATCCCCGGGATCATCCTGATTTCAAATCTTTAGAGACCCCAGAAACCGTTCCTGTATTTCTCGCCGATATATTCGACGCAATTCTCGTATCGCTCGCCGAAAGCTTGTTACGAAGGGGTTGATCGGGGTTGCCGATGAGAAATAGGGGATGTCGGATAGGGTAAACCGATTTTTAATGATTCCACCCGCTGTCGCGTCGTCCTGGAAATATCGCGTATTTATGCCGTCAATATGCTGCGTTTTAAATCATCGCTGACCGTGGTTTAATATTTCCCTTACTTTCTCTCTATATATAATATATACAGGGTGTTGAGGCTATTACTAGACAGTCTTTTTTTTGTAAATAATAAATATTATAACAAAATGATAGAGGAAGAAGTAGTACTGTTTTTTATGAGCAAAACAATGACATATGCATTTTTGTTTTATTTAAATTATTTTGATAGAACCGAAGGTGACCTTCAATTTTTTAAATGGAATGCTATACATTTTCTTATGTCGTACGAAAGCATAACAAAATAAAAACAAAAATATTACACCCTGTATAAAACAACACCCTGAATATACATATATTTTACATATATTTTTATACAAATTAGAAACATAAACTTTTTCAACATTCTTACGACTGGATTTATGAAGTAAGGGTTGAAACACCTCGGTTGAGGTTGAAACGCTTGAGAAATCTCGAGTAACTCGATCCACTATCTCAACTAATAAAAAACAACTTAGGGTCGAGAGTTAAGGGTTGAAAAAGCGGAGGAAAAAATTTTCCGGAAAGCAGGGTTGCGTATTCCAGTGAGAACATGCCATTCTCAGGGGTGGCCGGTAAGGTGGTTGTCGGTGGCCGACGCAACGTTGCGCCAGGACAATTTTACAAGCCCAAAAATATACGACTCAAGTTAGCGAGGGTGGTCCACGCTTCACCAGCCCTCCGGAGGCGACATTTTCTCTCCAAGTCCGATTTAAATAAAACTGCCCCCGAGGCGGTGTCTTCCTCCTCGTCCAACCGTATCCTCTTTCTCTGTCCCTCGGTCCCATTCTCCTACCCTCGGCGCGGCGGCCGCATTCAACCTTCCAGGAGCAGACACTCGCCCATGGTGAGGGGCGAGAGCTTGATGGCGGCACGAGGGTGCAGAATTCGAGGGTGCTTTTTTGGGCTAGGCCGCTGTCTGGGTCGCACTTAAAGCGGAAACGTCAGACGATAGCGCGCCGGAGGAAGAGCCGTTTCCTTCGTCCTTCGCTTTCTCCGCCTCCTGAAGATCTACGAAGAACGGATACCCTCTGATTTCGTCTCCGTAACCGGCGAATTTTTTGCTTCCGTTCTACCTGCGACTTCCGGCGGAGTCGTTCATCGAAAATTGAAATTTTTCTACTACGGTGGCCGTACAAAATATTCCTACACCTTTTCAAAACGAATAAATTTTTCGAAATTACACCCTACAACTTGGGCTTCATCGAGACGTTGGAAGAATTAATTTATCAGCTAATGTGTAAACAATTTTTTTTATATTCTTATTGGTCGCAATTATAGCTATAAAATCTTGATTAAAAAAAATCATTTTATACTTTCTAATTCATTTTTATTTAAATAATTTTTTGTCCGAATATAAAATACTGAAATGTTTAGTAGTTGATTAGATACCAACATATTTAACAATGAAACTAATATATTGAATAACGGCACAGCAATTTTTACGTTGCCACGCAAAGAGCGCTAAGGGTTAAATTAATTTCGGTTGATAGTTTCCGATTTTCGCAGTAGATTTTTCGAGCAGACCATCCTGCCCGGATTTCTAGAGGCTCCAGTTAACGAAGTTCCACGGCGAGTGCAAGGACAATCTCGTGGCGCGAAATAAAGTCCGGCCGCGCGGATTCAATTACGCCACCCGCTCTTTCGGCTGGACGGCGAAATGTCCGCCGCCGGGGGTGTGTACACCGATTGCGTCCCCCGTCGTGCCATTGTCCAAGGTTCTGGCCGTGCGGTTCTGCAGCCGCCACGCCGTACCATGGTGTGGCGTGGCGTAACATGGTGTGGCGTGTGTGCGTCGAGCAATCGAACCGACACGGTTTACGCGCGAACCGCGCCGCCCTGAATTTCGACACCCGGAACGGCCGTACGTCCGACGCGTAAATCAATCAATGTTTCAACGATTATAGAAACTAAACTGTCTATATACTGCTGCGTTTTTGAGCCGCTCACAAAACGACATTCAATACGATTATGATCAAATTCAAGGACATTATGACAGCCTTTACCGTGCTAGGTTTAATGAACTTAGAACCTAGAATCTAGAACAATGATCATTTACATTTTACAATTTTAATTATATTAAATACATTAATACAATTTTTCTTATTTTCCATTATTTTCCTTCAATATTTCTTTCGGAGTCAGTTTTTAGCGATTTTTCAGTACAGATGTATGGTTAGAAGTGTCTTGTATTAACCTGTTCTTTGTATGGCGATTGAAATTTTCATTCGAGCCATCGTTCACGGGTCGTTTTCAACTCACCGTTATTTAAAGCTAACATTCATTTTTAAAATGTCGATGGAAATGACAAGTGGTAGGGGACAGGCAGGAGGGACAATGCCTTGATGACCACGCGCAAGTGTGTTACACAATCACCCCCTGTGACGCACCCTCCTCGGCACAAAAAAATCGCAAACATATGGGAACGATCGTCCGAAAATACACCACACCTGAGCGAATCACAGGATGCACATTGTGTACGCTAAGGGATGGCTTGACAGTGAGTTAGGGGTATCACGTGCATCGAAATCTGTTTTAGCAAACAGATTTTCGAAAATGCATAGAAGAACTTAGCAGTGTCCGAAATTAATTAAAATCGATATAGATAATGTACGAAAAATGTGAATTTATGAAACTTAATATTTTTTAAATCTTACTTATTTTTCTTTAAATTATTTTTATAACTATATCATTAATTATCATTAATTAAAATCGATATAGATAATGTACGAAAAATGTGAATTTATGAAACTTAATATTTTTTATTTTTACTTATTTTTCTTTAAATTATTTTTATAACTATATCATTAGTATTGTTGTTTTTACTGTTACAATTATATAATTATGATTATAATTATAAAAATTATAATATATATCTATTGTTATAGAATACATACATTAAGAAACGAAAATTTATGAAACGTAGAACCCCTAAATTCATTCGGATAGCAGAGGTCCAATTGTAAAATCAATATGTTTATCTTTTTCCTACATCTTGCTCTGTTTTAAAGGGGTAGATTCATTTCCAGAATTGCAAGGCTGCTGGATGCGTCTTCTCATTTCAAATGCGATTTTTTAAATGATTTTTTTATGCATCTGAATAATGCGAATTACGATAAATAATCAATTATGTCGATCGTAAATATTAAATATTTAATTTGTTGCTGTTTCCGACGCACAGTTTCGATCAATTAATAATTATCAAACTTTTCCTTCCCTCATCCGTGCATTATGGAGAAATAAGAAATCGCAAGCACCCTTGCAATCCTGAAAAAACGATTCCACCCCCTTGATCCTAACCCAAACCTTTAAAATCATGCGTTTAGCATCGCCGGAGAAAAGGAAGAGATATTTGACGAGTATTTTATCCGTCGGCCGTTAATTGAAGCTTCGTTATCTGGATAATGAATTTGCCCATCTCCGACGAGAAGTTGGGGGGTGGGGAATGCGTCTGTCGTTGGGTCAGGGTCGAGCGAGAAAATCGAGAGGGAAATCTGGCTACTGGCAGTCGATATATATCGGTCGGGGTAGCCCTACCCCATATTACACCGCGAGGGTTGTTCGGCACGTCCCGATTCACGAGCCATTATGAAATATTCCGTAGGGGCTAATACCGCCCCTCTTCAGTCGTATACGAGACCGTACACGTGACCAGCCCCTCCTATAAAAAAGAAAGTTTTTCGTGGTACCTCGGCAGCCCTCGTAAACTAGCGAGATCGCTCGCTCCTGGGATCTTGTTAAGGGGAATACAAAATTCTCGAGATCGTCGTTCCTGGCTTATCGCGTTCCTCGGCTTTTCTTCGGCGAGATACTGCCGAGCGCGCACGACCCCTTTGAGAACGCACAGGGTGGTTCGCGAACGATGATACACGACCGGGAGGGTGTTTCTTCATGGGCGGAGAGCAAATTGAAAATTTTAAATAAAATCCGTATGGAACCAGTACACCTCGACAACATGGTAAATTGACGGAATAAAGTATCCCCAGGAAAATCAGGGTTAGAAGTAACTCGCACGCCTCGAATAAGTTTCACGGGGGTTCATAACATCTAGTGGCAGAAACATCCAGGGATGATTTTTGCTGTGTGGAAAATTAAACAGACGGGTTTTCAGGAAAATTAAAATTTTCTCGCACGGCTAATAAGATCACAAATTTTTAACGTATATTTATATACCATCGGATTATAACTCTTCAAGAAAAATAAAAATTTATTTAAACTGAATAATAAGGATTCTTAGTCCTCTAAATATCTTTCTGAAATATTGGAAAAATATTTTTTAAGCCACACTTTTTAGACAATGCAAGCTAAATTTTCAGAGAATATAAACTAGATATTTAAAAAATATATAGTAAATATTACAAAGTATGTGAAATAAATATTTGAAAAATATCAATTCAATATTTAAATAACATTCAATTAAAAAGAAGAAAAATTTAGAAAAATATGTTTTTCTCCTGACATGAAATAGATATTGTCTGACTATTTAAAAAAAGTTGTTACTTCATATAAAATAAATATTGTACGTACATATGAATATTAAAAAAGTTTGAGTCGCTTTTTAATATTATACAAGTGTGTATACAATAATTAATTTTTATCTCGATCGAAATATTAATAGGAATATTGTAATCATTAATTCGTATTATGTATATACAATATTTTGTGTTACTAGAGAATTGATAGTTGCACAGGACGCGTTCGAAATATTCTGTCCGCAGGGATTATTGACCTTTTCCTCTGACAGTTCGAAGGAGTATTTGTTCTGTACGACAGGAAGAAGAAGGTTTCTAGCTAGAGCTCGGTTCCCGGGGATCGTTTCATTGACTGACAACCGGCGTCTCTGTCGTGTTCGCGATAGTGGCTCCCTTTCTTCGTCGGTTGCTAGCGAAAGGTGACGCTTCACCGGCGGACGTTCGATCGTCGCCGGGGCAAAAAAAGCGGTCGCGACACAATCGATTCGTGAAAACCCGTCTCTCGGAGGGAAGCGTCGACTCGGATTAAGACGCGTCCGCCGCCGCCGCGTCGTCTCGCCCTGCCTCGTCCTGGCTGCCTCGCCCTGACTCGCCCTGCCTCGCTTAGAAAGAAACCCGTAGCCGCGTGAATTCCGGGAAGATCCCCGAGAAATCCTCCGTCTGTCCCGAGGAAAGGGGAGAATTCGACGAGCGCTGACAAAGGAACGAGCGTCTCCGGGATCGTCTTATCGGCCGCTCGTTATCCAGACGTATCGGGACGACGAGAAGTCTTCGTCGAAGAAATCCAGAGGGAAACCTTTCCGAGAGCGGGTCGAGTTCTTTCGCCGGGCCGTTTACGCGACGCTGATCAGGATAATCGTAGACACGTGTAGTCTGGCCTTCTATTAGGGTCGCGTGAAACTTTCTTCGTTCCGGTGGCCGGCCGATTGCCTCTGACCTGTCTGTCTTCTACTTCTTCTTCGGGGGTCACAACCTTGCATAATCTGCCATTGTTCCGCAAAAATCTTGTTCTCGAGGATCTCGTTCTGGGTCACCTTACAGATGAACATTTTGGAAGCGACAAACAAGGGATGATCAGTAACACAATTTATGTGCTCTCCTTTAGGGGAGCGACGGGATCTTGAGGGATAATAAATTTCAGAATCCTGCGCACCCTTAACTGGTTCACATTGTATATAGAAATGTAACGAGTCTGTGGATTTGATTCATTTGTAGTTACGAGTAGTTCGAAAGAGTAGAATCTTCTATGTGTATAAAATTGCACAGAGGTTTTCTTTATGATTTATACGAGGGATGAGAAAGGATATGTCGAAGTTCAACTCATAAGGGGGTGAAAAAGGGTTGCAACGTTTGTATGAGGAATATTTTGTTCGTGGTTGGATTTCCTTGAAACTTGGTCTTAATGCTCTTTGATAGAATTAATCAAACACCTATTTCAGCATTTTAAAAAATTCAACCCTTAATCGGATGAAAAGGTGTTGAAACTTTTGTATGAGGAATATATTGTTCTTGGTCTGATTACATTATACTTGCTCTTCATGCTCATTGATACAATCTGAATAAGGTGAATGAAGGCTTAAAAGGTTTTATGGAAAAACAATAACCAACAATAATAAAAAGCTATTATTTAATAAATGCAAGAACATTACCACGTCACTCTCAGTCTATTTAAATTATTAAAAAAAGAACAGACTCAGAGAGTCACCACTATAATATATACATTGTATATTTTCAAAATTTTCAAACAATCATATAGAGTATTCTAGGTCGGACGAATTTTTTTAATTAAAATCGCAGTTCTTAGTGTAAAGGGTTAAAACTAGTCACCCCAACCGAGCAACGCCCAGCAAAACGATATTATTTCCTGGTTGAGAAACATAAAAAAAAGGTCGAAGGTAAAAGTAAATTTCGTAACCTTCGTCCTGTCTCGAATAACAGACGGTCGCGATATCCAGATGGAAAAGGGGTAAAAAGAGGGTAGCAGGGCCGTTAGAATTGATCGCGTCGCTTAATATACCGCGTGGTTTTTGTTGTTCGTGATTGCCTTATTTTTCAATTAGCCGTCACGAGATGAGAAATAGAGAGAGAGGGAGAGATATATAAAACTGAATAAATAAACCGATTTCAAAGCTCCTTGACAGGATCGCCGGCCACACACCACCGTCGAAAATTCGTTCGGCAGCGGACGAGCGGAGTTCGCGATGAATAATACGGGGAGGGCAGCGGAGCCTGGGCCGGCTGTGTCGATACAATGAAAAATTTGGTGAAAATGTTCCCGTCGGAACCGAATCCGCGGATGATGAATATTTATTTCGGGGTATTTGCGCGAGATCCAGCCGCTGGGGTAGCCTCCTCCCCTGCCCCTCCGATCGAATGATTTACATTCGCCCCCGTCGGCGATGGTTATTTTCAGACGACGTTTCAAGTCCGTTCGTGCGACGGGCTCTTGTAAATTTGAAACGACCGATCAGAGGATCGCGACAGGATCGCAAAACGAAAGAAACGGACGAAGATCGATCGACGACTACGCTCGATCACTCGACCTTGATCCGGCCTACTTCGGAGCCACCGACTCTCTCGGGCTACCGTTCTTACATAAACTAATATAATTAATAATGTATCGATAAGATCCGTAATAGTTATCGGGGTCGGCGCTGAACCTCCTTTCTCGCTCCAACAGTGATCCTTCGTTACGTCGAGAAAAACACGACGGCGAGACCGTGTCGTTCGTTCGAAAACTAGTTTGCATAAATGGCTGGGCCCCGATTAGATAGCAAATTACGTGGACGTGTTTTTTCGAAGGCTGGCCTTATCTGCCATTCAACATCCGTCGTTACACGCTCGCCGGTTTCCACGATTCTTTTTCACTCGCCGGAAAACGAGAACGGGAATGTCAATGTTACTTTCCTGGCCACGCTCAGCTAGTTCCTGCATTATGCGACACAGTGATTCAACGTTCGATATGCTTTACAATATACCGAATACTTGCCACGTATTTCTGCGACAATCGCCAGTCAACTTGGAAACAAAAAAACGCTACAAAGTGCAGGGATTATTGTTGCGGAAGCAACGTCACCTTTTATTATTCTGTCTTTGCACGTCAAGATTTTTATATTTTCAAACTTAATATTAAAAATGGATAACAAAGGTGGAAGCTGCAAATATGTATCTAGTATTATTATTTTATTTCATCTATTCCCTAGTAGCACAAAAATATTAAATGGATATTTTTTTCAAATATTAGAAAAATATTTTTTAAGCCACATTTTTTCATATGAGAAAAATATTGGAAATAAAGATTCATTTAATATTTAGAAAGAAATATTTTTCTCGTAACACGAAGTAAATGTTGCCTGGATATTTAAAAAGAAATATTGTATGTATATTTGAGTATTAAAAAAAGATTGAATCTCTTTTTAATATTATATGAATGTGTATACAATATTCAATTACTAGACAGCAGGCTTTATGCATTTATCACGAACAGTAAGTAGCTGTCATTTAAAATATTAACAACAGTAGGTGAATTAAAAGAGATCTCTTTTTTGGAAAATAAACTATGGTTGAAATATATCTACTAATTATTGAACGAAGATTTCTGAATAAAAAATTGCTGTATCAATAACGAAGATACGATACGATATATTGTAATTAAACAACAGAATTTATGCATTTATGATAAAAAGCAGTTCGAAACAGTGAAAACATTAGATGCATTGAAAAATACGTTTGTATCATTTTCAATCGATCGAACATATTGAGAGAGAAAATAATTTTATCGCAATTCCGATGGAAAATAATAAAAATCAATAGGTGCAGTTCGGAACAGTGAAAACGTTAGATGAATTTAAAAATACGTTTGTATTATTTTCAGTCGATCGAACATATCGACAGAGAAAATAAATTTGTCGCAATTTCGATGGAAAATGTTATGGTCAAAATCCAGTAACTGTACAAAAAAATTTATTCTTAACACTTGAAGGAGTTCGCCGGTGATTTTTTGAAAACTCGTTGCTCGCCATCGAAAAACATCAATATGCTATCGAAGAATATATCGTGAATGAATTACCGCGCGAATTAATTCCGCAGCTACAGATTTTTATTCCGTAGCGTTTGTAAATTATTTATCGGGGGCAGTTTGATTTTCGAAACGAACGTTCCAGCATTTTTCCGTGGAAAATGGCGGAGTGGACGTTGCACTTCGTTCCTCGGATTCATTTTTAACGGCACCTCGGGTGAACCAGAAATGGATCGGATGCATGGCGGAGGTCCGAGAGCGAATATCCTGGCGAATATCCACGGGCGTGGTTTGGTCTTTCTCACGTACCGGAACTCGGCCAGACGAGCCCGCGATTTGTCGGGGCCCTGTCCGACGGAAATTTACGTCCTGGTCGCAGGGTAAAAGCCGCGATAAGCGATAGAAGAAGACAGCCGCGGAGATTACGCGCGTTAAGAATTCGCCGCGGTATCAGTCTGGCCCTGGCGAAGGAACTTTTTCACGTAGCGCGCGCCGGGTTTATTTAATCACGCCGAGACTTTCTGCTCCGATTTATCGCCCCAGGGTTATCGATTTTCGGACGGAATCCAGGACTCCGACGCCGCGCCGTCCCACCATCACCCTCCTTTCTCAATCTAATTTGAACTTTCCAAGAGTTCCCGAACTCGCGGTTCCTGCGCAAAAAACTTGCGTTTTGTTAATCATTTGCAGGTGCATTAAATGCATAAAATGTGCATTCTAATAACAACTAGACTAATACAGTAAATATGCGATTTGGATTTTATAAGGGGTTATTTTACATCATATTATATTTTACATACAGTTGCAATATCATAACGTATAATAAATTGCAAGTGCATTAAATGCATGAAATCCGCATTCTAATAATAACTAGACTGATATAGTAAATATGCGAATTGGATTTTACAAGGGGTTACATAGAAATTCATTTTCTGATCTTATCGTATCATATTTTATGTACTGTTGCAATATCATATAATAAATTACAGACGCAATTATTTGCAAGTGCATTAAATGCATAAAATCTGCATTCTAATAATAATTAGACTGATAAGTAAATATGCGAATTGGATTTTATAAGGGGTTACACAGGAATTCATTTTCCTGATCTAATCTTATCATATTTTACATACAGTTGCAATATCATAACGTATAATAAACAGGCGCATTTATTTGCAGGCGCATTAAATGCATAAAATCCACATTCCAATATTAACTAGACTGATAAGTGACTTTTTTTAAATAAAAATAATAACTAGACTGATAAGGGACTTTTTTTTAAATAACAATTGAAGGAACTAATGTGAAGATAGCATTAATGTATTTTTTATTAACAATTCTACATTCGATACAAGAATGTATTTATACTGTTGTACGTTGAGAACTGTAAAACTCGTTGCAGTGTTTATCTTCATTTTCGTACACCATACTCGTCCAGTACGTACACGCTTTGAATAATTTATCTTCTTGTCAAGTATATGCACGTTTGAACTGATTAGTAGTTTTTAGTGGTTCGACCGCATAATGCCGCGCAGCGTAGAGCGCTTCGCGAGCACAGTTTCCAAGACAATACTTATCAATATTTATGAAGAACACGGTAATGAACCCTTTAAAATAAAATTTGTTTGCACACAATGCGTTCACCTTGTCCAAGGCGATTCTTCTCAGTTCCTGACGAAACACGATGCAACCGGAAGCGCTCATAGCGTATTAAATCAGTCGTCGTTCCTTTTGTTGAGGCGTTGAATTAGGAAGAATACGTCTTTGTGGAAACTGGTAATAAATGTTTTCTTTTCTCTTCGCTAATCTATTCAACCCATCTCGATTTGATCGCGGTCAGAATTTAAATTCGCAAGTTCAGGGTCAGTTTGCTCGACTCACAGGAAATTATAAACTAAACTAAACTACAAAATTATCAACATGCATGTGTGCGATCTGTACTCGGATTATGAACCACACAGTGACCTAATTCTTCAACTGCATAGTGTACATTTTGATGAAATTGAAATATGCTGTAAATCTCGACATTCTGAACCATTTTTTCCTGTACAAACAAGAAATGTTCTCTTTCAAAATGTCTGACATTCTTTAATCCTTACCATTGGAAGTTACTGTACCATTATTCAAAATATAGTTTACATCTTCAAATATTATCGTATCCAATTACTAAACATTTAAGTATTATGTTAGGTACCATATCAATTTCACATCCATCAAAATTTCGGTAAACTTTACGTTTAGAGGAGGTCCGATGACCTTGACCT
Source organism: Lasioglossum vierecki (assembly GCA_028455595.1). Classification (NCBI taxonomy): domain Eukaryota; kingdom Metazoa; phylum Arthropoda; class Insecta; order Hymenoptera; family Halictidae; genus Lasioglossum; species Lasioglossum vierecki. The sequence continues at coordinate 3,832,120 of CM052343.1, forward strand.
TGACATATGTTGTCAAAGACAACATTTTGAACAACTTTTGTCATTATAACTACCCAGTGATCGGTTTTAGTTTTCGAGATATTTACAAAAAACTATCGCGAATATTGTATTGAATTTTTAGGAGCATGCAGGAATGCGAAAAATTCAATAGAGTATTAGCGATAGGTTTTTGCAATTATCTCGAAAACTAAGACCGACCACCGAATAGTTGTAATGACAAAAGTTGTTCAGAATGTTGTTCTCGACAACATATGTCAAGGTCAAGGTCATCGGAGCTGCCTCCCCTAACTTTAAGGTTTATTAAAATTTCAGAAAAATAAAATACAATGTAACCATTCTAGGTCGAAAGAAATGTTCAATTGTCGAGTTAGAATAGTACCGATTTCAAAAGGTTAACACAGTTACGCAACCTCGAATAGCTAAGAACATGTGTGGTTGTCATCGGATTAAACATGGGGGAATGAATCTCAGACAGGGCCTTCCCCCACGTTCCGAGTTACTGTTTGGAAAAGAAAGTTACGCAACCTCGCGTCCCCCGGAATAAAAGGGAAAAATGGTGGAATAGAAGGGGAAAAATTCGTAGTAAAATTAAGACGGCGGATGTTAAAAAATTCCGATAAAATTTTCAAAGTATGAAGACGACAAGACGGATTGCCGGGAGGTTGCCCGAAGGGGTTTGAAAAATTCCGATGCCGGTCGCGATAGGAGCGATCGGTAGTCGAAAGCAGGCGCGGCTGGCGTTGCATAGCAGAATTCCGGGACGAAGAACGCGGGGCTCTCGAATTACAGAGAAACCAGACCGGTCCGGCGACGACGTAAGGAGTCCGTTACCGTTTTCGGGAGGGGCGAGAGCGGGAAATTAAGCGGAATTTTCGCGCGGTCTCGGCCAGTGGACAGCCGGGCGAGCGTTGCGTAGCCGTGAGAAGGCCAGCGCGGTCGGAGCAGACCGCAGACCGCGTCTGCGGTCCTTCCGCCTGCCGGTCCCGGCCCGCTACTTTTTGGACTTTGTTGCAACGGGCACGTTCATCGATCGCCGCCGTGAAACGTGGCCGCGGCCGTCCCAGCATCCGGACGATGAATTAAGCTCTTGACCGCAGAAGTGGAGGCCTGCCGATCGTCTTCCGTTTTAAAATCGACGGTTCCCTCCCCCTCCGATTTTCCTCCGCACCGGCCGCCGACGCCGGAAACGAAATGAACGGCCACGCGTCCGTTCCATCATCGAAGCACAATTCGAACGGGAATTGGGTCCACGGATTAGTCTGTCCACCCTCGAGAACCGGTCCTCAACCGACTCTGGTTCTTGCGTCCAGCTAGACTCAACATTGCCTTTGTTGCATTCCGGAAGAGGGTTAATAAACGTATTTTTATTTATTTAAGGTAAAGAAACACTAGAAGTTAGCCCCCCACATGTTGAATCAACCCTAGAAAAATATTTATTAAGCCACATTTTTTTCATATGAGAAAAATATTGGATCTGAATATTGTATACATGCACAAGAAATATAAATTGAATGTTTAAAAAATATAAGCTGCATATTCAGAGAATATAAATTAGATATTTAAAAAATGCAAGGTAAATGTGAGGAAATATTGCGTGTCCATCGAATTTAAAATCGATAAGCTTCGAGACGGAGTATCGATCTGGCCCCCGTAAAGGTCAATCGACGCGTTCTTGAAAACTGTACCGCGGAAGGTTGGCTCCCTTTCAATGACGGCCAAGTGAAAGTTGGACGTCTAGACGTATTTATTACTAGAGCGACAGACACCGTGATTTTATTCCTGTCACGGTGACACCGAAGCCGCCTGATTGACGTAGGTGTTGCACCGATTTCGGCTAAAAATAGGTGTCTGTATATGGCACGCGCGGGAAATGTCCGGCTCGTGGCATCGCTCCATCCGAGCAATTGGCACCATTTCCGATTGCAACGCTGCGAACTGCGTCGAACGTGCGTGAAACATTGATCAAAGCACGGTGCCGCATCCCCCACACCCGTCCTATAGGCGACGACCAACCATACTCACGAACCCCTCATCCTCATTAGATCGGTGGGAAACAAATGATCCATTTAAAGATGCAACACTTGCAAGTCTTCTCATTCAATTGTTCTTAAATGCCAATAAAGTCAATCCTTGAAATAAAGATACCTGCTGTCATCTCCCTGCAGTAACCCTCCTAAAAATTTATGGAATTAATTCCAGCATATTCTGGAATGGTTAAAAATGTTTGAACGATAAGTGGTCCTTCTAAAAGCTTTAAACAATATTTGGTAATTATATAGAAAAGATCTGCGTATTCCGATTTTGATGAAATTTTAATATGTTATAGATTTCGACATTTTAAACAACTTTTTCCTGAACCAATATAGGGGGGTCGCTTTTAGTTTTCGAGATATTTGCAAAAGACTATCGCTATTATAATTTGGCGGAGCATGCAAGAATGCGAAAAATTCAATACGGTATTAGCTATAGTTTTTTGCAAATTTCTCAAAAACTAAAAGCGACCTCTCTATATTGGAAAAGGAAAAAGTTGTTCAGAATGTGTTGCTGCATGACCTTTTCTATATAATTACCAAATATTTTAAGTCTAAAATAAAATTTGTAGTAGAAATAAATTCGAGAGTAGAACAGCTCAAACTGGCAATCGATTTTATTTGCCCTGTGAAAGACATCAAAGATTTTGTTAATATTTAAGATTTAATAATTTATTCTTATATGAAAAATCTTGTACCTTAATGGAAGAATGTATAATCAATTTTTAACGATAAAAAATGTTTAGGGGACTTCAAATCACCGTGTGGATATTTTGTCAACTTTCAATTAAACCAGACGGCCAAATTAACCTGGATCCCTCGGAAGCTCGACAAACGATCCTCGAGAGTTTCGCGAAACTTGAGCGTCGTCGAAGTAGACAAAACTAAGTGCCGCCGCAAATTCCAGATAGGCGATTTTCAACTCCAGGTATGCGTGAAACGCGCCCCTCAAATATTTACCAACACGATCGTCCGCTGATCTACCGTAGTCGCTCCATTTGCAGCGTCAATTATTGTTGCGACAGGAAGTGACTGTCGGTCATTCTTCGAATAAATTAATACGCGAGGAGGAGGATCAATGGGAAACAAGAAACTGTTGCTCGTGGTTCTTGAATTGCAATTAGAATTTGCATTGTATACTAATCGACGAGCTCCGAGTTTGATTGAGCCATGCGTGCCCGATAAATAAAAGATCGCCAGTGAAAAACAGAATATCTCCAGCGTCGAACAATACTCGAGGATTTAGGATAATTTATTTGAACGTTGAAGAATGTCGTAATCTATAACATATTAAAATTTCATTAAAATCGGAGTACGCAGACCTTTTCTATATAATTATGAATTTTATTTTCGGCGCGACGGTTCGATCATTTTTTTACATAACAAATAGTTATTTTATGGGATGTATTATTATTATTATTTTACCCAGATGTATAGGAATTTTTTACCAGCTGTGATTGGGAATTCGGTAGAGTGTTTGGCGGTCGCCGGAAAATATCGATTGGCGGGTAATTGACGATCGATCGTGAGTCACGACACGGCGGGACATCTTCCCGAAGATGATCCAAGTCGCGTATCGAGGATTCCAGAACGTCCTTCGCCTGTTCTCCGCAGTTAGAGGCGAAGTCTTGTTACAACAGAGGTGAAAGTCGGATGTCTAGACGTGTTTACCCGCTGCGCGGTGTGCGCGCCGAACGCCGCAATCGCGGCTCCGTTGCGCCAGCAACTCGGATGGACGGGCACAGACCTCGGTTTCCTCGTAAGTAACCGGCCACTCGAGCGTGTTTCTGCACCGACGGCGACATTGTGTACCCACAATCCGCGGTGTACGTGTCTGGCACGCGTAAACGCGCCGCTTCTGTCTCGCGTTTTCCAAAACTGAGCCCCGTTAGCACGCGATCGCGTCGTATCGCCGCACAGTGGGCAATTCGGACGAAATTTGTTTAAAATCAAGGAACATTCGATAGAAATGAGATAGGGCGATGAAATTTTTTTGTAATTCAAGCTGAAACTTTGTACAATATAGGAAAAATAGGGAAATTATCGTACAAATATTTTTTAACCTTGATAAGATTTGTTAAACTTGTAGAATTTAAAAAAATTGAGGTTATTGATAGAATTTTTTTTTAATTGAAGCTGAAACTTTGTATAATATTGGAAAAATAGGAAGTTATAGGAAAAATAGAAAATTGAAATTTTCCAGTACCGCTTACTGCGAGTCTGGTGTGCTCGAAAACGACAACATTTTGGAATTTAGAACCGATAGCAGATTCGATGATTCCGAAATTCCTCAGGATATTACAATACCCCGGCGGCCGTTCTAAAGGATCTGAAATCCCCGTAGAGTGCACGTCTTCCATCCAATCTTCCCAGGAACCGCTAGGTAATTCCCAAAGAGCTTACCAAGAAACATATGTTCTGGATTACTATCAACCGAAAGCCGAGCTCCGGTTAGTGTACCTTTCATGGCTGGTGAGAATGGTCGAGGAAAATGCGAATCGAGTAAACCTCTGCCCACACGCTCAAGTGAACGGTAGCAATTTGTCTACATTGCGCGCGTACCACCGAGCTGTGTAACTCTGGGAAAGAAAATTAATTAATTAGGGGCTATGCGAATTCTATAATTCACAGAGACTATAATATACGTTCCTACTATAATAGAGATGTTTATAATAGATGTTCCTACTCGTGACAAAACTCGTAGCGAAATTAAATGTTGAACCATTCTTGGTAATTCTTTACTGTATTGGTTTTCTCATCGATTTCGATGATCTTAAAATATGTTGTCAATATCATCATTTTAAACAACTTTTTTCTATACATGTTGTCGCCGTTCGATTTTAGTTTAGGAGATATTTGCAAAATACTGTTGCTGATGCTATGTTGAATTTTTCGTATTTCTGCACGCTCCCGTGGCAACGCAAACGAAAATTCTTTTACGTATATGTTTTATATTGTAGACCTGTTTTATTAATTTTCTGTTTGATTAGAAACGCCGTTAAGATCATATGATCTATGCTGACATACGAAAATTCAATACAGTATTAGCAACAGTATTTTGCAAATATCTCGAAAACTAAAACCGTTCGGGGGTAACATGTATAGATAAAAATTGTTCAGAATGATGACCTCGACAACTTGTTTCAAGCTCATCAAAATCTTTTGGTAGTTATTCTTATACATCAAGATAAACCCAGCAGAATTAAAAATATATCTAAAGAAAAATCTCCTGCATTACCTCTTTCTAAAATCATCCGAAAAGAAGAATATTTTAGTGCGTGAGGGGGTCAAAGAGGAGAGTCGAGTTGTCTCCGTGGTGAGGCGCGAAGGCCGGTGTGCCCGTGAAATTCCTGGCCGCGAAACCGCAGAGGGCTTAGCGTTTCGATGATCGGGAACTGGTTCGACCTCCATGGGGTCGTCTGGCTGAGTGTCGAAGAGAGACAGGAAGAGTAGAGTAGGACGAAAGAGAAGAAAGAGACAGAAAAAGGCGACAGGACCGGTCGAAATCCGCGACGACACTTTTCACGGTGCTTTTACGGCCCCGGGTGTGCGCCGGGTGGCTGTTTTTATGCGGCAAGCGCAACAACCTCGACCCAGTCCCTGACGAGGCCGCGACCCGCAACGCGCACCGTAACCGGGTCGTAACCTCGACCTCCTCCGCGGTTGGTGTCCCCAGAACCTGGCCATTCCGGCGGGACAAGGGGGGTCGAGGAGGGAGGGAGGGCGAGAGGTTCGTCCGCCGCGAATAGGACGGACGAGAAGACCGGCCCGGATTTGCATACGAGCCCGGGAGCTTCGTGGAACGACCTGTCGCCGGAGTGTCCCGGCGGACCAGTCCCCCTTCTGTCCTGAAAGAACCTGGGGGAGAGCGGGACGGTTTTGCATAACCTTGGGGCTGTCTCTTCTTCTCGAGACGCCGTTCGGCGATCGTCGTCTCCTGCGGTTTCTGGATCGATGCCGGACTCTTGGGGAGCCGGAGGACGTCTTTTTCGTTATTGACGTGCGGGCTGATTCAAGAGCGGTCCTAGCTAAGAAACTTAGGGGATGCTGAGTCTCCAGGCGCGGCGTCAGACGTCTACACCGTGCAAAAGTTCCTTCAACCAGGAGGCGACCGCTAACTTGATTTTTGCCGGCTCTCCCTTCGTGCCGAGTGGCTCCAACTTTTTCCTCTTCTTCTTTCTTGGATAGATACGTCGAACGCGCCCCGTGGAAACGTCGAGACCCTTTGAGCTACGTCCTCCTTAGATAGTTGACGGGGAAACGAGCCAGCGTGCGCGCAACAACCTCTCCCTAAATTAAAGTCAATTTACGAAATCCCCGAGCGATCGTATTTCCCGAGTCGCCTTCCACGAATTTACGTGCGCGTATAAAAATCTTAGGGAGGACGAGCACAGGGACGGCGGATGCGCGAGGAACGGGCCTCCTCGGTTCGCAAAGATGAAAAATTCCATACATTCGTGAAAAGCTGGCCGCCTCCTGTGCCCGTGATTTCCCTTGTGCTACGTGATATCGCTCGCGCTTTCTCTCTCTCTTTGAGCCACCTCGGATCTCGAGGATAACAAGGGGAAACCAGACGGAAATATCCTGTCGAGGTGCCGCGAAACCTTCACCGAAATCCTGGCTAAAGATAGACACCATGGATGCTGATTAAAAGAAATGTACGAGTTGTTTTGGAAATTTTCGATACCCGGTGTCGTTGGCGAGACTCCCACCTCCGCAGCGTTGGCTCCGCTACCGCCCCCGTGGACCGGCACATCCGATAATTACCTTCGCCGTCTCCGGTAATAATACCTTCTTCTCTTAGAGATCGTCGCCGCCGCCTATGAATCAACCTTGCCGATAAGAGCGATAAAGAGGTCGGCTAGTCTAGACGATTACGCAATTCCCTGAAAAGGCATTGATTGACGTCCTCCCACCGCCCCACTCCGGCTAGATGAGAGGCTTCAGGTACTCATCGCGTTCCCGTCGGCTTCTCGCTGTCCTCGTTGTCGGCGTCTTTGTCACTCGGCTCGCGTGTCGCGGATCTCAGACGTCGGGAATCACAGGTATAGCGCGTGGAACTTTGGGAATTTCGCGAGAGTGTAACGCGATCCACCAACCCTCCCCCCGGATCACAGCGTGACGAGGATTTTATGCGAGTTCGAGGACGTGTCGTGATCCCGAGATAGTTCCTAGCAACCCTGAGTCTGTCATCTTGAATCACGCACGAATATGTCCTCGTCGTGTCGTTTAGACTAAATTTTGACGCGTCGAACAATTTTCTAATTTTAATAATTGCACTGTCGAGTTTTATGCATTTTTAGAAAAATTTTTAATATTGAAGATGTTAATGGGTGACGTATTATCTATTAAAATTATTAAGGGAAGAAAGAACATTCTACTCGGTTTCTATCTTGCAATCGACACACAATTTTTATTTTGTACACCTTACGTTTAACGATGGCAGCTCCCATGACCTTGACCTTCACATATTTTGTCAGGGACAACATTCTGAATAACTTTTGTCATTACAACTATCCGATGCTCAGTTTTAGTTTTCGAGATAATTGCAAAAAACTATTGCTGGTACTAAATTGAATTTTCCGTATTCGCGCACTGCATCGCACATGGGTCACATACAAATATTTGAGTTTTTGCTATGTTTATTTATCTAAGGTGCAGCTCATTCGAAACTATGGCAGCCTTACGCTTCCACGGAGCGTACGCAAATACGTAAAATTGAATTTAGTACTAGCAATAGTTTTTTGCAATTATCTCGAAAACTAAGACCGAGCACCGGGTAGTTGTAATGATAAAAGTTGTTCAGAATGTTGTCCTCCACAACATATGTCAAATAAAAAAAATATATATATAACGTAACTTGTCTAACTCGAAAATTAAACATTTCTTTCGACCTAGAATAGTTACATTGTATATTATTTTTTAGAGTCAATTACTAGCAGTTATTGTTTGCTTCGTCGAGTCGCTAAGATCGTCATCCGTGCCACCAGAGGCGGATTGTCGAAGAAATCGGTAACGAGATATTTTATAATTGTTTATAATGATACACACTGCTGAGCAGCTTTTACTAAACGACCAGGAGCGTAGGGTACATCGTAAAATCGTAGTTAGTACATCGTAAGCCCCCGTTGGATCCAAGCGATTCTTGTTTCGAACATGTTTCCATTTACCAAATGGTTTACGACTTTAAAGGCGACTCACCTCGCGCGGAGACTCTCGCATGAGCGTGCATAGTCGATTATCTCGGAATCCATTGCACGGGGAGGAAAAAATGTTTTTATGAAAATTAAATGGCACGCATTTCCCGTATACTATCAATTTCGTGGAGAGCTTCCACGCAGCAGGTAAACGTTGATTTATGCGACGAGCAGCTTCACGATGCTCAATTTTCTGTTCTATTGATAATAAATTCTAAACATGATATTCACGGTTATGGCCGCCGCCGGATACCGACAAAAGAAATAAGGAATCCGCTATGGTTAGCGCAAAAAGAATCATTTCCCATCCACTCCGGTTGAATTACCAAAGATACCAGACGAGGAATCATCGTCCGTTTATCGATGACCGTGGTCGATAGTTAAACAGGGTCGTGTTAACGTTACGGCTATAAAGCGTCGGTCGAGGAGAATCGTTAAGGGTTTCCACTCTCGGTGATCTCGTCGCTCGACGATTACGATCGACGATTTTTCACTTTCGGCCGTTCCCTTCAACGACGTTGCATAATAAAGCGGCGTTCGGTGCACTGTCATTACCGGAGCCACCGCGGATAGGTGCACGCTCGCCAGAGCGCGTCCTGATCGCGTGTTTTCGCGGGACACTGGAGTGCTCGGTTAGATCTCGCCTGGAACTGTAACGCTTAAACTTCCATCATCCATCACCCACTCTTTCCGTATGATTGCCACAGGTCTTGCGCTCCAAATTCACCCTTTCGACAAGGTTTAGAGAACTTATGATACATTATACATTATACTAATAGTCAATTATAATAATATTATAATTATATTATGTTATATTATAATATAATATAAATAATTATATAATAAATATAATATCATAATATTAGTCAATTACATTCATTTGAAGAGGGAAGCTAGAAATGACTGGATGGAAAAGCTCTGAGTACTCCGATTTTGATGAAATTTTAATATGTTATACAGCAACACATTCTAAACAACTTTTTCCTTTTGCAATATTACGGGATCGCTTTTAGTTTTTGAGATATTTGCAAAAAACTATCGCTAACACCGTATTGAATTTTTCGTATTCCTGCAAGCAACGTAAACCTGTTGCGTGACCGCATCTTTTCATTTTTTGTTTGTCTGTTTGTGTTTACAATGAAAAACTAAATAAATGCAGCTGTGGAGTATGTAGGAATGGGAAAAATTCAATACAATATTAGCGACAGTTTTTTGCAAATATCTCGAAAACTGAAAACGATCCCCATATATTGTAAAAGGAAAAAGTTGTTGAAAATTTCGAAATCTTTAACATATTTCAAAATTATATATTAAATTATGAATATATATGTATATATTATATATATTATATATGTTATATATACATTATAATTATTATTAAATTATATATTAAAATTTCATCGGAGTACGCAGACCTTTTCTATATAATTGCCGTTGATCCTCTCCTCTGACGATTGAATGTAACTTTTAGGCGAACTCTGCGAATTCAGGAGAGCACTACTGGCCATTCGAGCGAGTCCGTTCCACGACCGAACTCCTGCGGGACACGCGGGCGCGTCTTCGAAGCCGATCGACCGATAGCGTTATTATAGTTATTATTATATCGTTCATAAGGAGGCAACCGTGATCTGTCAGAGCGTAAATTTCCGCTAGTTTTCTAGCTCGTTAACGCCGTTCCACCACCTCCTTTTCTACCTCGTTCCACCTGCGTTTTCTCCCTCATTATTGTTTACCCATTATCCCCATGGAACTCGCGTGCACACGTACACGGGCGTGCGCGAACGCGCGCGAAAGAGAAAGAAAGAGAAAGAGCCCGCGCAACTGCACCAGGTTCATTGTCCTCCGCGTCTCTTTAGGGGATCCCCCGTGAGCCTGCCGCAGATTTCTATAGGAAAAGTACGAGATCCCCGGCATCGCGCGGCGATCGGCTTTATCTTTTATCACGTCGGATCTACGATCGTTCGCGGCGATCGCGAGACGAAATTTTTCTTGATCGAGCGACGATTGTTGCAGGTCGAGTGGCTTTATCTTTGGGAAATTCGTGAGATCTTCCGAGGACATGGTTCGGCGGAATTTAATTGGAATCGTATCTCTCGAATCGATGACAGTTATCGATTCACTCTTCTCCCGACTTTTCGAGTACTTCCGTCGACGATCGCCGCGGGTTCCTACGGATTTATTATGTTATCGAGTGTACAATCTAACGCGAGTTAATTTCAATAATGGTTTCACTTTGCTCCCATAGTAAAATCCGTAATGGTTGCAATAAATCGCCGCGCGACCCCCTTCTTCTTCGTAAATTACGCGAAGGAAATGTGACTTTATAATGATCAGCAGTTTAGATCGCCGATAATATTTATGAACGCCGCGGCGTTATTTATTTTTCATAATAATTTCATCGAAGCCAGCCAAGTAAACGGGTAATATCGTATATCATCGCCGGTGCTCGTTACCGAGATTCTGATATTTATGTACTTGCGAGGAGCCCTCTTTTATTGCAGTGGACAAATATATAATAAAACGTACGATCTCATAAAACATTTCTGTCGCTTCGAATCTGCTCAATCTGACTATCGATGGAAGAATTAGAAAGCTTCTATTCTATCTGACGAGCATCGTGACTAAAATGTGGCTTATCAAAAATTCGGAGAATCCATAGGCATAAAAGCACACGCGATGAATAGAAACTTTCTTCCTTTAAAAAATTATGAACCACGAAGAGAAGTCACTGTGGCGGACTAACAAATAATGGCGTGACAGCAAAATGTGTCGTCACTCTTTTTACATCATTTTTTCACACAAAATAAATATTTTAGAAATTTTTAATTGAAAGATTTTATATTATAAATACTACTTATAATATAATATACTAAGAAATAAAAACATTTTTAATGGCAAACGTGGTCTCGAACAGGATGATTCAAATCTTAATCCAAACGTTTGGGTAATTCCTACAATATATATAATATATAAAATATATATATATAATATTTAACATATAAAATAATATAAAATATATATTATAAAATAATATATAAAATAAATAAATTGATTGTCAGTGATCTCCACTTCCATTAAAATTTAAGAAACGCGTTACTAAAAAATGACACGCGACTGCAAGTCAGCCCCATCGTTCCCAACGCGCTCAGCGAACTTTCCTTGCAAACAGACGTCCGGATTTTTCAATTCAATTTTCCAGAAAGCAGAACAACGTCAAAAAAAGTGGTACGTATCCTCCGGCTTGAATAGAATCGCAGATCCCTGGCAGGATCCGAATATCAGAGTAAATATCCTTAAGAGATTACCGAAAGATCGCAAATAGCCGAGAGTCGGCCGTAAACGATCAATCTTCCGGTTATTCCGCGCAATATCCGAGAGAGCAATCTTTCGTCGAACCCGCGCGGCAGGTTGATGCGCGCAGTTTCGTGGAACATTGTCGGGGAGCGAGTTCACGGGTCGAGCCGGTTTGCCCCAAGGAATTCACGGGCGTTCGACGTCGATCCGAATGACCGAGGCTAATAAAAGGCAAAATAAGAGGAACGCGGTGACGTCTGGTCACTGTCTGGGCTCTTCGGCCGGCCCGAGAAAAAGGACAGAGGCGAGTCCAGGCGGCGGAGGAACGATGTGTCTGCGTTGTATGCACGCCGAAGAGAGACCTCTGCAGTCAGCGACTGAGTCATTAGGCATAATAAGTGAAAAGTCGCGTAGACACTGACGCGACGCGCCCCGTGTACTTGACTTTGATTCGCTCGGCGTCTTTTGCCGAAACCTCTCTCTCCTTTCTTTCTTTTCTTCGTTTCGTGTCGTTTCTTTTCGACGACCCCCGCCGCGATCTCGAGCCGGGCTCTTCCGAGACCGAGACTTTTAGCCACGATGACTGGACACAGAGATTACAAGTGGATAAGTGAGACATTAAATCGGCCCACGATTTCCGGCGCGACCAACTCGTTGCAACTTTTTCACCGTCGCACAAGGAAATCGCACGGCGACGAGATCTACGCCGAAACACGGAGGTGAATAATCAGTGCGAGGAATTCTTCGGATGCTTCCGAGATCTTTAAGAGATTTTCCATTCGATTTGTTCAGACTCCTCTGATTTGTTCAGTTTTGCTGTTTTTTTGTTTCCACGATTCCAGCTTGCTTGATCGAAATGCGTGAGGGAGGATGATTCATTCGTTAACGTTTTATTGCATGAGTTTTTTTGGTAATTATATAGAAAATGTTACGCAGCAACACATTCTGAACAACTTTTTCCTTTTCCACTATAGAGGGTAGCTTTTAGTTTTTGAGATATTTGTAAAAGACTATCGCTAATATTGTATTGAATTTTTCGTGTTCCTGCATGCTCCGAAAAATTCTATACAGTATTCGCGATAGTCTTTTGCAAATATCTCGAAAACTAAAAGCAATCCCCCTATATTGGAAAAGGAAAAAGTTGTTCGAAATGTCGAAATCTATAACCTATTAAAATTTCATCAAAATCGGAGTACGCAGACCTTGTCTATATAATTACCAAAAATATTTTTAAAAATTAAAAGAACATTTTCAATGCAGCGAAGGGTTAAACATTAATCGCTTCATACCAAAGAATGGAGCCAGACTTCGGTTCATAATCATTGAAAGTAATGTGAAGTGTACACAATTGTTATTAGCAATATCCATAAAATAAATACAAAATTTACTACCACTAAAATTGAAAATCAAATAAACAAACCCGCAGTCTAATTATGAGGAGGATGATACCCGTTCATCTGCTCCCAGAATGTTGCTAATTAATTGCCTCAGACGAAAGAATGGACTTCGTTTCAAAAACAGAATCGCCACGTAAAAAGAAGATGCTTCCTCCGAGAAGCTATTATTGTTATATTACGAACAGACACCAGGACCCCGGCAGTCATAAAGCGATCTGTGAGGGCCTCTGACGTATTATTAAGGACAATCACTACTCGTTAACCGAGTAATTTTTTAATCACAGATTTCCATGCAGACGCAATTAAAGATGAATAAAAAGTTGCCCGGTTTATTCCGTCCCGCAACGAGTGCAAATCGGACGTAATTTAAACATTTAAACTGATGCCAATATTAGATATTTTAACCGTAGGTGACTATAATTGAAGGCGAACAAGGGTGGAAAGAGTTTTATTCGAACGAATCAAAGCTCTGTTCTTCTGTGATTATATCGAGAAAACGGGGAGGATTGAATTTAGCGCTGCCACTTGATCGGAACGAAATACGGGATTACCAGCTCGCCGAATAAATCTGTTCACTTTTGCACTTTCATTTTTCAGATATTGTCCATCAATGTTTTCATCGCTAATGCTTTCACACAGAACATCGGTTGCATTGCATTATTATTTTATTATTTTATTATTTTTGAGTCTTTCGAATTGCTTGCTATCCGCGTTAACAAGAAAGTAAATTCGGTAATTATATAGAAAATGTCTTTGCGTACTTCAATTCTGATGAAATTTTAATATGTTATAGATTTCGACATTTTGAACAACTTTTTCCTTTTACAATATAGGGGTATCGCTTTTACTTATCGAGATATTTGCAAAAGACTATCGCTAATACTGTATTGAATTTTTCGGAGCATGCAGGAACACGAAAAATTCAATACAGTATTCGCGATAGTTCTTTGCAAATATCACAAAAACTAAGAGCGACCCCCTATATTGGAAAAGGAAAAAGTTGTTCAGAATGTGTTGCTGCATAACATATTAAAATTTCATCAAAATCGGAGTACTCAGAGCTTTTCTACGTAATTACCGTGATAATAAACCCGAATCTTTTTTTCAACGAACTTTATTCAATAATACATTTTCATATTTATTTTTTTTTGCAAATATCTTCTTCATTAAAGTTCATTGAAATTTTTCATTAAAATAGCGAAATTACTGTCCACCCAACCCAATATAAAACTCAATGTACGCGTAAACTGAGATTTTTTGAAATTGCAACGCGTTTCGTGGCAGCCACAGAAATATTTCTTTGCGTTAATAGAGTTTACCAGAAAAAATACATATATGTACAACGACACCGAGGTCGGCAAAGTGTTTTCTTCCCATAACATCGGTGAGATAGTACGGCCCGTAAGACAGTCTCTTTGGATTCCCCCTAAACGGTGTCCAGCTCCCGGAGTTCAAATATAAGATCGGATGACGTTAAGCTGGATGGCTGCTGACGAAAAAAAAGAAAAAGAAACGGAATTCCACGCGGACACAACGAACACGATTAATTTGTAGCCTCTCGCGGTATTGTGAAATACGCGCGACACTAATACGACGCGACGGAATGAGAAAAAAAAACAAATACGGAATAAACTATAAATAATATATTGTCCGGCTTCCTGCCAATGAAATACTGCCGCGAGCTCGGCATAGCGTAATCGGTTTTAATTTACATATTAATGCATTCCTTTGCGAGGTGAAAAATCGCCTGGCGGTCGCAAAACAACCTACAACGTCACGACGCGACGGCGAGACTTGCTCGGGAAACCGTGAAAAATAACAGCGCGCCGATATTTACTTTTGCCGGCGGAGCAACAACAATAACAACTGGCTGCTTTAATTATTTATGCCGCGCGAGATGAATTTAATTCCTGTTTTTATTTTTTGACCGGAGATTGAAGAATCAGAGAATACTACATAAGCTAATGGGAAAGGGTAACTTTCGCGAAGATGAATATAAAAAGTGAAGTATTTTGTGGGTTTTCCAAGAGGAAAGAAAATAGTCTCGAGAAAATTTCATTTGTATTGGTTGAAAGGTATACTTTTGTGAAGATAAATCGAAGATATTAGGCAGGCTAAATGTTTTCTCTCCACACCGTGTGTAGAAGCAAAATGTAAATAAACGGCGCGCCGAGATAAGCTTACGTTGACACGAAGCGTGCAGGAATACGAAAAATTCAATACAGTATTAGTAATAGTTTTTTGCAAATATCTCGGAAATTAAAATCGAGCGGCGGTAACATGTACAGGAAAAAGTTGTTCAGAATGATGAGCTTGACAACATATTTCAAGGTCATCAAAGTAAATAATTACTAACATTCTTCGTAGCAGATAAAAATAAGGCGATTGTTTGATTGTACATTCTTTGGACCTGTCCCATATTTTTGAAGAGGTGATAGATAACTGTTCGACGCGTTGATATTCGTTAATGTAATGGTAAAGGGATTACCGCATCATCTCTACATTGATACGAGAAAACAGAATATCGAAATATCGATAATCTAGACTGACAATTTATTCACTTTGGCCGTACGAAAGCATAAACTGGTGATCTATCAATATGTATCCAGCGAAATGTAATTAACCGTAACGTCGCTGACACGATCATTAGCCGCACAAATTCGACGGAATAATTACAAGCGCGTCGAGCCCGATCCCGCGACACCGAAACACCATTTTTAGATTCGTCTCTGAGGAATGCGTGAATCATTGCTACTTTCGATAGCTCTCGCCAGAAAAGATATCGTTAACTTAAATTTACGATCGTTTTCGGTAGAACGAGAATGGCGTTTTACAAGAAACTTATCGAACCTAGCCAGACACAGGAAATTTAGACACTCCTACGATTCTCTTTGCTTCTGTGAAAGAATTCCCCTTAATTCGCCGAGACAGATTTTTATACGTGTTCCTCGCCGGTAATAATGGTAACAAACAACCATTTGGGGAAGAATGTCATCCTCATTAAGATCAAGGAGCTGGACTTTAATGCAGTTCCAACCGTTTAGGATAACTCTAACCTTGAGGGAGTAACGAAATAAAAAATGGTGTCTGTGATAAGCCCGGTGCCATCCCCAGACTAATTGATTTGCAGCATAAATAAATGACAAGATTCTAAATTTCCTTTGATCTTCACCATAGTTACATACGCAATACATTCACAATGGTCTGACACCCAACCGTTGAGATTAAGGCCAGTTAAAAATCAATTGACCCAAGTAATACGCCCAGGGAAAAAATGCCAAAACCGTGCTGAAATATTGAACAGTAAAATGTAGGAAAATTTTCTCTTGATAGCTGGAGTCTTCAATGGACCACACGGTGGGCAAAAAACGGTGCAATTTGTTTGGCTGTCTGGTGATACTGCGATTCGCGGTATCGCGTTAATGGTCGTCACGACAAATCCGTTGAACTCTCGGGCGGAGTTGAGGTCGCGGTATCGCGGGTGTCGGTTATCGAAATTCTCGGAAGAATGCGACCAAACGGAGAAAAGGTCAAGAAAGAGGCTTCCGGCGTTATCACCAGGAAGACCGTGAACCGTCCATGATCGTCCGAATCGGCTCACGCGATGGCCACGGTCCGTGTGTCTGTGCGAGATCTTCTTCCCGTTAGGAAACACCTCGGCGGCCACACGATCGACACCTCGTAATTTATTAACGAGATGACCCACCGATAGTCGGAAGGATTAGGCGTTCGCAACGCGCACAGTAGCCGTCAGGCTTGCCAAAGTCCATTAAGCGGATCGGCGAACAGCTGGCCGGCTTCTTTGTCTCTCGGACCGGGCCCGGTCCAATAACTAGTAGTCATCGAGTCATCGCCCGTAATAAATTCGATTCTAAATAGAACCCAATAGCGGTCCCAAGAAACCGTGGTTCCTGTGAGCGCCTCTCTCTCTCGTCTTCCAATCACCTGCGGTCATCCAACTTGACTTTCTCGAATCCCCAGTCACGAGTCATCTTGAGGAGCAATTGGAGACCTTGGCGGGAAATCGTGATTCAAAACGTTTTATACATTCCTGTATACAGAAAAGGTATTAATTAATAAGGTTCAAAAAAATTAATTTAAGCTTTCCACGTTTGGATCCTTGTGTGGATGATTTTCACGAAAGAAGAAAACTGCGTCTGAAATTATAACAGACAAAGATGTTATAATTAAATAATTAAATTTGAAACTAACAATAGATACAAGAAACTGCAAAAAATACATAAAATTTTTAATATATTGTTTGAACAAAAAGCATCTGTTAAAATTATCTTGCACACAATTAAAAAAGGAAATCGAATATTTTCGACCGCTGATTTCCGACATATCTCAAAAAATTTGACAACCAACTTTGAGGGTTGTTTTCACCCCTTCAAAATGAATGGTTACCAATAAAAAAACACGTCTGAAATACTTTTTAAGGAACTACAATCTCCCATAAGTTTCATCAAAATCGTTAACTTTCACCAAATTTTCACGGCTCTCCAAAGTTACTTTGGGTGGTAGCAACCAGCTGTTCCGATAAACGTGTCCGCGTTAAGCTATCAGGCGAAAATATTCTGGATCCTCGGGGTCGCACGAGATACAAGTTCGCCGAGAAATTCTCGTTCGTCGAACGAGAATGATTTTCGTTGGTTGGACGTGCTTGGACGAGAGGAGAGGAGCAGGGGTGGATGACGGGTAGGGGACACGGAGGATTCAGGAGAAACGACCGCCGCTACGGGGAAGACATGTGAAAGAGGAGACGCAGTTGACTGCAGACGCAGCGACTGGCCGTGCGACTGGTCAGCCTCTTTCTTCCATTATTCCTCCTCCTCCTCTTCTTCTTCTTCTCCCTGTTCTTCGGTCAGTTTCGTCTTCGTCTTCTGCCGAGGCAGAGAACGTTTTCTTTGCCTCCGCCTGGCCGATGTTCGCCAGGGTGACCGACCTCTCCGTGTCTCGCGCCTGCCACCATGCGAGAAGCGGATCGCCAGTATCCGCCGGTTTTTGCGAGGAAGGCAACCCGCCGCGAGCACCGACCGAGTCGAATTGTTGATACCCGCTTTTCAGGAGGATTAAAAAGCCTGCCGGCTGATCGGTCCGACGCGAATCCATTCGATGAGCGGTTAGAAATAGATGGAACTGCCGGGAACCCAGGTGGAGGCCCGGAGGATTTCGATTAAGGAACTCGGCGCGATACGATTTTAGGGATTGTCGCGCCGTCGCGACACCAATGTTCTGTGGCAATGTAACTTGTACAACGAGGAAAGGCTCGAATTAATGAACAAATTAATAGCTAAACCAAATATAAAAGCTTGTCACTACATGTTATCATTTTTTAAGAGCTGTGGTCTTTTTTGTAATTATGTTGAAATAAATCTCATATGAGATTTTCTAATATAAAAAAAACTTATCCGCGCGCTGATTGCAAAGCCGAGGAGGTCTCAAAAATAATATCGATAGGAAGATAGAAAGTATTATGACATACTTATACTTTATACGTATTATGACATTCTTTTGTATTGTTTTTTTAAGCTAACTTTGAAACTTTGTGCCACTTTTGATCGATTAATTTATTAATCGCCCAACTCATTGATCAGTGCCATCCATGTACTACGTTCCGTGTGGTACAAGCGCACTCGACTATCTGCCAGACACTGATTGTCGAAACCGTGGCAAATAATGTAATTAAATGCTTCTAAGTGCAAGTTAAAAGTGAACATAATATATGTGGAGACTTGAAATTGCTATTAGTTACCAGAATGATGGCGAAAGATCATCGAACAAAATTTGAAAATATTTTATTGATTATAGTTCATTGCTTAAATAAAAGAAATTATATAGAAACGGTCTGCGTACTCCGATTTTGATAAAATTTTAATATGTTATACAGCAACACATTCTGAACAACTTTTTCCTTTTCCAAAACAGGGGGTTGCTTTTAGTTTTCGAGATATTTGCAAAAGAACAGGCCTCGGAACAGGTTTACGTTGCATGCAGGAATACGAAAAATTCAATACGGTATTAGCGATAGTTTTTTGCAAATATCTGAAAAACGAAAAGCAACCCCACTATACTGGAAATGGAAAAAGTTGTTCAGAATGTATTGCTGCATAACATATTAAAATTTCATCAAAATCGGAGTACCCAGACCTTGTCTATACAATTACCCATTTTTCTATTGCACGAAGACCCACAGTTTACGGATCACAAATTTAAGACACTGTCGAAAACCTGGAAATAAATCAATCTGGAAGTAAAAGACCAACTAACCAGGTGGGGGGAGGGAATATGTCGCGGCATGATCGTCGGACACGTCGTGTAGTATTTCACGCGGCTATCGACCGATCGAAGCCAGCCGCCTAGGCTAGACGCGTCGGACCACGGTGTTTCGCAACCAATCGCGAGACCGTGTCGTCGGTGTTCCTGGAGGACAGGTGTCTGTCGAAATCGTGGGATCGCTGCTCGCGACACAATACGCGGTCGCAGGGACGCGGACCTGCAGCTCTGCAATCGACGTCGATCGACGGGTGTCGTTCCACGCTCCAGCAAGTTATACAACAGGCCGAGGACAACGGAGAAAATTTTACCGAATGGCTCCGAACGAAAGCCTTGTACAGCTCGTACGTATAAAATCAGCTTTTACTCTTTTACCTGGGCCATCACGTCGCAGCACAATCTGAAGGTCTCTGCATTTCTACATTGAACAAATACCGACATTTGTTTCTCCAATATGTACTATCTAGCACTAGCAAAGTATTTCAAGATCGCGATAACGATGTCGTGAGACTCTTGCGCAATCCCGGAAGCATCAGTTACCCGAAGGATATTTTCTGAGCGATGGCGGAATCAATGAGCTGGCTCGTTTAATTATCAAAGTCGAGCGGTTCGCTGGATGACGAATGGTAATTTGTTATTTGAGAAACTGGCGATGTCTGCGTCTCCCCCACACGGTGGAGTGTTTGTTCCGCGGTTTCTCGGTCCGTTGATATAGGTCTATCTATAGTCCGATGAAGAAATCTGGCGCCCGCGAGTCTACTAGGCTGCTTCGAACAATCTCTGTCTGGCTGAGTGGACAGTTATCAATATACTATAGACCTTTACGCAACGGAACAATCCTTTTCATCGATTGCGAGAACCAGAACTCGAACGTAACAAGCTAAAAATATGTACATTCGATTGGAAACCTTGGTGCAAGAATCTTTTTTTTTAATTAAATGATGTTTTGTTTTTTAAAGTTTATTGAAATGATTTTTTTAATGAAAAAAAGCGAAAAGTCGGTTAAAAAATTGATGGAAATTTTCAGGAAATGCTAGAATATAAAATTCCACAAAAAATACTAGAAACAACATTTCATTTGATTCATTTTTTAAAAATTCGTCTAAAAAATATTGCAAATTGCCCAAGGTGCACAGGTGCAATTGCACTTTTATTCTTTAATGCAATCCAATTTTTATCGTCTCACAACACTTCACGAGATATTTGGCATTTGACCTTACAATAAGTTGAAGTTTTCCACAAAATTTAGAAATTACAATAATTAAATTGAAATTTAATCATTTTTATTTTAAAATTTAAATAAATCACTGTAACCGTAAATGTTACGGTAAAAAAATAATTGAGAGGTACAATGAAGTCGCTTGTCAGGAATTTCAATTTATAGAAAGTTCGGTCGATCATTCACTGGGATCGAGACGTCCCAGGCCCGCAAGCCACTAAAGATAACAGAGTACATGGGTGGACCCACGCAAATCGCCGGAAACCCGAACGTCTCATCGTTTTATCACGCGAGCTCGTACCTTGCCGTGCGCTCGCGCGTCCGTTGTCGCGCGATAAAAGATCCTCGATATCTCGTGCGTGGAATCGACTGTGTTATGAGTCATCGATCGGCCGATATCGATGAACGGGTCGAGGCTTTCCAACTATCGGCCGAGACTGCACAATATTTTTCTTTCACGGTATTTTCGCCGCGATTGCGTTATTAATAGAACGACAAAAGCCTCCCGGCGTTCCTCTTTGTCTCTTATCTCCTGTCTCCTCTTTTCCACTCTTTTTTTATAGTCCGTGGCACCGTGTATCGACCGGCAGTAACTTTCGCTTTCGCAGGTCGAACCGTAAGACAATTACCCCTTCGAGTATCGATTCGTGTTTCCCGGGGGCGGTGTCGTCGACCCTCTGCAAAAATTTTCTTTTGTTCAGGAGCCGCGCACGATCCCGTCACCGCGCTCACTTTCCCTGGCCGATTTTAGGCAGGAACGTTCCAGGCCAAACGCTGATCGTCAATCTCGCCGATTTCCATCCCCCAATCAGCTCACCGTCGAAGAATGTCCTTCGCCAACCTAACACGCGATCGTAATTCACTTCGCGTGGCCTAGTTTCGCTCGACCCTAAAATATTAATCACGAATTAACCCTCGGATATAAATATTATTTAATAAAAATTACGAGACTGAACTTATTTAGATTTTTCATAATTTTGATAATAATATGTAGTTGGATACATGCTTCCGACCTAGATATTTCCATTCTCTATGATTTTTTAAATTTGGTAGATATATCATTGGTATAATACCTCATACAATACTTAAATGTTTAGTAATTGGTTAGATACTGACATATTTAATAATGTAAACAATATTTTCAATAATAGGACAGAAATTTTTAGTGACGCCTCAGAGGCGCCACTCGAGCACCACTCCATTTTACCAATTTTCATACCCGTGTATTCGCGATGGTTATTTATGACGGGGATATTTAATATTTAAATGCTGCTCATGTTTTCCAATAGCAACTAGCAGACAGAAAAATCCTCGGATCAACCCTTCGCTCTCGGAGCAATTTTAACTCGAAAATGTAACATTTCTTCATGGCTGGAGTAATTCCATTTTATACGATTTTTTCTTCATTTTTGAAATATGAAATTTATATAACAGGTGTAATATAATATTAAATTTATTATTTAATAATAATTTAACTTACCTCGGATTCATATTCATTATATTTAAAATAATGGTACAGCAATTTTTGAGCAGTCACTGTGGGTGGACATTCGAGTGCTAAGGGTTGGTTTGATCTCGAAGGGATTTCGTTCTCGAATTTTCATTCGCCGGCACCGTTCGACTGTGAATTTATTTTTTTGCAGAATCGTAACCACGATCGTATATTCGTGTCGGTGGCCATGTTTGGGAGAGAATGATCGAGGCAGTAAAATTGATCGCGAATTAACTCGATTTAGAGTCCCTCCCTCTCCCACGGAGTCTCTCACCCTGGCCGACGCGGTGTGGCGTCGACCCTCGAGCGCTGCTTTATTTTAATTCCCAGCGCGGGTAAGAGCGCGTGCGGTCACCGGCGACGCCGGGCATAAATTAAGCGGCCTCTTTTTTTTTGTTCGAGGCCCGCTGATAAATATCGACGGGCGCAAATAAATTCCATAATTTATGCCCGACCGGGCTGATGAACGCTCGCCGATCCATAAATACGGGAGCTCTCGTTCAGCGCGAATCGCGAACTACGCGACACTGACTATCAGCTCTGGGTGTCGCTCAAAGAAACCTGGTTTCCTCGCGGAATATCTCCCGGACAATTTAACAAGAATTTATATCGTTCCTTAATTTTTTTATTGAGCCACTGAAACCTATTATAGGTTTATTTCGGCTTTAACAATATTTTTTTAACAGTATGGTTGTGATCTGCGTGTATGAGAATTTTACAAAAAGTAAAAATGTTATAAAGATTTTTGTGAAATCACAAATTGATTATTTTATAATATATTTTAGTTTAAACCTCGTGTGAATATCTCAAACGGTACAAATTATACAATATTATTATGCAGTGGTTTTAATATGGAAAGCAACCGATTCAACAACCACATAAAAATTTATAAAAATAACTAACTAACAAATTAAACAAAAAATATATTTCAACATGTATTATTCGAATGAGACTATTTTATAATGTATATTTAGTTCAAACTTCATGTCAATATCTTAAACGGTACAAAAATTATAAACAAATGTCCCGAAATTTTTCTATCTGGACCACTGTTCGCCGAGGCCTTCCTAAGATTTGACATTGATAAACTCGTGTAGGCGTTCGCGATTCGTTCGATGAAATATTCTTTTTCTCGCGGACAACTGGACCAACCGGTTAATTAATTTCACTGTGCTCGGTTCTCCGGATCACGTTGTGGAATATGTTCTTCTCGGAGATGATCAATAATAGACTCGCCGCGTTATATGTCATTGGCAACCGTGCAGACAGTGAAGCAAACGCGGCTGACAAATTTAAATGAAGTACATGGTTTATTTATAAACGAACTTGTTCATCTGCCGATCATTTTCTCAGCTTTCCTATGCAACCCTCGACCGGAAAGCAGACTCGCGTTTTTCCGGCCGTGTAATTGTTGCTGATTGTAACCCTCCCCAGCAGCCTTGTGATCGCGTCGCGCCGTATTGTAATCCACTTATACATACGGTAAGCTAGTCTCATTAATAATAATAACCATAATGAAATATTCACGAACTATTTCGGTGCCGTTTTGCATATTACAGTCATCGAGTTTCGTAAGTTAATTACGAACGTAGCAGAAATGACGGCCGGATTGATCGAGCTGGTGCCGAGCAAAGGATGTGAAATTAATAATAACGCGACCGATGTCGGTGGTACACGAAACGCCGATACTACTGTATTTCCAATATCGCGTTTAGATTTGATTGACTTTTTAGAGAGATCGTAATTCGAATATCGCAAGCTCACAAACATTACCGAATTAAATCGTGGAATTAACGGCTTGTTCGGAGCTGATTTTCTGATTTTCCGTGCGTCGCAGCGGCGCACCCAGTGAGGAGGGCCAGGGGGCCAAGTCCCTTCCCAAGAAAAGGGAAACGAAACCCTGGGAAATTAGGTGAACTGTAGAATAGCTCCTTCCTCTCCCATTTCGATAATTTTTGGACTACAAATAATAAAGTAATTAATAATAATACATTTAATAATAATTTCTTCTATGTGTTATTCTTACTAATAATTTTTTAATTAATTATTACTTAAATGTTTTTAGGCTTTTACCATTTCATATTCTGGTCAACCAATTTCTTCATAATTCATGTACTGATCATAGTCACTGATATCGAACATTTTAATGGGTCAAATGAGATGATGGCGCCTTACAGGAGAGGTTCGATCGATTTTCGAAAGGATGATCGTAGAAAACAGTATTATAAAAAATACACTTTATTATTAATTTATATTATTATTATCTTAATAACATTAAGATCATAGTAACTAAAATATTTATTCAATTCCATTAATTTCTTCATTTTCGCAATACTTCATTTTCTTCATTTTTTTCATTTTCTTCATTTAAGCATCATCAATTCATTTCTTTTTAATTTTCTTCATTTAAGCAATACAAATTCCTTAGTTTTCAATTTAGAAAATTCGATTTGCTGGAACGTCCCAAAATTTTGTCGATCCGTACCACTGTGCGTGTTATCGCGAGAGATCGATACCGTTCGCGGTCTTCGTCATTACAATACTCGTGAATTATCAGGTGGGTTCCCTCTAATCTTGAAAATCCTCGACGATACTGGTTTTATCGGACGGCTGTCGTCGTCGTTTATACAGCAGGGACGGCAGCGGCGAAGGGGAAGCACCGTGCCGGAACGCAGACACCCATCGAGGAAGGGGGATTAAAATTTATAGCGCAAATATCGCGGTATAAACGTCTTCTCTGTCGAATATTCGCCACCTTCGCCGGAGTCGTTACACGCGAGGCCCACGGGCATATAAAAGATTTTACGAGATTCCGTGTAGGATTCCAACGCGCGCGCGCAACCGATGCGCTCCACGCCGGATAGGGAAAAAGGATGAGAGAAAGAAAAACGAAAGAGTATAGGACCGGGCGTCGGAAACAAAAAAGAATGAAGAGACAGCGGGAAGGAAGAGAGGCGCGGTTGTCGCGCCTAAACTTTTCGATGAAATCGATAGTCTGCGGAGGACCATCATGGAGAAGAAAAAGGAGAAGGACATCGATGACGATCGGGGAGAAGTATACCTGAAGGCAATGTTGCCTATTTGATGTTTATAGAACTAAACTTACTGATGATCTACGTAGAATGGGGTACTTTCTACCCCTTCCATATTTTAGTTTTATACGTTTTTTCTGTCCTTGACCTTGAATGATCTTCGACTAATTATAGTCACTGAATTCCTAATGAAAAGGACTATCATTGTAGGTGTTTAAGAAGGGTGGTTCCATTTAAAAAAGTCAAGGTGACAAAAAATTTTTTTTGCATCTTGTCAGCCCCATTGTACCATTCAACTTTCTCCTTATCATATTTTACGTATCTTTAGAAGCAACAAACATATTTGAGGTACAAACGTTTGGTGACTCGCCCTGTATTACGATTACTTATTCTCTTGAACGATTTTAATAAATTTAAATTAATATATCACCGTCCTTTTAATTTCGTTATTGTTTTAAATTGCATAAAATCATTTATGAATTATATCTTACGAGATACCCGGGTAAAAGTCCGAGCTCTACTGTATAGATCTCACTTCTGGGGCCTGGGTAAGCTAAATAAAAAATTTTTTTTTTTAATTCTGTAACTCAAATTATGTAAAATAATGCGATTTAGGCTCAGCTGTATAGACCCCATTTTTGGGGCCTGGATAAGCTTACTAAAAAAAATTCTGCAACTGAAACTATGTAAAATAATGCGATTTAGGTTCAGCTGTATAGACCCCATTTTTGGGGCCTGGGTAAGCTTAATAAAAAAAGAAATAAGAAGCATACCTGACCTACGTGTCGCTCGGGTTCTGCGTGTCTGGCTCCGCGGGCTGTTTTAACGACATTCGAAATAATCTGCCGCGCGCGAAATGGACGTGGGCCGATATTGGTCTCCCGGGTGTGCTCTCGAGCCTGGCGGACGACACCCGATCGAGGCGGGAAAAAATAAACGAGAGAGACGAGCTTCGATATCCCTGCTGGAGCGTGTGCAAGCTGGACCGAGCCTGACCGAGCTTGGACGAGCAACCAGGACGATCAGGATACGCGAACGACGCCCGACAGACTCTCTGCGATCTACTCGGGCCGAGACACGTTTTCGAGTTCACGTTTCACTTTGTCCTGCGTGCACGTTTGCTCGTGACATCGATCAAACTGGATTTTGATACCTCGTTACAACGGCGAAGCCTTTCGCGAGGCAACCGTGGCGGGGACGATGATATAATCGACGAATAGCGTCTCTCCGAGCGATTGACATAATTGCCAGGATTTCGTTCGACCGGTTCGGCCACGCAGCCTCGCCGCCTAGCTTCGATCCCAACCGGAACCTCTTTTCCTCGTTACCGGGACCATCAATCTACGGGGATGCGTCCCAGTCGTTTAGGCTGATCGTCCCAATCCTCCGAGGATTTTCGAGTCTGTCGAATGGCAATCAGAGCTGGCAGTGACTAATTTAGATATTAGTTTCGACGTCCTCTTCTTTTGTGACACGCCTGAGTCTGTTACCTGCGGTTACCTCCTTAACACTAGATTTACCAGATATTTAAATATACCTATTTCTACCAAAATTGGTCGGAATCACTGGTGTATAAGAAATTGAAAAAAAATGGGGGGCTTCTCAAAAAATCATTTTTCTTAATTTTTTATATTATAGTTATAATATTCGAGCACAATATAGCACAACTGATGACATTATTTAATTCAACAAGTGGAGGGTTAACTTCTAGGAGGCTCGACAATTAACCCATTCAATATTTTCACAAAGTGTAAAATTATTTATCCTTTTACGTCTAAAATAAAATAAAACACATAAAATCTCTTTTATGCAGCTATTTTTTAGGATCGTACGAGGGTTAAATAAATATGTGGTACAACGTAAAAATTAATTTGCGCAAGTAGAGAGGAACAATCAATATAATTATGAATTAAATTAAAAATAAAAATGCTTATCGAGGTTGGAACCAACAAGCAGCCTTCAGTGATCTAATTTAACAAGAATCTTAACATGCGAGTTGCGTTAGAAATAATAGCAGCAATTTCGTGACAACCACACTGCGAAGACGGGCACTTCTGGTTCGAGACGGTGTGTGGCAACATCTTTTTCCGTGTACAGCGAGATTGTCTGTTCTCTGGATTAAAATATTTATCCTGGTCCGTGGCATGAGTCGGCGACGAGTTTCGAAAGCGCGGCTTTTGGCATGGGAAGATACGCGCGTGGCTGAGTGGGATGAGTGACATGTGTTTAAGGAAAGTCAGTCGAGAGCCAGCTGCGAGGACAAGCCCGGGGATAATTTATAAAAGCGAAAGAAATCTCCGTGTCCCCTCATATCGTGCTTGATTTTTTTCTCAAAAAACACATATACACAGTTTCAATTTCTTGGCTGTTGTTTCTTCGTCGAAGTCTGGCCCGTCTCTCGAGCACGCTTGTAAAACGCGGCTTCGTTTATTTGTAAACGTTCGAGCGAATCACTCGCGCGAACGCCATTAGCAAATTATAGAAACCTAACGTCGAGCATCGAAGTCACCGTGACGCGCGTTATGTAAACGGGGAGGCTGATCTTGGGCCAGGGTAAATAGCCGCATTCATTCGTGGATGAAATTCAATCGATCGAAATGTGGAACCGTTTCGAATGGTCATCTGAGCGTAATCGCGCGTGAACATGTAAGATTTATCGTGCATTATCAAGGGTTCTATTAATTCCATTTCCGCGTACCTTCGACCGCAAATTTCTGTACCATGGATACGGATCACGCTTCAACGTTCGCCCCTCCCCCCCACAGTGTAATGTTTCGATCATTTAGGGTGGTTTAATTCTTAATTATGTTGTTTCCTTTTTGTATCATGTATTTTTCTAAGACTACTGAAAATATGATGATTTATAGTCACTTTAATATTAATTTTGTTGTGTTGGCCGAAAATACGTATCTTAATTCTTGCAAATTATTGTGTGCCTTAATTTATGCCTTACACAAATATATCTAATAAACAATGAAATATGTTCTCCAATTTTGTGTGGTAATCGTTTGTTACTAGTCATAAACGATGCAGGGTTAAAAATATTGAGAACTTATCTTAAAGGGTGAAATAATTTCCAAAATAAACAATGTGTGAAATAATAGTAACTAAATAATATTATATGATAATATCATTTTTTTCATTGGTTTTAATAATAATAATAAATTTTTTAAAATAATAAGTATTCTTGTAGTATACCAAAGGCTGGTTAAAAGCTATTAGGTACAATTTCCGGTTGAGTTTGTCGATCCTGTGGAACTTAGGCTCTCCGTACAGAACCGGGAATAGAATTAGGCGACGCCACCGCGGAAAATAGGCTCGCGTAGCGATTCCAGCTAGAAAGGACAGAGCGTTATCGAGCGTCCAGGACGTCGTTTTCGAGTCGTCCTCGATTCAGGATGCCGGTGTCCCTCGTAACGACGCGTACCGGTTCCAGGGTCTGATTGGAAGCACGGAACAGCCGGCGCAACCCCATCCCCGCGATAAGGCAGCGCGATGTCTCTCGCGAAGGGCAAATAAAGGGGGGGGCTCAGGGTGGGAATCGAGGGAGAAGCGATGGTGGCGATGGTGGTGGTGGCGGAATGGCGTACGGGAGGGGAAAGCGAGTCGAGCGTAATCGAAAGAGAAGAAAAGGGCAAGGGTAAAAAAGGGAGCAGAGAGACAGAGTTATCGCGTTCCGTCTGGGCCACGTCGCGGCGAAGTCGATTTGTAAGGGCAAGGAAGAGGAAGGAAAATTAGTAAGGAAGAAGGAGGCGAGGTGGTCGAAGAAAAGGAATACGTAGGAGCGAGGGATAAGAAGCAGCAGTCGAAGACGAGAAGGAGTAGAAAGAAGAAGAAGAAGAAGAAGAAGAAAAGCAGAGAGTGGTGGAGGTAGAGATTGCTCTGCAGCGATCGGTGCAGCAGCGTCGAGACGATGAACAGGAGGGCGAAGGAGGATACCGAGGGCACAGACGTAGCAAAGGAGGAGAAGGATCGTTCGGGGAAGAAAGGGGAAACGGAGGACTCGTAGCAGCGGCCCTGAGATATGATAGCCGGTTATCATACCCTCCCCACCTATCTCGTTTTGCTGCCTTGCCTGTTCCCCTCCCCTCCGTCTTTCCCCATCCCCTGATCCATCCCCCACCTTCCCCCCGGCACGAATCCCACCAACCCAGCGTCGTCTTTCGCCTCTCTCCGCCGACCCTCGTTCGGCTCCAACAACCTCCTGTCTAGACGGCGCGCACACTATCGCACCGATCGTCGCACACAGACGTACACTCGCGCGCACAACTGCTGCCTCGTGCGACTCTCTCTCTTTCTTCCTCCTTCCCAACATCTCTCTCTCTCGTCTCTCTCTCTCACTATATGTATTAAGCCGCGTCCACACGCACAGGCCAGACACGCGCTCTCTCGTTCACTTGCAAGCGATAAGGTCACCGCCGCCATCGTCGTCGGCGGCGTCATCGACGTCGTCATCACCGCCATCAACGCATCTACCGGCAGCGCACCACTGTCGTCACCGTAGATAGCCCGATACCAGAGCACGAAACAGACAGAGAGCTCTACACAGCTTGTTCGGTTGTTTTGATCGGGGTCTCCCTCGCGTCGGGGCTAATAGATCTCGTGAAAGGGAAAGTTGCGGCGTGCCGGTGCAACGAAAATGTTTGAACTGGCTGGATCCGGGAGCTGCTCGCGGCGCGGAACGCCGGCTGCCGAGAACGCACGAAATCATCGACGGGAAAGTTTACTCTAGGATAGAGACGTTTTCCCCGAAGGTACCCGGTCCTCCAGGGCTGCCCCGGAAACTCGCAGCCATTTCGTGGAAGCTCGAAAAATGAATTACGTAATTGCGTTTACGTCTCCGGCTTCGTACGGCCTGCTCCGCCTAGGTGTTCCCCGGGGAGCAGTCTCTCGGTGCAGCTATCGAAAATACGCGCACCCTCTGGCTGCGTGAATTTAATAGAAGGGAGGGGACCGCTAAAAGGTCCCAGAAAGACGTCTAATGGAAAAGTTCCCGAAAACAATCGGTCTGACCGTGTGTCGTGTGTATTAGAGCTGGATATCTCACGAATACACTGCGGATCTTTATGCAAAATAAATATCAACGTTCTTTTTTAATTTCATTATTGCATAAAATTGCACAAAATCATTTATGAGTTATGTTTTATGAGATACCCGGGTAGTTTTGCTCTAGGTATCTCATAGGTACTCGGGTACCCGGGTAAAAGTTCCAGCTCTAATGTGTATCCGTGCGCGCGACCCGAGGACCGGCCGGCGGTCGTCAAAACACGGATCGCAGTCAGTCAAAACGACATTGGAGGCGGCGGTTCGTGGCGCGACCTTGGCCACGAGGAAAGGTCAGCCCATCGGAGTTCCTTAAGGCGAGTCTATACGGAGTGCGTCGCGAGCGAGACCGTATGCGGAGATCTCTAGCCAGACTGTCTTCTTCGGTTCTCTCTCTCTCTTGTCTGAGTCCTCTCCTTATCTCTCGGCGAGTATCTTTCTACCTCCTCTTGTGTTCTCCGTCTCGGTTGCACCGTGGCGGCGTCGCTCCCGTGAACGCGCGGATGTGAGAATTCGTCTGTGAGGCCTCTTGGTGTGAGGACACCAGAACGTTGGTGGGGGTCAGCTGCGTCTGGTGGTGCCGAGGAGAGCGTTGTGTGCGTGGCCGTCTGCGCGTCGTCGCACCGGCTGGCTTCGACGAGCCGCCTTCTTGCCCGAGATCGGAGCACCGGGGAGCCTGGTCGCGCTTCAGGAAAAGAGACGCGTCCTTTTGCGCGACGATCGAGGTCGATCCAGAGGAACGTTCTCCGCGGCCGGTGCGCGAGGACGCAACTTACGAAACGCCTGAAAATCGCGCGGTGGGAGCTTAATTGGCAGCCGGCGATTATCCGATTGCGAGAGCTGCCGGTTCAACGATTCGACGAGCGGCGCGCCCGTCTTTTGTCGTTGTCATTTCTTGCGTGGTTAATTGAGAACTATTCTCTAAACGACGCCGCGATGGACTCCCAACGGTGCAGGGTGGAACGCGGGTATCGAACGGCCGCTATCGATCCTGCGCAACCTGACGGTCGATGCCGGTGTGCGGTTCAAGTATCAACCTGTTATAATTTCAAGGGTAATTTCACCCTCTACAGGGTAGAGTGGCGCACTCGAATTAATGGAACCGGCTGGAGCACAGTCGACGAGAATAATTCGCGCGAGTGAATGTACTGGAACACAGCTGCGCATGCGCTCGATTCTCCCACCCCCCCGCCTCCGGGAGAGATATCGTCCACCTCCTTTCGGAGATTTCGGCACTCGAAATTCCGGGGTTTTACCTTCTGCGCTCTGCCGGCGAAAGGTAATTTACTTTCCGCGCGCGCGATGCCCGTGACCGCGTGCGTTTCATCGTTGGTGAAAATTTTATGACCCTCCGGTGGTAACCCTCCTCGAAAATCGGCACCCGAAAGAGGAAGGGAGAGAGATGGATACAGTTGCCGGAGAAAGAGAGATTGAAAACAGGGTAGGGGAATTTCCTATGTACAATGAAAGAATAAACGTTCTCTGATATACACTCTTTTTAACGATATTTCTCTCTCTCTTTTTCGCGGTACGCTACCACGCGTCACGTACCGGTTCGCATGAAAGAACCAGCCTCCTCTCTTCACGTGCGACAATCACGATCTTGCACTTTGCGCTCCTTTCTGGTTCATTTAAATGTGAATTATTTGGCGGCTCTACGAGCATGCCAAAGTGCACGCAAGGGAGCGTTCCACGCTCCAAGGATCCTACTATGGCTGCAGGGACACTCGATGAACTGTTTCAGGGAACACACACAGACATCGGTAAATGCAATCCACTGGCGTCGTTGTAATTAAAATTTTCTCGAATTAACCCTCTGCTATACAGTATTTACTTCGATATACTATCTACTTCTCTCGATATTCCGACTGTTGTGTCTGGGTCCTGGTGAAACCATTATTTTACTCTTCGTTATGTAATTGTTAGTACTATCGTACAGACGGGATACGTAACAAGTAGAATTTTATGTTAATTGAATGTTTAGATATTTAAAAAATATAAAGTAAATATTATATCAATGTTTGAAAAATCAATTCAATATTTAAATAACATTAAATTAAGAAGAAGAGACAGTTAGAAAAAAATATTTTTTTGGTAACATGAAATAAATATTTTTTGTATGTCTAAAAAAAAATTTGTTACTTGATATAAAATAAATATTGTATGTACATTTGAATATTAGAGAGATGTATGTACTATGTCTACATATAGGGAGTATGTACATTTGAATGTTAGAATATTATATTCTAATATATAATATATAATTCAACGTTAATGATAGTTCAACGCTCCAATCAAACGAAGAAAGAAACAATTCAGTATGGCTCCTGTGTCTCGCAACGAGTGCACAGTTTCCTTACAAACACGCAGTCAATTTTCCTAAATCCTTCTGAAAATTCGTAAAATTCTCGCCACCGATTGGCCGTTCGATTTTCTTCGGCAAAGTCTAAAGATCCTCAATAGAAAAAAAAGAAAGGAGGTATCGCAGGTTCCTCTGGTCGGCGTTATCCGTGCTTGATAATCCGCCGCTTTAAAGCCATCTCGTCTAATTAAGTTCTCGCGATTGCGAGCGATTAATTAAACGTTTCCTGGTCCAGGCTGAAACTTGGCGGTGTCACGGTGTCGAGTCCTTGTCGTTCCCCTCCCGGAATAATACATATAACAACGCGGCTGGCCGTCCTGCCGCGGGGATATCATCGTCGACACCGCCACGCGGATGATTTTTGCGTCGCGCTACGACATACCGGCTTAACCGGCTGCTGAATTCATCCATGTATGCGTACGCGTGCGAGTATACTTCTCTCACACAAACTTGCACAGCCGTCGATACGCGCACTGATACCGCTGCACGCAGGACACCCGCTGCACCGTCCACACAGAGAGAGAGACGACCGAAGATGATCGTTGTGTGCGCGCGCGGGTACAGAGAGCCAGAGCGTCTGCCAGTGTGTACGACAAGGACAGAAAACGATCGTGAGTCTCGGTTGGAGGGGTTAGAGGGGAATAGGGGAAAACGCGACCGCTGCGCCGACGGAGGGTGGTGGGGGTATCGAATGGAAAGGGTAAGGTGGAGGGGGCAACGCTGATCGTCGACGGTGCTGCGGCCTGACAGCCACCGGACGAATTCAGTCTGCCGCTGGACTTGGAACACGTTGGATATACCCCTCGTCCGCGGTTTTCCATCGCGGAAACAGGTTCCGCTTTCTACTTCGTCGTCGCGAACGCACAAGAGTTGCAGCGTCCTTCGTTAACTTCGCGGGGGAAGAAACAAACAGAGAGAAACGTGTTCGCAGTGATTTTTATTCTACATTCCCATCGGCCGCGTACGGTCTCGCCTATTGTGTCTAGCCGTCCACCGAGATCCATCGAAACACACCAGGCGACAGACTGTCGCAACGCCGCTGACATTTCTGCCGCGGGAACCCGGCCAAATTGTGCGGCGGTACTGCTCGCCCACGATTGCGCGCTTTGTGTGTGTGTTTCTTCCCTTGGAGTGAAAAAACGGCGACAGGCCGACTGCTGCGAACCGGAGCCTCGATGGTGCGCCGCGTCTAGACACGCTGGGAGAGACGGAATCGAAGGAAGAAACGAGTCGGCCGCCGTTCGAAAGTCAAGGTCGAAGCTGTCAAAAGATCTACGGCGTGTGCCGGTTTACTACGTCCGCGCAACAAACCCAGCCTGCTTTGTAGTCTCTCTCGCAAGAATTCCATCGGATTCTTTTTTCTCCGTGGCGACTGTAACCCGACTGTCGGTAGAAGTGCTCAGTAAATATCAGTGGGAAATAATAGTAGGATACGTACGGGTATCTCTATCTGTTTCGTTGGAAATAATAGAGAACCAGCCTCTCCGTTCGAACAACGGTCTCCTCCGTGTGTGGTCAAGTGGGATCCGGTGTGCCGGATCGAATTAAACAGAAACGAGGCCGTTTCCTTTTGTACCGACCGGATCAATCGTCGACATCAGCGGGGAACGAGATCGCGCGCGCTGCCTCCATGTTATGACACTTGGATTCCGGCGATTTTCGAGGTTAGGAACAAGTGCGATCGAGGAAGATACGGCGTTGATCCGTTCCGAGAAGAAACACGAGGTTGGCAGACGACGGGGAGACGAGGAAGAGTAGTGACCAGTGAGGAATTTTTTGGGAATAGAGGTTAGGTCGTAGAACAACGTTTACCGGCCACGAAGAAACGTGACTAGTGTTTATGCCAGCTTGACAGCTGACGGTCAGTGGTTTCCAGCACGTCGACAACCTGGCGGCCCGTTTCAAATGAAGCTGAGGCGTCGCTGCATGCAGACGCTCGGCGTCTCCGTGAAACAGTTGAGGAGAAAGCTGCTTGAGCTGGGCGCACGAATCCTTCACGTGCAGGGTTCGAAACCACGCGACATGGCCCTTGTGGTATGTCTTCTTCTTCTTTCATTCATTTTTTCAGTTTAAGGGCGTTCTCTCTCGCTCTTTCTCTCGCTCGCTCGCTCGCTTTCGAGGGACGCCATTTTTTTATTCATTGTAGGGACGCCTGTCTCTTTGTGGGATGCAAATGGGGGTCGAAATACGAGTTAGGGGATGTACATATGTATTATGAATGCTACCGTCTCAATGTACCCTTACGAGCCGTAACGCGGAATCGTGGAGTACAGAGGACAGTGTTGGAATAGCGGCGGCGAAACGCATCTTATTTTCAAAGATGCACCAATTAATGCACACCGAAAATATAAGGTTCCATTAGTTATTTTTTTCTGTTTTACGGGGGAATGAAAATCATGAAAAATCGAAATACTTCAGGACATTAGAGACAAAAATCATAACTTCTAAACTAATCAATTGTTGAGATAAGTACTTTAATTATTTTTTAAAGGGTATACAAAGATGCATCGATTAATGCACCGAAAGTATAAGGTTCCATTAGTTATTTTCGTCTGTTTTACGAGGGAATGGAAATCATGAAAAATTTAAATACTTCAGGACATTAGAGCCAAAAATCATAACTTCTAAACTAATCAATTTTTGAGCTAGGTACTTTAATTATTTTTTAAAGGGTATACAAAGATGCATCGATTAATGCACCGAAAATATAAGGTTCCATTAGTTATTTTCGTCTGTTTTACGAGGGAATGGAAATCATGAAAAATTTAAATACTTCAGGACATTAGAGACAAAAATCATAACTTCTAAACTAATCAATTTTTGAGCTAAGTACTTTAATTATTTTTTAAAGGGTATACAAAGATGCACCAATTAATGCACACCGAAAATATAAGGTTCCGTTAGTTATTTTTCTCTGTTTTACGGGGGAATGAAAATCGTGAAAAATCGAAATACTTCAGGACATTAGAGACAAAAATCATAACTTCTAAACTAATCAATTTTTGAGCTAGGTACTTCAATTATTTTTTAAAGGGTATACAAAGATGCATCGATTAATGCACCGAAAATATAAGGTTCCATTAGTTATTTTCGTCTGTTTTACGAGGGAATGGAAATCATGAAAAATTTAAATACTTCAGGACATTCGAGACAAAAATCGTAACTTCTAATCAATTTTTTACCTAAGTGCTTTAATCATTTTTTAAATGGTATTCAAAGATGCACCAATTAATGCACACCGAAAATATAAGGTTCCATTAGTAATTTTCGTTTGTTTTACGGGGGAATGAAAATCATAACTTCCGAAAATATAAGGTTCCATTAGTGAAAATGTTTATTCTAATTAAGTAAGTTCAGTCTATAAATACGTAGAAGATAAATAATTCATTCGATTCGAAATAAAGTACCATTTATAGGACAAGGAATTATCGGGTCAACGTCCCTAAAACTGAATCGATGGAAAAATTGACTAATTGAATTCACCCTGTACTGGTATGCTGCGATATATGTTCCACTAAAAAAAGTTGCTTTTTATCCGAATGAATCACGCGAATTGAAATCAGCGTCGATTAATCAGGGGGTTGATAGTGTCTCTAATTAATCGCGACTATAAGCATTGACGTCAGAGAGCGGTCGGCTTTTCGAACTCCATGGAAAATGGGGCAAACTTGATATCCGGCAGACATCGATTTGTAATCGTTTAATCGCGCGGCCCACGTGTTATCGCGGCCGCTCGACTCTTCTCCGTTTCTCTGGCACGCTGTTATCAGGCCTGTGCGTTGTCTGGCATCCACGCAATCAAAGCCCTTTCAGTCCGCGGCAACAATAACTTGATAAGATACGTCTGTGTAATTGATCTATTAATAAATTCTCGAAAGACGCGCGGTCGATCTTTTTAAAAACGATACCGTGATCTTTTCCTTCCTCCGCGAACGTTTATCGCGTCTCTACCGTAATGCCATTTTATTTCGCAACGAGATCTCGTCGCTCGACTGATCGGGGCCGTTGTTCTTCAGAATTCCATGGCTTTGATGTCTCTCGGAAAAACCTTAAGCCTCATCCTTCTTTCTCGTGTCGAGGATTAATCGATCGATCGTCTTCTCGTGCACTTTGTTCTGCAAAAATCGAATGACGCTGGAGTGGGAATCACAATGCATATTTCTGCTGACGTTAATTTATAAACGTCGTCGTTGCTTTTTTAGTGTGTCTTAAGAAATGCTCCCCCTAATAGCGCAAAATATTGTATACACATTCATATAATATTAAAAAGCGATTCAATCTTTTTTTAATATTTAAATGTACATACAATATTTATTTCATATTAAGTAACAAATATTTAATTTATATTTTCCATTTTATTTAACGAATCTCATATATGCCAAATGGCTCCCTATACTTCATTTGTCAAAAATAAGTGAACACAAATAAAATTATTTTTCTTCATTAAGCGTTAAAAAAAGTACCAGTCAATGAACACTACATTCTAGTAATTATTGGTAATAATTATTACTATTGATATTCATTAATAATAATATTCACTGGTGCAGTTACCCTAACACATTTTAAAAGACCTATTCGAGTCATCAAGGTGTACAGACATCATTCTAAG
Source organism: Lasioglossum vierecki (assembly GCA_028455595.1). Lineage (NCBI taxonomy): Eukaryota > Metazoa > Arthropoda > Insecta > Hymenoptera > Halictidae > Lasioglossum > Lasioglossum vierecki. The sequence goes on from CM052343.1 coordinate 3,869,071, forward strand.
AGGGTTCAAGAAACGTCTTCTCCCGTGATTTAAGTTTCCCAGTTATAAAGAACATCATCCCGAGAACATATCCGAGGGAACGGTGTACTCGTCGCGAATCAGTAGGACACGGTCGTTCGCTGGTAGTCATGATTCACGCTGTCGGTTCGTCATCGTGATTCCGGTTGGTATCGCGGCTCTTGTAATCGCGAATTCGGTGCTCGTCGCGTCGGCATAGTCTGCGGAGAAGCGGGAAAGTCGCGTCGTTGGCCCCTCGGGGGACAGGAAGGGAAGAAAAATAGGAAAAACGAGCGTGTCGGCGCGGACGCGCGGCCAGCCAGCCGTGAGGCGAATCGAGACGGAACAATCGATAGGAACGAGACAGAGGGAGGCCGTTACACCGTCTGCCTCGTGTTTCTTCCGTCTGGCCCAGAATGCGAGTCGGGCTTTCACTGCAGTTTTCTCGTCTGGGTCGACGGTCGGTCTCCCTCGCTCCCGTTTCGCCTCGCCGCCCGACGGTCTCTCCCTCTCTCAAAGCTCTCTCGGCTTCTCCCTCGCTCTTTTCCACCGGTCGATACCTTCCCGTCGCACTTTTAAATGTCATCAGCCCGATCGTGTGCTCGGCCTCCGGCGTCTCCTTATACAGGGTGTGCCGGAAATCTCGTGCTCGCGATCCCCGGGGGTGTGATCGACTGACCCCCTCACGCCCTCACCGCCCTTTCGCGCGAGGGGATATCGCGATTCCGTGTCGCGTATCGTTCCACTGCGATAAGGGTGTCTGCTGGTACTTGAAATTTCTCTAGTCGGATATTCCATTCGGAATTAACTCGTCCAGTGGTCCGAGTAATTCGAAATTTCATTCTCCCCAGCTGGGATCATTCCTGATGGATTTGGATTCGCTTAAATGTAGACCACGCTCACGAAACGCTTGACCCGAATCTACTAACGAAGAGCTTGTAGACTTACGAGGCCTTAAGAAAGTCGCTGTACTTATGCTACAGTTAATACTGATTGCGACCGGCGCTTCGAAGCGTTAAACCAATAACGAGGCTTCATTAACCCCTAGAAACACCGAGTCGTCGTGAGCCGTCACGCGAGAACAGGGTGGGAGCCTCCTCAAATCCACACTTCTTATGGATTTCTCGAAGATAATTGTCTCGCATTTTTCTACGCGGACATAGTTAATGGAACTTCTAGATTGCTGTTGTAACGTGCGACGTGGACGCTTTTCTTTTTTAAAAGAATAAAGTAAAAGAAATTAAAGAGAAATAACTTGATAGGTAAATGATAATGAAATTGAAAATATATTTTAATGGTTAATTATTATCAGTGGCTGGTTAGAAGAATAAAATATAATTAATTACAGAGAAACAACCGCATACAATATTTCATAGGTAAATGATAATGAAATTGAAAATATATTTCGATGGTTAATTATTATCAGTGGCTGGTTAGAAGAATAGAATATAATTAAAGAGGAACAACTGGATACAATATTTGATGGCTAATTGATAATGAAATTGAAAATATATTTCGAGTGCAGAAAACTGCATAAGAGTGCATATGTTTAATTTGTAAAATAAAATAAATTCCACGTTCCCTGGAATGTTCTCATTATAGAATTACTCCCGAAAGAGTTAACAGCTTCCCGGTTGTTCGGTTTCGTCCATCGATTTTCGGAATTTTCCTGCTCACCGTGGTCCGCGCTATCGCTCCCTTCGTCGCCCTTTTTTTCTGTTTTCAATGCAGGGATTTACGGTCTTTTTTACGGGAGAAAATATAGGTATTGAAGCTACGCTTGGAATTCGAGCCGACGGATATATATATATTTTTTTCTATCACGGATGATCGTTCGAACCATTGTGCTTCCGACTGTTCCCCGAGATCTTCGATAGTTCCAGGTATCCCTCTCGTTCGATTCTACGCGAGCGGCCCTAAACAATTCCCTTGCTGTCAGGAACGGTTTCAGTCTCGCGTCTGCTCGCCCATATCCACCAGCGGGCAACCGTTGGACCCCATAATCTGGGCTTTAGTAGACTATGATATAGAATATCGTAAAAATATCCTGTAAGAAACGGAAACGCCGTGGCAATCATTCTCGACAAGTATAAAACGTCTCGGATACAATACCTCCTCGTGGAATATCGTTGGAACAATTTGCAAGTTAAATAAAATAGTACCTCGATTCTATTGTTTCCGGATCTTTATCCCTCGATCATGTTTACAGTATTCACCTTTCGTTAACGTTAGGATAAAGTAAATCAATCATTCGACTCGGATACAATACTTCCTCGTGGATATCGTTCGAACGATTTACGAGTTAAATAAAATAGTACACTTACTATTATTATCCTTCGATCGCATTTACAGTATTCATCTTTCATTAATGTTAGACTAAAGCAAATTGATAAAAAAAAAATAAGAAAAAAATAGTGCAAAGAGTGATCAAAGATCGAGAACCTTTGCAATACCCGCATGTATTGTACAAAGTATTTTACGACGCTTTCACGAAGTTACAGCGTTTCTTTATAAAAACCGATGAATACGAACACGACCATGTTATACATATTCACAGTTGATGCATTGTAAATTACCCGCGTGTACTGTATTTTATGAATCATTTGCAAACCGAGACGAAACACGAGGAAAAATCCGTCGACTTTAACATTTCAGCGTCATTTATTTATTCCAATTACTACATTAACACGCGCGACTTTAATGAACCGGCATTATACGTCAGTAGACAGAGGATTTTACGCATTTCGGGTAAAAATGAGGATCGAACGCACAACCAAATTTGGTTAATTTCAATATGCAGTGAACCAAGACAATTTTTATTCCGCATCAAAATCCGTCTGTACCTCGGTATTGCTTTTCGAAGCAGTGGAAAGTTTCTTGGAAATACCAGTTATAAGTAAAAAAATTTTTTGGATTATTAGAATTATTATTAATAATAATTCCAAAGAATTATAATCCAAAAAATATAATCTTCTATAAGTTCTGCAATTTAAAAAATTTTTTAAATTCAAAACTCATACCAAGCTTCTTAGGTAGCTCTCTAAGCAGAGAAACTCTTAGGCAATAAAATAAAATACGCTATACACACACGCACACCTGTAACATAAGTTACCCAATACCACGAATAGAAATTCTATTGTGCAGCCGAGGAACACAACAAAACAATCGCGTCCCGAATAAATCGCGAACAAAAAGTTGAGCTGGAAGGATTCTAGTGTTTTTTTTTCGGTGAATCCTCTTTGCGGCCGGTGTCCAGCGAAAAACGATGTTCGAAGTCGCGAAATCCGCGTCGAGCACAGAAGGATCTCCGGTTCGGGGAACAATTTCCCGAAATCCGTTGGCGATCTAGCGGATCGAGCAAGTGGAACGTGAAAATCGCGCGTCGTCACGGTCGATCGCGGCTGGATGCGCTCGCGAGGAGCGGAGCCGAGCGGAGCGGTCTCGGGCGCCGTGTTTCCCACGGGCTTGGCTACCGGGGCAAAAAGGAAGAGGGAGAGAGAAAATGGCCGGTGGAGGGAGAAAAAATGGAAAACGAGCAAGCTGACCTTAATTTCTTGTCGGAAAAACGCGAGAGAGCCGCATCGCGCGGAGCCGTGCCACGCCGGTTAGGGGCCCGCGTGCACGTTGCACACGTATATGCAGGCGCGTGCAACCAGCGAGAGCTGAGTTCGCGCGCTGGCGAACGGGGCGTGCTTTCGATACTAATGAGCCAGATTAGATGAACCGTTAGATCCGCGCCGCGATATAAATCACCGGTAAGAGTACGTGCGTTAAGGTTTCTGTTCCAATTACTTATGCACGCGTGTCCCGGATTCTTCCCCGGGTTGCACCGAGATTGTTCGCCCCGGGTTCGGAGATACGGGTTTACCCCGCCCCGTGGGAATTAACCCGAGAACCCGGTAGATAGATTCTCCCATCCCCCACCATACCGTTGCAATAGTCTTGCGCTACGATATTTCTACTTTATACGCACCGTTTCAAAGATACTTCCGATACCGCGCATGTTTTACGATACACCTTTATTTTCCGCTGCGCGCACTCTCGCCGACCACGGCTTTACGCTGTTGCTACTTTATTGCGGCAAGCTTCACGATATCTCGGACAATGTTACGCGGAGGAACCGTACAGGTACCCTTTTAATATTTTTTTTTTATTAAAAAATAGAAAATCTTATATGGAATTTAGTAAAACTTAATTACAAAACCGAAATACACTGCATACAGTACAGAATATAAAAATTAGAAAACAGAATTGGGTTAGTGGAGATACATAAATATTGTAATACAGACCCTAACTTTAAGACTTTAAGACCCACAGCTCTTTTATTAATTAATTCGAACCTCTCCTCGTTCTACAAGTTGCATTGCCATAAAACATGGTTCAAACACTATTTTTTTTTTAATAGAAAATCTCATATGAGATTCATTTTAACATAATTATAAAAACGAAATACACCACATACAAAACAGAATATAAAAATTAAAAACAGAATATCTATTTTCTTTTGATGAAGCTACATTTTTGAGAATTTTAAGAAATGTGTAAAATCAAAACAATTTCAACTTCCATCTGTTTCCTAACAAAAAGAGAATACTTAAAGAAAGCATGTACAGGTCGAATCGAGTAACCTCCTTCTTTTTCGAAGTCGGTTAAAAACGAGTTGACAGGCGTGAAAACATAGAATTCCAAAATGGACGCAGGCAGAACATATGAATGTTTACTCACATGAAGTAACAACAGCTCAAAATTGTTTTACTATTGATCACTTTTTCGAAAAAGCACCTATCGACTGCATCGTAAATATGTATAGCTATATTTCGCCATGGTCGACTGCACTGAAAGAAAAAAACAGTAGCGTGTTCCCAGGTCGATGGATTCGCCGTGGGCCAGCGTGAAATCGCTGTGAATTTCGTAACCGCGTTACACGCTCGCAATTATTGTGTATACACCCTCTTCAGATTGTCTGGGGAACGGAAATTCGCCGGTGCGCAGTTGCGAGTACCTGTAAGGCGGGAATATGTTGCGCATCGTTGCCAGCCGCGGTCCCCATTGTGATCCGGTCGCAATTTACGAGGAAAGCATTCACCGATCGAGTAGGTCGGTCTCGTTACAGGCGACAATAGCTTTAATTTCGAAGGCAGCTCGTTGGCCCGTGATAGACCAGCAGGAAATCAACGGGAAATTACGACGAGGTCACCGTCGATCGGTCCGCGCTCGCTCGCAATCGCCTGTTAATAATAAAATCGTGCCGGGGATCACGACCATTACGTTCCGCTTATTTTTAGACGGCGAACTCCAGCGAGACTTCGCTCCAGAAAGACTGTCTAGGGGTGGTTTCGATGTTTCGTTGATCCGCCAACCTCTGTTCGAAGAGTTTCGTCGGATAGATCGTTATTTTTCGCCGACGAATTCAATTCTGCGGTATACATTAATCAATCTCTACAGACTAATTCGCACGAGAAGTTCCATCAATCTGTTCAAAATCTAGTTACATCGACGCTGTTAAACATTGTATGAACGTTGTAAAAATAACTTACGTAGACAGTTCTGCATTAATGTCTCGCTTTAAAACGTCCATGAACTAGCGGACGTCGCGATTCAATCGAGCTAGTCTTGCGAATTATGTAAATAAAAAGAAATTTAAAAAAACCACGTTTTTAAGAATGGATAAAAAGTATAAAATAATTTTTGTGTGAATTTTGAATTGCTATGAAAATATTTGTAAAATTTCAACAGGTAAATAATTTAATTATTAAGTTATTATTATTAATCAGTAATTAATTCAATTAATAATTTCAAAATTATTTCATTGTTATTTCTCCGAAATGGATAGATCTTTTTAAAAATTAATTTTTTAAATATTGCATTGTATTTCAGTTCTATGCTATGTTTTAATGTGACAATTGCAAAATTACTTCGTAAGAAAAATAGAAGAGATGAATTTTCAACTATTGTTCTAAGAGAGAGAGAGAGAAAACGTGGAGCTCGAGGTTTAGTACCACTCTCTGTATCTAGGTGACCTGAATTTATTTGCGATGGTATCAATTTTACGATGCGTGTTACAGATGTACTGTGGATAAGCGAGGCATGCGCAGTCTCATAAGAAACATTTAGGCAAGCTAGTGGTATAAAAATTCATGGTCAGCCGTAGCGTGTTAAGCACCGCTGAAAATAAATCGGTAACTCTTCCTTCAGAATTCCATCCGGATCTTAACATCGTTTTCCTTCGAGATACGATCTCCGAATTACTAAGTTCGATACAATTTAATCTTCTGCCTTTTCTGCGAAGGGAAAAATCTTGTTTCCTTCGACCGTTTAACACGATCGCTACACGCATTCGTTGTACTGATTATCATCTTCGTTGAAATATCTCACGAAGTGCTCGTCCCTTATGAAATATTAAAACATTTTAGTAGAAGAATGCTAATTACCATTACTTTAACCCTTATTGACTGAAAGACACAAATAATTGCTTCGTTGTATTTCTATTTGACTTGAAACAGGACTGTGTACTAAAGAGTTCATTGTCTAAGCAAAATTAAGGAAAGGTCATACTAATGGCAGCATAGTAAACAGAACACACTGTTCATTCATAACAGAGAGGCCTCCTAGAATAGAGGAATATTGTGCTCAAATATTACAACTAAAAAAAAATAAATAAAATAAATAAACAAAAAAAATATTACTGCTAAGTAGTGCTAAGTTTGTGCTAAAGTATTACTGAAAAAATATAATAGATAAAGAAGTTATAGTGAATACGATTATCCTAGCATAATTGAAAAAATTAAAAAAAAAATGAAAAGTGGGGGCGTACTCAAAAAATCGTTTTTCACAATTTTTCATTAATTATTATTTTCTTTAATTAAATTATTTAATTCAACAAGTGTGGTTCTAACTTGTAGAAGGCAACAAAGCTAATAAGTGTTGAACAACAAAGTATATGAAATGAATTGGACTATCTTTAAATAAACGTCTGTGTGGTCGAGAACGCGTTAAACTCGCTTCATTAAAACTATCGCGCTTCTCGTTGCGTTTTATCCGGCGAGGCGGCGTTTGTTTGTTAATCCCCAGTCCGGTTTCGAGAGTCTCGGTTTTCCAGAACGTGGTTGTCGACCCCGGTGTTATCACGGTGTTACGCCGACACCGAGCACGAACACAACCGCGGACACGCAACCCTCTCTCGTCCATGGGTTTTGCATATACCGCTCGCTCGTGTAATCGCGCGTCACTTTTCCCTTCCTCGCGGAAATAACCGAGATATCGCGTTCGCTCGCGGAAGATTGTCGTCCCGAAGTGATGAATCGGCCTGGCGGAGAGAGGAACGGTCTCCGAAACGTTTTCGTGAGCGACTCCATCAGAAAGCGAAAATAAAATTTCCTTTTAAATTCCCCCGCGCCATCTGATTGGAACTTCTCAGACGATAGCTGAAACTGATTCGACCGGTTCGAAGAAACGAAACTTGCCGGAACTTCTCAAAGGGAGAGACTTCTCGGACGTGTTTGGTGTCCCTTTCGCTTCGACTTCAACGGAATATATAGTTGCGATGTTCTTGAGCTCCGGGAAACGCGAACGGCTTGAAACGGAAGGCGTAATCAATTTTTTGATTACGCTGGACTAGGCGAGGTCGTTGAACTTGAAATCCGCCGTCGCACAAAAATCCATGATGTTTAGTAACCGTGTTTATTTTCGTACGATTTTATAATAAATAATGATGATAATTATAATAATAATGGTAATAAATAATACTTATATTTAATCTGTATCCGAGCCATCACTAGAGTCAACGCTATCAGAATCGAAATTTTCTAAACATGTGAGAACACAGCGAGAATTTAACCATTTTCTGTTATTATTTAAAACACCGTTCACGGATTCTATTAGATTTCTTCCATAATTTCTTAAATTTTACACACAAAAGGAAAGAATATTTTTCTATGATTTTTCTGTTTCTAGCGATGGGTATAAACGGAGAATTTACTCGAGCAACGTACAATGAGACTTTCACAAACTTACATATTTTAGATCTTTACTTATCTGCACACTGAATCGCATTCTCCACGGGTTAGGTTCGAAGTTAGTAAAATTAATGTAAAAGTTGAAGACTGGTTCAAAGAGAAACAATTGAGAACGCTCGAATCTTTCTTTTTCACGGAGGAAGCGAAAAGCGGTGAATGCGCGACTTAACAGAGAAGTAATCTTTGAAATTTCAATTCTGAAGTATCGAGGGGATGAATGGCAGCGCGGAATCGGCGACTTCACCCCTGAATGCGAAAGAATTCACTCGGAAATGACGAGCGACGGTTCAAACGAGAGAGCGGGAGAGAGCGGCGCGGTCGTCGAACGGCACAATCGAGGTTATTAGCATGCGACCTCCTCGAAAACTTTGAGTTCGCCGCGTTCCTAGTTAATTAATCGATCGCGGATAGAGGGTGGGAGGGGCGCGAAAGGCGGCGAGCGGCAATTTTCGCGGTTTAACTCGCTCGGCGAGGAGAGCAGCACGAGTCGGACACGAGCAGTCGCGCGCGCGCACGCTCGCGTAATTTCCAGCAGACGTTTCCCGCTTGCCGGAGATAACGCTAACGAGGCCCAGATAATAACGTCGGCAGTCTAGACAGTTAATTACAAGAAGTCCTTTGGAACAACGCGCCTCGCGAGCGCCCGCGCGCTTTCAGCCTCGCCGCGTACTCTTTCAGCTGGCAGCTGGAAGTTTCGCCGCGGCGAAAACCTCTCGCCTCGGTGTCTCTTCGACGATTAACGAACTCGAAAAACGACCAAGGATCCTCCTTTTCGCGGGAAAATACGACGTTCCCCGGTCCGTTTGCACCTGTTCTACACGGCCCGCTTTGAAGATCAAGCTGGTTTCGCTGGAAGAATTGGAAAACGTCTCTTTTAGATAGAATAGTTTGTTACACCCGTGAAACATAACTTAATGGGCTGATCCTCCAACTGAAAGCCGCCGCTATAACTTCTATTAGAGAAGTGTTTAAGTCGCGCCAAGGAGTGATCAACTAGAACTTCCCAAAGTTTTCTTATTTCATTACATTTTTTTAATCTTTAGAATAAACAATTGTGTGCGTTAATCCTCCACCGGAAGTCTGGTTCTTCATCAACGACACCACCGTGCAATGGCTCTTTCAGTTCTTGACCTGATTTCTTATTGCTCCCGGCTGTAGACGGCTTTAGCTACCCGTTATGCCGACGGAGGGTTAATTGCACAATACAGAAGCCGCGTAGACATCTATTTTTTAAAGAATAATTTTAAGCAGTTCAGAATATTATTTTCAAATTCTTTGAACGTAAAATCGAAAAAATCGTATCTATTGTTTCCTACAGATTTCTCACAATAAAATAGTTTTGCTGGCTGTTTGACTAAGTGCAGTATTTTATCTACATATTATTTTTTGATAGGACTTCGATGATCATATTCGTGGCATTTTTCTAATTAAAATTATACTAAACATAATATAATTCCGACGATATTTACTGATGTAATAGACAATTAAAGTTTCGGGTGCGAGGAAGGATAACGTATCGACTGTCGTTCCTTGCGTCCGAAACTTTAATTGTCCATTACACCCGTAAATATCATCGGAATTATATCATATTTGATATGATTTTTATTAAAAAAATGCCACAAATATAGTGATCGAAATTTTATAAAGAAATAATGTCATACTTCTCGGCGATCATTTGCAGGTCGGACTTTTGGGACATTTATAGATAAAATACTATACATCTACGTCGCGAAAGAAGTGAAAAATAGATGATCGCAAAGTATTGCGATTTTGAACACGGTGATGGTACCACCGGCGTGAAAAATATTGATTCAAGGGAGTGAGTCACTTTGTCATACCTGACCGGTCACAACATGGAAGATACATACCAGCGAACGATCATTAATTCCCTTTACCGGGAACCAGGCGGTGTTTCGTAAAACTTACGAGACGCGTCGTAAAACCGTCGCGTCGTCGTCGCGCCGCTCGTTTTATCGGGATTTCCAGGAAACGATCATCGTTATCGCGGTCATTTTTTCCTCGATTGCATAACGCGACTACTGACCTGGCGTCGCGAGTCGTTCGATTTTCCGCAGCGGAATAACAAATTTCAGAAAACGAGTCTCGCCGCAGGCGATACCCGGCCGCCGTGACGCGCGTGACAAATGATGACAAATTGTTATCGCGGCAACTAAATCGTATCCGCAGACTATAAACAAGTTCATTATCGATCCGGCGATGGATCGGGTCATTTCAACGGAGACCTCGCTTTTCGAAGTACCGAGTTCGGCACGTCGAAAGAACCGTACGGCCCGTGAGTAGGCTAAAAATTGTTGACCTTTCCGCGCAGTCGAACGAGATAAAATTAAAATAGCATTTGCTTCATAGACGATTCCAGCCGATGCTCGAAAACAAAGCAGCCGCCGCAAGGTTCAAGCGAGTGCACCACGCGGACGTAGTTGCAACTTATCGATGCACGATGCAAAAATGCAACGCGCGAATCGTTCGATTTAACGACGCAGCTCGTCTTCTCTACTTGCTATTATTTGCTCGAAACGTAGGATTGATAATAATTATTATTATTTATCATAGACGTGCAGAAGCACTTTTAACACAAATATTTACAAAGAAAAGAAAAAAGAGAGAGAGATACAAGACTATTAATAGTCGATAATTTGTTCACGTAGCAAGTAAGGTTTTTTCTTCTTGCTTTTTAACGCGGAATTAAACTTGATATATATATAATTTACATTGATTAATTTTTACAGACGCAATTATATACTTCTTGGAAATGGTCTTGAACTAGACCGTTGAAAAAAGTAATTTGCAAAACTGCTTAGTTAGTAACATGATCAAGATCGTGACACGACTTGGATCGAGATCAAAGGAAACAGTTATACAAGACTATTTATCTAAGACAAAGAAAAAAACAAAATAATACTGGTTCAATCGATAGGTATTATTATATAATCCTGCGTAGTTGCATTTGAAAATTTTGCAAAGATTTAATGAAAAAATCAACACTGTTATAAATAGATTTAATAAATAATTTTGATAAATAAATAAGTAGATTTCGCTTTAAGTGTTTGCAAACCAGCAATAAAACCAGAAGAACAATCAATATGATTATTAATTAAATTAAAAATACAGCGACTCCATTAAATACTCCATTAAATACTCTTTGGAACAGCACCACTGTGTTTCCTGAAAAGTATATTTTCTAGACTCGCGTGAATTTCAGCAGCCTTTGCGAGCTACAAACGAGTAGAAATGGGGAAAAATTGGAATGTTTTCACGATTCTCGCGCTGGTACCGGCGATTTTTTTACCGTTTTTAATCGTTTTCGCAGGTACCTAGGCAACAACGTTAACCAATCTCGATGAAATTTTTAGCATTTGTACGATCGAAACGAATTTACAATTTTATTCGTCCAAATGGAATATTCTCTGCATGTTTCTTTTTTTCACAAGTCATGATCGATAACGTGAGTCACTCAAATTGATTGAGCTACTAATTAAACTTGTTTTGCTAGCCGGTTCGCGGGGACGATTCTTAAGAACACGAAATAGTTTCGCTATCGCGTCCACGTCACACACGTCACGTCATGTCCTCGGCATTATTTGCAGATCGGGGCCAGTATGCTCAGATACGACGTTATCGGCAGTTTCTTTAGCTGGTTTATGGGGTCGCGGCGATCGGTCAGGACGGCCTAGATTTCCCCTGGAAAAGGATCGGCTTTGACGAGCCCCACAATTACCGAATTTACGACCGGATCGTAAAACAGTTCGATTCACGAAAGTCTAGTAGAGCCGACTCGTAAATAGCTAATTATATCTGTTAAAGCGAAAGGGACGAAGAACAGTTTTTTTTTATTATACAGGTGGAGGAAATTTCTCGCAACATGGTCCCAAATGTTTCACAGTTCGTGCACAAAAAGAAAAGAAACACAATACATACGTGTCTAGAAGAAAACTGGTCTCTGGACTATTTCACGCGATAAAGATTGATTTACCACCGTTGGGAATTGTACAAGAAGCCGCGGCTTTTTTACCGCGACAGTACAAATTTCATTAAATGGAAAAACCGAGGATTTAACGCTCAACTGATATCTTATTATTCATGGATGTGATATATTTTCAAATGACCTGTTTCTCAAATGACATCTTTTTATAATGAAACCACATACGCGAGGAGCGTGCAGGTTTGTATTATGCAAGTGAATTCGTATGAACATTTATTTATGAAGAGGACGAGTGTCCGTCATTTGTAGACGGATTTGATTAATCTATGGTAAAAATTGGGTGGATGAAATTCGATGAAGTGGATAGATTATTTTTAATTCTGTGCAATTTTCAAAGAAAGAAACATTATTACGCCTTTCTAATAATTAATTGATTGGTTATCGACCGTAATTTATTTTCAGGATATTACAAATTTTTATTCGCGGCGCAAAGGTTCGATCATTTACAACAATTATCTATTTTTGTGAATACTAAACGCTGGATTCTGATTTGAATCTCCAGGTTCGAGAACCACGATATCTCTTAAAATGTTTTAATTCGCCTTTCTCTTGAACTGAAATCAAATTTGATTCGATAAAGCACATTGTCTATCTGCGATTAAGTGATCCCGAAGGGAGTGCAGCGACCGGATTTATTGTACGATTTTCGTAGATCATCGAGCGGTGATAGAGAGTAATCCGCGATCTCGGTTAGGTAACCTTTTCGGGGACAATAAATAATCGTCGATCCCCGAATCTATCTGTTCGAGGGGGCGAGGCACCGATATCGAATTAATCAACCGTAATAAATATTGTCGCGTAGAATCGTCGATCTCCATTAACGAAATACCTGGTGTGTGGTGTACGGAGCGGAACGGTACGTCGAGGATACCCCAAGCCGGATCGATAATCCGTATCAGATAATTGCAGACTGGTCGGGTGCTGGTAATCTCGAGTTTGAATTTATTGAAAGTCGCAAACGCGGCAAACACTTTGGCTAGATATCGGGATGATTGATAAATCGCGTTTATAAGTCGGTCTTCCGTGCTCGTCGCGTAAATAATTTCGTCTGCTTATCGCGGACAGTCATAACATTTCTCAAACGGGTTTGCGGACCCCCGATAACTCTCTTTCATCTTTTCTGACCTCGACAACAATTGCGCTCGAAGAATGCCCCCCCTCTCAAAATTCCATTGAATCCAGAAGCAGGAAAGTATCGTCGAGACTTGTCAATTACTTCGGACTAGGTGTTGCTTAAAATTCTTAGGCTCCGAGATGGCTGAGGGTCTTGGCTGTCGAATGAATTCGCAATGGCAATTACGCTGTTCGAAATGTCAGCCGAGGGTCCAACAGCTGAAATAATGTATCGGACGGGAATGGTGGGAATGCGAGGACCTTTTATTGGAGAGGATCACACCGGATAACCGACTTCGCGCGGGGTGTGAAAGTCTGGAAAGGTCGCAGCTTCGATGGCGAAATATTACTGATTCACGCGAGGATAATTCAACAATTGGATCAACATTCGATCCCGTGAATATTTCGTTGTACAAGTTTGTTGTTGAAACTCCTGGCACAGCGAGTCATTTATTATAGACTCCTTTGGATTCAATCCCATGTACCATTTTAGCTACCAGGTCGCCGTTGAAGCCTGAAACCTGGGCCACGTAGAATTCTTGATCCTAAATTACTATCGCGAAACCCAACCAAGTTGGTTCTACGTCTGAGACCCTATATAGCAAACACTTTGCCCCTAATTACGATCAAACCATCCGCCTCATCCATTAGAGACCGTGCGAATAGGATTAACAAAAGATTTTACAGAAATTCGGAAGACGAGGGAGTCTTAGTGAAACGCAAAGTCGAAATCAGCTTACACCGTGAAACTGGTAACAGCAGTTCCAGTGTTCGTTAGAGACCTAAGTATCCCAACGATAGACCCCATAGAAAACTCAGAACAAGATACGGTAGGAGCAGTTATCTTCGATTTGACCATCGCGCGAGTGTCCCCACTTCACAGACACAGATTAGGACCGCATCACGAATATTATCGAGAGAGATAGGTGTTCCGAGAATTGTCGGGCTGCTATCTCCTTTCGGTTCACTCGCCTCTCCATCGAAAACAGGACCGAGGAAAATTTGTTCTCGAGTCATTCTGGATCACCGATGACCGGCTCGTGTCCCTGGCCAGAGATCAGCTTTGTAGACTCCTTCTTTCTTTCCTTCATAAAACCGATCTTGTTCCCTAGGTTCTACATTCTATATCGCTCCACTCTATCCTTCTCGATCCTCTTCTACTTTATCCGCTATTACAGCTTTGTTGAACTTTACTACATCGTTTCATCCCTTTCTATTCTCGTAAGGGCTGGCTCCGGTTGTCCCGTTTAATCCTCCTTCTTTTCCAGCCCTTACTCTTCGTAATTACAAGTGTGACGAACGTGGCAGCGAACGTGTCGAGCAAGGAAACGTGGATGCAATCGCGTAGCTTCCGAGCAGCGATCAACATCGGTAAACGTAGCCGCATCCCAAAAATACCACGGAAATCGTGCGTAACTGGTCGCGTAATCGGTGCACGAGCACCGACCGACGTGTGTCCCGTCTAGACTCTAGGATCGCGACTCTAGAATCGCGCGGATTCTTGGCGCGGTCGTGCTTGTTTGGCCTTAAGGTCGTCCCGATAACGAGCCGCTTACGTCAGTCGAGAGAAACAGGCGACGCGTTCCTCCGTCCGTGCCCCGTGCCACCCCGGGTTCTCTCCTATCTTCTGTTTCGCCTCGTCCACCTAACCGTCCTATCTGGCCCCTGTTCACCTCGCCCGCTGGCCAACGACGACCAGCGTCGCTCTTCTTCAAGCTAGACGCGTCGACCAGCGTCGCTCTTGTTCGTGTTGGACGACGACGCGTGCCACCGCGACGCCGCGCGTCCATCCTGCCCTGGCCTTGGACAGTTACGATAATTGGCAGCTAACCGAAGACCCGCGATAACGTCCGTCTCGGACACGTCGCGGCTAGATTGCAGACAGTTAGCCTAATCGAGATTAATAGGCCACTTTGCACCGGTTCCAGGCAAACGTTCACGTCGCCATGGTTTTTATTATTGTTAGCGTGGGCCAAGCCGAACCAGCTTTCGATTCCAGAGATTGCTCTGGGATGATCCAGGGGGCTAGACCTGAGGATGACGATCCTCTATGACTTCTTGCTTATCGCCTACTAGGTTAATGTTGCTACTCTTCTTGGGTTTGGATAATGATCGAGTCCCTTGAAAATTGGTCTTTTTTTATTGTAGAATGCCGAACCAAATCAGCTTTCGATTGCGTTATGGTCGTAGAGATTGCTCTGGGATGATCCAGGGAGCTAGGGATGGAGATCCTCTACGCCTTCTTGCTTATTGCTTACTAGCTTAATGTTGCTACTCTTTTTAGATTTGGGTAATGATCGAGTCCCTTGAAAATTGGTCTTTTATTTATTGTAGAATTCCGAACCAAACCAGCTTTCGATATCGTTATGATCGTAGAGATTGCTCTGGGATGATCCAGTGGGCTAGACCTCGGGATGGTGATCCACACCTTCTTGCTTATCGCCTACTAGCTTAACTACCCCTTAATACAGACACAATTATAGCAAAGCTAAATATCAAAGCCTGTATTAGCATCCAGTCCTTCTTCCAAAACTGTAACTTACATATTTAGCGTTAGCGGACATTAATTTTTACTATACTATTCCTGTGTTCACATTACTGTATTCACTTATATTATTCGTGTAAAGCAAAATAAACCCAGAAGGGTTTCAAATGCTTATAAATAAGAAAAAAATGATGAAAAGCAACAAGGATGGGCGAGTGGCGGGTCTCACTTTCGGTTTCTAACGTCGCACCGTGATGAACACCGGTTCCGCTGGTCTAACGGTGTCCCGTTTTTACGGGCCTTGAAAGACCTAGGACAAGCAAGCATGATAATCGTCTTTTCGGTTGCGCAAGCTACTTCTGCCACGGTTCAACGCGATCACGTAGCGCGAGAAGGAGCGTCGAACCCTCGGCCATCCTCTCGGGGTCTCGTGACCGTTCTCGAGTGTCATAAACCCGTTGATGCCTGTCGATCTTAATCTCGGTCGGACGCGTCGTTGTGTCTTATATTTTCTCCGAGATGATATCACGGGGATCGAAAACACCTCGATTTAATCTAGGCGCGCGGGCGCCTGCCCCCGATACGCGAAGAAATCGTTCCCCGACTCGTTTCGATCCCGGATTGGCCCATTGTTCGTCAGCTGTTATCGTATTTCCCGACTGGTTTACCGTAAATCGATTCGCGCTGATCTCTCGGCTTGGTTTGTACGTATATTCTAATGATCGAGATCGTTCGCAAAGATTCTCGAGCGATGATCGATATCAGCATACGCGGGTTAATGTCAGCTGTTTTTTATTGACGTCCGATACATATCGTTTTGATTCGCACGAGCGTTGACACTTGGAGAAGAATGTCGTTCGGTGAACATTTCTTTGAAAAACGCATCGACGGTTGCCGTTGTTGCAACGTAGCTATTTATAAGAATGGGAAGATGTGTATACAGGGTGGTCATTTTATTTGAAGACATTGAAATATCTCGAGAACTATGCATCGGATCAAGAACACCCGCTGAGGGTGGAGGAAGATAAATAACTTAAATGGGAAACCCATTCTCCAGACAAAAAATACACAAATTTGACCTAGGAATTTTTGCATTTTGGTTCACAGATGGCGCTGTAATGGATAAAAATCAAAATGGGTAAAAAATATTGAAAATTGGGGATATCTCGAGAAATACACTTTAAGTTCTTTATCTTCCCCCACCCTCAGGGGGTGTTTTTTATCCGATGCATAGTTTCCGAGATATTTCAATGTCTTCAAATAAAATGACCACCCTGTATAATAAAAATAGCAGACAGTTCGTAAACTCGATCTTGCCATTCTTTCGACACATGACTTTTTCTCCAGCGTTAACAAAGCGATTTTCAATGAATACCGATTCCACTTCCCTGTAGTTTTCAATGACTCGTCGAGCAACGTCGAAGCTCCGACAAGTTCCTTGCACAGAAGCTCTCCGCAGGTTCAAGTGGACAGAAATTGGCAGCGAAGTGTCGATAAGTTTCTAGTCTGCCGCCTAACGGCAAGCCCCCGATGGATCAGGACGAATCCGAGGCTCTATCAACGTCGCGGCTCGAGTTCTCGACAAACAATACACAGTTCGGATACATCGTCGCCAACGGAGTCGTTCCCCGACAGTCGATTAAGTGGCAGGCCCCCCGATCGTCCTGACTTTCTGGCTCTCGAGTCTCCTCGACGCGATAACGCGTCTGCAATGGGAACAACCGAGCCACCAATTGTCTCTCTGGATCGCTATAGATTATCGTGGCATCGTTACCGAGCCCCGAGCTACGTGCACAGATACCGTACCTCGTTTTCTCCGGCGAGATCCTCGACAATGTAACTTCGAGAGCGGCTCCAATACGCGATTTACCTTGTTCCGTCATGCGCCTTCAATTTTGCCATGCTGAACACCGATCGAGATCCGCCTTTCTGTTAAACAACAATCCTATCCGTAGATAATACACGAGAATGATTTTATCGATGCTAGGTTCGATCATATCCTACAGACAATAAAAAGCTTAGAGAGAGAGAGATTCATGGTGGAATCATCTGGTTCGAGTACTGAAAAAAATTTTAAAAAAAGTAAAAAATAATAAATAATCGTGGTGGACATCTAATTAACGTCTAAGTAAGTAACAATGATTTAATTCAACAAGTGAAAGTCGTTATCTTTGAATATTAATAATTACAAAAATGTATATGGTACAAAAGTGAATTTCTCTTAAAAGTATACCTTATACTTAGCTAAAGAAACTTGTAAATAAGGTAAAACTAACTAATAGGTGAATTTGTTGAGGAATGAAAGCTTTCAGTGCTTAATGGATACATGAATGGGAAAACGAATGATGGGAGATTGTTCCTCGGACATTCAACTCGAGCCACAAAAATTATACAATTTATATAAAATTTTAAGAATTGAATTTTTACTGCTCAAATCGGTCAAATACCGCACTGTTGCACTCGGTGGAAGATCGTGGGGGAGGAAGACGACGGAACGAGGAAGAAGGACTGATTTCTCGGAGAAATAGGTGGTTGACTCACGACACCGTTTCAGAACACCGTACAGCCGAGAATTTCCAAGCCGCGGGGAACGATCCGTGCCGTGGTCGAGGCAAATCGATCGAGAAGCATATTCGCGTCACGAGGGCAATGCACTGGCGATACGATGCACCAGTTGCACCGGCCTCGTAACTAGGATAAGCCTCGGTGTAGAACCAGCATTACGGAAAAAATCCATTCTAGCTTATGGGCAATCGGGATCTCGAGGGTTTTACATATCTTTATTCCCGTCCGTTACGACCTGTAACTTCGATCCACCGAAGCACCTCGATGCTTCTGCATTGCATCTGATGCGTTCTGAGCTTCTGCGATGTCTTCCAGAGATGTTCGTCTGAAAATTTCACGGTGCTTCCGAACGGAATGGCTTCGCGAAGTGAAGCTATTCGTTCGAAGATCATTTTCCTTTGGGATTTTGCAAAATTAGGATTCAGAAGCTGAAGAGAGTAGGATCTAAGCAATAACTCTTCTAGCTTGTTAAATAATCGTCTAATGAGAACAGAATTTGAAAAATAGCTTGGAAGAATAAATTGTTGGTAACAATTTTATAATGGTAGTAGCCTTTTCAGATCTTAAATAAATAAATATTTAAATAATCGTCTAATGAGAACAGAATTTGAAGCTAGCTTGGAAGAATAAGTTTCCTTTTTTTTAATAGAAAATCTCATATGAGATTTATTTCAACATAATTACAAAAAGAAAACGAAATACACCACATACAAAACAGAATATAAAAATTACAAAATAGAATGTGGTTATTAGAGATACACAAATATTTTAATACAGACTTACGATTAGTTGTTAGTGACGATTAGAAACTGATAGTAGCCTTTTTAGCTCTTAACGAAATAAAAATTGTACCAAATTCTGTCGAACCTTGATATTCCATTCTTTTCCGAAACTACCAACAATTCGTTCCCAAAGGATTCGATGGAACTGGTTCGACGAAGAGGCAAATTTCTTCAGCGTTTTCATTCGGCGGATAAAGGAGTCGACTTTGATCGACGACGATCGTGCTATGAATTGTCGCAGATAGGCAGTCGGATGATCGCGTGTAAACAAGCACACTCGACGAGCGGTGCTCGGCAGATAGGAACGGAAATCGTGCAGTTAATTCCCCATTAGTCGGCCTCCATTATCGGTGGAGAAGTTCATCGAAGAAGTTCATCGGCATGAAAAGCGGTTAATGAAAAGAAAAACCGAAGGTAATGAGCAATTGGTCCACTCGAGACCCCGCCTTCTCTCAGGTCCATTCTCCCGGCGTATAATACGTAGCTTATATGCATACCGTTCATTCACGCGTCGCCGCCGCGATTCCAGATTAGCGTGCATAAACAGTCGGAACTTTCCCCGGCGATTTTAAAAGGTTAACGTCCGCGGATTGATCTGTTCTCTCTGCCGATAAGCATCCCGCGGAGCTTACGGCGCAAGCGAGGTAAGAGGCACTTTTAAAAGCCATAATCTCCGGCGTTGGCGCATGAGAGAGTTCCCGAACGGTCCTCGCCAGGCTATCTTTCGTCACGCGTCTCGCCGACGGCCGATAAATCGATTCGCGCACTGCGACCGCCACAACGGCTGATGCAAACCTCTACTTGTTGCGACCGTCGACGAACTGTATCGCGTACTCTCCTATCGAACCACTCTTTTTTTTACTCGTTTGATCGCGTGAAAAAGAACCTCCACCCCGATCCCCACGTCACTGTTCAATGAGACGATTAGGGTGGCCGATCACGCGACTTCGAACGGAGTCATGATTGAACGGTCACCGCGTGGCGCGGGGATCAAGGCCCGCTACGTTCAACAACCCATGGATCGATAGCTACATTCTCTTTACAATTTTTTTTTTATTTATAAGCATTCGAAACTTTTATATAAATTCTGTATTTTTAGATTTTTTTAAAAATCTGAAAATGGATACCGAATATGATGCTTGGTATCCGAAATATGTCAGAATTTTTTCAGAATTTTAAATTGTCGATAAATGGGGACAATGGATCAAAAACTGGTTTTTCGTTTTTCTTCGATAACTACCCTTACAGATGAGATAGGTAAATACCGCCGAGGGCGAATAAACCTTTAAATTATATTAAATTATATTAATTATGATATATTTAATTATTATAACAACACTCTTCTCCGAGCTCTTCTACGTAGCTTTTTAAAAAATTCTCAATCATTAATAAGTCGTTTGAACTTATTGAAAAATAAGCTAAACAGAATTCCGTATTGTACCCCTCAGAATTTTATACAAAAGAGATCCACAGCGGTTTCCACCGAGTGCTCGAGGGTTGTAAAGTCCCGGGTTGGAACGGCGGATAAGTTATTTCGATTTAAACGAGTCCTAAGTAGCCATTGTGCGGTCCGATTCAGGATTTCTTGTTTCGCGAGGCTCTCGGCGATCGAGCGTCGAAGAAAATTGATTGGCGGGAACAAACCGTGGTCGGGGCTAGCCTGTGGGTCTCGTGCTAGAAGTTTAAAGGGGTTCTCCGTTCACCGGCCACGGAGGCCGTCGAAAGGGAAAGCTGCGGCCGTAAGGAGCAGTAACGAGCACCGGGGGATGCCGAGGCTCTCGCACTCCCGTATTGATCGCGCACAATACCTTCGCGTAACAAAGACGCGTGCAAATGTTCACGGGATAGGTCGCGAACCAGGCCGAGGCCCGAGGAGCTTGACTTCCATGGGGTGGAATAGCTGCCGGGATCACGCTTTAATTCGCCTGACACGAATATGCCAGAGACACCCCCTGGGCCATCTTGGAATTTTCAATATATTATACAGTGCCCAAAATTTTTATAAAGCCACCTACATTTTGGTGTAGTTTTAAAATATTTTTAAGATATATATTCTACTCTCCCACAAATGTGTTTACATTTTGAGTCTGTTTAGGTTATGCCAGATACACCTCTGGGCCATCTTGGAATTTTCAATATACTATACACTGTTCGAAATTTCTATAAAGCCACCTACATTTTGGAGTATTTTTAAAAAATATTGATAAAGATACTTTTCAAATTTCTATAACATTGTGTACTTACTACTGAGTAGAGATATACATATATCCTACTCTCTCCCAAATGTTTACATTTTCAGTCTGTTTACATTTTCGTTGAAGGTTGCGGCACGAGAGTACGAAATTCCTATAAATCCTCTTCGTGTTTACATTTTGTGTGGATAACATTAGCGAGGATCAACCGAAGACGTTTAATTGCGATTAAGATTTGTGAATTCGTATTAATATTGATTCCTAAAAATTCATAAAAATTCTGTACATATTATATTTGAATTTATTTTTATTAGAATGCCACGAGGCAATTATTATGGAAATTTCGGGCACTGTAGTTGTACGTTTCAATTATTTTCATCCAATACGACAATCTTGTAATAATACCCTAATAACCTAAATAGAAATTGTTCAACTTGCTCGTTTTCCGAAAATTTTTAGCCACGTTGTCCGCGGAAGCACTGTATATGCAAAAATGTGTAAATGTATAAATATCCGCAGATTATCGGTTGCGAACCTTGTCCAACTATTCGGCAGAAAAACATCATAAATTATTCAATGTGCAAATGTCGAACGACGGGAACTTAATAATATACAACGTGTGAAATTATTTATACTGGAAGACCTTTGCTTTTAGAGATAGCGTTCTAACGATCCTATGCCATTTCTAACGGGTTGCAGGTATCAATCAGAGTATCAAAGAGTGAAATCGAGTATGTAACACTCATACCTGTACCTACCCCTTTTGCTCACGGCGCAAAATCCGCGAGTAATCAGTTTATTCCGCATCCGTGGGCTCTCAGTTCGACGATTCTCTGGCACAATAGGTCGCAGAGTATTTAATCCGCAGCCAGGCTGGACGAACGACACGCTCGTTATTAGCTCTTGAAACGAAATTCTACCGCTGGAACAATACCGTGTCCCCGGCGCCGAGTGTAATTTTCGAGGGTTGTCGCCTAAACTTTCGAATTGCCATCCTCTCTAAATGTTGTCTCTGAAATCTTGTGTCTAGGTCCAAGAATACAAGCTGCTACTAAATTAAATGAAATTCTTCTCGATTGAAAATGTTATATAAAATAATAAACTTATTAAACTTAATTAACTTAACGTTTCGACCCTGTATAGATCTTCTTTAACAGAGACATTTTTGCATCTGAAAATTAACATATTGCAAAAATGTCTCTCTTGAAAAATTTTTAAGAAAATTAATTTGCAAACTTTTTTGTTGTTATTAATGCTTTTTATTTAACTAAAAATTAACTAAGTTGTTACTAACTAAAAATACAATAATCGTGCGCTGAAATGACAAATTTATTTTATGCTGCTTTCATAACTTCATTTCTAAACTTTCTCGTCTCTTATCAAATATCATTTTCCTTAATAATCGTATCTTCCGTTAATGTCAATTTTAATTATATTAAATCCCGCTAAACTAGAACCACTTTGCGACACTCTTAGATTAATAATCGAAGCCAGTATAAAGAGGACCATAATTTCATTTCTTTTCGTTATCGCTTTTAGCGAATTAGTTAATTAGCCTTCGCGAGAACTACTGTTCGTCTCCACACGATTCATGATCGGAAGTTCTCCGCGTTGCATCGAGGCAGCGGAGCGGCGATAAAACCCCGAGAGCTGCTTTCCCATATTTTTCTTGCCGGTAAATACTTCTTATACCTCGCAGATGTCCATTTTCTAGTGGACTCTGCCACGAGAGCTTGGCTTCGAGGGTTATGCTACGTGAGTACACGAGCACAACTCTCGAGATCGGCTCTCACGCTACGTGCCTACACGAGGATAACTCTCGAGTGCAACTTTTATGGTACGTGTCTTCGCGCGAACAATAACCGGAGAGTAAATCGGACGTTACGTGTCCCCGCGCGAATAATTCTATAAAATCGGTCGTTGCCTACGTGCTCGGTTCACAGTGATTTGTCAGGAGCGATGTTTCACGGCGAAGACGATGGATACCCATAAAAATCACTGACACCGACGTTTTTCGCCGGCAATGCCACGTTTCCTTCTCTCTTATCCCGCGTCTGGTTATTTCGCTGTTCCGGTCAGCGGTGCACAGTGGGAGAGGAACAATCGCCAGGAATTTTTGTTCGTCAGCCGCCGCCGCCGAGGCGTTATCGTCTCTTTATCGGGTCGCGCGATTAATCCCGCCGAGTCAGGGAATAATTCGAGCGGCGATACCGTGCAGTTTGATACGCGGCGCGATCGAAACGTGCACCGTGTGCTCGCTGATAATATGACACGGTATCGCAATAACAATCGTCCAGGAGGATCGCCACTGGGAGCCCATGGCAACTCTTCTTTCATTTTTTTTGTAGAACCACTGGTGGCCTTTGAAAGCCGCTTTCACAATCTAAATTAACGCTGAACCTGCCACGGGTTTATTCCATTCTTTAACCCTATGTTCTACTCAAAAGCTTCGCATAGTGCCAATATATCTCCGAGGGTGGAGATATAGTGGAGCAATCGGAGAACATTGCGGCTAAATCAAACCAATGTAATTAACGCTAGATTTACCAACTATTATAATTATTAAAAACTATTATAATTATTAACTAAATTTAAATATACCTACATCTACCAAAACCAGTCAGAATGAGTACAAGAAAAAATGCTTATTGAGGCTTCCAGTATTTATTCACTCTTAAAAAATGACAAACAATTGGTTTGGAAAACATGGTTCTCCCGAAATCCTATTTCTGTGTCGACAAAACATTGCAGTACCCATTAATTGTTATAGCTGCCGCAATGTCATTTCGTCACAGAATTTCTTCGAAGAAACATGCACCAGTCATTTTCACTGGTACTGGCATAAGTGTCAATAACAAAAACTACGTAATATAATAATATTTCTAACAATAACTATTTCTTACAAATATATATAAAGTAACATTAAACTCGGACAAATTCTCGGACACTTATCGAAGATTTACCGTACCAGTTTCATAATGAGGATAAAAGTCCGATGGAAGCAAGGGTGTGAATAAATAATCCACCCGCTGGGAGATGTCGCGCGGGGAGAATAAATCTCGCGAGCGTTTTTTCAAAATCAAGCTGCGTCAAAATGTTTCGCTGACCCTCGCTCTTTATCTGTCCGTGTTTGCCTCTCGGTGCGGGTGCGCGACGTACAGAGATCCCCGAGATTAACATCTCGGAGCGTGTTTCGGCGCACTTGGAATCACGTGTAGATAGGCGGTGTGTGTGCGGTTGTCGCGGGGCGCGCGATAAACACGGTTCTTCGTTATCGGGCCTAATTGGGAATGCGACCGAACGTGTGTTCGCCGTTTTATCCGGCGCCCTTTAAGCAGTCGTCGCGAGCGCGGCCGGCAGGAGGTTAATTGGCCGGTTTCCACGGACGACTTTCATCGAATTTCCATTAGCCGGGGAATAAAGCCGTTGTACGCAGTCCTCGTAGATCAGACGTGTGACCGCAACCAGAACCGACACCGCGCGCGCGTTCTCTCTGTTGTCTACTGCAGCGTCGCGTTTCAATGCCGCATCCTCGAGCCAGGGAAAGTGGTACGAGCACCGACTGCAGACGAACCGGACGTTTTCCTTTTCATTCGCCTTTTTCCGCGAAACCGTCAGCCAATTCTTGCTTCGTTACCCTGAAACAAACGGACAATAATCGATCCCGCAAGTTTCTCTTCTATTCTCGACAGGGTCCAGGGCAACAATTTTATGACAACACATTTGCTGTTGGTTTTGAAATTGATCGAGCCGCGCCGAAATCGATAATTTATATTTTATGACATAATTGTGTTTGTTGATTATCGATCGTAAGGTAGTTTATAACAAGAAGTATAGATGATATCGGCGCAAAGGTTCGATTAGAAATTTTATGACATGTAGGGTGACATGTGTTTACCCATTACTGTGGGTGTACATCTTCCTCACCGATTTTGATGACCTTAAAATATGTTGTCAAGGTCACCATTCTGAACAACTTTTCTCTATACATATTACCGCCGATCGGTTTTAGTTTTCGAGATATTTGCAAAAAACTATTGCTTAATTAATTAAGTAGAAACGGTTGGCCACGATCGGACATCCTAATTCAATAATTTCGGAGATTCAATGAGAATGTATTCTCGCTGGCGAGGCAAACAAAATTGTCGATCATTCTTATATTTTTATAATCACAGAGGTATGATGAAAATATTCTACATAAAAGGTAAAAAGAACCGTTGATATTTAATGTGTGCAAATCTTAGTAGCAAATCTTAGTAGACAGAAACAGTGAACAGGATCAGCGTGGAATATTGAAATTTCTGCATTTTCTTCGAGAGTTTAGTGTTTGGTTTCTTGGTAGGGTGAGGTGGGCAGTCGTAGAAGCAATATTCCGAGGCTGCACAGGCGTCCGTCTTCTTTTATAGTTTGACATTAATTCGTCCTGCCGGTTGACAAACAGTGCCACGTAATCTCATTCTCTCTTCCAGTTTATCGTAGCGCATTGAAAGGTAGCGTTACCAAGCCGGCGATCATTTTGCTTACGGTCCCACGTTTCACCTACGACCGTAGCCGTGTATCCTCGTATTTCCGTGCTTATAACACGCGCCGCCTCGATTTGTCCTCATAGTCGTCGCCGAAGCGTTCGATAGGAACGACTATCGTCGCTCTTCACGTGAATTTTCGACAAGATTCTCGCGTATCTTCTCCGAACGGAATTCGGATCTTCGAGGCGTATCACGGACGGGAGAACCGCGGGACAATTTCCCTTCTATTCAGAAATAACGAGACAGCAGTCAATTTTAGGCGTTGTATCGTTGACACACACTTCTACGAAATTTCACGGTGACAGAATTTGACTTTGCCCGGATATTCTCCTACGAAGATACAGTTCATAGTGACGACATCATTGTGCGCGTGTATCAAGGGATTCCGCAGGATGATTTTCTGACACGCACTCTGATTCGGGTTGGAATCATGCCACTAAAAAGCAGTGCACGTTACGTACGTATTCCGTAACATAAAAAAATTTGTTCACTGTCTCGAGTGTCCTGTGCCGAAGTTTTTTAAAATTACAAGTTGTTAAACAGTGTTTCATGGTTGAACCTACCAAACTAAGAGTGTACAGAGTATAATCCTCAAAAACAGCTAGTTGTCGCGAATTTGACAGCGGTTAACCCTTGCACTGGTGTAAGAGCAAGTTTCCGGGAGTAGAACCCATTAGCGCCTGCAAACACGGAAACAACTGAGATCATGCTTCTGAGTAGACGTTTCCCTTACATCCAACACTTTAACTCTTCATTCCCAAAGGACTACATATCATAAGAAACCCACTTGGTATCTGATCGAACCCATTCCAGTTTTAACCTCTCCCTTAATCCTCCTCCAAGACAGCTCTATCCAGTTTAGAGATCTGAAACTCGGTCCTAAGTTTCCTGAGGAAGGTACAATTCGAAAGTAGACCCATTACCGTTACATCCGACACTTTAACTCTCCATTCCCAAAGGACTACATATCATAAGAAACCCACTTGGCATCCAATCGAGCCCAGTCCAGTTTTAACCTCTGCCTTAATCCTCCTCCAAGACAGCTCCATCCCAGTTTAGTGATTTGAAACTCGGCTCGGTCCTAAGTTTCCTGAGGTATAATTCGAAAGTGGACCCATTACCGTCCACAAACATGAGAGCCGAGATCTCGTTTTCCTACGTTGCATCTGGCTTCGAATCGTGCAAAGTGGCATTGTCGTGTGGTCGTCTAACGTAATAGAGTCAACTCCCATCTAATCGTGCCTAATTCAGCTAAGCTCGCCGAACATCCGCGACGTTTCCTCCTCGCAATTTGCTCGCGTTTCCCAGACCACAATGGCCTCGTCGACGTGCTTCTGTACCTTCCTCTGATTGGACCAAGCCCAGAGGACGAACGTACCAAACGAGGCTCAGGACACTCGCGTCTTCCCCGAGCCGTTTCCTGTCATTTAGGCGGCAAATGGATCACGTAAGCACGCTCGCGCACCGAATGACGGACACCGGGAATTTATACGTCGGCCCAGTCACGGGCAATTGCCCTGCCCGTCACGGACCAGAATAATGTCGTGATACGTGCATGCCAAAACGACCGGGACGAGAGGAAACAACGGCGACCACCAACTGGACCCCCCAACGGTTCTCTTCACCGCAAACCTCGAACGCGGCTCGAGACGAACTTGCCTCGACGGCAGCCTCGCGCCTGACCTTGCAACTGATTAGCCCACGGATTCCTCTAGTCGACAGGCTACCGAAGCGCCAACGTGTCCCGCGGGAACCTCTAATGTTGTCTCGATAGAGGACCAATCGGCCAAGTGATCCGCGAACAGTTTCCACCAAAAGGATCTCGGACCTTTCGCATTCCCTAACAAACTCGTTCGCTCCAAATTGCCTCGAGTATTTCGTATAATCACTGAAGATTATTATTATCATGTTACGGATGTAGGATAATCTTATATTTAAAAAAAAGCAAATAGTAATGCACGAAGACTCGTTGCATCCAATGATCTGATCTAGTAATCCATTGTGAAATGGGTAATAGAAAAGGTCTGAGTACTCCGATTTTAATGAAATTTTAATATGTTACGCAGCAACACATTCTGAACAACTTTTTCCTTTTCCAATATAAGCGGGTCGCTATTCGTTTTTGAGATATTTGCAAAAATCTATCGCGAGTACTGTATTGCATTTTTCGTATTCCTGCAGGCTACAGTATCAGCGATAGTTTTTTGCAAATATCTCGAAAACTAAAAGCGATCGCCCTATATTGGAAAAGGGAAAAGTTGTTCAAAATGTCAAAATCTATAACATATTAAAATTTCATCGAAATCGGAGTACGAAGACCTTGTCTATATAATTAATATTTATTTTTTCGCTCATTCATATTTTTGATAGATACGAGTTCAGCTTTATCTCTTTCTAGATATTATGGTATGAACATTAATTTTGTTATTAACAAAATATTGGCGCCTTCTACGATCATTTAATACGAATTTGATAATCGAAAGGATTATCTGCGAATCCTGCACTTCCGTGTACGAGACAAGTCTAAATGGAGGTTACAGTTCGCGACACTCGGAATTCATAGTCAGCGTTTAACACCGTGCCAGGCGAGAAACGGTCCGGTATCGCCTCGACTTTCTCCGGTCGTTTTTTTTTCACCGTGGACGACCAATTCAATTATTTTGCTTACGGTTTTAACGGGTGTTCCAAGCAATATTCTTTTCTTTTTTTATGAAACTACGTATTAATTCGCCTCGCGATGTTCCCAATGGCGTTTATTAATTTAATCCTCTCCTCGCGGCGTCGGTAATCGCGCGCCGCGAAAGTCACGATCGAACCGAGCGTAGCTACTGCGCGACAACGGTTCCTCTCTCTCTGTCTGTCTGTCTAGTCTCGCTCTTTCATTAGAGCCACGGTTAATCCGCTTCCGCGTCGAATTCGACGGGCTCGTTATCGGCGTTCGATTTCACGCGGCCGTGGAACGGTAATTTCGCTGGAAAAAAATATCGCTCGCGCTCGAACAACGTGACGAATCGATGCGACACGTTTCTTGCGGGCAAGAAAAATTTTCCATGTGCTGACGCGGCGTAGGATCGAATCGAGAGTGTGGACACCCGGCTCGAATATCGCATCCGATTCGAAAAAGTCACGTCCAGAAATTCATCCGACAATCCGCCTGGTAATTCTCTTCGTGCTCGTTGCGCGCTAAGTAGAAACGGTTGGCCACGATCAGACATCCTGATTCAATCATTTCGGAGCTTCCGCAAACATCGTGTAGATTTTCAAACAGCCTGGCAAACTTGTTGAGGCCTTTCCTAATCGTTATTTTACTGTTCGTTTATGTTCTAAATCGATATTCTTCTCCCGCGATGATAGAGAAACACACATTCGTTAAAACAGTGCTTCTAAAAAGGAAGTTCTAAGTAGAAACGGTTGGCCACGATCAGACATCCCGATTAAATCATTTCTGTTGAGGCCATTCCATTTTTTTTATTTAATTCGTTATTTTACTGTTCGAAAATGTTCTAAATCGAGAGAAACACACATTCGTTAAAACAGTGCTTCTAAAAAGGAAGTTCTAAGTAGAAACGGTTGGCCACGATCAGACATCCTGATTAAATCATTTCTGTTGAGGCCATTCCATTTTTTTTATTTAATTCGTTATTTTACTGTTCGAAAATGTTCTAAATCGAGAGAACCACAGATTCGTTAAAACAGTGCTTCTAAAAAGGAAGCAGAGGCCATCGCGACATTTTCGTAATGTGGAACAAATTACTAAATCTGTACAATGCACACTGAAAACAGCAATCCAGAACTAGGACAGCAAATGCAGGTCACAGTTCTCCACTTTGGAATCGACAGCTGCGGTAAAGTCTGTGAAAAATTAGCACGAAACCTATTTGCTGTGTGCCGAAAAAAACTTCCCCTTGCAAAAGACAATTTCCTAAGCAGTTCGGAACTCTCGGGAGAAGGATAAGAAATATGAAATTTCTCCGTGAATTTCAGCAGTGCCGAGATAGCGAATTGTCCTTATGCATACACTTGGAAAAGAAATCCGTTAGGGTCCGCTGTCTGGAACGGCAGAGTCGTAAGGTGGATCCAATAAGAATCCCCCGACTTTCAATCGTCGCCGATTTTACGATCGATACTCGAAAATTTCCCGCGATAAAAATCCGCTCGCCGCCAGTCGGTTCTCTAAAAATTTTACGCCCGACAAACACCGGGGGACGAGATCCGTCGCGTTTCGCTGTAGATCGCGTTTGTATCGTTATCTTATTCCGCGTATACGATCCTCGTCGATCGTAAACCGACGCCGGAAGACAGTTGCTTGTCTCCAACCCCCTCCGGTTTCATTGCCTTTATACGGGGCCAGCGTTTTAGGGGGTTGGAAGTTTTGCGACACGCTCGTCGCGTCTCGCGAATGACGCGCGAGGAGGCAGATATGATATTTAGTAGCTTGCGAAACGGTCCACTTACCGTCTCGGAACACCATCGTTACCGTTAAGTGTTTCCCGGTTATTTCTGTTAGGTAATGCGTCGAGCGGCAGTGACCGCAGGTGGTTGATAAATTATTAATTGACTGCCGCGATCGAATTCGGACGACGAGACACGCGCTCGTCTTGTGGTCGACTCTCTTCTGGGACTTGTTCCTCTTTTACTGCGCTTTCGACGTCAACGTGCTCGAAGATTGTTCTACTAAACCGTACGAGTGTCGTTCGGATACAATAATTCCAAGGAACAATCGTTTTGTACGAAGTTAGAAAATTTTGCCATTTTTTTTTAAATAGAAAATCTCATATGAGATTTATTTCAACATAATTACAAAAAAATTACAAAATAGAATGTGGTTATTAGAGATACACAAATATTTTAATATTTTAATAATACATATTATTGAAGAAAGAAAATCCTGAAACACGTATCCCTTTTTTTGGATCAAAGATCACACACCCAAATTTACATTGAAATTAACTAACAATAGATACGAGAAATTGCAAGAAACATTAAATTTTTAATATGTTGTTTAAAGAAAAAACGTTTGTTAAAATTTTCTTGCACTAAAAGACACACGATTAAAAAAAGAAATGGAATTTTTTTGACCACTGTTTTCCGAGATTTTCCCAATTTTATTTTTCAATATTTTCTTATGTTGTATTACGTTTGGAGAACACTTATTTTCTCCATAAATTCGTACACATATATTATTTATTATTCCGTGATAAATTAGGTATAATATGAAAATAAAGTACCATAATACCGAAGTTTTAGGGGGTTCGATTTTTATTTTGAAAAAAAGGTAAACTAACCAGGGGATGAATCAGGCCCGAGGTGTGGAAAGATTGCAACGACTGGACGAGTTTGTTAATTTCACAGATGCTGTCGGTGAGCCCAGGAATGGAGGTAGGCAGTGGCGGTCACGGTGGCCTCGGTGGTGGACTGGAGGGTGATCCGAGCGGTGGTGGCGCCGGCGTGGGCGGTGTCGGGGGCGGAGGAGGCGGCGGAGGAGGTGAAGGAGCCACCGACGGGATGCAGGAAGCGATGGTCGCCGCCGCCAGGGATAGGGCGATTCGCGCCGGAAGTGTCCGGCAAGACCTCGCCCTCGACCTACCCCCACGGCTCCAGCTTCCGGACGGCGAAGAACGTCCCTACGGAGCGCATACCGCCCTCCACCTGCGCGACCCTGAACAGGTGAGCAGCCCGTCACGTTCTTTCAAAAACGGTGAACTTACTGCACGGCTATCTTCGGATTTCGTAGATTTTTCGATATTTTGTAGCAATCGATCATTGACTCATACATCATTAACATATTTGTCTTAAAATATCGTGTCAGACTCGTGTCAGATGAAGATTCCGATTATATAAAATATTTTTCAAATCGAATGACTGTTCAGTTCAGAAATGTTTATGTATAATAAATTTGTGGTTTCGGTACACAGTTCGATCAATTATAGAAAACAACAAATTTGCAATTATTTAAATATACGTCTCAACTTAAGAGAGACATTTTTGCGTCTGAAAAATAATACGTGTATAATATAGATTGAAATATTTTATATATTTTATTACATACATATTTTATAGATTGAAATATTTAATATTTTATAGATTATAATATTAATTATAATGGTAATTAAATCCTGTTTTCGAGTAATTTCAATTTAAAAAACAAGACATCAAAAACGTTGAGATTTAGAACCATATAGAAAAATCATCGTAATCCGATTGTAGGTAGCTGTTATGTAGGTTCGCCCGAAAAACTCGCTTCCGTCTTCATTCATCGATATAAAAATTGTGATTGCGACGAAGAAGTTTCCTACAACGTTTCGCAAGCATTTTACCCTGAAATGCTTAAAATTGGCTAGAATAACTAAACTAGACACTATGCACTTCAAATATTTCTTTTTCCAATTCTTTAATCGTAATTTTAAAATTCTGTAATTATTTTCGTTACTATTATTATTTATTATAAACGGGTTGAAGCCCTATTTTACATATGAAAAAGATACAGACTACTCGTATAAGTATAATAACAAAGAAGGGACACGTACAGAAATGAAAATTGTGATAGTGGTACAATCGATATGGTATTATCATATAATCCTGCATAGTTGCATTTTAAATTTTAGTAATGAATTATTAAAAAAATCAATACGATTATAAGTAGTGCATGATTGCAATAATGTGATTCATTGGATTAATTAGTCTACAAGTCGATTTTGCTTTGACTGTTTGAAAACCCGCTTTTTCTATTTGTATTTTAACTACATATAGGGTTGTCTGTTAATACGAATACATACACACATTCACCCCTATAGTTTTGTCTCCGAAAGTGCATCAAAGAAATTCCCCCCTGCACAGAGTTTCGCTTGGAATATCTCCATTAAGCACGACATTACTCTTCCGACTAAACGAGACCCATTACGCTAAAAAATACAGGAAAACTGTCTCAAGTATTTCTTCACGGATTCTATATGCACCGTATCGCAGTTACGATAGGTTTTTGAATATTTAAAGAGCATTGTCGCATCGAGCGTGATGTTTCGAGAAATCCCTCGCTGTCGGCTCGGCACGGCCGTTAAGCTCGAGCCTTTTTAGAGGCGGCATCGCAAGGACGAAAATTGCGTCGCACAGAGATCAAAGTCCTTTGAGCGAGCCGTTTGAAGCTGTCTTTGAGCCGGCCGCGTGAACACAGCATTCGAGAGCCGCGGCAGAGGCTCCGCAGTTTCCCGGTCGCGTTTCCATTTATTAAACGGCCGTTGATTAGCGGCCGGTAATAAGCGCGCGTTTTCGAAGAGGCGCGCACCGCGCCGGCCGGGTAATAACGCGTGTAAAAACGGATAAATTGTCCACGGTCCGCGTACCACCGTTGCTGGAAACCAGCTCGCATTCAAGCGTTAGGCTCGTAGGTGTTGAACTCGCGTTTTATCGGGGAACCCACCAGTCGCGTATCGTCCGTTAATATCGCAGTTTTCCCGGGTGTCCATTAACCGGCGCGCTGGTAATTAGCCCCGTCGATAGCGACGTTTTTTTTATTATTTTATTTATTATATTAATTATCCGTTACTTAAGATCCCTGCCAAACGTCTGAAGAGACACAAAGGGAACCGTGGAAATTCTGTGTTGGTCGCAGAAAGCATTCCGCGAATTTTTCAAGATCCCAGCAATTAATATCGAACGCGTTAATTGTCTGGGAATATTCAAGGCGCAATAAACGTGCCACAAAAATAAAAATAATCTTGGTTCGATTGTAGTTTAATTATTCAAGAAAATCATTAGGAGATCGGTAACAGCTAAGGGTTTCTTGTAGTATAAATACTAAACAGTTAGATTACTTGTGCCTTAATTATTCTTTTAGGGGTTCGTTTATGTTTTAAAATGTTTGTTACAACTTACTGGGTCCCTGCAATTAATATCGAACGCGTTAATTGTCTCGGAATATTCCAAGGCGCAATAAACGTGCCACAAAAATAAAAATAATCTTGGTTCGATTGTAATTTAATTATTCAAGAAAATCATTAGGGGATCGGTAACAGCTAAGGGTTTATTGTAGTATAAATACTAAACAGTTAGATTACTTGTGCCTTAATTATTCTTGTAGGGGTTCGTTTTTGTTTTAAAATATTTGTTACAACTTAGGTATGGAGAATTTGACGCACTGTGCGCTGGGCAGGTCCGCGTTACAAGTCCCGACTTACAATATTCCCGATGGAGCCGAGTGCTTTTTCGAGGCGCTTAATCGAGTTTCTTCGACGGACTTGATTTCCCGGGGGAGATCTGCCGTGGCTAATACTCGCTCGATATCCCGAAACGTCGTCTCGATCCACTTGTTCACACCTACCGCGGGATCGTGCTAGTTCTTCAACTAGAGTAACTAGAGACAAGAAAATATTTAAACAACAACTAAGAATCTAAACCACACCCTTTCGATATTAGATAATTTCATAGGTTCACAGAAACGCTTGCACTTGAGGAGAATGAAATAAGATGTTGGAAATTCTAATTCGTTGGAAAGGAGAACACTCCCTTAGACGTTATCAATTAAAAACTGATAAGAATCTATGTAAAAAGAAGAACGTCTCTAAAACAGTATTTGAATGGCGTGCATACAGGTTAGACAAAATTTCACAGGTTTAGGAATTAAATAAAATGAATGTTCTAGTTCGTTGGAAAAGAGAACACCCCTTTGGATATTATAAATGAAAAATAGATAAGAATCTACATAAAAATAAAAACGTTTTTAAAACAGTATTTGAACGGCGTGCATACAGGTTAGACAAAATGTAGAGCACATGCTTAGGTACTCAGGAAATTTCCTTGAAGGGTCCTCTCAGGACTCGAAGACCTTAGGGTCTACTCTACAGTATAGACTCACCCCCGAAAATCTGCAACAATGGCCGGAGTGGGCCATTTGCGGCGGTGTTCCTCAATGAACCGTATTTCCGAGAACGTTCTCGCAACAAGGAAGCGAAGGTGGGATCGGGTTCTACCCTTTCGAGGCTTCAGGATGCCAGCATAGAACTGAAGCGCGTCTTCTGGACGGCTCTCGAGGATCACCGGGTAGAATTTCAGTAATTCTACGCCCCTGGCCGGGTTGCTACTACCCGTTCGCCGTTGGAGAAAACACGCCTCTCGCATTCTGCGCGAATTGTCACCGGCGAACGACCCGAAAAAATATTTATTTATTCGCGGCGGATTCCCGTTTGCTACACCGATTCCTATTGCGCTTCGTCATCGACGAGCGTTCGCGAATATTAAACGACCGCCGGGGTCACGGCTGGTATTCCGCTTGATTGGCTTGGAACGCGTTGAATCGACGTCTCCGATTTTCGATTTTCTTCGTACACGCCGATATTCGTTCTGGTTCTGCCTCGGTCGTTCGAGATTTCCAGTTTTGCTGATGCTCTGTTCACCGGACTTCCTTGAACGTTCATTCCAGGTGTAAAATTACAAGGACCATTTCGTAGATCTTCAGTTTTTCCTATCGTTCATTTATTCAAATTTATTCAAACATTAAAATCTTAAAGTTGAAACCGAATTATATTCTTTTATAAATGGTGCAATTATCTATAACATTTTATATAATATTTTATGCGTTTGTCCAGCGTTTTCAATTTCGAAAAGGATATTTTTTTATGAATTTCTGAAAAAAAACAGCGGCACGAAAGCCTACTCGTACTACGCAAGATATTATAAATTATATAATTGCTGTAAACGCATACGAAAAACTGCAATCCAATTACAACACCCATTCACCAAAATTCATCGTTAATACAATTCGCTGGCAACTACGTTTCACTACGTTCATTAAATAAACTGGTTCTTCTCGCGTTTCTTCACAAGTCTGAATTGTCAAAATAAGAATGTAAAAACCGTTGAAATTTTCAATCCGTAGATACGAGGCGCCAATGACGCAGCACGGCGTCGTCAGGCGCCAATCGCTCGAGTTGCGTGCCGAGCCGCAAAGGACCAACTGAATTGTGTCGGCAGCGAACGTGTTAAAGAAACTCTATCCGTAGAAAGAACCACGGGCACCGAACTCCGCAGCTAGGAGACTAACGTTCAAGCTTCGATTGACATGACCGTTCGAGACTACCGGTTGTAAACCATATTAAACCGAAAGGAGCTTTGCCTGAATTTGTCGCCGACGTAGAAGACGGCTTTGACACTGATCTGTGTCAGTAAACTCTCCTCCCCGCATACTCTGTGTTCACTGTGCCGGAACGTTGATCAGCCAATCGGTTTAATTGGCCCAGCTGATCAATTAAAAACCGGAGAGGAAGCGCCACAGATGTGGCTCAGAACGGTAGCCCCATCATCCGTGTTGATGCCGATGGGGCTGAACAACCGTGAACATAATTTCTATTACTTCCTCATATTGCCGAGACTAATGTTCAATCTGACCGGGATCGTGTTCTTGCAGAATCGAATCCGATGTTTAATATCAGTATTTCTTTAAAACTCGATCATGGCTAAAAAATGCTGGCGAAACGTTGAAATATGTTGTAGAGAAACATTTTATTTTTATAATAATTATTTTTATTTGATGATGATGATTATTATTATTATTTATTATAAACGGGATGAAGCCATATTTTACATATGAGAAAGATACAGACTACTTGTACAAGTGTAATAACAATTGTTGAATTTTTTGAAAGTGGTGATTTGATCACAATTTGGAGAAATATATATATTATAAAGGACGTCAGTACTAGTATTTTCGCATTATTTTTCAATCAGAATATCTTAAGTAACTAATATCTTAAGTAATTAATTAATTAATTTCACCCTAAAACCAATGTTTTCCACACAATTTCAATAAAAATCCAGGGTGGGACCGATTCACCAGTCTGAGTCTGCTAGACCCTTTGTGTTGATGATTTCCATGGGACCCATATAAAACAGTATACTACTTTTTCTCTCTCCGTAAACATTATTATATGAATATAATATAATAAAATATAATGTAAATATAATTTAGACAAAAATAAATAAAAATCCACCCTAGTGTATAGTCCCTAGGTAGTGGTATAAGTCTAGTGTGTGGAAGTCCTGGAGTTTCGAATTTCACTGACATCGTTGCATTGTTTTCAGGAGAGCGAGATATACCAGAAGTGCGTGCGACCGCCGCCAAACCGGACGGTGTTTGACAGCGAGAGCCCGCCGCCTTACAGGAGTCAATCGGCGTTGTTGGACGCGCCCGACCGGATAGTGCGTTGCCACAGCGCGGGAAGTTCGTTGCTGAGGGTGTTCCGAAAGTTCCCGAGTCCCGGTAGCTCGACGCCAGCGGTGGTAGTCCCACCGAGAAGGCCAACCTTGTCCAGTTATTCCGAGTCTAGCAGCAACCTGAGCAACCTGTCCAGTTTGACGGTGGTGCCTTGCGAGACGGACGAGAGCCAGCAGCAACAGCACCACCACCACCATCAGCAGCACGTCTGATCCGAGGCGCGGCCGAGAAGAAGGAGAACACTCGAGGCCACGATCACACCGAGGAGAGAGGAGGAGTTCCTCCTCGAGGTCGATGGACGCCGAACAAGGATCTCGTGGAAACGGCGACGAGCCGGTGACGGAGCCGGAGGCGGCGGTGTGGACCAAGCGGACCGAAACAAGCAACGAGCTGACGAAGATGGGGCGCACGCGCTGTACGAAGAAAAAGAAGAAGAATACGAAGAAGATGATGATGACGTTGAAGAAGACGAGGTGAAGAAGGACACTGGAATCGTCGTCGTGGTTCTGCCCTCGAGAATCCTCGAGGCGTCGAGGATCCCTCAAGACTGACTCGCAGGAGAAACTTCGGCCAGCCGATGCTGCCTGCCTCCCGTTGGTGAAGCGGATCGGCCGTGCAAGTGCGCGCGGCTACCATCGCTCACTCGGGGGAGACGGAAAAGAAAACCAGAGAGAGGACAAAGTGAATTCGGATGATGATCCTCCTACACGACCGGCAGTGAATGGTACTCCAACGTGTTTCGGGTACGGGGAACAACGTCCTCACGGTGAAGTGGAAAGAGAGAGAGAGAGAGCGAGCGAGCGAGAGAGAGTGAATGAGTGAGTGAAAGGAAGAGGAAACAGGAAAAGGAGGATAGCGAAAGAAAGAAAGAGAACTGGGCTGCTTTCGGGTGTCGTGGGTCGGTCCAACGATAGCTTCCTCGATGCTCGTCGCCTGACAGCGATCCCGAAGAGAGGCCAGTCTCGGAGCCTAGATCTCAGACAATTCCAAAGCACTGAAACGAAGCATGTTAGTCAGCGACACACGCGGCGAACGACGAAGGGTGGGGGAGGGACGAGTGTCTTGCACGAGGGACAAGAAGACAAGGCCTACACGAAACGTGGATCGAGGACCCACACCCGAAAGGATCCCCCTTTTTTTTGTTTAAAGCGACAAGCTTCGCCGTTCTCTCCGGGCAAGAATAGACCGCAAGGCGGGAGGAAGTAGTGGAGGAAGAAGCATCGTGCGGCAAGCAAACGCGACCTACGGACGATCGATTCATCGAGTGGAAGTTTGTTCTCTGCGACAAAAGACTTAGTAAATTATTTATTGGCGATAATTCGCGCGCGAGACCTGCGCTCTATCGACGCGGCGAGCGTAGCAGGCGAAGAGGAAAAAGAACGAAAAACGGAGGAGGCCCTGGGGTCGCGATCGGATGCCTCGGGGGTCGTCTCTCGGGTAAATGACGAATAAGATGTGTGCATGGTATGAATGACAGACGAAGCCCCCCACCCCCCGCGATCGGATCGAAACCGGTCGCGAGTTCGAACGATAGAGAGAGAAAGAGGAAATAGTACGAGAAAAGAGTATGGGAGTTGAAGCGCGCGCGCGGTCGAGAGAGGATGTGGTATATGTAGACAAGGGTCTGGTTCGCGTGTGTAAACGAGCGTGTGCCTGCGAGCGAGAACGAGAGAGAATCAGAGGAAAAGTAGTGCCAAGAGCGTAAAAAAAGAAACTCTGTACATATTAGGTTAGGTAGTTCAATATCAATATAATTATTACGACTAAAAATGATATGCTATATACTGATTAAAAGTAATACCTTACACCACGCATAAACACGAGTTGACGCGCCGCGAACCGCCTCGGGACGCGCGGCGATCGAAGGGACGCGAACCTGGAAGAATCGATATGCTCCACGGAAAGGGAACTTCGCTCGAAACTTTAAAAAAATCGTTTGTAAATCAGCCAATCGACGGGACGCCCCTTCGTTTTTTTTGTATCTGTCAGCCGCGCGCAAATAATCGACGTGTACAGCCGGGATACGAGTGAAAATTTAGGGCGAGAACTTGTGGTGGACTCAGGAAGGCTGACGGAATCAACGACGGGGTGGATTATTTTTCCGATTGATTTTTTTCATTCGCTGAGAAAAAGAGATCTGGCTATCGACGCGGAATGTGGAAACGGACGAAAGATACATTGGTATTCACGTTTTAGTGATTGGTATCGGTCGAAGAGTATTAAAGTCTGTAAACGAAGATGCACAGGAGATCGATGATTCGTTGGTGAGACTCCCGAGGAGAGCTGCGCGCCCCGTCACGTTTCCGATGGCTCGCACGATGTCTGATATAACGCTACTTTATTATTATTCAGATAGATAAGGCTTCAGTTTTTGACGAAATAGGACGAGATCTGCCTTGATGACGAACCGAGTGTCGACGAGCTGCTCCGTTTGCGCTCTTTTTTCCTTTCTTTTTTAGAATCGATTGTACACGTTACTGTTTCGGGTTGCTGTGTTCGCCACGGATTTGTCAATGCACCGGTAGCGTAAATTTTTCGAAGAATACCTCTCGAAATTCATGGTGTTCCTAGGCGAAATTTTATCCATTTTCAATTTTCTTTCTGTTCTCGTTGAAACCATGGACGTAGGGATAAAGTGATTAGAATGACGGTGAGAAAGTATAATTAACTGTGATTAAAGTTATATTGAATTACAAGTTTTTAAAATTATACATTTGTTAAATCACATTCTTAAGAGCAGAAAAGTGAAAGATAATCTCCTAGTTATACCTATTTGTAAAATTAAATACCAAACAGATAAGATTTTTCATATTTACAAATTCGAACTTTGGAAACATATTGTTTTTTATTTTATTGAAAATCTTCTATCAAAAAATCACTATTATAAAATCTTCTGTGCTCCTCCCTCCCCGGAAATGGTTTCACACCCTTCGCCTAAAGTTTGTGCTCCGTCCCCATATTCCTATGTTCGCGCATTGAAACCAATGTACTTTATCCATTTCTCCGGTGCATCGATACAAATTTGTTCATCGTAAGAGAAGAGTTTCATTAGTGCAATTTTAAAGGACCCAACCTGTAACAGCTTCGCGACACACACACATACATACACAGACAATACACACACACGATTTGTTTTTCACTGTGTCACGATCGAACATCGGGAGATAATCGAGCAATCGATCGCGTCGACCTCGGTTCTCGAGCTCGGTACAGAACGAAACTACTGAAGTATCTCATGAGAAGTCACCAATTATTGTAATCCTTAAATCTGTAAGAACGAAGGGGTAAATTTTCAAATAAATTACCGACAGGTTAGCCCCGTGACCGGTGGTCCAGGTGTGCGCGTTCGAACTTCGATCGAACAACAACATCTCTAGAAGAATTAGAGGAACATCCATGAAATCTTGCTTCGTCCTTCGTGCTTTGATGCGTGCACACCTTGAGACACCGGGTACACGGAGATCAGCGATGAACCAACATTTGGCGTCGAATATGCGTAACAAAACGAAACCAATGCCGACTAGACAGGGAAACAGACACACGTATGCATAAGACGAGTATACACGCGCGTATATTCACGTGTACGTACAGAGGAAAACTCCGATTTTTTCAAGAAATGTCCGGGCAGTTCTACACACTTACACACACACATAAGCCGTACAAACATTCATACATACATACGTACAAGAAATACACGCACAGGAAAAAAACACGACAAACATTGACCGTTTCTCTCAGCGGCGCACAGCTGAGAGTGCCGAGGAATCGATACCAGTTTGTTCCATCGTTGAAAATGTGT
The DNA here is from genome assembly GCA_028455595.1 of Lasioglossum vierecki. NCBI lineage: Eukaryota > Metazoa > Arthropoda > Insecta > Hymenoptera > Halictidae > Lasioglossum > Lasioglossum vierecki. The sequence continues at coordinate 3,909,751 of CM052343.1, forward strand.
TCACGCGCATGCAATATTAGGTGATGAAGAAATTTAATCGTAATTCTCTATGTAAAGAAGCAAAAGAGAGGTTTAGAGGGGAATGAAAGGGAGAAACGAGAGACGGGGAAGAACGAACAATAGCGGATTAACGAAAGAGATGAAAAAAGAAGTAAAAAAAAATAATCAACGGTCCCTCGCGATCGAACGAGAGGGTAATCGATGAGACGTATGCGAGATCGAGCGACTGCGTGTGTGACTGTGAAGCGCGAGAGTGAAAACAGATAACGCTAAATCCAATGGGTCTTGTGCAAGCCTCGGTTAAATTAAAACTGTTATCGACTTAGATTAAATTTTAAACGGTCCAGGAAGCTCTGGGAACTCGGGGAGATACGATACCGAGCTTCGTCATTGTATATTATCATTGAAGATAACGCGGTACTGCCTCGTTGCATGTCCAACCGTTCTTTAGAGGATCGACAATCTGGTACAACGTTCCACGATCAAGCATTGAAAATTTTATTAATTAGACTTAGAACGTGGAGTCTGCGGCCAAGCGAAGAAAATAATCGAGACACTGTATAAGGAGAATTACGAAATTTCCGTAGACTCCAAGCGTCGAGCAACGTTGTTCCAGATTTCGGTCTAGTCCAAGTGTCGACCTCGTTACTTGTACCCAGACGGTCCCGTTCGGATCAATACTCTAGAACTTCAGCTTTCAAGGAAACCGAGACGCTAACGTACTAGTGCGATCGTAGACAACTAGTTTCAAATAGAAAACGCCTTTATTTTATTGTTACAATTTTATTATTATTGTTTGTTTGTCTGCCTGTATGGTGACAAATTTTGCTATTGATTTTAAATTAACTTCCTAATGAGCTAGAGACTCGAAATTGGATACATGCATTATTAAAAAAAATTGTTTTTTAAGTTTATCTTTATATTAAAGTTTATAAAAATTTATAATTGCATGGTTGAACGGTTGAAGAGCGTCTTGGTTTGTTCGATCAAGAAGATTAGACACAGTGTAAAATCTGAATGGAATGGATAAGAAGCGAGGCAGTACTGTACTCGAGGATTCGTTAAGTCTAGAGCTTCTGGCAGGTCTGGTACGAGCGAGGAGATTTGATCATTTGTGGCCTTTCGGTGAGAAATCAGTAGCGATCGGGTTGGAAACTAGTAGACATGTTCCCCCGTGTTTGCGACTTTTTTTAAAGCGTATTTCGACTCAAACGAACGGCTTAGCTCGTTGGATCGGTACTCGAAACGCTGACGCTCGAAGAGAGACTAGTAAGGTATTCTAGATGATCGACGTTCGATCCTTGCCTCGAAGGATCTAAATAGGACCTAAATATCTGATATTTTTTCATTTTGTAGTTGATTAGATGTTTCACAATTAGACAGCGGGTTTGATTAATTTATGAGAAAACTGAGTAGGTGTAATTTAAAATATTAAAATATTTTACATGTTTATTTTCAGTAATAACCATGAATATTGCTTTCTGAGGTATTTTTAATTTATTTAAATATTTTTCATCACAAATTTATTATCTTCAAGTTCAAATCAGGGGGTACAATCATTCGCAAAAGTCACAATTTTTTATAATATGAAGAGAATTTGATTAAAAAATAAATACAACGTGATAAAAATGAGTAGGTGAAATCTAAAATATTAAAAAGCATTAGTCTACAAAATAGCTTTACATTACTTAGCGAAGATCCTAAGGGGAGAGTGTTCCTTCGAAATTTGTTTATAAGTTCTTTCGAGCGTCAGAGCGAACGAAAGCCCGTTTGTCTTGTCCTCATCGTTCGTACGTATTCTCGGAAGCGTTGTGTCCAGGTTGATCACTCTTCGTCGACGAACTGAAACGGTATAAAGAAAAATATCTGGTGATTGGACTCGTCGATCAACCTCGGCCGCTTCCGGTCCATCTAGTCATGCTGAGCCGTGCGTCCCCGTCGGAGGATTTATATATCAAGTCGTTTTGAAACCGGTCGGTGGTGATCCATCGGCGGATCCCTATTAGACGTGATTGTGATTTCACGAGGTGTTCCAAAATTGCGGATTTCGCCGTACATTGCCAACGAAACGAAATTCGGCTACGCGAAGGCTTCCCCGGAAGCGGTAATTATTCTAATCGTAACGTCGATAAGATTGGTGTGTCTAGTCCGCCACGACGAAGAGAATATCCGAGTCAGTTTACCTTCCTGTTTGCCTCGAAATAACAGATGGGTAGAATGAATTTTTCCCATCGACCTTAGCCAATCAAGTAGGCAACCAGAAGATAATTCTCCGATAGGATCCTCTTCGTCCTGGAGTGTGTGTAAATCATTTTCTTGTTTCTTTTGTAATTTACGTTATTAGGTAAACCGAAAAAATATGATGTTAGATGAGGTGGATATGGAAATCGGATCAATGCACAGACCCGCAGACTGATACGGATGCTAATCTGAGAATCAAAAATTTTAGGACGTCTCGTGGTTTCTCGGAGACGCAGTGTCTTATGTGCGTCGTTTGGCACCTCTCGATGAGCGAATTGTCCGCGAGAACGATTATATCAGTAGATTGCGGATCTTTATGCGAGAGAATATTAAATTGAATGTTGTTGTTTCACTGTTTTATTGAATTTTGAAAATTATGTCAACAATTTTCAATTTCCCATAACTCGATTCGGTAATTATTTACAGTAGGGGCTTCCTCATCAAACAGAATATGAATGCAATATACAACATATATATAAACGAATTTTTTAGAAAAAAAAGTAAAAAGACGCCGCACCTGAGCAGCCTTAGGTTGCCAAGGAGTGTGCAGAAATACGAAAAATTCAATACAGTGTTAGCAACAGTATTTTGCAAATATTTCGAGAACTAAAACCGAGCGGGGGTAACATGTATAGAGAAAAGTAATTCAGAATGATGAACTTGACAACATATTTGAAGATCATCGGTGAGGAAGCCCCTAATGTAAATAATTACCCTCAATTCTTCTGTAAATACATAAACATCCGCAGTCTAATTATCAGGTTCCTCGCGGGCTCGACTATCGATGGGTCGAGTACCAAATGGACGCGGAGGATGATGGGTGAGTGTGTGCGTGAGTGGTGGTGAGAAAGATGTGTATTGTGAGAGAGCGAGCGAGAGAGAGAGACACTAGCCAACGTGTGTCATTCGAATCGAATAATCATCGTTTACATTGTCGTCGTGATATACGGGCGGGAGAGTGAAGGAAAATGAAAAATGAATAAAAAATACGTGAAAAATTCGGGAAAAAAACCTTTTTTCAAAGTAATCGATCGATGTTGTAGGAACCAGTGTCATTTAAAGTAGTAGGTCGCTTCTACCAAAAAGAAAAGTCATCTCGGGACAAGTTTTTGAAAAACAGTTTCTACGCGATTCGAAAGTCGCGCGGCAGCTGCGTGGCCGCGCTCGAGGCGGCGCGAGATTTCCAGAAAAACCAAGGAAACGAGAAACAAAGAAGCAAAGACGAAGAGAACCCTTCGAATTTCTTCGAGACTCTTCGCTCCTTTTACTTTCTCCTTTTTTCTTTCTCTTTTTCGTTCGTTTCTTTTTTTCGCGGAGGATCTCGAGCTCTCCTCGAGCGTGCGAACGACACGCGGGAAAGTAAACGGTTTTTTATACAGTAGAATTGTACCAATTGTACCACATAGGAAATGAAAAAAAATGATGTTCGTTGTTCACTGCTCTGGCTTGCTAGAAACAGCAAAGTAACAATAACTCGGGCCTCTCGGAGGCTGTTCGGACCAGGAGAGGCGTGAAAATCGCAAAAAAGACTGCTGACCAATAAAACGAGCGTAATTCAATCGATAGAACTTGCTCCGGACAGTCCCCTTCGTGCCCCCCGGTATGAATCGGCAACATTACGACATTGCAAGATTATTGGTGTACTTATCACGCAGTTTTCTACAAAATAAAGAAAACAATTTTGAAAAAAAAATGTAAAACAAACAGCATTCATTTATTGTCATCCTTACTCTGTAACTTTCGTATTTCAGATTCCTCGGTAACTTTCGTATAGATCGAGGGTGGGCATTTCTGTTTGGATTGACAATGACCGCAGTGTTCCGATTGGAGCCATAATTTTTTTGCGCATGCGCGGCCAAAACAGGAGCCTATCTATGATGACGCAGCAGAGCGGTCAAAGCCCTAGTGCCCCGAGGCATTTATATTGGCGAGTGTGTACCGGTATTATTGACGGGATGAGTGTTACGTCTTGAAACTTATTTGCTAACGTTTTAAGGGTAGCTTAACCCCTTGCCTTTTCATATTTATACACTAATAATTTTTTAAAAGTCTGCAGGGTGCTCGAGCTACCTGATTTCATCGAAAAGGTTACGTTACTGAGGCTGAAATTGCCGCGCATGCGCGAAAAATTGGGACTTTTTGCCCAACCCTGAAAAGAAAAAGTGGCTGATAAGAGCAGAAAAGTAACAAACAATATAAGAAGGTAATGATTTCATCTTATTTTAAAATGAATTAATGGCTAGTGGTCCTAATGATTTTTCATATAAACCAGGGATTTTCAAACCGACCAAACTTTTGCCAAAGGGGAAGGTGTTACCCCGCCCACGAATTATCCATAAAGTCAAGATTCGTATAGATTGTATGTGAAATGCATTTTTCTGTCTACAGTTCTACTTTACCAACTGATTTTAATGACATAGAACGGTTAGTTAGTGAACTACATGAGGTTGCAACCACTGATATCGACTATCGGCAATGAGGAATGCGATGGGTCACATCACCGACGAGCAGGGCCACCGACGAGATACTGTTAAAGACTGCCAGCCCCCGTGGTAACCCCACGGGACGCTAAGTGGGCGCGATGGGCGAGGTGGTAACGGTGAAGTTACAGTGACCTGAAAGACCACATCACTAAAAAGTTCCACCAACGACGAGATTCAGTCGGTGGTTCAGCGCTCTCTACCTAAATAGATCATTTGTTCGTGAACTACGTGAAACTGCGTCAATGGCATAGGTAAATAGATTTAGTACCGCAGGTAATAATTAAATGTAGAATGCTGACATTACCGATTCTGTAATTCTTAAAAAAAAATTACTTTTTATTGTATAATTTCATTACGCACTCTTATTCCTTTCTTATTTCCCTTATTGTTCACCATTGTAATTATCGTTTTATAATCAACAGTGTATAGATGTAGGAAAAATGAAAGTAATTACCACGTAATATTCTAAAAAAAGTATTGAAATTTAAAATTAATTTGAAAATTACTGCGATATTTATAAAATAAATAATAATAAATAATAAATAATAAATAATAAATATATAAAATATAAAATAAATAATGAAATTTATATACGAAAAATATTCTGAGAATCTCTCTCCTCAGTGGTCTTCTGCACCGACGAAATGTCGTCGATGCTTCTGTTTCTCTCTCCAGTCAAAATAAATCCCAGAGGGCGTAAGAGAACACTGAAAAATTCGTGAGACACGTAGTCCCGCAAGGCTGGCAGTCTTTAACAGTATCTCGTCGGTGTTTCGTCGAGATCTCCTCAGTGATCTTCTGTACCGACAAAATGTCGTCGATGCTTCTGTTTCTCACTCCAGTCAAAATAAATCCCAGAGGGCGTAAGAGAACACTGAAAAATTCGTGAGACACGTAGTCCCGCAAGGCTGGAGAGACTGTTAACAGTCTAAGATACAGATACTTAACAGAGAGGAAATGAGAGTGCTCACAGTGTGCTCTCTGCAGCTCTCTGTCACGTGGTAAAAGTGAGCGTGCCAAAAAGTAGCGTCAAGTTTAGACATAGGCGTGAGCAATCTCATTTCCTCTCCGATTCACACTTGTAGATATTTTAAAAAATACGAAAGTACAATAGTTTTATTTATTGACAACGTGACCGTTTTATCTTTGTGTGTAGCACATTTATTTAAAAGAATATATTGCTGTTTCAGATTTATTCATCGGCTTCTGCAGCACAATCGAGGTATTGCAGTACAGAGGTAGAAGTCTGACGGTGCGCCGGGTGGGTCTCCCGAAGCAACTCGACCAGACGTGTTATAAATGATTAGAATATAATTTATATGTACATGTACGAAACAATCATTTGTTGTATGGATATGAAATGAATAAATAAAGAGAGTGTGGTAAACGTATTTGCGGTTTTATTTGTCGAATCCCAATCTTTTCACGAACATCCGATTTGCCGTTGAGTTGTACTACTGAATTTCGGATACCTCCTTCAATATC